>OX638225.1:8777500-10027500 GCA_951805285.1 Thymelicus acteon | reverse complement strand
TACGGAAAAATATTTTTCACTAAAAATTAAGATCGACAAGAGCATTGTTTCTTATTTTATTAATAAACTAGAATAATAACTACACACATTTAATCACACATGGATATAATTTATGTGGATTAACATATTTAAAACATTAAAGGAATCCAAGCGTAGAATGCACTGACTGAGTCAAAATGGCGGTGTCGAATTTCATTTGGTGTCGTGTAATGTCATGTGGATCCATAATGTTGCCAACTTGTGTTTGAAGGTTGGATAATATATTAGTCTATGGTCTAACAACGTTTGGAGGACTATATGAACTACAAAATTGTTTAGTAAGAAATGGTGAAATGCAACGATTGTTGCCAGAAGCAGTCTAGCGGCTCTAGCAACTACCTAAATTGAAAAAGGTACGAAATCACGAATTGCTTTATTATTTTAAGGTTAGGAGGGTCTAATTATTTTTTTTGATTCCTTCGTTAATAATGATAAGGCTTCAACCCATTAACGGCCCACTACTGAGCACGGGTCTCTCCTCTTGAGGAGGCCTAGAGCATACTCCACCCCGCTGCTCCAGTGCAGATTGGTGGAGGAGTTAGTGGCCAACCCAATTGTCGGAAGTTTTCATGCCGCCCGAGGGCCTCCGACATGGCTTAGCGGCTGTTATCTTACGATAACAACCGGAACCGACGGCTTTACGTGCCCTCCGAAGCATCTAAGCGCTCAAGAAATTTTTGCCACTAGCGGTAACCCACCCAACTACCGACCGGGCCCGCTGTTGCTTAACTTTGTCGATCGCTTAAGCCGCGTTTTCACAATACGAGTGCGCTTGGACCGAGTGTACTCGTAAGAGTTAGGTCGTATAGAAGTGCACTCGGAATGTGGTGTACACGTTACGAGTTCAATAGCATCCGAGTGTCATTATTGTCTCCCTGAAATATTAGTCTTAACGCATCAGTTTTCAAGATGACCACTAATCTTCCGCTGCAAGGTATAGAAGTAGTAGCAGATATGTTAATGGTTGAAATACAAGAGCATGAAAGGAGAAAGAAACCAACCAAAAGAAAAATTTGTCAAATTTCACCGGATCCGGTATGCGTAAAAAACGCCGGATAAGGCCGGATTACCGGATCCGGTTTTCCGGATTGCGATCCCTATTTGTCAAACCATGGCAGACTCGATGTGTATATGTCATCAGCCCCAGATCCAGTACCTAATGGTTTTTTTATCTTCAACTTCTCTTATGAATACGTACTTGGTATGTTATTAATTTTTGTGTTTATGTCTTGTGTAGTAAGTCCGTCTAAAGCCATATTCCCTATAATTCGCTATATTGCTGCGTTCGAGCGTTCCTAGCATCCTTATTTTTGTAATTTTTTAATGTTACATTCCACAAAACTTCTTTTTCTTCATATAATTCCAGAAACGTCACCATATCACGCTCATTCCATTTTTTTTCAAGCCAAACGCTTTGTTATTTTCATTTGACGCCATTTTATTTATATTATTTTATAAGAGTGAGCTCGTACGAATAGAACAATGTCCGAGTCCACTCTGATCGGATGCCGCCGTCCGAGTGCACTCGGATCACTTGTTTACATGATACGAGTAGTCATCCGAGTTGATCCGAGCGGGACTCGGTCCGAGCGTACTCGTATTGTGAAAACGCGGCTTTAGGATCAAAGTAAGCCGTCGGGCTATGAGCGCTTCATTTAATAATGATAATAACTACCATAAAATAAAAATTAAAACAAAAACTTTTTGGAATCCTAATGGTGAGCTCTTTAATTTGATACCCGTATTGCTTTATACGATTTATTTTTATTTTTTAATACTTCAAACAATGGCATCTCACAGCCACCATATTTGTTTTTTTTTTTACTTATCTAAGAACACTTGGGTTATCAGGACGAATCTAAAGATATCTTAATTATATAAATCCGTTCAGCGGTTTGGAAGATACGAGGTAATAAATAATACTACATGCATAAATACAAGATACGCGCGAAAAACATAATCCTTCCTGGCAGTCGGGTAAAAACAGCGGCCTATACGAGTCGCCGGAGCGTCAAATTTTAATGACGATAGCACATGAAACTGTACATTTTACATAATTTGTAAAGCTTTGCTCTAATAATAGAGGACCCATCACCATCAGAAAAGGCCCTGTCACCAATGTTTAAGTTATGTACTGCAGACATCACATATTAACATTCTAATAACACGAAACGCACAATAGACACTTGATTCGTACACGGACCACGTATGGGGCTGTGTTGTCATGGTTATGATCATGACGGTCCACATTTACCGGTATAATCTTTAACCTACCTAAGTATGCACCTACAAAGTATGGGATCTTTTACTACTACCCCTCATTTCTTTTTGTTAATATAATTAATTTCAAATAGTCACTTGAATATAGAAATGTTAGATTTGCATCCTCAAAACCGCAGTTCTCTAGAACTAAGTAGTAAGAACTATAACTAATTAAAAGGGCGGCTTAAATTTCTCAATGGAAACTTACAATATTCATTGAGAAATTGGAAAACAAAATTTGTTAAAATTCATCTAAATTGACATTTGAGTGTCGAAATAACTTATGGAATATTTTTTAATACGATTAGTACATCAATTAACATACTACCTACAAAGCCTTATTATATTTCAAGTTATTAAAAAGAAACCTCTTCTTTATACTCATACCAAATCTCATGCAGTAAGGTCCATAAATAAAGAATTCAAATTCAATGAAATTTTAGCATAGAGAGACGGACTCATTAAATTTTAAGGGTTCCATTCCAGCTATCCATTGTGAGGACTATAATGTTAGTTGACTTCGTTTTCATTTTTATTTTCTTTAGGTATATGAATTCGGTTGCTAACTCATTAAGTTGCTTAACAAGCTCATTAACCCCCTATTTCTTGATTGACCAAACGTCTGTGATACTCCTGATGGTAAGAACAAACATACACGACCAATTATGATTAAACATTTAAATTTTGAAAAATAAATACAAATTCCATGAAAAACATTACACATAAAATAATTTGTCAAGACTTAATAGCTGAAAGAAAGAATAGAGTATTCTAATTCATAGATCTATCCTTATAATAATACTAGCTGTTGCCCGCAGCTTCGCATGCCGAAATTATGCTTATCATATATTTTGTACCCCTTGCAGAAGAAAATTTAAAAACAGGTTAATTTATATTAAAGTACTTATATTTAGGAATTTATATATTGATACGTACGATATAATCACAAATCATTCCTCCGGGAACGAATTTTGAAAAATAAACATTAAAAGATAATATTAGTTTTTTCTTTTTCATGAAAAATTTAGAAAAACTCGAAAACATGTATTTCATCAATTAAATGAGGAATGTTTGTTGCAAATTTAAAGAAAATCGTTAATATTTCAAAATATTCCACACTAAGTTTCATCTTGTTTCCGGTGAAAACTTTTAATTTTATCGGGACGAAAAGTTTTTTAAAACGTGATCCAAAGTATGAGGAACAACATAACTAATTTCCGTCGAAATGAGTTCAAGGGTTTTCATGTAATGCCCGAACAGACAAACAGACACTAATTTTAAAAACAAATTTTTTGGTGTTCTAACACGTTATTGACGTGCCCCTAACCGAAATTTTGAAATATATTTAATGTACAGGAAAACTGGCTCTTGAGTGTCATTAGAAAAAAAACAAAAAGGTTCCATTATTTCCATCCATCCAGGAGTTACATATCTTGTCTCCAAGTAACACCACCAGATCCTAAATGGATCAATGATGAACTGGTTTTACGATGCAGCACAAATATCTTTAAAAACGGTTCTGTTGTTTCCATCCGGACACTTACACTCCCTCTCCCTCTCCCGCTCCCACTCCCTCTCCCATTCAAACTATCTCTCTCTCTCTCTCCCTTTCCCTCTCCCACTCCCTGTCCCTTTCCTTCGCCCGTTCCTCTCCCGCTTCCTATCCCTCTCCCGCTTCCAGTTCCTCTCTCGCACTCGGTCCCTCTCCCGCTTTCTGTCCCGCTCCCTCTCCCGCTCCCTGTTCCTATCCCTCTCCTTCTTCCGCTCCCGGGCCCTCTCCCGTTTCCTGTCCCTCTCCATCTCCCGCTCCTCGGCCCTCTCCCACTTCCTGTCACTCTCCCTCTCTCTCCCTCTCCCTGTTCCTCTCCCGTTCCCAGTCCCTTTCTCGCTTCCTGTCCCTCTCCCTTCGCCCTACCGTCCGTAAAGTCCTCTACAATTTTTTTTTGTTTCTCACTATAAGCTTACATATTAATTTTCATATTTCTGAGTTTGAAAATGACAAAGTTCTAGAAATGAAATGAAATGAAATGAAATGAAATGAAATGAAATGAAATGAATTTTATTCGAAGTAGGTTTGTTACAAACACTTTTCGAAAGTCACTTAACGCCATCGCTTCAACAAATCCCTACCGTGAGTGGTCCCGGGAGAAGAAGCGGCAAGAAACTCCCGCAATAATTTTTTTCCTACTCACAGTTACAGACAGCACTTAATTCTACTTATTGCAATATTTAATATAAAAAAAAACTCATGTCCAAGCAGTCTTGTCATTTAAATACTCATCAACTTTGTAATATGCTTTCTTCATGAGAATACCTTTTACATGAGTTTTTAATTTACAGTATGGCATTTCTGTTAATTCTAACGGGATTTTATTATAGATTTTTACACATCTACCCATGAACGAGCCACCAGTTTTGCTGAGTCTAAAACTAGGCACAATCAGTCTAGCCTTATTTCTTGTGTTAATATTGTGAACATCACTCTTTTTAAGAAAATTATCGAAGTATTTTTTAACATACATAATATTATCCAAAATGTATTGTGAAATAACAGTTAGTATATTTATTTCTTTAAACAATTCTCTAAGAGAGTCCCTAGGCCTGAGGTTGTAAATAGCGCGAACTGCTCTTTTCTGTAATACAAAGATTGACTCAATATCTGCAGCTGAGCCCCACAACAACAGACCGTAGGACATTATACTGTGAAAGTAGCTGTAATAAACTAATCTTGCTGTTTCTACATCAGTTAAGAGCCTTACTTTCTTAACAGCATAAGCAGCGGAACTGAGCCTCCCTGACAAGGCTTCAATATGAGGACCCCATTGTAGTCGAGAGTCTATGGTAATGCCGAGAAATGTTGTAGAATTTACTAGTTCTAGTACTTCCTTATTTAGGACAATTTGAGCTGGAATATGTTTCACATTAGGTAAGGCAAATCTGACACATTTAGTTTTTTTCGCGTTTAACATCAAGTTATTACATGTAAACCAGTGTAATACTTGCGAAACAGTATTATTTACGTCGTCATAACATTTTTTCCTCCTATCTACTTTAAAAATTAAAGATGTATCGTCAGCAAACAATACCG
The DNA here is from genome assembly GCA_951805285.1 of Thymelicus acteon. NCBI lineage: Eukaryota > Metazoa > Arthropoda > Insecta > Lepidoptera > Hesperiidae > Thymelicus > Thymelicus acteon. The sequence goes on along the minus strand of OX638225.1, from coordinate 10,022,111 downwards.
TTTCACACATGTTCTTAGTGAAATAAGGAAGATCATTGATATATATTAAAAATAGCAGTGGTCCTAATATTGATCCTTGGGGCACACCCATGGTCATGTGCACTCCAGGTGACTCTATTCCATTAATAATTACTTTTTGTCTACGTTCAGATAAATAAGATTTTATAAGACTAACTGATTGTGTTGAGACACCATAATGCCTAAGTTTATTTATTAATATATTATGATCAACACAATCGAATGCCTTTGAGAGGTCACAGAATATACCGATAGCATCATGCTTATCCTCCCAAGCATTAAAAATGTGTTTAAGAAGTGCGATGCCTGCATCAGTGGTGTTTTTCCCTTTTGAAAAACCAAACTGATTAACATGAAATAATTTGTTTGTAGAAAAATGGGATAGAAGTTGGTTGTAGATAATTTTTTCGAAAATTTTACTGAGGGCTGGTAAGATGGATATTGGTCTAAAATTTGTAGGGTCGTTTTTATCTCCAGATTTAAAAACCGGTATTATTTTCCCATGTTTCATAAGATTGGGAAAAATACCATCTTCAACACATTTATTAAAAATAAAACTTAAATGGGGGGCAATTGAGTTGATTATTGATTTAACTACAACTGTAGAAAGACCCCAGATATCACTTGACTTTTTAATATTTATCGAATTGAAACTTTTTAAAATTTGATCACAAGTAACGGGTTTAAAGTTAAATGAGTTGGTACTTTTATCAACACATGATTCTAAGATGGTCATAGCTAGTTGAGGGCATGCGTTTAAGTTTTTTGTGATCACATGCGGTATCTTCGAGAAAAAATCCTCGAATACGGTGGCAATCGCACTATATATATATATATACTAGGTTTTTGCGTGGGGCGCGCGCTGCTAAAGCAGCGCGCGTGCCTTTTTCTTCTGCAAAAGGAAAAATAAATAAATAGTTTTTTCAAAAAGATCATTGACATGCGAAATTTATTTTTCGATTCAGGGGTCTGTTTGCGACATGTTTGGTTTCACGCTATTTTTTTGAAGGGAGAGGGAGAGGGACAGGGAGCGTGAAAAGGAGAGGGAGAGTGAGAGGGAGAGAGACAGGGAGAGCGAGAGCGAGAGGGAGATACAACGAAGGGGTTGTAAATATTTAAGAAACTACGTCATTTTTGAACTCAGTAATGTGAAAATTTATATAAGCTTATTATTAGAAATAAAAATTTATTGTCACAGGCTTTTTTTGGAAATTCATCCCCATATGGTTAAAACCAGGGGATGTAAGTTTGTACGGAACTTCGTCAATACTCAGAGATATGAAAATTTATAATTATATAAGCGTATACTTAGAACCAAAAAGTAACTCTAGAGATGTTTTTTGAAAATTAATCCCCTATACTGAATGAATGAATGAATGAATGAATAAGCCTTTATTGCTGTATGTTAGTTAACATTTGTTTACATATAACCTTAATATTAATTCTAAATTATTATACAGTATTATATCTATTTATGTATCGACGATCGGGTCATCTGCCTCTGCAACAGCTTGTCTTTCGACAAAGGCCTCCTCCAAAGATTTCCATTTCTTTCTATCTTTTGCTATTCTAATCCATTGTGGACCAGCTACTTTTTTTAGATCATCCTCCCAACGCTTAGACTGTCTGCCTCTGCCTCTTTTGTTTCCTCTAGGGTACCATTCTGTTATGATTTTTGACCATTTTTCTGCCTTCTCTCTCAACATATGTCCCGTCCATCTCCATTTCAAAGTTTTGTAGGTTGATACCACTTTTTTGAATTTTGTTTTCTGGTTTATTTTTCGTAGTTTAACTTTATCACTTCTTTTAACCCCTATAACACTTCTTTCTATTCCATTCTGGCAGATCTTAATTTTATTTTGAAGGTTTTCAGTTAATGCCCACGTCTGGCATCTGTAGGTTAAACATGGCAAGATACATATATTGTAAACCTTTCGTTTCATTGTCATGGGCATTTCTTTATTTTTCATAACTTCGCTAAGTGACCAAAAACGTTTCCAAGTATTAGCAATTCTTCTATCTATTTCTTTCTGCATTAAATCTTCTGATGATATAAGTTGTCCTAAGTAAATGTATTCTCTTACGTATTCTATCTGTTTATTGTCTATTGTTATGTCTATCTCTGAAGAGTTGCTCATTATTTTCGTTTTTTCTGTGTTTATTGATAGTCCTGCTTTGGCACTTTCATCGCAGAGTTGTTGCAGCATGTTCTGTAATTTCAAAGGACACTCAGAGAATAGGATGATGTCATCTGCGAATCGTAAATGAGTAAGGTTTTCGCCGTTAATATTGAGTCCGTAATTTGACCAATCTATATTCCTAAAGATCATTTCTAAAACTGCTGTGAATAATTTTGGTGAGATGGGATCCCCAAAAAAGGTGTTCGCCAAGGGGAATCCCCTATACTAAAGGGTTATAAATTAGTACGCAACTTGGACATTTTCGAACTCAGAAAGGTGTCAATCAAATCAAAAATTAACTGTTACAGGTTTTTTTGTAATGTGATCCCAGAGGTAAATAAAGGGGTTGCAAGTTTTTTAGAACTTCTCATTTTCAAACTCAGAAATATGAAAATTAATATGTAAGCATATAGTGAGTTTAGGAGAAGAAGGAGAGGGAGTGAGACAGGGAAAGGGACAGGGAGCGGGAGCGGGAGAAGGAGAGGGAGTGGGAGAAGGAGAGGGAGTGGGAGAAGGAAAGGGAGTGGGAGAAGGAGAGGGAGTGGGACAGGGAGAGGGAGTGGGACAGGGAGAGGGAGTGGGACAGGGAGAGGGAGAGGGAGTGGGGGAGGGAGTGGGGCAGGGAGAGGGAGAGGGAGAGGGGCAGGGAGAGGGAGTGGGACAGGGAGAGGAAGAGGGAGAGAGGTAGAGGGGAAGGGACAGGGAGCGGGAGAGGGAGTGGGAGAAGGAGAGGGAGTGGGAGAAGGAAAGGGAGTGGGAGAAGGAGAGGGAGTGGGACAGGGAGAGGGAGTGGGACAGGGAGAGGGAGTGGGAGAGGGAGTGGGGGAGGGAGTGGGACAGGGAGAGGGAGAGGGGCAGGGAGAGGGAGTGGGACAGGGAGAGGAAGGGGGAGAGAGGTAGAGGGGAAGGGACAGGGAGCGGGAGAGGGAGAAGGAGAGGGAGAAGGAGAGGGAGAGGGAGTGGAAGAGGAGAGGTAGTGGGACAGGGAGAGGGAGAGAGAGAGGGTGTGGGACAGGGAGAGAGAGGGAGTGAGATAGGGAGAGACAGAGAGGGAGTGGGACAGGGAGAAGGAGAGAAAGAGAGGGAGAGGGACAGGGAGAAGGAGAGAAAGAGAGGGAGAGGGACAGGGAGAGGGAGAAGGAGGGGGAATTTAATGAACCAACAAAAACTATAAAAGTTTAGTTGAAAGTAACACTATTCGCCGGGTCAGCTAGTAAATAATAATAGTTTCTTCATGTCCGTCTCTCCGTCCATCCGCAGCATAGCGCAAAGATCCTTACCGCTAGAAAGCTGTAATTTGGCAATTGGCATGAATACACACTCATACTTATTTATCAAAAGTGGTAAACTAAAATCTTTATAAATTTTTTCGGGTAGTGCCAGCGAAATGGTAGATGTTGGACATGTGAATAATATATCCACGGCAGTAGAATATTTAATATGATGAATTTGAAAGGAAAACTCTCATGGCAATGTTAGCTTAATAGTTAATGAAAGATAGTCGATAGGAAGGATGTGATGATGGGTTCCAGAGATAAAGAGTGGAACACCTCAGTGGTGAGGCATGAATAATAATCCGTTTTTGGGAATGTTACTATTGAACAACCATTCCATAGTTTAACAACTCCATCCATGTGTGATATATTTTGGAGTTGGATCCTTTCTAAGGACCTTTATTAAGACTTAAAAAAGATCAACACGTAAAATGTAAACAATCTCACAATAAGTGTATCCTATTCGGTTTTTAAAAGTACTTGTGACTTGTAATTCAACTTATTTAAAGAACGGCACTTTGTTATAAAGGTACATAGTTAAATTTTATACGTTTTAAAAAGTAGTTTTACTATCGTAAAATAATTATCACGTACTTGGAGATTATGTAAATCCTACCAATATATTATAGCGAAAATTTGAATGTCTTTAATCAATCACGCTAATACGGCTAAACAGATTAGGATGAAATTTGTCTCACAGATAATTTATGACCTGCATCTAAAGGTAGGACAGATCTGTTCTATCAGGATAAGGGGTATATTTTGGTATGGATGTTTAATGTATCTGCCAGTAACTTAGTATCCAATTCTTAGGTCTGCTGTGCAACCCCTTAGAGTACTGAAAAAATCAAGCTTTTAAAAGTCAACGCAATCATAAAACTCTCTGTTATGACCTATTATTTTTAGTTATGTAGACATTCGCAAGGTAATCAAAGCCCATCCCATGAAGACTTAAGTTTATGTTCCCGTTGATGAAGAGAAATGAAATGTGGTGAGAAGGAATTTCTTAAGAGAAAATTTGAAGACCGTTTTGTAGTAACATTACATTACAATTTACAATCAATCGCGCCGAAGCCACTGGGCGCAAGAATTTGAAAATCCCCCCCCCCCCACCCCCAGGGGGTAAAAAAGGGGGGCATGATTGTTACTCTTTCATGGAAATAACACTGGACGGATTTCGATAAAATTTGGTAAACGGGTAGAATATAATCTGAAATAGCTCATAGCGTACTTTTTATCACGAAATTCTATGGACTGAACCAATTTTGATAGTACTTTCACTGAAAGGTTCGATAAAACCAAAAAAAATTTGAAAAATGTCATTCAGGCGTGAGCGAAGTTTCGGGCAAAAGCTAGTACAATATATTTTAACCCTCGACGCAAAAAGAGGGGTGTTATAATTTTGATGTGTATCTCCTAAATGAATGAACCGATTATGATGCAGTTTCTTTTAATGCTAAGGTGATTGAGAGGGTTATTAACTACAATCTATGAAGATCTGTTTTGGCGTAAAATAATAAAACGGACTTAAATTGATATTCTGCGTCATGACGTGTTATTTTTTATTATATTTTTAGCTGCAATTTTAGTATGTATGCAAATGCAAAAATATGCACATTTTTTTTTTATTTCGCAACACTTGAGATTTTCTTCATCAGACAAGGATGCGAAATGATTTCAAACAAATCTTACACTGTCGTAGTGTTGAATACTGCTGCTATAGAATAAGTCAATGGCTTAAAATAAGAAATAAAAATTAAGTGTTACGTAGAGGACTTTACGGTCGGGAGGGAGAAAGGAGAGGGCAGGAAGCGAGAGGATCCGGGAGCGGGAGAGGGAGAGGGAGAGCGAGAGGGAGAGGGAGAGCGAGAGCAAGAGGGAGAGGGAGAAGGAGAGGAAGTGGGACAGGGAGAGGGAGAGGGAAAGGGAGAAGGAGAGGGCACATATTATGTGCAATCTATTTGCACCTATAAACCCCTCATACATTTTATAGACATCAAATGCAAACAACAGTCGGAAATGTTCAACATAGATTTTTATGAAAAATACTTGTTTTTGTATGGCATCACTGAAAGTTTCTCATTTTTTATGGCAAAACTGAAACAGGTTTACGGGGATTTGACCGATCTATCAGTAACAACAAACGTTGTATACATTTTAATGACATCAAAAGGAGACAAAAGCCTGAAATATTACGTACAAAAATTCATTTGTATGAAAATTATTATTTTTTGTATGGCATCACTAAACATTGGTTACACCAACGTGTCCGGCCCTTTAATACCTGCAAACGCCTCATACATTATAAAGACATACAATAGAGACAACAGCCTCAAACATTTGAAAAAATAATACATTTGTATGAAAATTATAATTTTTTGTATGGCAACACTGAATTTTTTTTTCACCAAAATTTACAAAATATTAGTACCTACAAACGCCCCATACATTATAATAACGAAATATTCGATTCAAAAATAAATTTGTATGAAAATTATTATTTTTCGTATGGCAACACTCAAATTTTACAGTTCTCCCAAAGCGAGTATTTTAATTTAAAATTATCTCCCATACATTTTCTATACCCTTGATCTATAGTTTCGGCTCAACTACTCGAAAAGTGAAAAAAATTCTGGACTCCAGTGTTGCCAGTTGATTGAGATGAAAATGGTCAAATGTCATTACGACGCCCACAAAAAATCTTGTGGTGTCATTTTTTGATTAAAAATGTTTCTCCTTCTACTTTTTACATTTTTGAATGGAAAGTTCACAAAAATGTATGAATGAAAAAAAAATCAACGAAACCTGGCAACACTTTCAATCAAGCTACACAACCGTCCCATACAAAGTGACCCCCTCAAATGTTGCCAACCCACAAATTTTTTCCTTCAAAAAATGCAATTTTTCGTACATTTTACAAAATGGTCACCACGAAATCCGCCATCTTTTCGAAAAAAAAAATATACCCAATATGTCAAAATTGAGGATAGACCCGAGCCAATAGAGAAAAAATATCGCAAAAATGTTAAAACACCACCGCGATGCGACCCCACAAACACACCTCGAAAATGGAAAAATTTTAAAGTAAAATATCTCGGCGGCCATCTTGATTTTTCAATTTTTTCCAACTTCATCATATTAGTCGTCCCAAGATTAGCCGAAAACGATACCAATGTCGGGTAGGTGCTCAAAGTAAACAAAAAGTTGACAATCGCCGAGCGGCCGCCATCTTGAATTTTCGAATGGTCGTATTTTTCCTATAATAACCATAGATAGTCAAGAAACTTTCCCATACATTATTATTACCCGCCACCGATACTTTCGGCTGGGCTATTCGAAATGTGAAAAAACGTGAAAAAAAAATCCAGCAGCCAGTGTTGCCAGTTATTTTTGATGAAAATGGTCAAATGTCATTACAACGGCCACGAGAAATTTTTTGGTGCAAGTTTTTGATTAAAAATGTTTCTCCTTCTACTTTTTATATTTTTGAATAGAAAGTTCACAAAAATGTATGAATGAAAAAAAAATTAACGTAACCTGGCAATACTTCAGACCAAGCCTCACAACCGCCCAATACAATGTGACCCCCTCAAATATTGCCAACCTCAAAATTTTTTACCTCAAAAAATGCAATTTTTTGTACATTTTGCAAAATGGCCGCCATAGGATCCGCCATCTTTAAGAAAAAAAAAATATACCCCAATCGTCAAAATTGGGGATAGACCCGAGGCAATAAAGAAAAAAAATCTAAAAAACGTCAAAACACCAACGCAATCCGACCCCGCAAAGTCACCTCCAAAATTGAAAAATTTTAAAGTAAAATATCTCGGCGGCCATCTTGTTTTTTTATTTTTTTCCAATTTTATCGTAACACGTTTCCCAACATTAGCCGAAAACGACACCAATCTCGGGAAGGTGCAAAGTGAAAAAAAAAGTTGGTCATTTCGACTCGGCCGCCATCTTGAATTTTTGAAAGGTCGGATTTTTCCCATAGACACGGAGGCAAACCAAAAATTCTCACATACATCGTACCCACCCCCCACCACTCCTTCCGGGAGATCAATTCGACTTTTCGTAAAACGAAAAAAAATATCCAGCAGCCAGTGTTGCCAGCCGACATCGACGAAAATGGTCAAATGTCATTACGACGACCATGACACGTTTGCCTGTCTGACATTTTGTTTAAAAATATTGCTCCTTCTACTTTTCATATTTTTGAATAGAAAGTCCAAAAAAATGTACCAACAAAAGAAAAAAAAACTCAACCTGGCAACACTTTGGGTCAAGTTACATAACCGCCTGGAACAAAGACACCCACTCAAATGTTGCCAACCCAAAGAAAAATTCACCCAAAAAACGTCGTTTTTCGTACATTTTTCAAAATGGCCGCCACCGCGTCCGCCATCTTGTCGAAAAAATAAATATTCCCAAAATATCAAAATTAAGGATACAATCAAACAAACATTCAAAAAACATTTAAAAAAAGTTGAAAAACCGCCCCGATGCGACCCCGCAAATTCACCTCTGAAATCGAAAAAATTCAAACACGAATATCTCGGCGGCCATCTTGTTTTTTCAATTTTTTCTAAAGTTTTCGTATATCGACCCCAAAACTTGTCGAAACGCCCCAAAAAAATCCCGCAAAAAGCCATAAACAAAAAAGTTGAAAATCACAGAGCGGCCGCCATCTTGAAAATGTGAAATGTCAGATTTTTCCCGAGGTGTCGGGAGGAGAAGGAGAAAATCCGCCATAGACAACAAAGTCCCATCTCACCTCCTTCTGGGAGAACAATTATATGGATCACTCCCCGTAAGTCTAGGATTATATAATATAATAACTAGGTTTTTGCGTGGGGCGCGCGCTGCTAAAGCAGCGCGCATGCCTTTTTCTTCCGCAAAAGAACAAATAAATAAATAATTTTTTTCAAAAATATCGTTAATATGTAAGCTTATAATAATAAGTCAATGGTTTTAAATGAGAAATAAAAATGAAGTGTAGAGGACTTTACGGTCGGGAGGGGGAGGGGAGAGGGACAGGAAGCGAGAGATAGAGAGGGAGAGAGAGAGGGAGAGGGAGAAGGAGAGGGAGAGGGAGAAGGAAAGGGAGAGGGAATGGGACAGGGAGAGGGAGAAGGAAAGGGAGAGGGAGAGAGTGAGGGTGAGGGAGAGGGTAAGGGAGAGGGAGAGGAAAAGGGGGAGAGAGAGAGGGAGAGAGACAGGGAACGGGAGAGGGAGAGAGAGAGGAGCAGGGAGCAGGAGAGTGAGAAAGAGCGGGACAGAAAACGAGAGAAGGACTGGGAGCGGGAGAGGGAGCGGGAAAGGGAGAGGGAGAAGGAGAGGGAGAGACATATAATGTGCAGTCTATTTGCACCTTTAAACGCTTCAAATCAAAAATTAACTGTTACAGGTTTTTTTGTAATTTCATCCCTTAAGAGGTAAATAAAGGGGTTGCAAGTTTTTTAGAACTTCTCATTTTCAAACTCAGAAATATGAAAATTAATATGTAAGCATATAGTGAGTTTAGTGCAGAGGGCTTTACGGATGGGAAGGGGAGAGGGGAAGAAGGAGAGGGAGTGAGACAGGGAAAGGGACAGGGAGCGGGAGAAGGAGAGGGAGTGGGAGAAGGAGAGGGAGTGGGAGAAGGAGAGGGAGTGGGAGAAGGAGAGGGAGTGGGACAGGGAGAGGGAGTGGGGGAGGGAGTGGGACAGGGAGAGGGAGAGGGGCAGGGAGAGGGAGTGGGACAGGGAGAGAGAGAGGGAGAGAGGTAGAGGGGAAGGGACAGGGAGCGGGAGAGGGAGAAGGAGAAGGAGAAGGAGAGGGAGAGGGAGTGATTTTATAAGAGAAGGGAGAAATTTAATGATCTCTGATTTGTTAAACCTACATTCATTACGCGATAATTTATTTAGCATTAGGCGATACGAAGTTCGCCGGGTCAGCTAGTAAATAATAATAGTTTCTATATGTCCGCCTCTCCGTCCGTCCGCAGTATAGCGCCGAGATCCTTAGCGTTAGAAAGCTGTAAATTGGCATGGATACACATACTTATTTATCAAAATTACAAAGTGTTAAAATAAAATCTTTATAAGTTTTTTCGGGTAGTGCCAGCGAAATGGTCGATGTTGGACATGTGAGCACGGCAGTAGAATTTTTAAAATGATGAATTTCAAAGGAAAACTCTCATGGAAATGTTAGCTTAAATAGTTAATTAGTGATGGTCGACAAACTTACAACTACAGTACCTTAAATTCTCTACCCAAGTCCTCCTTTAATATAGGAAGGATCTGATGATGGGTTCCAGAGATAAAGAGTGGAACACTTCAGTGGTGAGGCATTTATAATAATCCTTAATTTTGGGAATGTGACTATTTAACAACCAGTCCATAATTTAACAACTCCATCCATGTGTGATGTATTTCGGAGTTGAATCCTTTATAAGGGCCTATATTAAAAAAGTACTCAATTAAATCATAATGTGACTTGTAATTCAGCTTACTTAAAGAATGGCACTTTGATATATAGGTACAATAGGTACATAGTTTTATTTCATACATTGTAAAAAGTAGTTTTATTATACTGTAATACTTATCAACTACTTGGAGATTATGCAAATCCTACGAACATACTATAGTGAAAATTTGGATGTCTTTATTCAGTCACCCTAATACGGCTAAACGGATTCGGATGAAATTTATCTCACCGATAGTTTATGACCTGCATCTAAAAGTAGGACGATTTTTATAACGGAATGGACCTGTTATCAGGATAAGGATCACAATGTGAGGGGTACAGGCCATAGCCTACCACGCTGGCCAAGTGCGGATTGGTAGACTTCACACACCTTTGAGAACTTTATGGAGAACTCTCCGGTGTGCAGGTTTCCTCACGATGTTTTCCTTCACCGAAGCAAGTGATAATTAACTTTTAATACGCACATAATATTTTAAAATCAGAGGTGCGTGCCAGGATTTGAACTCGGGCCCCTCCGTTCGAAAGACCAAACGTCCTAACCGCTAGGCTATCACTGCATATTTATTCACTAAGGAATACGTGGAGGTATTAATTTAAAAAATAATATCCAATTCTTAGGTCTGCTGTGCAATCCCTTAGAGTTGTGAAAAAATTAAGCTTTTAAAAGTCAACGCAATGATAAAAATGTTGTTATGTTTTTTTTTTAATTCTTTCGACACTCGCAAGTTAATCAAAACCTATCTCCTAACTAAAGACTTAAGTTTACGTTCCGGTTGATCAAGAAAAATGAAATGTGGTGAGAAGCAATGTCGTAAGGGAAAAATTTGAAGACCGTTTTGTAGTAACATTACATTACAATTTACAATCGCACAGCCGAAGCTACTGGGCGCAAGAAGCTTTTGGCATGTATAATTTTATTATGTTCCTTCGGGAGTGTAGGGGAGCACTAAGACATAATTTTTGTTAACCCCCTAAGAGTTACACTTTCACGCAAATAACACTGGACGAATTTCGATCAAATTTGGAAAGAATATAACCTGAAATAGCTCATAGGGTACTTTTTATCGCAAAATTCCATGGGCTGAACCAATTTTGATAGGACTCTCACTGAAAGGTTCGTGAAAACTAAAAAATGTTGAAAAATGTCATTTAGGCAGGTGAAGCTGCGGGCAAAAGCTAGTACAATATTTTAACCCTAGACGCGAAAAGAGGGTTGTTATAATTATGATTTGTATGGTTGTCTATTTGTAGCATCGTATCTCCTAAATGAATAGACCAATTATGATGCAGTTTATTATTATTTCTCCATGGGGTTCGCCTGGATAGCTACCACCCTTGAGCATGAGTCAGCCGCCAAACGACTCGTCGTGTTCCGGCTGGGGGCTTGAGAGCCAGTTCTTTCTTTCTTTTTCTTCTCTCTTTCTTGGCCGGCAACGCATCGATGATGCCTTTGGTGTTGCTGATGTCCATGGGCGACGATAGCCACTTACCATCAGATGGATCGTCAGCTCGTTTGCCGGCTATTTCCATAAAAAAAAAGTTTCTTTTAATGCTGAGGTTCTTAACTATGATTTATTAAAAACTGTTTAGGAGTAAAATAGTAAAATTGACTTAAACCGATATTCTGCGTCATGCATAACGCGTTATTTTTTATTATATTTTTAGCTGCCATTTTAGTATGTATGCAAATGCAAAAAATGTGCATATTTTTTCTTTATCTGGCAACACTTGAGATGTGAGACGATTTACAAACAAATCGTACGCTGTCGTGGTGCTGTATATTGCTGCTATAGAATGGTATAAAATAAGCTTTTTGCTTCTATTAGTAGGTAAGTAGGTAGGGCTTAACCAGTATTTATCACCTTTTAGTTATGATTTAAAAATAATTAAGTATACTCAAAATTAATTTTGCCTACACACATAATGACTATTCAAAGCAGTATAGGGCAGAGTAGAGAGCAGTTAATATAAATGATAAAATCACACTAAACTATCGGATAGGAGAGTCAAGAAACAGACAATCACATCAGACCAGACCAGTAGGTAAAAACAACACTATAATGGTACAAAAAAATATCTTTAATGATGTCTTAAATTATCTTTCGAGATTTTAAATGTGTACACGTTAATTTTGTTTTCAAGATTGAACAATAAAATATTTTTTTTTGTATGCCAACACGGATTTTTATTCACTGATATAATGTGTAGTCTATTTGCATCTATAAACGCCTCATACATTTTATAGACATTAAATGCAAACAACAGTCCCAAATGTTCGATATAGATTTTTGTGAAAAATACTTGTTTTTGTATGGCAACACTGAAAGTTTCTCATTTTTATGGCAACACTGAAACACATTTATACGGATGTGTCCGGTCTAACAGTAGCAACAAACGTCGTATACATTTTAATGACATCAAAAGGAGACAAAGGCCTGAAACACTACATACAAAAATTCATTTGTATGAAAATTATTATTTTTTGTATGGCATCACTAAATATTGGTTACACCAACATGTCCGGCCCTTTAGTACCTGCAAACGCCTCATACATTATAAAGACATCAAAAGGAGACAACACCCTCAAACATTCGAAAAAGGAATACATTTGTATGAAAATAATTATTTTTTATATGGCAACACTGAATTTTTTTTTTCACCAAAATTTACAAAATGTCATCACCTACAAATGCCCCATACATTATAATAACGAAATATTCGATCCAAAAATTAATTTGTATGAAAATTAATATTTTTTGTATGGCAATACTGAAATTTTATAGTTTTTCTAAAATGAATATATTAATTTAAAAATATCTCCCATACATTTTCTATATCCTTGATCTATAGTTTCGGCTCAACTACTCGAAAAGTGAAAAAAAATCTGGACTCCAGTGTTGCCAGTTGATTGAGATGAAAATGGTCAAATGTCATTACGACGCCCACAAAAAATCTTGTGGTGTAATTTTTTGATTAAAAATGTTTCTCCTTCTACTTTTTACATTTTTGAATAGAAAGTTCACAAAAATGTATGAATGAAAAAAAAATCAACATAACCTGACAACACTTTCAGTCAAGTTACACAACCGCCCCTTACAAAGTGACCCCCTCAAATGTTGCCAACCTACAATTTTTTTCCTTCAAAAAATACAATTTTTCATACATTTTACAAAATGGCCGCCACAGGATCCACCATCTTGTCGAAAAAAAATTATCTCCAATATGTCAAAATTGAGGACAGACCTGAGCCAATGAAGGAAAAATATCGCAAAAATGTTAAAACACCACCGCGATGCGACCCCGCAAAGACACCTCGAAAATTGAAAAATTTCAAACTAAAATATCTCGGCGGCCATCTTGTTTTTTCAATTTTTTTCAACTTCATCATATTAGTCGTCCCAAGATTAGCCGAAAACGACACCAATGTCGGGTGGGTGGCAAGAATAAAAAGAAAGTTGACAATCGCCGAGCGGCCGCCATCTTGAATTTTCGAATGGTCGTATTTTTCCTATAATAACCATAGATAGTCAAGCAACTTCTCCATACATTATTATTACCCCCCACCCATACTTTCGGCTGGGCTATTCGAAATATGAAAAAACGTGAAAAAAAAATCCAGCAGCCAGTGTTGCCAGTTATTTTTGATGAAAATGGTCAAATGTCATTACGACGGCCACGAGAAATTTTTTGGTGCAATTTTTTGATTAAAAATGTTTCTCCTTCTACTTTTTACATTTTTGAATAGAAAGTTCACAAAAATGTATGAATGAAAAAAAAATTAACGTAACCTGGCAACACTTCAAACTAAGCTCCACAACCGTCTCATACAAAGTGACCTCCTCAAATGTTAAAAAACTAAAAAAAAATTCCTTCAAAAAATTCAATTTTTCGTACATTTTATAAAATGGCCGCCACGGGGTCCGCCATCTTGTCGAAAAAAAAAATATACCCCAAACGTCAAAATTAGGGATAGACCCGAGGCAACAGTGAAAAAAAATCGAAAAAAAGTTGAAAACCCATTGCAATCCGACCCCGCAAAGTCACCTCCAAAATTGAAAAATTTTAAAGTAAAATATCTCGGCGGCCATCTTGTTTTTTTATTTTTTTCCAATTTCATCGTAACACGTTTCCCAACATTAGCCGAAAACGACACCAATCTCGGGTAGGTGCATAGTGAAAAAAAAAGTTGGTCATTTCGACTCGGCCGCCATCTTGGATTTTTGAAAGGTCAGATTTTTCCCATAGACACGGAGGCAAACCAAAAAATCCCCCATACATCGTACTCACCCCCCACCACTCCTTCTGGGAGATCAATTCGACTTTTCGTAAAACGAAAAAAAAATTCCAGCAGCCAGTGTTGCCAGTCGACATCGACGAAAATGGTCAAATGTCATTACGACGACCACGACACGCTTGCTTGTGTGACATTTTGATTAAAAATATTGCTCCTTCTACTTTTCATATTTTTGAATAAAAAGTCCAAAAAAATGTACCAACAAAAGAAAAAAAAACTCAACCTGGCAACACTTTGGGTCAAGTTACATAACCGCCTGGAACAAAGACACCCGCTCAAATGTTGCCAACCTGAAGAAAAATTCACCCAAAAAACGTCGTTTTTCGTACATTTTTCAAAATGGCCGCCACCGCGTCCGCCATCTTGTCGAAAAAATAAATATCCCCAAAATATCAAAATTGAGGATACATTCGAGACAACACTAAAAAAATATTTAAAAAAAGTTGAAAAACCACCTCGATGCGACCCCGCAAAGTGACCTCTAAAATCGAAAAATTTCAAACTCGAATATCTCGGCGGCCATCTTGTTTTTTCAATTTTTTCCAAAGTTTTCGTAAATCTCCCCTAAAACTTTACGAAACGCCCCAAAGAAATTCCGCAAAAAGCCATAAACAAAAAAGTTGAAAATCACAGAGCGGCCGCCATCTTGAAAATGTGAAATGTCAGATTTTTCCCGAGGTGTCGGGGGGGAACGGAGAAAACCCGCCATAGACAACAAAGTCCCATCTCACCTCCTTCTGGGAGAACAATTATATAGTTAAGTCAGTGGTAAGTCTAGGATTATATAATATAATATAAAATAGAAAAACTTGCAACCTCTTTATTTACCTCTTAGGGGATGAAATTCCAAAAAACCTGTTACAGTTAATTTTTGATTTATTTTCACATTTCTGAGTTCGATATTGACGAAGTTTCTTACAAACTTACATCCCTGGTTTTACCCCTTAGTGGATGAATTTCCAAAAAAACCTGTTACAATTTATTTTTGTTTCTAATTATAAGTTAACATATACATTTTCACATTACTGAGTTTACTTGCTTTAGTATTACCCTTTATGGGGATGAATTTCGAGAAAACCGTGATACAGTTAGTTTTTGTGTCTAATACAATGCTTATATACAAATTTTCATCCTTTTCAAAACTGACGAAGTTGCCATACTAACTTGCACTCCCTTAATTAATTAACCCTTCAAGGGAGAATTTTCCAGAAAAACATATTACTGATTGATTGTTTCTAATCTTGAGCTAATATACAAATTTTTATGTTTTTAACTTCAAAAATGACGAAGTTGCGTAGTAAGTTCCATCCCCAAAAGTAGCTCTTTAAGGGATGATTTTCAGCTAAATTTTAACTTTTGTTCATAACAACAAACATACATTAAAATTTTCATATTTATAGCTCTAAAAATGACGAAGTTGATTTGTATGTAAATGACTTCTAACCCCTATTTTTAGGGGATGAATTTCGAGAAAACAGTAATACAGTTATTTTTTGTGTCTAACTATAAGCTTATATACAAATTTTCACCCTTCTTACTTCAAAACTGACGACGTTCTTCTTCGTTATACTAACTTCCACAATCTTATACAACCCTTTAGGGGTTGATTTTCCCAATAAACACATAACCTTTAAATTTTGTTTCTATTCTTGAACCAATATATAAATTTTCATGTTGTTAACTTCAAAAATGACGAAGTAGCGTACTAACTTAAATTGAAGAAATTAACCCTTTAAGGGATGATTTTCCAAAAAAATGTGTTAAAGTTAACTTTTGTTCATTACTGTAAACCTACATAAAAAAATTCAAATTTATAAATCTAAAACTAACAAAGTTGGTTTGTATGAAAGTGACTTCTAACCTTTATTTGTACCCCTTAGGGGATGAATTTCCAAAAATCAGTTCTTAGTGGACGTCTCCTTAGCATAAACTATCTCCCTGCCAAATTTCATCTTAATCGGTTCGGCAGTTTCTGAGATTTCTTGTTTAATCAGCGGTGTGTCGCTTTTCAATTTTATATATATAGATATTGAGGAAAGATTTAATTTATTGAATATTAAATGCCTGACCCAGAAGAATAACAATTGTTTTGCGTACAAGTGCTTTTTGTAAATGTAAGGCGTAAGTTTTCTGGAGCGAATGCGGGTTAGCAAGAAAACGTCAATGCTACTTTCTATGTATTATGGACGAACAATGAATAAGTTTCACGACACAAGTTTGCGAAAATAGCTTTCCTCCCACCGTAAGGCAATATTCTCCTAAACTGGTACACGGAGGAAATAACGGAGCCGTATTTTACCTATAACATTATGTATATAACGTTTGCGTCTTAATCTTGTTAGCCTTAAAGTTCACTATTTTGCGGTCACTGCGGTATAGCCTCAAGCACTGATCATATGATTTCTACACATATGATACGGATACTCGAATACCTTCTGATTACAGACTCCGTGATATTATTGTTAATGATAAATAATTGGATTTCCCTACGTCGCGGTTGACATGGAAACACAAATAAGCCATCGTTGTCCTGCTTTCGTACGTTGTTTCTTACAGAAACATTTGTTTTTATGTGTTACAACAGTAGGTTCTATATCGATTGTCGAGCCAAACAAATTGGATAGATTAAAAACATTCTCCGTGAAATGTAAATGGCCCAACTTTCATGTTAAGGGGCCATCCATAAATTACGTCACACGTTAGGGGGGGGGGGGGGTCGATGTAGTGTGACATTGTGTGACAAGGGGTGGGAATAAAACTTATTTCGGAACTGGTGTTTTAATTTAATAATTTCTAAGTGTAAAATATCATAATATGTGACGTCACACTAGGGGGGGCGGAGGTCCCACAAGTGTGACCACCTGTGACAAGGACGGAGGGAGGCCCCTAATCGATGGAAAGGTTTGGAATATATAACAGACGAGTAACCGCCCTCGCTTTGCTTCGGTTTTCTTATTTTTATACACCTTGGGTTACATTATTGGAGTTTTATTAAGGAACCCAATTTTTTTTGAAAATATAATATAGCCTATGTTACTCGGGGATAGTGTAGCTTCCTAACAGTGAAAGAATTTTTGAAATCGGTTCAGTAGTTTCGGAGCCTATTCAATGCAAACAAAAAATCAAATCTTTTCTCTTTATATATTAGTATAGAGTATAGATAAACATCTTACACTACATCCTCCTGTACAACACTGTGAGAGCACTTTTTAATTTAGATACGTTTCACACAAAATGTCTGCAACAACTTCGTTAATATTTTCGAATGGTCGTTGATGAGAAAACAACGAAAAAACTCCCGAGGCAGATTTGTTTGTTCACGGTTTTTTGTTGTCACTATCCGCTCTGATGGAGTTCGCAGCCAGTTCGAGGAAACATTACAATATGAATGGTACTCGTGGTACTCAACTTTGGAAAATTTGTTAAATGGATCATTGACGAAATACTGAAAATTTTCCAAAGCGATAAATTGTTAGTACCTATTTAAAAAAGCTGTGTTGCTTTTTATTAAATTGCTTTTATTTATATCGTTGTTACACATCTATACAAATAAATAAAATTGGAGTGTCTGTAATATTAAAATAACCGCTTTTTACTAAGTGCATTTGGATGTATACCAAAACAACATTTTTTACAATTTTTGTCTGTCTGTCTGTTTGTTCCGGCTAATCTCTGAAATGGATGGACCGATTTTGACGGGACTTTCACTGGCAGATAGCTAATGTAACAAGGAGTAACTTAGGCTACTTTTATTTTAGAAAAAAAAAATAGTTTGTTAGGCGATACGAAGATATACATTCATATCAATAAGCTATTTCGCTAACTAGTAGTTATCTTAACGTTTTGATGAGACTGGGTTCCTGGGAGACTGGGACTGGTTTCCAAGGGCTCCAAGACGAGAAATCCTCTCTGCCGCATCGGTTAATCAGCAGAATACAAACCGAGTAAAGAAGGCCTGGCTAGGCTTACACTCCAATTGACAAAATCTATAATATTATCAATATTAAATGCTACCTATATACGTAAGGTATGATTTAACATTGTTAGTAATACAAACATGTTATATTAAAGTATTGATATTATTAATTATATAATGTGTATACATACACATTGTACATGTACATACAGTATTATGTAGCAAAGTAGTATAATCTATATTTATTAAAATTAGAGTACTTTTACCGTTTAGATCAACAATTTGCGCCTATCTTACTTTTTCACCAGCACCCAGGGCTTACTGATAAATAATGCCTTTAGGAATTAAGTTTTTGCCCTTGTAAGTATACCCTATCTTAAGGTGTTGCAAAAATAAATAAAAAATACATAAACGTGTACTTATGTACGCGCGTGAGAAGTTATACTTCTTTGGCATCAATAAAACAATAAAAAAAAAACATTAAAAAAACAATATTAAAACAATATGAAAAAAATATAATAAATATGATAATAATCATTTTTTCATAACGCGCTAAAAACGCGCCTTAAAAAATCACCTGTGACGTTTTTCGTCACCTTTTGTGTCACCGTCACCGTGTCACAAATCTTAAAAGGAGGTGGCCAACATGTGCCCCGGAAATGGTTAAAATACGTTTATTTGTACAAGGTTTCAGTCCTCAGAAAAGACATGTTTTACGTTTATTATAATATAACTAGAATTTTAATTTTCTTCTGAACTCCGCAGTGAGTAGTTATAATAAATTAACAATAATAATAAGTTGTGTTGAATACACTTAATCTTCTACTACCTCCATTGCTATCACTGGAGGTTGACAATTGACTGACAGAAATACGAATATATGCTATATTTCCATTTGTCAAATTATGCCAAAAGAAGATTTTTGAGTTTGATTTCTACAAAATAATAATTGTGTTTGATTTTTTGTCATGAGGTGCATTAATTGTGCGGTTGATATTGAGCGCATGGCACGTCACTCAATATCTTCGCTAGCAAGAAACCTTCAATCCATATTGGTAGAATGGATCACTGCAGTAGAGGTATGGCATTTTCATGTGATTACATTAGTTTGGTATTTGGAGTGGGCACGTCATAATTAAAGTAAAATAAATAAATGAATTATCCAAAAGATAAATAGTTTGTATTTAATATAAAAATCTCTCTTTAAGACACTTTTCCACGATTATTTATGTTTATCAAACTGTCAACCTACAAGAGCTAAAACTGCTCGTAAAAGGAGAATCCCGAGTTTTACAGATTTTTATTGATAAAATTATCAAAGTAAATATTGTAAGCTTTAATGTAAGGCAAAAATAAAATGTGTACATTATACTTCACAAGTGGGGCAATCGCCCATACAGATGTTGGCCACCTCCTTTCACTCTCATCATTTTTTCCATTTATTTCATAACGCGCCAAAAGAAGTATGACGTCAATAAATAAATATTACGGACATTTCTGTAGTTTTCTACATTTCCGTAGCATTGCATGCCTGACTCTTTTGCTGACTGTACATAATAGTATACGTACTGGAACAGACACTTTGAAGAATATTTTCGCGCTGGGTACATGCGACCCGCGCGGCGACCGGGCGATCGAACTGCCGCGATGCCGTCGGTATCTATAGGGAGTACTTTTCGGAAACATATCAGCAGATAAATCTGAAGCGGAAACTTACTTCTTCCCCGTGAACTGTGCGATCTGTTAAATCTTTTACAGCAACAGAAAAACTATTGAATCTTTTATTTCTCTCTGAATCGCGTTCATAAAAATATAGCAATTGTAAAAAAATACAAAGCCCGAGCGAAGCCCAATATAGTAGCATTTTTAATTTAACATTTTATTTTTCGATAGGAGCGGTAACCGAGCTTTAAGCACTAATACAATGTGCTAGATGATGTAGTACCTTAGGGGCCTTCCATAAATTACGTCACATGTTAGGGGGGAGGGGGAGTGGAGGGGTCCTAAATTTCGTGACGTCATATTTCAAAATCGAATAAGTGGTATGTATTGGTTATATATGTTGGCGTTTAGCGTTTATTTCGGAACTGCTGTTTTAATTTAATAATTTCTAGGTGTAAAATTTCATAATATTATGTGACATCACACTAGGGGGGGAGGTCTCACAAATGTGACCAGCTGTGACAAAGACGGGAGAGGGATCAAAAAGTCATTAATTAGTGTGATGTAATTTATGGATGGCCCCTTAGTCATTCTAAGGACTTAACGTAATGATAATAGACAGTAAGTAAAAATCACTAAAATTATGTATTTATTTAATGAAACCCTATTAATGGATTACAAAACACGCATTTATCGTATTATTACATATTAGAGAGATAAACAATATTTTTGATAAAATAAAACTACAAAAAACGGCAAGCCGCCATCTTAGCTAAAACGCCAGTCAGTCTCAATTAGCGCGAATTACGTCACACTTCTTAAAACAAATGAATATCACCATACTAATAATGACGTATTGTCCTTTGTTTTCTTGAGGACTGACGTCACTACCACTCCATGACAGTTTGAAGCGTTTTGGTGCGAATTTTAAACTTATAATTTGAAATGTATTTATTTTATACTAAACCTTATTTTTTGTGAAAATATGATATACGTTGTAATTATAATATATTTCCCAACAATATAGAACAGTAGTATTTCAAAATCAGTCATCATGCCTATTAAACATCTTGTAATCGAAACATTCCTAAGGGAAAAAATAACTTTTTTGGCTACTCCGACGTAAATTCTCGAAGACTGTGTACCTCTCTTAATTATAAACTCTTCGTGCTCAGATTTATCTCGTGTGATTCAGCTACACATCGATCTTCCGTTAGGTAGACAATTACTTATATTACATTCCTTTTTAGGGTTCCGTAGCCAAATGGCAAAAAAGCGGAACCCTTATAGATTCGTCATGTCTGTCTGTCTGTCCGTCCGTATGTCACAGCCACTTTTATCCGAAAGTATAAGAACTATACTGTTGAAACTTGGTAAGTAGATGTATTCTGTAAACCGCATTAAGATTTTCACATAAAAATAGAAAAAAAAAAACAATAAATTTTGGGGGCTCCCCATACTTAGAACTGACACTCAAAAATTTTTTTTTCATCAAACCCATACGTGTAGGTATATCTATAGATAGGTATTCAAAAATGATATTGAGGTTTCTAATATAATTTTTTCTAAACTGAATAGTTTGCACGAGAGACACTTCCAAAGTGGTAAAATGTGTGTCTCCCCCCTGTAACTTCTAAAATAAGAGAATGATAAAACTAAAAAATATATGATGTACTTTACCATGCAACCTGTCACTTAAAATTGGTTTGAACGAGATCTAGTAAGTAGTTTTTTTTAATACGTCATAAATCGTAAACCGCAATTTACCTCGATCAAAGTTACTACGAACTACAAGAACTTTTATATTATGTTACTTGCTGCTACGGAACCCTTCATGGAACCTAATGGTTATGACGTTTCAACTTTTAATTATTACAAAATAATACCTTTTACAAAATAATGTTATTTGAATATTTAATGACGTTGATCCATAAAAAGTAGCGCGATGACAATACGGATAAAACGCTAGCATTTTAATAGATTGTACTCAAAATTGTTGGTGATTCAGGTGCGCTTTTAAAACATTAATTTATTTATTGCATGCACGTAACTGTATATTACATGAATGTTCTCATTCAAGTGGCATATTAAAACGTTAATTCTTGGAACTAGGAGAACAGGTGATTAATTTATAAAGGATTTAACAGATTTTCATCCAGTATACTAAGAAACTTCCAGGTTAAACCAATCTTCAATTTTGATGACCCAATTAAATTGGCCCGTTCGTTTGCGAGCTACGATGTTACAGTCACACATGGCCACACCTATAGGCGTCAAATTTATAACACCCCTCTTTTTACGTGGGTCATTAAAGCTGACATAGGAAGTTACATACTTTTACAACGGACACGTTCGAGGATAAACATGTATCTTCTAGTCCACTCCCATGAAAATTGAAACAATCGCGTAATTAATCGAACTGGAGTGGAATTAATTTGGAATGGAGCATTATTGAACTTTTATGTTAGATAAAAACGTTTTTACTGAAGTAAGATGTTTAATAAAAAAAGTTTTAATGAGATTTGATCAGTGAAACGCTCTTAATATAAATTTCCTAAAAGCAATTTTCTCAGGCGCCCGTTTCTTCTACACTTATTTAACGATATGATCGAGTAACGTGGAGTCTTTGAATTAAACTTGAAGTCCAACTATGCATACGATTGTTCCATTTATGCAGTAAATGAAGTCGAGTCACTGGCCTAGAATGTCCTGTTACTGCTATTAACATATAACATCCCCATTTCCATTGAATGGTTAGATCAGGGTATGACACCTGAATAGCGAATTACTAAATGACTGATCTGCATAATAATCGATATTTAATACTTATCTCTAGATACACGAATCGGAAACATTTACTGAATAATTTTCTCACTTTTTACGGGTATGTCACGTATAGATACTCACAATGAAAAAAATGTAACTATAGTATATAATGATATATTATATATAAAATTCTCGTGTCACGGTGTTAGAAGTTGAACTCCTCCGAAACGGCTCGACCGATTTTCGTGAATCTTTGCGTGCATATCGGCTAGGGTTGAGAATCGGACAACATCTATTTTTCATCCCCCTACCCCTAAAAAATTATTGGCAGAACAACGTTTGCCCGGTCAGCCAGTTATATTTATAATATATTATTATTATCTGAGAGAATCACGGGCACGGGTTGTATTGTAGGCACATCACTTTTACTACGGATTAGCGGAAACACTTAGTTTGAGTTTAATTACGCCTTAATTGTGGTTTGCAAATAATAATTTTCAAATATACTGAAATTGGTACAATCCACTATAAATTAATTTCAAAGCTATTTTATCAATTGATTAAGTTCGTGCATATTCATAATATCGCTAATTTAATAATTTTCAGCATTGAAAACTAGTACATTGAATTTAATTCGTTGGCTCATGAACTGGATTTAACTACTTCAGTAATTCAGTACAAGAGGCCTAGGCTACGTGATTATTTTATATTAATGATCTGACTTGATTTGAGCCTAGGCTGCAGTTGTGTAATATCTATTTTGGTAAAACCTTAATAAATTAGCATATTCAATAAAATATTGATGGTTGCAAGTACTTAATTATATATTACAAAAACCAAAGCCAATACCTAATTAACTAATAAGTTTTGTGGTTATGTTATTATTTCTTATCCGTAATTAATATTTTTATTACATTTTACCCAATAATACGCGTTTATAGCGTTGATAATGACAGTTGTTAATGTAGTTATTATTCTGTTAAAAAACTTTTTCATTGAAGTATTCTAATTGCATTCTTCCCAGATACTTCCAGCCTATAAATGTATAAATTTTGACGAGAATATTTAATACGAGTAACCGCCTTCACTTTGCTTCGGTTTTCTTATTTTTTTATACCTTGGGTTACATTATTAGAGTTTTATTAAGGAGCCTTAATTTTTTGAAAATATAATATAGCCTACGTTACTCGGGGATAGTGCAGCTTCCCAAAGGTGAAAGAATTTTTCAAATCAGATCAGTAGTTTCGGAGCCTATTCAATGCAAACAAACAATCAAATTTATAATATCTCACTTTATAATATTAGTAGGTATAGATAATAATCCAGGCATTGTTGTCTTTGGCGTTACTGTTGTCCTTGGTCGACGGTGACTACATAACTTATGACTCGTCTGCTTGGATGTTCGGTACTTTATCTATTTAAATTCATTAAAACTCTATTATACTCGTACAATCTGGGGGCACGGCAGTGCCCCCGCCAAGTCGAGCAAAAAAGCGGCACGGCCGTACCATCCTTTTCTCGAAGCAATTCATGCCATTTTCGACCCCCTATAACTTCGTTGTGGATAAACCTAGAAGCCTGAATTTTTAGTAACCAAGCAGGCATTGTATAAACACGGTATATTTAAAATTTCATTCAATTTGAACCAGTAGTTTAAGAATTATAACTAGTTAAAGTTTCTTAACACATTCAGTGCTTAAACAATGGATGCAAAGTAATAGCCAGGAGCCAAAACTTTTTATGGCGAATTTTGATTAAGTAAATATGAATGTTTGAAAATATGTATGAATGTATATTTTATTATTATTATTTCTATTAAAAAAAGTCATTTTTCGGATCCGTGTCGTCGGCACACAGCACGTCGGCTGCCGAATACTCGGATCCGAAAGCTATGGTTTATTCACTAATATCATAGATATTTGTACCGTGAGTGCGTTTTTGCGTACTAATATGTCACAAGATTTTGACAACCCCGTGTTTTTTTTATCAAATTCCAGGATCTTGATTAAAATGATCTAAGGAAAGTAATCAAAACGAGTTTAAACTTATTTTACTTTCCTTGACCAAAATCTTGTACCATATGACACACAAACACACACAGGACTCACACACAGGCCATACTCACACTTATACATACATGATATACAGTATACAGTTCAGACGTGTCATCATGTGGTGACTTGTTATTTGAAAAAAAATTAGTAAGTAAATAATAATAAATAAATAAACGCTAACACACTCATACCACCGCAGTAGGTTATTACCTGTGTCGCGGGTGGCATGGACTACACATAACACATCACAATAACACCCATGACCCGAGTACAAATATTTATCTGCCACATAAATATCTGCCCCGACCGGGAATCGAACCCGGGACCCCTCGCTTCGCAGGCAGGGTCGCTACCAACTAGGCTACAGGGTCGTCAAATAACTGTTACTAATACTGTTAGAATGAAACCAATACTCGTTTTCGCAAGTTACTATATTGCCAGAGTGGCCGCGCAAAACAACATTTACTCGGCTCGAAAACTGGCGCTTTATTGACTACTGCAAAAAAAACGGGACGCTTGCTCGGATCCGAGTCGGCGGCACCGCTACTATGGCCCCGCCATGCTCGGATCCGAGCAAAAAGCACTGAATGTGTTAATTTCGTCACTCACTGACTGACTGACCGATCATCAAAACTCTAATGCACTTCTAGCAGACATAGAAGCTTCAAATTTGGAACACAATTAGTGTTTAGTGTATAAATCAAGGAAAAACTAAAATATTTTGCAATTTCGGTCCAGTTTTCTAGATATATCAACTGCATAAATAACTTTGTAATCCCATATAAATATATATGATTACAAAGTTACATTTGCAGTTAATGAATTACTGTACCTGTGTAACAAAGTAACATTTGCAGTGAATGAATCAGTGTACCTGTATATAATATAATGGAATAATAGGTGTAGATAGGTACCTAGATATAATTATGTTCAAAGGTAACTTGTAAAAGGAAAAAAAATAGAACTATCTACAAAAAGAACTATCTACAAACACTAAACAATCAAATTTAATACAATATGTAGGTATTACTTGTGAGATACATTGTGTTTTCATGCGATGGTCAAGTCGATCTATTTATTCAAAACATAAAAGATTTTTAATATTGATAATATGGTCACTATAAGATGTTGTTACTTGTTAGGTTAGCTAATTACCTAATAACTTAAGACAGAAGGACCCTTAAGTAGGAACTGAATAAATTAACCGACTTGGTATTAGGTACATGGATCTCACAACTTTTTACGGTAGAAGAATTGAGTTGCGAGACTTGGTTTTTTTTACAAGTTTTGTTTTTGATGGCATATCACTATTGTATGGTGCCAATTGTAGATGGTCTGATGGTCATGATGATCCTATAAATCTATGTAAATAGTACTTACAACATAAACTACTTTAAGTGCGTAGTTTATAGTTCATTAAAATGTCAATCTATGTATTTTTCAGATCATCAACACAACTAATAAATGAAGGCGGAGGGGCAAAGCTTCCAAACATTTCCAGTTAACGAAGGTAATTACAAAGACACAATGGAACTGCTGCCTGAGACCGGCTGTCTTCGATTAATAGAAAACAATGGGTTTCACATTGAAGATTTTAACCCACAGAGATGTTACTTCTATCATTCCTTTGCATAGCAATATATTTTTTCTTGATTGGATAAAGTCAAAAACTTACATATTATTATTTATTATTTGTTAAATATTTTCAATATTTTATCTTACCCATAGTTGAATCCTATTTGATATCCTAAATAAGGTTATCCTAGTTACCAATCAGAATTTTAATAACACAATCTAAAATAATTTATTCATTTACCTACTTACCTACAGTCAACTGCACATTACAAATAATTAATCATATATCAATAAATCATAATATATGTCGATGCAGGTAATTTATAATTGGAAAAGAAAATACTCATCCATATTATTTCAGTGGAATAGTGCAATTTTCACCACAAAGCAATCATGCGGTCTTAAAGTGACGTCCCGGCTGACGACCACAGAATCTCAAATAACATTCCATTTTGTGTTCCAGTGAATAAAATCCAAACGCAGTGTAATTTTAATATGGCTATTGAAAATAATATTATTATTCTCTTGTGACAAGATTGCTGACACGCCAAAATTAATGTTCGGTGAAAGTTCACAAGCATTTTTGCGAAAATACCATAATTACAAGCCGGGCCTGATATTTCAGGCAACATTTTCTGCTAACAACATAAATTCTCGATACAAAATATCAGAAGCTATTTAACACATTCTCGAACTAAGGTTGTCCTGTACCCCACTTTACATACATCGATATTTCTATGCAAATGAAAAAAACTGTAGCAATAATTGTAGCAAATATATGTACCTACAAACTTAAAATCCCTTTGCATGGCAACTACGTGCAGGGAAACAACCATCTTCAGACAAACCATTCATACCATACAGACAACCATACCATACATTCAAACCATACCATACCAAGCTGCACCATCATCAAATCTACACAGAACAGCGTGGTGAGATGATGATGTTAATGACCATGCAAACCTCGTCCAATGAATTATGTGAAACTAAACTCAAAATGCCAACTTCAATCGTTATACAATAGTATAATAAAAAAATATTTGCTGTCCAAAATACCTTCCAATAAAACGTAAATCGATTAAACAAATAAAAATTAACCTAAATCAATTTTTGCCATCGCTGCATGTTTTCTGCTTTGCCCAAAGGTTGGCTGGTAGAGAATGCTCTTAGCATTAAACTCGCCTTTTATACCATCTATCTTAGGTATAATAAAGTTTAAATAAATAAATAAATATTTTTTTCTATTCATCAAAAAATATAGAAGCATGAGGTTGCTATCTATGGTTGCTATACTTGCTATGCAGTGAAACCGCCGGTGAATAATTCCTAACGAAAGGTTGAATGGAAGGAGACATTTCCAATAAACTATTTATAGCATTCTAAGGCTGTATTTGGTGGCAGGTCCATTTCTTTTGTAATGTCCATATATTATTTCATATGAAAAGGAAAATCGCTTTTTTCTACGACATATTGTGAAACTGAAATACATAGTTTCCGATCTACGTAAACAAGATTGTTATATTATATGATATGTAAATTACTTTCTGGGCTAATAACTCTCGGGTCTCTCAGTTCTATTAGGTATAGAACTGCTACATCTATTTACAATAATTAAACTTAAAATATGCTTTGGGATCGTGTAAGCCCTTTGCAAGCGATGCAACACACATTTTTAATTTAAAAATCTTACAAGTGCGTGTTTGGCCACGCGCATTGTTCCTTAGTTACTAGTTTATGGATCACACTCACTAACTATTACTCACAATTAATTATCATTTTCATCCGACAGTTAGCAGTAGGTTAAAATTATTTCAAAATTATGTAACATTGTTAATTAGTTCTTTAGTTACAAGTGAAGCTACCGTACCCGCACTAAGCGTACTTATCCCTTACCTTACCTTAAAAATTATGAATGCAATAAATAATATTTTAATAAGCCCCCATGTAGGATCGGGTCGTATAGGTCAGCTACGAAATGTAAATTTAAAAGACAAACCCTTCAAACCCTTTGCATATGGATTAAATTATATCGTGAGTTGATTGCGAATCTATTTACATTTTATAATTGTGACTTTGTTGTCGCAAGTGTCGCAACATTTCATTCTGAACTTTAATATCGTTCAAATTTACGGGTTGTACTTCTTTATTGGTGTAGTAAAGACAAAATGGATTAAAAACCTGATAGTATCATTGAAATGGGGCAATTTAATGCGGATGAAGACATAAAACAAAGCTCGGGTTACGTACTTGTACGTTAACCAAATGGCTGGCGGCTGGGCGCCCGGTAACACCGCGCCAACATAATTTACGAAAGAATGGCCCAAGTTTCGACTCTAATGCCAGATTGGGCAGATTAAATGTCTGAGAAGGAAAGCGACAATCGATGCCGAGAACTCACATTTCGTTCATCTCCTTGTTAACGTATTTAGATTATACTTATTAACTCCACGTTTCAATAATTAAGAGTTAACTTAAAGCAAAGCTGAAATTATATGGAAAGAATGAACGAATAATCCTTATACTATACTAATGATCTGCCCGCGAATTTGCCCACGTTTTCAGAGATAAAAGTGCCCTATGTGTTATTCCAGATCACGGTCTAATTGTGTGCTAAATTCAATGAAATATGTGAAGGAGTAATAAGCATCCGTGCATTCTCACAAACTTTCCCATTAATTTAATATTAGTTCAATTTGATTCCATTATACCTTTGCTTTTTAATATTACTGTAGGTATGCTCGCTAATATGTTAAATACACCTGGTTACTTAAGTTTTCTCTGTAAGTAAAATGTATTATTTCTTTGAGAAAATAAATATCTTCAATCAGAATAAAGGAATGAAACACAACCATATAAAGTATATAAATATACGTACATATAAATACACCTTTGGAATCGGTAGTAAGGGTGGCAGCCAGTGGCAAAATTTTTGGAATACTAATCCTGCCACCAATTTATCTAATGACCCAGCGAGAAGAACTAATTTATGTTTCTACCTTATAAATAAGCACAGGTTGAAGCCAATTTATACAGGTATTTAAATCTGTAAACATTCTGAATAATGTACCTACTTTTATCATAAACTGAAAAAATACGAAGATCTTCAGTTCAACTTTACGAGTTATAGAGTAACTTAATGATATTCTTGAGAGTTACGCAAGAACGAAGTAAGTTGAGAAGCGAAAGTTTAAAAATGGCTGGAAGGTATGAAGTTATTCCTAATATTCATGCAAATACACTACAAGGAATTTATATTGCGGTTGACACAGAAATATTATATTCCTTTATGTTGCTGCAGAGATACGCGTGGCGTGTGAAGGTGAACAGGACAGAGAGTAATGTACGAATTATATACTTTTCATTTTTGTACCTGAAAGATACTCGTAATTCTGTCTGATACACTCGTACAGACGGCATCGCGATCGTAGCAGTTTTTTCGATCAGTTAAAGGGATTGTGAAATTAAATGGGAATTAAAAGTTTTTGTATCTATAGTTTGCTTCAATTTACTTAGAACAGTTCTCTTTTTAATTTACATACAGATTCTTTTAAGAGCTGACAGGCCACCTGATGGTAGGAAAGTTACCATTGACCACAGACCATACCACTTAATTGGTTTGTCAACGGTTCACAAAAACGTGGGCGGAACGAACGCAAATCGTATGTTATTGTGGTTTTCTATGACTAATTCATTCATATAAAATTAATAACTAGCTAGCCTTGCAATCCTTCTGCGTTGAATTTAAATGTGAGTAACTTTATAAACATGGAATGTTAATGCCATCAAAAACAAAACTTGTAAAAAAAACCAAGTCTCGCAACTCAGTTCTTCTACCGTAAAAAGTTGTGAGATCCATGTAATACCAAGTCGGTTAATTTATTCAGTTCCTACTTAAGGGTCCTTCTGTCTTAAGTTATTACGTAATTAGCTAACCTAACAAGTAACAACATCTTATAGTGACCATATTATGAATATTTAAAATCTTTTATGTTTTAAATAAATAGATCGACTTGACCATCGCATGAAAACAATGTATCTCACAAGTAATACCTATATATTATATTAAATTTGCGATTGCCAAGTCAATCTATTTATTTAAAACATAAAAGATTTTTAATATTGATAATATGGTCACTATAAGATATTGTTACTTGTTAGGTTAGCTAATTACGTAATAACTTAAGACAGAAGGACCCTTAAGTAGGAACTGAATAAATTAACCGACTTGTTATTACATGGATCTCACAACTTTTTACGGTAGAAGAACTGAGTTGCGAGACTTGGTTTTTTTTACAAGTTTTGTTTTTGATGGCATCTCATTTCTTTTTGTAGATAGTTCTACTTTTTTTCCTTTTACAAGTTACCTTTGAACATAATTATATCCTAGGTACCTATCTACACCTATTATTCCATTATATTATATAAAGTACACTGATTCATTCACTGCAAATGTTACTTCGTTATACAGGTACAGTGATTCACTAACTGCAAATGTAACTTTGTAATCCTATATATTTATATGGGATTACAAAGTTATTTATGCAGTTGATGTATCTGGAAAACTGGACCGAAATTGCAAAATATTTTAGTTTTCCCTTGATCTATATACTAAAAACTAATTGTGTTCCAAATTTGAAGCTTCTATGTCTGCTAGAAGTGCCTTAGAGTTTTGATGATCGGTCAGTCAGTCAGTGAGTGACGAAATTAAGAAACTTTGACTAGTTATAATTCTTAAACTACTGGTTCAAATTGAATGAAATTTGAAATATACCGTGTTTATACCATGCCTGCTTGGTTACTAAAAATTCAGGCTTCTAGCTTTATCCACAACGAAGTTATAGGGGGTCGAAAATGGCCTGAATTGCTTCGAGAAAAGGATGGTACGGCCGTGCCGCTTTTTTGCTCGACTTGGCGGGGGCACTGCCGTGCCCCCAGATTAAAAATCTTTTATGTTTTAAATAAATAGATCGACTTGACCATCGCATGAAAACACAATGTATCTCACAAGTAATATCTACATATTATATTAAATTTGATTGTTTAGTGCGATTGCCAAGTCAATCTATTTATTTAAAACATAAAAGATTTTTAATATTGATAATATGGTCACTATAAGATGTTGTTACTTGTTAGGTTAGCTAATCACGTAATAACTTAAGACAAAAGGACCCTTAAGTAGGAACTGAATAAATTAACCGACTTGGTATTACATGGATCTCACAACTTTTTACGGTAGAAGAACTGAGTTGCGAGACTTGGTTTTTTTACAAGTTTTGTTTTTGATGGCATCTCATTTCTTTTTGTAGATAGTTCTACTTTTTCCTTCTACAAGTTACCTTTGAACATAATTATATCTAGGTACCTATCTACACCTATTATTCTATTATATTATATACAGTTACACGGGTTCATTCACTGCAAATGTTACTTTGTTATACAGGTACAGTGATTCATTAACTGCAAATGTAACTTTGTAATCCCATATAAACATATAGGATTACAAAGTTATTTATGCAGTTGATGTATCTAGAAAACTGGACCGAAATTGCAAAATATTTTAGTTTTTCCTTGATCTATACACTAAACACTAATTGTGTTCCAAATTTGAAGCTTCTATGTCTGCTAGAAGTGCCTTAGAGTTTTGATGATCGGTCAGTCAGTCAGTGAGTGACGAAATTAAGAAACTTTGACTAGTTATAATTCTTAAACTACTGGTTCAAATTGAATGAAATTTGAAATATACCGTGTTTATACAATGCCTGCTTGGGTACTAAAAATTCAGGCTTCTAGCTTTATCCACAACGAAGTTATAGGGGATCAAAAATGGCCTGAATTGCTTCGAGAAAAGGATGGTACGGCCGTGCCGCTTTTTTGCTCGACTTGGCGGGGGCACTGCCGTGCCCCCAGATAAATGAATTATCTTGACCACAGTCTATTGAATCAACAAAATCATTACTAAAGTGTATTACACACGCTACGTTACGTGTGAATACTGCTATACTACGCATACATACAGAATATTACACACATTAATGAGTTGTTACATGTGTGTGAATATAAATTCTCAATAAATTTACTCGTTCAAAAGTAACACCATAACTAACTGATAATACGCACCGTCGATTTTCTTAATGTATAACTCTTACGTATTTACTGGGCCTTCACACGTTATTAAAACTTTTCGACGCGCAAGTCACGAACAATTTTTGGAATTTTATTATAAAGGCGTGCACCAGACCCACAAAAGATCCCTTCGTAAGGGGTACGAAAATGTTATTACGTAAATGATGTCTATTTTGTAAATGACTTTGGTTTATAGTTATTTTGCGTATAAATTATACCCAAATAATTTTGTTATTTCAACATGCAGTCTAATTTAGATTGCATTTTGTTTTTAACTTAATAACGATTTTTTTCTGTAGTTAATGCTTGAATAAAATCCCACCTGATGATAAGTAGCAATGTAGTCTTGGGTGTAGGGGGTCCAAGTAGAATTCACCGTTAAAGCTATAGCTTTAGTATATTTATTATTATCTATCTTGATGCTACTAGTTTTATTAAGAACGAGTAACTGCCCTCGCTTTGCTTCGGTTTTCTTATTTTTTACACCTTGGGTTACATTATTTGAGTTTTATTAAGAATCCCTAATTTTTTTTGAAAATATAATATAGCCTATGTTACTCGGGGATAGTGTAGCTTCCCAACAGTGAAAGAATTTTTCAAATCGGTTCAGTAGTTTCGGAGCCTATTCAATGCAAACAAAAAATCAAATCTTTCCTCTTTATAATATACGAGTAACCGCCCTCGCTTTGCTTCGGTTTTCTTATTTTTTTGCACCTTGGGTTACATTATTGGAGTTTTATTAAGAATCCATATTTTTTTTTTAATATAATATAGCCTATGTTACTCGGGGATAGTGTAGCTAGTAACAGTGAAAGAATTTTTCAAATCGGTTCAGTAGTTTCGGAGCCTATTCAATGCAAACAAAAAATCAAATCTTTCCTCTTTATATATTAGTATAGATTAATATAATACATACATAATAAAGATATCAATATTACAAAGATTAATCAGAGTCATTATTATGTGAATGTGTAGACTTACCAGAAAATTTGTAGTGTTACTTGAAGATGTCCATCAACTCCTGCAACAAAAATCATCAATGAATAATTAATCAAACAACTTTGGATTGACACATCTTCTCAAAATTATTGTTATGGAATTTATTGCGTAAATAAATAATCCAATTTTAAACATTTGTCATCCATCGTTTATACCACAAATCGATCAGCTACTAGATTTTGTTTATTTATCATATCTTAATATATACCTAAGTAAGTAAGTATGGTTTTCCTGACTGACTGATCTTTTATCACAGTGCCCAAACTAAGTACTAAAGCTAAAAACAAGAAGTTTCGACAATTATGGGTTCCTTTATGACGTAGGGAAAGACTAAAAAAGGAATTTTGGAAAATCAACTCGTAAAGAAGGTAAATAAGGAATGAGAGTTTGTTTGAATATCCGCCAATTTTGAAGTAAGCGCTATGAAAATTTGTGTTTAGCTTTATGGGTAGAAATAATGTAACACTTCATTCAACGTTTTTAGAGAATCGACCCTAAAGGGGGTAAATAGAGATTAAACTATATTTTAAATGTACCGATTTTGAGAAGTACTAAATGTTTGTGTTTAGCGCTTAAGAAAATAATTTTAATCTATTCATTTTCTGTTTTTATATTAAAAGTAATTTTTATAGGTATATTTTTTATATTAAAAGAGTTTGTGATAAGACGTCACAGACTTTAAATCTAAAAAGCAAATATTAGAATATGCCATTTGTTACTCAAAAATAAAATACAATACGTCAATAGAAAACTATATAGACGAACTACTCATTAGGTACTGAAATAGTTAAAAACTAGTAGTGTAAATATTATAGGAAAGGAAAATAGAGCTATATTTCATAATTAAGTAGTAACCATGTTTGTATCAATTACTAACTGAAAGGAACGTGGTAAATATTATTATGCAGATAGAATATCTGATTCTGTATGATGCTTTTGACTTTTGAGTATCTTGCTTAATGCTGTACAAACTACATCTGCTCTGCAAACTCACAATTATATACAACCTATAAGTATTATTTTCTTTTATTTATTTTTGAATTAAAATGTTTATTTATAATTTACAATATACTATATTTCTACATGGAAGTATAAGCATGATAGTAATTAGATGGATAGTTTATTTTGAAATTACCTCATTCTCTACCACCCATGGAACGCATGGAACATGATGATGATAAAGCTTTTTACCCCGCTGACTAGCTACCATCCTACTTCTAAAATTTCGGGCATCGCATCGATAAACCACTGCTCGACCAAGAAATGCGATCGAAAGACGTTCAAAACAACGGCATTGGTGACCATTTACCATCTGGTCTATAGCCAATTTCAACTATTTTTGTTAAAAAATGTTGAAGATTACCGCTAAACTATACTGTAACAGTGATAGTTTTAACCACATACATGTATACCTAGAGTATGTAATACATGTCTGTGGTTTTAACGTAGGTCTCTTACAGTCGTCCCGAGGTCGAATCCTACCCGCACATCATAATTTTCAATTTTGGTGCGTATTTGAATGGATAATTGTATTCATGGAAATACGGCAAAGGAAAGCATCGCGAGGAAACCTGTTACAACACTATATGTAATCTCTCAAAAGCGTCTCCAGTCGTGGTGATCCGCATTAACATCGTAGCATGACCTTTGCTTGCTCTTTGACAATTATGTATGGTTAAATTTATGCAATTGAATACTGAGCATCGACTAAGCAGAACGCAGTAACCACGAACGAAATGCGTATGGTAACTTAACCTGTACCTACAATCTCCAGGAAATAGGGTAAAGTGATTGCTTCTTCATTTAACTTTTTAAGGAGCGGTAGTCTAAATGGAACCCTTAGGTTACGTCCGCACAGGCAGGCGGCTCGCTTAGCGCCTAGAGTCTAACTAGTCACCTAGCGAGTAGCTCAGTAAAACGAACGTTCTATAGTGTTCGTGACTGGCCGCACTGCTCGCTTAGTGCCTAGCAACGCGCTTAGCTTGTATCGAAGTAAACAAACGTGTTGGTTTTCCGTCACTAGGCGCTAGGCATTTTTGCTTCAAAAATGAGATTGACAGTCGGGTTGTCATGGATATAATATTATTGATGAATGTCAATCGCAAAAACTAAGCTGAAACGAGAAATTGTTGCATTTATACAATGATCTCATTGCATTTATTTCATTAATTTTGTAAGATATTTTTGATAGTGACATTTCGTCAACGTGCCGACAAGCAAAATGACCAAGACACCTAGCGACCCACCACGCAAACCACCTCTCAGTGAGGCCACCGTATATCCTAGCAAGTAGCCAGAATGCAAACCACTAGGCTCTAGGCGCTAAGCAAGCCGCCTGTCTGTGCGGACGTAGCCTTATAGTTTCGTTGTTTCCCATTCGCCGCTTAGCTCAGGGACCCGAAGGGCTACAACATAAGGTATCGCCAAAAAAACGTTAGAATAAAATCTTATTTATTTCAATAATACTTACAATCTCATTTGCATTATGATATAAAAACATTCATAACATGTCATGTTATATTGAGGTCATATTATATCCTTGTTTTTTGTTTTATGGAGTCATATAAGTATTATCAATAAACCAACAAACAAGTTTAGTTATCCTTATTTCTAGTATTAATATTCAAGGAGCGTCTCTGAGAAACATGACATGAAGGAAGCTCAAGTGCTCATCGCTGTGGGTTTGAATATTAAAAGAAGGCGTTTAATTACGAACACAAAAGGCTCCCTTTACCCTGTCTCTGGATGACAAAGCTCTTCCGACCTCTTTTGTATCAAGGTAATTGCACGTGCGATGAGCCGATCTATGAATGGCATATTGCCCTTTATTGCCATGAAAAAGTAAGAATTCTTCCAAAATTGATAATGTTTTTATCGGTAACATCCAGTCAGTAGGTAATGTTTTAATAATGTGTCAAACAAAATCTGATGGCAAAATAGGGAAGATAAAATTGGAGACAGCAACACTTGAGAAATAAGGTACAAACTTCTTGATCGAGATATTTTGTCTTAATATTAATTTCACAGAAGGTAACATGATATGTGTGGTTTATTAATTTCAGACGTAAATATTGTTATACACCTACTTCATATTCTTTATTTAATATGTCTCTTTAATTTATAAAATTGGCTATGTACAACTACTAAATTTTTATTATTTTATTTATTTATTATTATTAATTTGATAAAGATAAGATTTAATAAATCGCTCCTCCAGCATTTTAATTTCGCATCCTTTGCACATTGTCGTGTATACATTATACCCCTTTTTTCCCACATTTATGCCATTGTGGTATATTATATCTCATCAAAATTATAAATGTGAAATGAGAGCCAAGTTCAAATGATGAATTACATGTTCTTGTGGCTAAAATTTTTGGCTTTTCTACACAGAACTTAGCACCCATTTAGATCTCCGTTCTTTTTTTTAACTTGGCTTTCATTTCACATTTTATGTTATTGATGAGATCATTACTTTTTGTCTAGAAATTATTAGTGTTTATAGATAATGAGTATACCTCTTGTTATTTGTAAAGTTAATCTATACAGTGGAACCGCTAATTCACTAGTTTCACGAATTATCAAT
This sequence comes from Thymelicus acteon, assembly GCA_951805285.1. NCBI lineage: Eukaryota > Metazoa > Arthropoda > Insecta > Lepidoptera > Hesperiidae > Thymelicus > Thymelicus acteon. The sequence continues at coordinate 9,985,193 of OX638225.1, read as the reverse complement.
AATTTTCAGTTTTTAGATTTTTTCCTTTACATATACTTAATAGTCTACCTTGATGCCAAATATTAAGTTTCTAGGTCATCTGGAAGTATGAATTATTTTTTTGATCCTATGTCAGCGAGTCAACAAAATGCAGGTTTTTAAACGTGAATATATCAATAACTGTTTGAGATACATTTATCAAATTTTGAACTCTCAATAAAGCACGTTTATTAAATTAATTAATTAATTTCATGTACGTAGGTTAAATAGGTCTCGAGTTATGGAGGAGTCTAAAGTACCTCGAAATGGTTTGTGTAATATTACACATTATAATAAAATGATAAAAATGTACTAGTTTCTGATTTATTTATTTATCTGTATTCACCCAACTACATAACTGGATGTCAAATTTTAATTTTCTAGGTCATCTGAAACTGGGTTAGAGTTTTGATCTCTAGGTCAGTTAGTGATAACAATGACGATTTTTGGACGTTAATCACTACTTTACAAGGTTTTTTACCCAAAGATGAAACTGATATGTATCGGTTGAGTTATAAACCCTTACTTAAAAACTAAAGTTGGAAAAAAATTAGGACGTCCAATTTTGTAAATATTTATTATATTTATTTTTTATCATTTTTATACATTTATGTCACAAACAAATCAAAAATGGATTATGTTTCTCTTTCTTTTGTACTCTTTAGTATTAGTTTCTTTTATTATAGACCAGCAGTAATCCGCTAACATATTTTTGTCCCAAAACCCTTGGTACCTTTCCACAGTGTTTTATGAGACCCGATTTTGTGACATCCCCTTTTTAATGCAGATTCCTATAGTTTAAATGAATTCAAATGCGAGAGTAAAACTCCCGCGTGTCTATTAATCATAGTTACTGAGAAATAAATTTTTGAAAATTGTTATTTTTTTACCGGATAAATACTTAAAAAAATCAAAACTCCTAAAATTTAAAAACAATAATTAACTCGATAATGATGGTAGATGAAACCATCGACGGCGCATATTTTAGTGCAATAAGAAAATACCTAAGTTCAACCGTTACGAAATTATTTGATTTTTTTCATTTTATGTTTTTATTTTTTTTACTCGATAATCCGCCGTATTAGGACGCGACCAAGCGGTTGCTTAAGGTGTCTTTCATGTGCCCTAATTATATCACGACCTAATTCCATGGATTATTGGAATTATCGCAGAAATACGAATATCCGGATTTTTCCGACGTTAGGGTTGTCACAAGTTCACAACCGGCACTAAATATTCCGTTCTATGTGCATTTAAGATTATCAACGCTCTTTTATTTTATTTTTAACTGGATGAAGTAGGAAATTATTCATTATGACGTTAGGGTTGTCAGTATAATATTTTATTTTGATGTTAACCTGTTAACCTTTTCGTGGGTATTTGAAATCGCAATTAATTAAGGTGATGATAACTTTTGATAATACAAAAACATTGTTCATACGTAATCCAAAACAATTTTATTAGTAGGTATACTTAACAAAAGTTATATTTTTAATTGACTCAGAGAATTACTCGATCTAAAATAAACATAGGCAGAAAAGGCTTAATTAGCATCATTCATCCATAAAATAAAATGTGAACACACAAACTATAAGGATAACAGAGATAAAATGAAAAATACACACTTAATTGAAAAAAAACTGGTTGTCTGTAAAGTCGGTTTACGGACGGTAGTTTAACGTGACAACGTTATCACAAAACATTGACGAAGTGATTGCATACTTTTATAGATAAAATTGAATTATTTTAATTAAATTACCAATATTTTTTATAGGGGTAAGGAAGTAAGTTGTGTGCTGCCGCTGTCTCTCTTCTACTCGGACGCACCGGCTGATCGAGAGGAAGAGAGATACATGCGGCACGAACCGAGCGCTTCGGCCGATCGATTTTAAACTTATAATTTGAAATGTGTTTATTTTATACTAAACCTTATTTTTTTGCGGAAATATGATATACGTTGTAATTATAATATATTTCCCTTACAATATAGAACAGTATTTCAAAATTTGTCGTCATGCCTATTAGAGGATCAATCGGAATTTCTCGTTGTCGAAGATATATAATTTTAGGGTTCCGTAACCAAATGGCAAAAAACGGGACCCTTATGGATTCGTCATGTCTGTCTGTCTGTCTGTCCGTCCGTATGTCACAGCCACTTTTTTTACGAAACTATAAGAACTATACTTTTGAAACTTGGTAAGTAGATGTATTCTGTGAACCGAATTAAGATTTTCACACAAATATAGAAAAAAAATAATTATTTTTTTCATCAAACCCATACGTGTGGGCCGTGGGGTGATCTATGGATAGGTCTTCAAAAATGATATTGAGGTTTCTAATATCATTTTTTTTTCTTCTTCAAATAGTTTGCGCGAGAGACACTTCCAAAGTGGTAAAATGTGTCCCCCCCCCCGTAACTTCTAAAATAAGAGAATGATAAAACTAAACAAATATATGATGTACATTACCATGCAAACTTCCACCGAAAATTGGTTTGAACGAGATCTAGTAAGTAGTTTTTTAATACGTCATAAATCGTAAACCGCAATTTACCTTTCATTATGATACTAGCTGCTACGGAACCCTTCATGGGCGAGTCTGACTCGCACTTGGCCGCTTTGTTATATTTAAATAACTAATTGATATCCAGTTTGTATCCGGATATTGGAAGTGACAACCCTGACAAAAAACGAAAAGTGCTTATTATTCCAATAATCCATGGAATTAGGTCGTGATATAATTAGGGCACATGAAAGACACCTTAAGCAACCGCTTGGTGAAATATCGCGTCCTAATACGGCGGATTATCGAGTAAAAAAAATAAAAACATAAAATGAAAAAAATTCAAATAATTTCGTAACGGTTGAACTTAGGTATTTTCTTCTTGCACTAAAATGTGCACCGTTGATGGTTTTATCTACCATCATTACCGATTTAATTATTGTTTTTAGATTTTAGGAGTTTTGATTTTTTTAAGTATTTATCCGGCAAAAAAATAACAATTTTCAAAAATTTATTTCTCAGTAACTATGATTAATAGACACGCGGGAGTTTTACTCTCGCATTTGAATTCATTCAAACTATAGGAATCTGCATTAAAAAGGGGATGTCACAAAATCGGGTCTCATAAAACACTGTGCTTTCCTCAAATCCTTCAAATCTTGGTGAAAACATTCGCCACGCTCATCACTCACTCTTCCCAGGTTCTCAGGAAAAAAATCCAGGTGAGAATGTAAAAAATGAATTTTTAACGACATATTCACTCCGATTCTTTGGTAATTTCTCAATAAATTGGAAAAAAATCTGCATAATTCTCAGATTTATTGTTTCCCAAGAATTTTTTTACTACCGCTTTAAATGAATACCAAGCATCTTTTTCGCCGCTAGATAAGTAACCATAAAAATGTTCATCCTTTAATATCTTTCTTATTTGGGGCCCCACAAAGACTCCTTCTTTGAGTTTTGCATCAGACAGACTCGGAAAAATGGTTTTTAAATACTTTCAGTAGTTTCAGTGAGACAAAAGTAACAGTCAGTAGTATGATTTGTTGGTTCTCTCCATATCATTGGGATACCGAATCGCAAATTTTTTCTTTTTCCGGCAGCCCAGTTCAATAATGTACTTCTGCAATGTTCGCACACTACACCAGGAACCCATTTTTTATCAAGGTTGGTTACCGAGATTTGAAAGTAATGGAAATAGGCTCGTTTTACGGCCTCAGTGATTGGTCTCATCTTTTTTGACAAAATAATTTGACCACAAACAGCAAAAGTTATTTGGATTTAATTTACACTGCCTTGATGACATTTTAAAACAAATGAAAATGTTTAAATAATACTTAAACGCAATAAAAACAAACCATAACCGCAAACACAACTAACAAGATAGCTTACTTAGATTAATGTGGGTATATCAAAAATTTGACGTGATAAAAATATGAGACATATATTTTTGTAGTAAGGGGGTAGGTAGAAAACACATCCAATGTGAATTATCTTTGGATAAAAGAAAAACGGTTTTTTTGTAAAGTAGATATTTAAATAACCGTTTGAGTTGTGTTTATGAAATTTGGAGCACATATGTATTTCGCAAGACTCAATAAATGTACCGAATTTGACAGATTTACGTAGAATAGTTTTTGAGTTATGAGGGGGTCAAAAGTGGCTCCCAATGGTTTGTGTAATATGCTGCTGTGTAATATGGTGTAATATCGTGTAATACGGTGCTGCTCGCCAGTTCTGTAAGCTTGAACTTGACTTGACACGCTACCGCGTGTCTAGATTATATATTATATTTATTCAAGGTGTATTGTAAGATAATACTGGTTGCTTTTATTTATTTTTTATTCATTACAAATATGGAATCAGACCAAATAATGATGAGAAGCAGTTATCGCCGATGGATATTCATAACACCAGAAGAGTCACTAATGCATAACCGCCTGGGAAATAACAATGGACCCGCTTCAAAAATCGCTTATCGTATTGAAACCCGGTTTCACTCAGTTTCCACGAGAGACACATTCGAATCATACATAGATTACGCCATACGCAAAAAGATAACCGGTATCCGTTGTTAAAGCTACACTGGCATTGGTGATTTTTGCATCGCCGCACACGGTAAACCGCTTGTAATATACGTATCCGACAAATCGATACTGTACTCGCCGCGCCATCACATCTCTCTCGTATACTCGTACCTGCATGTGGGAAATTCAGTTGCGCCAATAAATGTGTTCCGCCTGTTCCACTATAACGCATATCCAAAGTGTTCACTTCATTGATGTGTTACAAAGTATTGTGTCAAGGGTAAGTGAGAATCCTGGATAGGAATAAAAATGAAGGGACAATATACGGTTATTGTGTGACAATCGAGAAGACGTACCTGATAACATTCGGTCACCAAAGTTAAAATGCTCCTGTCAAAAAGTCAAGTGTTTGTTATCTTTTTGCTGAACGGTCAACTCACTCACAATGAAGCACGCAGCTCAATTGGCCAACACATAATACTCTATCAACTGACTAACACACACATCAACTGACCATTAAACTAATCACAACAATCAAGTCATCAGTCAGTCAATGTAGCAGCTGGCGAAATTGTTTTAATACTTCCAAGAAACTATTTTCATCAATATAATCAGAGCGACGGAGCTTAAAATTTACAAGAATCTAATTAGACGAAATTCTAAAGTGGCAACGGAAGCAAAAACATCTGTATTTCGTCAACAAAGAAAGTATAACGAGTTACGCAAGCACTGTGGAATAAGCTTTGGCTTTATGTCCCCGTCTTACTGTATCCGTAAGTATCCCATTTGCAATCTTTCGTACCAATGCTTTTAGATTGTTAAACATAACAATGCCGCTAAAAAGCACTATAGAGACACTTGTTCAAAATTGAGGTGATTTCAGCCGTGAAAAATTGTTTTTTATATTTTCAAACAAAAAAAAAACAAGATCAAAATCGGTTTATACCTTTGGGAGCTACGATGCCACAGACAGACATACAGATCCACATTACATAGACACACAGTCACACAGATACACAGAAATACAATAACACAGATACATAGACACTTCAAACTCATAACACCCCTCTTTTTTGTCGGGGGTTAAAAATATATATAAATAACAAAAACTAAAGTCAACTCACATCCAAGCTAAACTACTCGACTATTTACGACTTGTATTATGGTTAATATGTAGGACACTTTTTTTCCCCGGTAATGGATCTGTCCCTAAGGCCCTATCCCGCGTTACTACAAAAGTTAATTCTGTCATGAGGCCGGTAAACAACGTTTTGAGTGTTTTTTGTTACTTTTGCAATAAATGTAAGATTTTTAATCTATTTTGTTTCTGAAACAATCGAATGGAATAAAGAAAACTCACATCCAACAAAATATACATATAATTCCGTTTCAAAAGGGCAATAAATTGTTACAGTGCAGGGTTTATTAATACTTATTTTGCTGGAAAAAGATATCCTTTAAAATAAAAATATAATTTTCCAAAATGTTGATAAATAAATTGAGGAAGTTCTGAGGTAACAAACATAAAATAAATACAACCAAATTGAAAACTCCACCTTTTGAACTCGGTTATAAACTGAAGTTGAAGCAGTCTTGGGCTTTAAGCCCAATTAATTAATTAATTAATTCAAAATTAGTAATTTAAATTCCACTATCAGATGAATTCCAAAACTTTTTTTTCAATACTGTGCCAAATTGTACTGTAATCGCTCAGCGGCGGATAAATAAACGTGTTTTTTCAACACTCATTCCGACATACGTCGGTAGAACCTTATATTAAAACTTGTGTGTGGAGACTAAGGCCTACTGTCCACGGCGCTTCATTTGACGATTGCATGCAAGTTGCATTATTGAAACAAAGGCATACAGGCAAACGCGACTATGTCGCTCTGTGGATAGATTTCGTACTACACAAGATGTAAGCAAGCGACACCAAAAATTTGTCAAAAACCTTGGCATACGAATTTTTATTCTGTGGAAGTTTATGCATTGCACCGGCATTCGATGGCAACTTAAATTGATTGATTAAAAATAGTTGCATGTAAATTCTTGCACCAATTTTCGTCGTGATCGGTCAATCAGTGTCGAAGTGTCGGATACCATCATAGATTAGCTTTGATAAATCTATGCTCTATACCTAATAAATAAAATTTGACTGTCTGTTTATAATATTATAATAACCGCTTTTTACTAAGTGCATTTGGATGTATATCTACACGGTACATATACCAAAACAACATATTTTACAATTTTTGTGTATGTCTTTCTGTTTGTTTCAGTTAATCTCTGAAATGGCTGGACCGATTTTAATGGGACTTTCACTGGCAGATAGCTGATGTAACAAGGAGTAACTTAGGCTACTTTTATATTAGAAAAAAGTCTAAAAAAATAGGATAATGAAAAATTTTATAATATTCGATTCAAATAGGGAAGTTGTATACATCATTGAAATTAGCATAGGTATTTTGTATTTCGCAGAATTAATAAGTTATCGTAAACTCTGCGAACTGAACAATAACTTTTTTGTTAAATACCATGCGGACGAAGTCGCGGGTAAGAGCTAGTAACTTTCATAAAAAGGTGGCGCCTCCCTCTTTCTGATGTAGTAAAAAAATTGCCTAACAATAAGTAATAAAATAGTAAACACAACTTGTAACTGTAAAGACCTTGCTGCTACTGACAGTGCGTATTGATCGAGAAGTTTTAAATATGACTCATTAGGCAGAGAAATCACTAAATAATTATATTACATGAATTATTCTTTTCGGGTTTGAATTGTACCTATTTATTGAGATATTGGTGTGTGTTCATACTATATACATACATATAACGTATGAATGAAATATAAGCTTCGGAAAAGTTTTTTTTTCTTTTTTCATTCGGTTCACAAATGAAAAACATGTCAGTTTGTAAAATTCAAAATTTTTTGAATAATAAAAAGTATACATACATATAATATCGGATCATATAAGGAGTGAATTTTTGTGATTCTGTAATAAGGATCGATTTAAGTAACCGTTATGTGACTCTGAGTTGGGGCGTTAGAATCAAGTTTTACTCTGAAATATAGAATACATTTTCAAGTAAATCTCACACACAGACCTATTACGACCTTACATCAATCATCTTTAATTATGGGTCGAGAGCCTTGTGGGTGCCTTGTGACATAATAATGTCGGAGGTAAGTAATATTTGTGATAAGTATATTAAAAGTTGTTTATAAAGTAAATGAAAGTATTAATAAACCTAAAATATACACGACCTTTTAACTTGTAGCAATTTATAGTGACATTAGTTACCCATTATTTGAAGGTGTTCAATGTCTGTTGAAGCTTTAGTGAGTCTGCACGTTTATTTATTAAACTAGCTGTGCCCCGCGGTTTCACCTCCATTAATTTGTTTTAAAAAAAACTAACTGCCAAAATATATGATGTTATATAGCCTATAGCCTTCCACAATAAATGGACTATCAAACACAAAAATAATTTTTCAATTCGAACCAGTAGTTCCTGAGATTAGCCTGTTCAACCAAACAAACTCCTCAGCTTTATAATATTAGTATAGATTGCTAATGTTAATTAGCTACTTAATAATACTACAAATTGGTATTAAACACAATAATTAAAAGGAGTTAAAACATTACATAGCACATTTAGAAAGATAAAACTCGTAAGGTAATTGTAATGTTACATTACTATGCCCAAGACGATCGTGCTCCTTTATTTCTATCATGAAACCCCTGCGCACGCTCTTTTACATACACTTTGCTGACCCAACACCGATAAAACCCTTTTTATGGCACTGGAAAAGATTTTAGATCTGGCAATAGTACAATATATTTTCTATCTTTGTAAAAAACTTTTCAAAGGGCATAGAAAGTCTTGTGTAACTGGATGTAAAGACAAATATGTGTTTAAATGGTAAGAAAATAAAAACGGTCCATAGTAAATAGGTTCATTTAAAACTAACATACCTAATTGCACTGATGCTTGTCAAGAAGGAACTATAGACGAACACGACAGAATACTTCACTGTCGAGTTTTGAAGGAAGAAGACGTTAGCTAACAGGCTGGTTAGAAAATTAAGCACCAATCATGAATAGATTCTGGATTCAGAGTCCAACTAAGGTCAGTACGAGGTACACCATAGCCTTGTTTGTCGTTCAAGATGAGAAGATAAAGAGCACTTCAAGAAGATAAAGATAAATAAGAAGGAAGATTGAGTTGGTTTCAAAGATAGATGACGCCCCCCACGCCCAATAGTAGGAATACCTGCCAGCGTTTTGCTAACTATTAACATCAAAATATTTGCAATAAAGGTAAGTGCTACCCGAACATTTTGAAATGTTAATTAATTTTATAGACGTATACTTTTCTTTTTAGAATGAACTCAATAAAATATTTCTTTAGACCCTTTTGTTAAAAACTTCTTTCTTGAACAGAAAAACGCGAAACAGGAATGCAAACGCTTTAAAAGTATCGAGTTTTCAAAGTACCATGCATACTAAACAGCTTACCTCTATCTTTATATTGTAGAGAGGATCCGTAGAATACATTAAATATCTCGAATGTTAAATATAAATAGAAGGATGTCCTTTCGCATCTAATGGCATACTCGACGACCCGCGTGGTGTAGTGCTTGCTATGCCGGACCATCGGTCGACGGGTCCTGGGATCGATTCCCAGCGAGGCAGAAATTTGAAAGATGAGTTTCAATTTTTAATTGAATTTAATTTTCAAACTCCATTCGTGCGTCGGAGCTGACACACAGATTTTTTTGATGTTTGCCATTTTGCCTAACCCTGTCCTGTATAAGGTTATATGTATCTAGTAAGAACTATATTTTATTAACGCTATTTTAAAATGTAAACCATAATGTAGTAAACCTTTCTTGCAATATCTTTTCGTATCTTTCAAACACTGTAAAATTATTTATTAATTAAGGTATAAATTATTGTACACTGTCTTTTCCCTACTTGTTATGAATAATGTTAAGATTCGGTAAAACGACAGAATATTCGTAAAAGGCATTTATGGAAGTTATGGAACTCATCTAACACAGTGCTGGGATTTCGTATAACAAAGACAATTTAACGCTACGTGAACGAGATAAAACTGGAACTAAAATTTCAATCATTTTCAATTACCTAAGTAGCTACGCTTCAGCCAGTGATATTTTGTACAAAGTCTGATTTCGAATAATACTCATATCTTAGACTCATAAAAGAATAGAGACTCAGATAGCAGGTCCTTTATTTATTCAAGAAAACTCGAAAGGATTATTTTAAATTTACTAGCAAATAATTTTTATAGCTCCGGCTTCACACGGGAAGAACGTAGTCTGGCCTTTTGCTTCCTTTTTGGAATTCTTTATAAATAAAGAGGTTCTGCATTCGATCCGTCTATGTGTATCCATTTATGTATGAATGTACAAACATACATACATAAATGATCGGTAGAGGAAAACTTCCGTTATATTATCCTGCTGCACTGGGCTGAAACGTTGTTAAATTCGCGATGTTTTAGCACTTTAAAGACAAATATTTCGCAAACGGACCCCTAGTCGAAAAACAGTCTTTGCGGACCATTTCTGCTATCGTAGAAAAAGGTAATAGAAAAAGGTATCCCCCACACTATGGGGTTGAAGTGAAAAAAAAATTCATCATCACTTTACTTGTAGTAAGATACACTAAAAAAGTATTATTACATATTACAAAAAATACAGTTTTTGCCAGTTGTAGCCTAGTTGGTAGCGAACCTGCCTGCGAAACGAGTGGTCCCGGGTTCGATTCCCGGCCGGGGCAGATATTTATGTGACATAAATATTTGTACTCGGGTCATGGGTGTTATTGTGATGTGTTATGTGTCGTCCATGCCACCCGCGACACAGGTAAAAACCTACTGCGGGGGTATGAGTGTGTTAGCTTTTATTATTATATTACTAAGGGTAATAGCGCAATGCTGACAAACGGACCGACGTGGATGGACATGACGAAATAATGAGATAAGAACATTAAAAAGAAGAAATAAATATGAAAAATTTTGATGAGTAGGTACTTTAAGCACATGTAACTTTTTTCTAAATGAATATACTTAATTATATAAAACTATTTAAATTGATATTGTGGTAATTACAATAATAGCAAAACCCGATGCGCTGCGATTCTGCATAATTCTACACCTTGATTCTACACGGATTCTTAACTTATCTTTGTTTAATTTTTCCTAAGTTAAAGGAGAGGCTACTTATCATAACAAATAATAGAGTTAACGAAGAGTTTAGTTACTATAAATCTAATATTAAAGATTTATGTGATATTACGTAGTAAAGAAACAAGAAACACTCCATTTGGAGCGACCCGATAAAAACTCGCAGATCATGACACGTTTTGATGCGCGTCGCTTAACGACTGGGCGTATCAACGCCTGGGTTTCCTTCGATGTTCGAGTTACATGAGGTAAAAACATTACTAGATATAATTTAACAATATTGGGTATTTTGATGGGACGACTGAAATTTAACACACACATACACACTGAGTCATAATCGATAAAACCTAACTTAGGTCAATCCACTAATTGTTTCATTATTATGCACGACTCCAGGGACATAATAAATTACCCATATAGTTATACGATTATTCACGACTATCACAAACTCATAAAAATAAAATTTGACGCAACGAGACTCAGTGCTACCACAAAACTATTATTAAATTAGTAAAATAATTAATAATAATAATAATTTATAATTATTACCACTAAGTTGAATGTATGTATATTATGCTGTTGGCGTGTCTAATAAAGAAAATAAAAATAAAATAAAATCAATTAAGGTAAAATTTATGGAGGTGGAAAATTTTCATGGTAAAATTTCTTTTTTTATGAACTTTTGTATTATCCCTTCTACTCATTGACACCATGCTTCCCCACGCTTTTATTACAATTACACGATTTTTAATCCAAATTTACTTTATATTTTTTTTAGTTTGATTTTCTTTAAAAGCGTGTTTTTTAGTTTTTTTTTTTAAACTATTATTTAATTTTCATTTTTTAGTTTGATTTTTTGAAATGAAATTTAGTTTTTTTCTTTCTTACTTTCTTTTTTTCTTTAAATATTGAATTGTCATCGATTCTCGATAAGTCTACGGAGTTTGAAAGAAATCTGACCGTTTAAAGCTAATATAAAGCGTGTAATTAGGTTTTCTTTCTTTCTTTCTTTTTTTCTTTAAATATTGAATTATCATTAGTCCTCAATAAGTCCACGAAGTTTGAAGGAAATCTGACCGGTTGAAGTGGGTCAAAATTAAGTTCAAAAAGAAGTTACAAACAAACAAACAGACAGGTGAAGCTAATATAAAGCGTGTAAAAAGGCACTCCGGGAGTGCCGACAGAAGTGAAAACTTGAACAATTACGTGTGTATTTTTCGAATCGTCAGTAAATATTTTATTGTGCAGGAAATACTTTTAAATGAAGTGTCTTTTTATTTATTACATTTTAAGTGAATGGCTGTCAACGCATCTCATAAAGTATATGTGAACTACAATCTTGATATTAATACGAGTTGTAAATTAAGTAACTTCAGTATATGGCGTGATGTACGTACAGGTAGGTGTCGCTTACCGGTCGCGAGCTGTATGGTTTCATCCCATCTCAAAAATGCACAACGCTCCTAAAGATGTTTTCACTTCAATAACATTATTTAAAAATATCCTTTACGTGAAATAGGGTAAGAATACCCAATAATACAGACAGATAAGACCCTTCCGTCTTATCAGGTTATAGAGTGTGCCAGTAGCTCGAAGCTAAAGCTCAATTCGAGCGTGGCAAAGCCATTCATATGAACAATTTAATGGGCATTGGACTGTAAACAGTTTCAAACTCCGATATAATTTTCTCATAAAATATTCTACCAACTTTGTATACTTCCACCAATGATATTGTATCCACGAATAAAATGTGTAGGTGCTCATCGGTGGGTAAGTGTTTATTGACATAAAATACGATTATAATTTATAATATTATTATTATTGGGCATGGAGCATATTATTGGGTAACGATGTCAAACTTGACACAATATAATTATTAACATATCAAACAAAATATTATATTAAATTCATTTTGAAACACATTATTCAATATATCATTTGATTACAACCCATTTGTAACTCTAGTTTGTTTATTTTTTCATGTTGGATAATCCTATACTAACATTAAAGAGGTTATGATGATGTTATGATTCAAGCAATACTTGGAAAATGCGGCCTCAAATTTTCTTTTTTCGCTTTTTAATATTAATTAATGAAGTGTTTTGAGCAAAGTTATAGACGTGTATCTACTCTTCGACAATATTTACAAAAACAGTTTAATAATGCTTAAAAGATTCGTTTAGTTTGGAATATGTGTCTAAAGCCAGTGATATTCAGCAAAAACAGAGGTAAAGTCAAATCGTAAGGGATTCAAAGGTGAAAAATTTCAAATATTTATTAGATGGCAGTCGCTTGTAACGATAAGCCGATTTTATTGTCGCAGACGCCGCCTTATCTTTTTATTGCGGGGCCCACGGACATTAGCAATATGCTGCACTGAGTTATGGCCACAACTCGGGAAAGTAAGGACTAGCAACCCTTAACTTTTCGAATATCTTGCCTTTATTCACTAATTTTCTAAATTACTCCACGTTTTACTACTTGATACACAAAACATTGAAGCCTTTCAACATTCTATGTATTTTATGCAAAATGTTTTGTTGATTCAAGAATGTCTCGCCTTTTATTCAAGGATAGGTTAGTTTCATCTTCTCTTTTAAGAGAAAATTCTTCTTTTTATTAAGACATTCTGGAAGTGGTTTCGTTATTATGTCTGCCAGTTATGACGGTGTCAAAATATTGCCGGGTAAAGACCCTTCCCTCTTATTAAATCTTTATCTTATTAAAAGTAATCAGAACGTTCAATTTGCACAGGATAGCTGGGTCAGAAATAAGTAAGTATAAAAACCGTTATGTGAGGTTTACAGGTTGAAACTGTTTTATTACTGGATTACAATATGATAATCCATTACCTCATTGTAATTATTATTGACAACCTAATTATGTATCAGTAGGTCCTCGACAGTGGCGTAGCTAGCCCTAAGGAGGCCCCATATCAATATTTGTTGTGGGGCACCCTCAGTGTCAGCCGTCAAATATAAAAGGATTGCCAACTGTAGCGGGCGTAGGTCGCTGGCGAGCTTTTTTTTGGGAGTTTTAGTGGGGACCCCTATACGCTGGGGGCCCCGTATAATTGATACGTAATGGGTTAGATAGTAGGCATTCCAGAACTCCGTTATGCGCCTTCTCATCAGAAACTTACCTTCAGGTGAAATGAAAAGAGCTGGTCAAGGTGAATCTAATGAGTTCATACTCGATGGTCTATTAATAAGCATCCAGGTTCCCCTTTTTGAAGTTTTTCTCCTTAAGAAACGTAATGAGTACATAAGTATAAGAAATGTAATATTAAAATAACCGCTTTTTACTAAGTGCATTTGGATGTATACACGGTACATATACCAGAACAACATTTTTTACAATTTTTGTTTGTCTGTCTGTCTGTTCTAGCTAATATCTGAAATGGCTGGACCGATTTTGATGGGACTGTCACTGGCAGATAGCTGATGTAACAAGGAGTAACTTGGGTTACTATTATTTTAGAAAAAAAAAGTTTTAGAAAAAAGAACAATAACTTTTTTGTTACATACCGCGCGGACGAAGTCGCGGGTAACAGCTAGTATATTATAAGCCCGGGGTAAAAAAATTTATAGGGAGTAAAATCAAACTTTCTCAGTTACGTTACGTTATGCGTTATGTCCCCAACTAAGAATCTTGATGGCGTTGTTACTGATTTGACGATAACGTCATGTCTAATTAAATAATGAATTTAAATAAATGTATCAAGCATGCTTTCAGTACTCAATATAAAACTCAATACTCAATACTCAATGCATTCATTTACCCTCATTTAAAAATCTATATATTTTATAGTCGTGCGTCGGAGCTGACACTCAATTTTTTTCTCACCTTCGAGCCCCATCATCAGACCAGCTCGCTGGTACCATAATATTATTGTATTGTAATATTATACACATACATATGTCACACACGCACCTTCCTTCTTATATATCCAACAAAAAATTTTAGTTGTAGTGTGTTTTTCTTGTCTAAAATTGGGCGAAATTCAGGTTATTATTACTTTCCTACATGAATAAACTGTTTAAATAATAACATTTTTTTTTTCTTTCAATCTAAGTAGGTACATTATCAAAGCGGCTTTCTTACGTTGGCCGTTTTTAAAAGCAAATATAACAAAAATAATTGAACTATTTAAAAATGTTCTTTAATAGCCTTCCAAATTAAATTATCATCGATTTACCAAGGGTTTCAATGGTGTTAATAATCACATTACAGATAGGAAAGCTCATTTTGTCGGCAGATGTCGTCATAGCGACTGAAAAGGATTTCTTGAACGACTCAGACAAATGGACACCAATTGATCTCGTTTAACTAAGGAACGCTACCGTCTTTATATTCTGTAGATTGTATAAGAGGTTTAAATGCCATTAATTAAATAGAGCCAATCTAACAATGAATCTTGTCACGCGATTGCATTAAGCTAGACTTGCAATATTTGTAAACTTAATTACTGTTTTCCGTTGCGAAACGAAATCGGGTAAAAATAAACGAATACCTGGTTTACGACATAAACTACTTGCTTTGTCCCCAAAATAGAATTTCATTTGAGTAAGTACCGTTCAATATTTCACAATGGATTTTTGTCTCTTTCGAATATTGATGAAGTTAGTAGTCAGTTACTTTGACACCAAATTAATGATAATGACGAATATCTACAAAATAACCCATGAATAAAAAGTCAGAACCAATTCATTCTGGTGAAGGAAAGAAAAAAGTTACTGAAGAATCTACAATATAACCCATGAATAAAAAAGCGGCCAAGTGCGAGTCGGACTCGCCCATGAAGGGTTCCGTAGCAGCAAGTAACATAATATAAAAGTTCTTGTAGTTCGTTGTAACTTTGATCGATGTTTTTTGCGGTTTACGATTTATAACGTATTAAAAAAAAAATTACTTATTAAATCTCGTTCAAATCAATTTTCGTTGGAAGTTTGCATAGTAATGTACATCATATATTTTTTTTAGTTTTATCATTCTCTTATTTTAAAAGTTACAGGGGGGGACACACATTTTACCACTTTGGAAGTGTCTCTCGCGCAAACTATTCAGTTTAGAAAAAAATGATATTAGAAACCTTAATATCATTTTTGAAGACCTATCCATAAATACCCCACACGTATGGGTTTGATGAAAAAAAAATTTTTGAGTTTCAGTTCTATGTATGGGGACCCCAAAATTTATTGACTTTTTTTCTATTTTTGTGTAAAAATCTTAATGCGGTTTACAGAATACATCTCCTTACCAAGTTTCAACAGTATAGTTCTTATAGTTTCGGAGAAAAGTGGCTGTGACATACGGACGGACAGACAGACAGACAGACAGACAGACATGACGAATTTATAAGGGTTCCGTTTTTTGCCATTTGGCTACGTAACCCTAAAAAGTCAGAACCAATTCACTTTGGTGAAGGATAGAAAAAAGTTACTGAAGAATTTACAAAATAACCCATGAATAAAAAAGTCAGAACCATTCATTATGGTGAAGGATAGAAAAAAGGTACTGAAGAACTTTGGTGACGAAAAAAAAGGCATTTTTTGAATATCTTTAAATTATACCGAATCTAAAACAAGTTACGAAAATCAAAACGTAAAATATAATACATTCGACATTCGATTCGTATCTTGAGATAATTTAGTGTCATGCAATAGGATAACGGACGGTGATTGTTCATAAAATGTTAGTGCAAGAGATCATCGACTTGAATCTTTTAGCAATGTTAACACAACAGATAGAATTTACATGTCATTGAAACCAACACTGAAATAATAAGGCATAACAAAGAAAATAATATTGTAAATGATACTTTTTTTAAGATTTTTCTAAATTAGAAATCTACATTCATCAAACATTTTAATTCAATTGATGATTGATGTAACGGTAGGTTTCATCTTTAAATACGTGTAGAGTAAAACAAAGTCGCCATTTCTAATGGTAGTGAACTTAGCAGATCATTTCCCAGCAGATCAAAAAAAATGTGAGTTCTATTCGCATGCACAAGAGTTCTAGAGTTCCTGATGCTTTTGGAGAATAGTTCTGGCGATTTAACCCAAAAAAATAAATCGATGAAATGCTCTGCTAACTTCCTGACGTAGCAGATCATTTTTTAGTAGATCAAAAATAAAAAAGAGTTCTTGTCACATGCAGTGAGTTCTACAGTTTCTAGTAATTTTGGGTAATAGTTCTATCGATAAAATAAAAAAAATAATAATAAAAAGACGTAAATAAAAAAAAATGAATTTCAAAAATTATGTAAAAATTGTTATTTTAATTCTAGAAGCTAGAACTATTAAGATTCTCATTCAATTGTAGAAGAACTATAATGGAAAACACAAAACATTTCCAGAACTCACGCCAAAGTGCCAGCAGAGCATGTTATATCGAAATTTCATAAATTGTGAAAAAAAAATTAGTTGTAGTCTTTCTAGAAGCCAGAACTATAAAGTTTCTCGTTAAACAGTGTTAGAACAACAATCGAGAATACAAAACATTCCCGGAACTCACGTCAAAATATAGCATAGCTGAGCATAGGTGGAAAGTGCATATATCGAAATTTCGTAAGTTACGAAAAAAAAAATAGTTTTAGTCTTTCTACATGCCAGAACTATCAAGTTTCTCGGTCAATATTATTAGAAGAATAATCGAGGCTACAAAACATTCCCGGAACTCACGTTTAAATGTCAGCAGAGCATAGGTGAAAAGTTAAAATATCGCAATTTCGTAAACTGTTAAAAAAATAATTATACTCTATCGAAATGCCAGAACTATCAAGCTTCTCGTTCAAAAGCATTAGCAAAATAATTAAGGATACAAAATATTTCCGGAACTCACGTAAAAATGTCAGCAGAGCATAGGAGAAAAGTTAATATATCGAAATTTCGTAAGTTATGGAAAAAAAATAGTTGTAGTTTTTCTAGAACCCAGAACTATCAGGTTTCATATTCAACAGTATTAGCAGAATAATGGAAAATACAAAACATTCCCGGAACTCACGTTTAAATGTCCGCAGAGCATAGGTGAAAAGTTGATATATCGAAATATCGTAAATTGTGAAAAACATTGTTGTAGTGTTTATACAAGGCAGAACTATAAAGTTTCTCGTTCAACAGTATTAGTACAAATATCAAGAATACAAAACATTCCCAGAACTCACGTCAAAATGTCAGCAGAGCATAGGTGAAAAGTTAAAATATCGCAATTTTGTAAACTGTGAAAAAAAAATAGTTGTAGTCAGTCTAGAAGCCAGAACTATCAAATTTCTCGTTTAATGGTATAATTTCAACAATCAAGAATACAAAATATTTTCGGAACTCACTTAAAAATATCAGCAGAGCATAGGTGAAAAGTTAAAATATCGAAATTTTGCAAACTGTGAAAAAAAATAGTTTTAGTCTTTCTAGAAGCCAGAACTATCAAGTTTCTAGTTTAAGAGTGTTAATACAACAATCGGAAATACAAAACATTTCCGGAACTCACGTCAAAATGTCAGCAGAGCATAGGTGAAAAGTTGATATATCGAAATTTCGTAAATTGTGAAAAAAAAATTGTTGCAGTCTTTCCAGAAGCCAGAACTATCAAGTTTCTCGTTTAAGAGTGTTAGAACAACAATCGGAAATACAAAAAATTTCCGGAACTCACGTCAAAATGTCAGCAGAGCATAGGTGAAAAGTTGATATATTGAAATTTCGTAAATTGTGAAAAAAATTGTTGCAGTCTTTCCAGAAGCCAGAACTATCAAGTTTCTCGTTCAACAGTATAAGTACAATAATCAAGTACAGAAAACATTCCCGGAACTCACGTAAAAATGTCAGCAGAGCATAGGTGAAAAGTTAAAATATCGAAATTTTGTAAACTGTGAAAAAAAAAACTAGTTGTAGTCTTTCTAGAAGCCAGAACTATCAAGTTTCTCGTTAAACAGTGTTAGGACAACAATAAAAAATACATAACATTTCCGGAACTCACGTCAAAATGTCACCGAGCATAGGTGAAAAGTTGATATATCGAAATTTCGTAAATTGTGAAAAAAAATTGTTGCAGTCTTTCCAGAAGCCAGAACTATCAAGTTTCTCGTTTAAGAGTGTAAGTACAAATATCGAAAATACAAAACATTTCCGGAACTCACGTCAAAATGTCAGCAGAGCATAGGTGAAAAGTTGATATATCGAAATTTCGTAAATTGTGAAAAAAATTGTTGCAGTCTTTCCAGAAGCCAGAACTATCAAGTTTCTCGTTTAACAGTATAAGTACAATAATCAAGTACAGAAAACATTCCCGGAACTCACGTAAAAATGTCAGCAGAGCATAGGTGAAAAGTTAAAATATCGAAATTTTGTAAACTGTGAAAAAAATAGTTGTAGTCTTTCTAGAAGCCAGAACTATCAAGTTTCTAGTTTAAAAGTGTAAATACAACAATCGAAAATCGAAATTTTTTTCATAGTTTACAAAATTTCGATATTTTAACTTTTCACCTATGCTCTGCTGACATTTTGACGTGAGTTCCGGGAATGTTTTGTATTATCGATTGTTGTACTTACACTTTTGAACTAGAAACTTGATAGTTCTGGCATCTAGAAGGACTACAACTATTTTTTTCATAGTTTACAATATTTCGATATTTTAACTTTTCACCTATGCTCTGCTGACATTTGGACGTGAGTTCTGGGAATGTTTTGTATTCTTGATTGTTGTACTAATACTGTTGAACGAGAAACTTTATAGTTCTGCCTTGTATAGACACTACAACTATTTTTTTCACAATTTACGATATTTCGATATATCAACTTTTCACCTATGCTCTGCTGACATTTTTACGTGAGTTCCGGGAATGTTTTGTATTCCGGATTTTCGTACTAACACTGTTGAACTAGAAACTTGATAGTTCTGGCTTCTGGAAAAACTACAGCTATTTTTTTTTTCACAGTTTACAAAATTTCGATATTTTAACTTTTCACCTATGCTCTTGTGACATTTTTAAGTGAGTTCCGAAAATTTTTTGTATTCTCGATTGTTGAACTTATACCATTTAACGAGAAACTTGATAGTTCTGACTTCTAGACTGACTACAACTATTTTTTTTCACAGTTTACAAAATTTCGATATTTTAACTTTTCACCTATGCTCTGCTGACATTTTGACGTAAGTTCCGGGAATTTTTTGTATTCTCGATTATTGTACTAACACTTTTGAACTTGAAACTTGATAGTTCTGGCTTCTAGAAATACTACAACTATTTTTTTCACAATTTACGAAATTTCGATATATCAACTTTTCACCTATGCTCTGCTGACATTTTTACGTGAGTTCCGGGAATGTTTTGTATTATCGATTGTTGTACTTACACTTTTGAACTAGAAACTTGATAGTTCTGGCTTCTAGAAAGACTACAACTATTTTTTTCATAGTTTACAATATTTCGATATTTTAACATTTCACCTATGCTCTGGTGACATTTTGACGTGAGTTCCGGGAATGTTTTGTATTCTCGATTGTTGTACTTACACTTTAAAACTAGAAACTTGAGAGTTCTGGCTTCTAGAAAGACTGCAACTATTTTTTTTCACAGTTTACAAAATTTCGATATTTTAACTTTTCACCTATGCTCTGCTGACATTTTGACGTGAGTTCCGGGAATGTTTTGTATTCTCGATTGTTGTACTTACACTTTTAAACTAGAAACTTGAGAGTTCTGGCTTCTAGAAAGACTAGAAATATTTTTTTTCACAGTTTACAAAATTTCGATATTTTAACTTTTCACCTATGCTCTGCTGACATTTTTACGTAAGTTCCGGGAATGTTTTGTATTCTCGATTGTTGTACTTACACTTTTAAACTAGAAACTTGAGAGTTCTGGCTTCTAGAAAGACTGCAACTATTTTTTTTCACAGTTTACAAAATTTCGATATTTTAACTTTTCACCTATGCTCTGCTGACATTTTGACGTAAGTTCCGGGAATTTTTTGTATTCTCGATTATTGTACTAACACTTTTGAACTTGAAACTTGATAGTTCTGGCTTCTAGAAATACTACAACTATTTTTTTCACAATTTACGAAATTTCGATATATCAACTTTTCACCTATGCTCTGCTGACATTTTTACGTGAGTTCCGGGAATGTTTTGTATTATCGATTGTTGTACTTACACTTTTGAACTAGAAACTTGATAGTTCTGGCTTCTAGAAAGACTACAACTATTTTTTTCATAGTTTACAATATTTCGATATTTTAACATTTCACCTATGCTCTGGTGACATTTTGACGTGAGTTCCGGGAATGTTTTGTATTCTCGATTGTTGTACTTACACTTTAAAACTAGAAACTTGAGAGTTCTGGCTTCTAGAAAGACTGCAACTATTTTTTTTCACAGTTTACAAAATTTCGATATTTTAACTTTTCACCTATGCTCTGCTGACATTTTTACGTGAGTTCCGGGAATGTTGTGTATTTTCGATTGTTGTACTTACACTTTTAATTTAGAAACTTGATAGTTCTGGCTTCTAGAAAGACTACAACTATTTTTTTCATAGTTTACAATATTTCGATATTTTAACATTTCACCTATGCTCTGCTGACATTTTGACATGAGTTCCGGGAAAAATTTGTATTCTCGATTGTTGTACTTACACTTTTAAACTAGAAACTTGAGAGTTCTGGCTTCTAGAAAGACTACAACTATTTTTTTCACAATTTACGAAATTTCGATATATCAACTTTTCACCTATGCTCTGCTGACATTTTGACGTGAGTTCCGGGAATGTTGTGTATTTTCGATTGTTGTACTTATACTTTTGAACTAGAAACTTGATAGTTCTGGCTTCTAGAAAGACTACAACTATTTTTTTTCACAATTTACACAATTTCGATATTTTAACTTTTCACCTATGCTCTGCTGACATTTTGACGTGAGTTCCGGGAATGTTTTGTATTCTCGATTGTTGTACTTACACTTTTGAACTAGAAACTTGATAGTTCTGGCTTCTAGAAAGACTACAACTATTTTTTTCACAATTTACACAATTTCGATATTTTAACTTTTCATCTATGCTCTGCTGACATTTTGACGTGAGTTCCGGGAATGTTTTGTATTATCGATTGTTGTACTTACACTTTTGAACTAGAAACTTGATAGTTCTGGCTTCTAGAAAGACTATAACTATTTTTTTCACAGTTTACAAAATTTCGATATTTTAACTTTTCACCTATGCTCTGCTGACATTTTGACGTGAGTTCCGGGAATTTTTTGTATTCTCGATTGTTGTACTAACACTTTTGAACTTGAAACTTGATAGTTCTGGCTTCTAGAAAGACTACAACTATTTTTTTCACAGTTTACAAAATTTCGATATTTTAACTTTTCACCTATGCTCTGCTGACATTTTGACGTGAGTTCCGGGAATGTTTTGTATTATCGATTGTTGTACTTACACTTTTGAACTAGAAACTTGATAGTTCTGGCTTCTAGAAAGACTATAACTATTTTTTTCATAGTTTACAATATTTCGATATTTTAACTTTTCACCTATGCTCTGCTGACATTTTGACGTGAGTTCCGGGAATGTTTTGTATTATTGATTGTTGTACTTACACTTTTGAACTAGAAACTTGATAGTTCTGGCTTCTAGAAAGACTACAACTATTTTTTTAACAGTTTACAAAATTTCGATATTTTAACTTTTCACCTATGCTCTGCTGACATTTTGACGTGAGTTCCGGGAATGTTTTGTATTCTCGATTGTTGTACTTACACTTTTTAACTAGAAACTTGAGAGTTCTGGCTTCTAGAAAGACTACAACTATTTTTTTTACAACTTACGAAATTTCGATATATCAACTTTTCATCTATGCTCTGCTGACATTTTGACGTGAGTTCCAGTAATGTTTTTATTTCCGATTGTTGTACTTATACTATTGAACGAAAAACTTGATAGTTCTGGATTCTGAAAAGTTTACAACTGTTTTTTTTTCACATTTTACAAAATTTCGATATTTTAACTTTTCACCTATGCTCTGCTGACATTTTTACGTGAGTTTCGGGAATGTTTTGTATTTCCGATTGATGTATTAATACTGTTGAACGAGAAACTTGATAGTTCTGGCTTCTAGATAGACTAGAACTTTTTTTTTCACAACTTACGAAATTTCAAAATTTTAACTATTTTCTTGCTCTACTGGCACTTTGGCGTGAGTTCTGGAAATGTTTTATGTTTTCCATTATAGTTTTTCTAAAATTGAATGAGAATCTTAATAGTTTTAGCTTCTAGAAATAAAATAACAATTTTTGCATAATTTTTGAAATTCGAAATTTTTATTTTTTTTACGTGTTTTGATTTTTTTTATTTCATCGATAGAACTATAACCCAAAATTACTACAATTTTTAGAACTCACTGCATGTGACTAGAACTCTTTTTTATTTTTGATCTACTAAAAAATGATCTGCTACGTCAGGAAGTTAGCAGAGCATTTCATCGTTTTATTTTTTTGGGTTAAATCGCCAGAACTATTCTCCAAAAGCATCAGGAACTCTAGAACTCTTGTGCATGCGAATAGAACTCACATTTTTTTTTGATCTGCTGGGAAATGATCTGCTAAGTTCACTACCATCCATTTCTAGCCGTCTGAATCTGATCTGATCCTAATTTTATTTTAAGCTACGCAATATATTTTAATACGATTTTAACAATCATTTAGAGAATTCCTATTAAAAGATAGGAGCACTATTTTATGTGCGCCTTGGGCCTATAATGAATAGTTAAGTACCTATTAACAGAGATACGAATTTGTGAACAAAAACTGTTTTCTGTGCCATATACAACAATAAACGTACCTAAATGATTCTCCGCAATAAAATTATGTTAATTAATAGGCTCATCAAAATTTCGCTTGGATTGAGCACTTGAACGACCAATATAATAAAATTATTAAATAACTTTAATGACTATCGGCGTTCTACTATTCTTTTCGTGTTTTGGCTGTCATTGTATTGATTATAACTATATTACTTAGTAAGTAATTACTATATTATGTGATAGACATTAATAAAATTGATAGACTCTACTAGATTTTAATGAAATATGTTAAACACAGTAGATGAATTGACCAACTACATAAAAAACCAATATTTTTAAATGAATAAAATTAGGTTCTTAATTTTTTTTATGGAAATAGCCGGCAAACGAGCTGACGATCCACCTGATGGTAAGTGGCTATCGTCGCTCATGGACATTAGCAACACCAAAGGCATCCCTGATGCGTTGCCAGCCAAGAAAGAAAGATCTGGCTCTCAAGCCCCCAGCCGAGACACGACGAGTCGTTTGGCGGCTGACTCATGCTCAAGGGTGGTAGCTATCCAGGCGAACCCCATGAAGAAATATTATTAGTAATAACCTATTTTAATTGTAATTTATTTTATAATAATGTTGAGAGTGTATTCATATTTTATGCTTATGATCTATATACACGGAGAATTTTAAAGCGTTTTGGAACCGAAGATTTTGAATCATTTATCAATAACAGAAGCTATATATAACGTTAATTTAATAATATGTAAATTTTTTTTTCATCAAAGTCGATATTCATATCGTTTACAGAGAAAAAGTGAGAACTAGTAGTAGCGCTATTCAATCACACGTAGATACATACTACAAATAGAAATACTACGCGTTTTACTATCAAGTCACACAAAATCGTATTCGCCAATAAAAACAAAGCTACTGAGTTGCGCCGGAGTCGTCCAACCAATGACGGCATTGCAATGAGTCGTATGCCCGTAGACGCATGCGCGGGACTCGCCTGTCGTCGTCAGGCGTCCTTGGACCTTGGCTTTCAGTAGGTCAGTGACACCATAACATCGTGACGGCACAGCTGTTGTTAGCGTCAGTGGCGCGCGGAATGAATGATCAGTGCGTTACTACTTTCCAAGTCGATCGATTATAAATGAATATTAAAACTGAAACTTTTTTTTAGTCAACATTACAATTGATTTATCCGTTTTTATTGGTACTATAGATAATTCCAAATCAAAATGTTTCGTTTCCAAAACGCTTTCAAGTACACCGTGTATATAAAATTGAAAAGAGATACACTGATTAAACAAAAAATCTCAGAAACTACCGAACCGATTGTGATGAAATTTGGCAGGGAGATAGCTTATGCTAAGGAGACGTCAGCTAAGAACGGATTTTTAGAAATTCATCCCCTAAGGGGTAAAAATACGGGATGGAGGTCATTTTCATACAAACCAACTTCGTCAGTTTTAGAGTTATAAATATGAATTTTTTTATGTAAGTTTATAGTAATAAACAAAAGTTAACTTAAACACATTTTTTTGGAAAATCATCCCTTAAAGGGTTAATTTAATGGATGGTACTTAGTAGGCAACTTCGTCATTTTTGAAGTTAAAAACATGAAAATTTACATATTAGCTCCAGTTTAGAAACAAAATTTGTAAGTATTATGTTTTTTGGAAAATCATCCCCTAAAGGGTTAATTAAGACGGCGCAATTTAGTAGGGCAACTTCGTCAGTTTTGAAGTAATAGAAGCAAGAAGGGTGAAAATTTGTATATAAGCTTATAGTTAGACACAAAAAATAACTGCATCACTGTTTTCTCGAAATTCATCCCCTAAAAATAGGGGTTGGAAGTCATTTACATACAAATCAAATTCGTCAGTTTTAGAGTTATAAATATGAAAATTTTTATGTTAGTTTATTGTTATTAACAAAAGTTAAAATTTAGCTTAAAATCATCCCTTAAAGGGCTAATTTAGGGGATGGAACTTACTACGCAACTTCGTCATTTTTGAAGTTAAAAACATAAAAAATTATATATAGTATATTAGCTCAAGATTAGAAAGAATCAGTAATGTGTTTTTTGGAAAATGTTCCCCTGAAGGGTTAATTAATTAGGGAGTGCAAGTTAGTATAGCAACTTCGTCAGTTTTTAAGTAAAAAACTTGAAAATTTATATATTAGTTCAAGATTAGAAAAGAAGAAAATCAACCCCCAAAGGGTTGAATAAGCTTATGCAAATTAGTATGGCAACTTCCTTTGGGCGTGGGGTCATACACGTCCATTAACCCGGCTCCTGGGGGAGTAGAGTTATCCTCTCTGCTCCTCACTTGGGCAATTCCTGTCTGGCGCGTCCACGTCGCGGGGGTGGGCATCTTACACTTCAGTAGGCCGGAGTGTGCAGATGGCGAAGTTCAGCAGGGACCCAGTTCTGCGGGGTATATCGCGGAGCCCGTGCCCAGGGTTACGGGTGAAGACCTCAACGGTGGGAAGAGCGGAGACAACAGTTGTCAGTACGGTCCAACCAGCGGAGGAGGCGAGCCACAGGGGCTTTGTACCTGGATCCTGATAGAGGGCAGCGGTAGCTATCAGTACTGTAGTGAAGCGCAAGAACCATATGTTCTGAATCGGTTCATTTACAGAGTTCTACGGACACTGAGTCTGTAGTACCGCGATGTAGAAAGCAACGGGATACTACTACATTATCGATTCCCACGAGAGTTGAATGATGACAATAGACTATAGAGAAGTACGTTTGCCTGACGATCCGCGTAGCGACCGGCGCTCTGAGTTTTCCGGGACTCACAGTGTGAAATTGGCTACCGGCCGAGGGAATGTAGGCAACCAGGCATCCCACGGAAAACATGCGACTGGAAGAGAACAACTCCAATTGCGCAAGAACACCCGTATAGGCACTTGGAACGTACGAGGACTGCTCGATGAGGGCAAATTACACATCTTGGATTGTGAGCTCCAACGATGCAGCACTACGATTACCGGTCTAAGCGAGACGCATTGGAAAAGCAGTGGCCACCGAGATTTAGATAAACATACCATCTATTATTCAGGAGATGATTCCAGTAGCTACGCTGGAGTGGCCATTGCAATTCCCAAACAATGGACTAAAGCAGTCTTAGGATATAACCCTGTCAGCAACAGAATTATAACGATGAAGCTCAGTGCATCTCCTACCCCTCTGAATATTATACAGGTGTATGCGCCCACCAGCGCAGCGAAAGATGAAGACGTAGAAAGTTTCTACAACGACATTGAGTCTTCAATTGCAGCTATACCAAGTAGAGAACTACTCATTATACTTGGCGACTTTAACGCGAAAGTGGGTGACACACGGACGGATGTGGGCTTGCGGAATATTGTAGGCAACTATGGTCTGGGCCAAAGGAATGCTCGAGGTGAGAGATTACTCCAGTTCGCAGCCGACAACAATCTCACCATTATGAATACAGTATTCCAGCAACACCGCAGAAGACTGTATACGTGGACGTCTCCTGATGGAAAACACCGGAATCAGATTGACTACATACTTATTAGATCTAGATGGCGAAGTTCAATTAAGAACGCACACACACTGCCCGGAGCCGACTGTCAATCTGACCACCAGCTTCTCGTATGCAACCTCAAACTTAAGTTACGTAACTCCAGACCTCGTAAAAGTAACAAGAAGCTTGAAGTAGTGGACCATGCGGCTTTTAGGAACCAACTGTCAGCCGATAACAGCACATGGAGGTCACTGGCTATTGATGACAACCCCGAATCACTCTGGCAGTCTGCAAAAGAGCATATAAAAAAGACTGTACGCTCTTCACAGCCTACTCAACCTAAAGGTAAACACCAACACTGGATGTCAGACGACACCTGGCGTCTAGTAGAGCGCCGTCGTGAGATGAAGGCTAGGGGGGCATCTGTCCAGGACTTGAATTTGATGAGTGCACAGATCCAATCTTCTACTCGCAGAGATCAGAATAACCACCTCAATAACATCTGTGTAGAGTTGGAAAAAAACGCAGAGCGTCACGAGACCAAAGATTTATTCAAGAAGATTCGAATCATAACTCGTCAATTCAAACCCAAAACCTGGTCTATCGAGGATTCAAATGGAGTAACGGTATCGGAAATTAAGGATATTGCGGGAGTGTGGAAAGAATATTGCGTGCAACTGTTTAACGATAGCAACATAACTTCATCATGTTACACTGGAACATTCTCACGGAATGAAACAGAACCATCGATTCTGAAAAGTGAAGTTCGAGCCGCAATTGACCATCTGAAAAGGAATAAAGCTGTAGGAGCTGACGACATCCCAATAGAAATCCTTAAAGCAATGGGCGAATACGGCGTTGATATGATGCACACTATCTGCAATCGCGTCTGGGAGACAGAGAAATGGCCTCGAGACTGGACTCACTCCGTGTTCATACCACTGCATAAAAAGGGATCCACAAAGAAATGCAGCAACTACAGGCTCATAGCCTTAGTTTCACACGCTAGCAAAGTACTCCTGCATATCATCAATACCAGATTGCAAGCTTTTCTGAATCCCGAAATAGCTATGGAGCAGGCGGGATTTGTCAAGGGTCGAGGAACAAGAGAGCAGATCCTAATGCTTCGACAGATAATCGAGAAGTCTAGAGAGTTTAACATCCCACTCTTCATCTGCTTTGTCGACTTTCGCAAGGCCTTCGATACCGTAAAATGGCACATGCTATGGGACGTACTCATTCAAATGGGGGTACCAATCCATCTGGTTCGTCTCATACGCCGACTTTACGAGGACGGAACTGCGACTGTCCGGGTAGACGACATTGACTCAGAAAGCTTCCATACACACGCTGGTGTTCGACAGGGTTGCATACTCTCGCCACTCTTGTTCAATATATACACGGAGTGCATCATGAGAATCGTTCTTGAACAATGGGATAAAGGCATCTCAGTGGGAGGTCGAAAGACGTCAAATTTAAGATACGCCGATGACACTACTCTTCTCGCACAAACAAAAGAAGACATGGAACACCTGCTGACACGTCTAGAGACAACAAGCCTCTCTTTTGGACTCGCGATCAACAGAGATAAGACCAAGATGATGATAGTGGATCGGGCTGAACTTAATCATCCTAACATTTCTATGATTGGAAACTGTGAGGTTGTCCAATCTTATGTGTACCTCGGTTCCACTATCACAAATACTGGGGGATGTGAGGACGAGATTCGAAGGAGATGTACTATAACAAGATCTGCCGTTGACAAACTTAAAAAAGTCTGGTGCAACCGCAATATCACTAAAGCCACGAAAGTCCGCCTAATGAGAAGCTTAGTCTTTCCCATATTTTTTTATGGCGCAGAAACGTGGACGGTTCGCCTTAAAGACCGACGCAAGATCGATGCACTCGAGATGTGGTGCTGGCGGCGACTACTGCAGATCCCTTGGACAGCGTTTCGGACTAACGTGTCAATTCTGGAGGAACTCAAGATCAAGGAGAGATTATCGTCGACTGTGCTTCTACGAATCCTCAAATATTTCAGACACGTTGTTAGAAATGACCACTCCATGGAACGTCTCGTTGTCCAGGGGCAGGTAGAGGGCAGGCGGTCACGCGGTCGATCACCTACACGTTGGACAGACATAATTAAAGCGTCGACACAGACTTCTATAGTCCAGAATGCCCGAGACGCTGAAGACCGTAATAAGTGGAGACGCATCGCAAGGGTTGCATGGGCCAACAACAACAGAACATCATCGACCACGACCACTCTGTCAAGAGTGAACGACTGAGGAGGAGGATGGCAACTTCGTCAGTTTTGAAGTAAGAAGGGCGAAAAATTGTATATAAGCTTATAGTTAGAAACAGGCGTAATACTAAGGGGTTATAAATATTTAAGAAACTAAGTTAATTGTAACAGGTTTTTTGGAATTTCATCCCCTAAGAGGTAAATAAAGAGGTTGCAAGTTTTTCCAGGACTTTGTCAATTTCAAACTCAGAAATATGAAAATTAATATGTAAGATTATAGTGAGAAACAAAAAAATTGTGTAGAGGACTTTACGGACGGGAGCGGGAGGTGAGAGGGACAGGAAGCGAGAGAGGGACCGGGAATGGGAGAGGGAGAGGGACAGGGAGCGGGAGACAGAGAGGGAGAGAGAGGTAGAGGGAGAGGGAGAGGGACAGAAAGCGGGAGAGGGCCCGAGAGCGGGAGAGGGAAAGGGACAGGGAGCGGGAGAGGGAGAGAAAAGGACAGGGGTATTATTGTCTGTTTGTCTGTCCGGGCATCACATGAAATCCCTTGAACTGATTTCGACGGAAATTAGTTAAGTTGTTCCTTATACTTTGGATCACGTTTTAAAAAACTTTTCGTCACGATGAAATTTACTAGGACTTTAGGAATATTTTTAAAATACCAACGTCTTGCTTTAAATTTGAAACAAACGTTCTTCATTTAATTGATGGAATACATATTGTTTTCGAGTTTTTCAAAATTTTTCATGAAAAAGAAAAAAACAAATTAATGTTAATGTTGTTTATTTTTCAAAATCCGTTCCCGGAGGAATGATTTGTGATTGTATCGTAGGTTTCAGTATATAAATTCCTAAATATAAGTGCTTCAATATAAATTAACCTGTTTTTAAATTTTTATCTGCAAGGGGTACAAATACGATAAGCATAAATTCCGCATGCGGAGCTGCGGGCAACAGCTAGTGTTTTATAATTTATCACTGAGATTAATTTTATTTTATTGATATCATCAGCTATATGCACATGCATATGACGACCCGTGTGGCGCAATGGTTACCGTACCGGACCGCCGCACCGAGGGTCCTGGGTTCGATTCCCAGCAAGTCGGAAATTTGAATGATGAGTTTGAATTTCTGTTCTCGGTCTGGGTGTGAATGTCCTTGTCTAGTGTGTTGTCCATGGCGCCCACGACACAGGGAATCCTAGTGTGGGGCTATGAGTGTGAAGCGTTATGAGTGTGAAGCTATTAAATTGTAAGCTATGTCATTCTTCTTGTTTTTATTAATATTGAGTAATGTATGAAATTAATTGTTATTTTAGTAACGTGACATTTACAAAATTTTTCAACGCCAAAAGTGGCATATGTAAGTTCGTTTAGCATCTACTGTATGTACCTACCACCTTTATCTACTATATGATTGCAATAAATAAATTGATTTAATTTGATTCGATTTGATACCTATATGAGATGTGATTAGATACATGCATACATGAGATAATTATAATACTGTCGGTCCGGCGATATAAAACTGATTTACTGTAACATGACGCAGCTTTCAAATTGATTCATAGGCTTTCGAACAAAGGAAAACGCGCTAACATACAAGCTCACTCCTTTTTTCGTTATGTTCGAATAAACGAGGAAGAGTGAAATAAAAATTATTTTATAAAAGAAGAATCCTTAATTTATAAGCTACCCAAATACAAGCTTGTAAGCTAGACAAATAATATGTTCCTAACATTGCTGATATTTTAAAATACGACTAATGTCAACAATAACAAAATGTTGTTTATTTTTCAAATTAGTTTGGCTTGAGCTCAAAATTAGTTATAATGCAAACCGAAGCTTGCGGCTTTTAAGCACGAGTATCCACCGTAATACCTTATCCGAAATTTATACTCATGCAAGGTTTTTATTATGCATGATAGATACGTTACCCGCTCAACTCTCTCGGGTGGTTTTAAACCCAACCGGATCCATGAAATAAATAATGTCTTCATTTGCCTCATAAAGCTTTCCAATTGTAACTTTATGCTGAATGTCTGAAACATCTTTATTAGTACTCCTGAGCTTTAGCTTCAATCTCTTTACACATGGGTATTTGTTATTCTAGTTTCAAAAGGAGTATTTATTATTCTAAATGTACCTAAAGAGCTCGTACTTACTTTATACTACATTATATCTACCGTGATTACCAGAGCACAGCGAAGCCGAAAGGAGGATTTCAGCCCGTAGATATTATGGCTGCATATGGATGTTCAAAAGTTCTGCAACTATTAAACTAGCAAGTACTTATTGCAAGGCGACAAATGAGATATCGTTGGAAACATATTGATCGTCTGCTGGCTATGTGAAATCACATGTCATTAAAAAACCGGCCAGGTGCGAATAAGTTTACGCGCAATTTAGGACTCCGTAGTAGTTCAGTTCAACCTTTGGGGGAGGGGCTTTTGATTCTAACCAAAAACAGCAAGTTGCTAATTTAAACAAGCTCAATATTTCGCAAGCGGACCGCTAAATCGAAATATGGTATTTGCAGACCCATATTTTTTAAAGACCTTTTCAACGATACCGCACTTTATGGGGAAGACGAGAAAAAAAAACACCCATTTCTTTTCCATTCCATTCCATTCCAACAAATATATCATCATCATATCATATCATCATACCTACATCCCATAACAATGATATTTAGATTTTTTGTCGGTTTGTCTGTGCGTTTGTTACGTCTAATCTCAGAAACTGCTTAACCAATTTGGATGCAATTTTCACTGATGTATTGTAGTAAGCCTGGGTGTTTGTTTTTTGAATAGGTACATAAATAAAAACGTTATGTCAATTTAAATAATTTCTATGTACTACGACGGGTTTCCAGAAGCGAAGTGAGGGCAATTACTAGTTTCAAATATATATAGACATAAACCTTTTTGAATAATTTCCCAAACGTGATACTTAGTTGTATTTTATTATAAGATACCTGATTAGAGCGAGGCTCCAATGATGTCAATAATACTCTTCACATGAAGTAATATAATAAGTCACGACATCTTTAAAATCATTTATCATAAACGAGTTATTTTCGAAGGTTTCATGGACCGCTACATACCCCTTTCAGCAAAAAGGGGTAGCTTTTAGACGAATGCTCCCGACCTGCCAAAGTTTCAAGGAGAAAAACGTGCCAAGCAGTGCGACATAGTTATTGGAGTTCGTGGTAGTAGCCAAATTTGTTTTACAAGGACTATTTATCTGAAGAAATGTTCAATTTTCTTTTAACTAGGTTTTGTAAAGCCACTTATATTACAAACAACTTCAACTGATATATCTAAACTTTAGTTCTATTCATAGTATAGTGACACCGCTTAAAACGAAAGATTTGAAGCTCACAGTTAGGACTAACATTCACATGTCTAAAATGTATTAATCACCATTAACGCACTATACAGCTTAAAACGACTAACTGGCGCGGCCACGTTTTAGAGAAAAACACGAAGAAACATTTTTAAAGCTATATTTACTATTGATGCAATAAAAAATATGTATAAGTTTAAATATTGTGAATTCTTTGAAATTTAATTACAAAATTCGTTCTGAAATGTTTAAAAAAAGCATTTTGTCAACTTAGCAAAACATAGCAAATAGTTACATAAAATATGTTGCATAGATCAGTTATATTTCTAAGAAAACATGAATCTTAAATTAGGTACTTATTTTCATGGGCAAGAGAAAGAAAATATAAGAATTCTTCTATGGTACTTTGTATGTACCTTATTAGTGTGTTAAACCTTGCCAAAATCGCAAAAGCTACTACCCAGTAAAAAATCTCAAAATAATATCTAATATCAAACCATCGATTTAATTGTATTCTATTTTAAGTATTTACACATAATTTAATATTGATTTTTACATAAGCCAATGGATAATGATAATGGAGTAATTCACCAACGTTGTAATAATCTTTTAGAGTGAAGCGCCTTCAAAATATTTTACCAAAGAATGGCGTTTAGGTGTCGCAGGTGGAGCGGTAAATTAGTTCATGCCGTTGAAACATCATTGAGATTACTGAGTATTTCAGCTCATTCGCTTTATATAGCGTTCTCAGACACTACCTTTCTACGCATAAAAGCGATTTCATGTTCTCGTACTCAGAGCGCACGTAGAACGATATTTCCAAATTGCACACGTAGAATTCTATGGAAAACCTTCGGGCTTAACCAATTTTCGAAACTAAAAATAATCTTTTGCTACGTAAGTAAACACTATTTGTTAGTCAGATGAATTTTGTTGTCTTTGTGACAATCCACTTAACCAGCTAAGGCGTTCCAAATTTTACTAAAATGTCCGTTTTGAGGATCATAAATTCACATAGTCTGCATTGAACAATATTTTCGCACAATCACACACGATTTCTTTAAATATAATATTGCTGCACTTCGATTGGTAAGTTTCCTCATAATTTAATGTAACTTAATTGATATAGACCACATCTACAATTACTAAACTAATCTTTTCATTTGAAAGATTTTCATTATATTCACTGGATATAAAAATGTATTAAAGTGTGTATTATTTAACATTTATTTTGTTTCAGTGTCACGATAAAAGTTGATATGAAATCAAAAAGTCGCGCGGGCGTCCAGAAACTAAAAATACATCAGATTTCAAGTGAATATTACATTATAAAATCCCACGCATATTTGAGCCCGATCTCAGAAAATTCAGCTAAAATAGAACAAAGGTTTTATTAAATATCTATTAATGTGTTCAACGTTTTACGTGGTTGGAATTTTGTTCACAGAAGTATAATTTTAAATAGAATAGAATAAATAGTTAGTTATTAAGACATTTTTCTGTCAGTTATTTCGAAAAAATAAATAATCAATAACCCAAACCCGTTGAAGTCGGAGAATATTAGTGCCCAGGAATGCAATTAAAATCGTAATAAAATAATTATGGTTATTTAAAAAAGTGGCAGCTAAGTTATAAATAAGTAACAGATCTTGAAACAATCAAACGCTACGAATAAGAAATACAAATAACACGATCGAAGGCCCGTAACATATCACACCTTCGCTACGCCATCTCGTTTATACGCGTAGACACCTATATGAACGACAAAAAAAATAGCAAGGGATGCTTGACTTTTATAAAAGATAGGCAAGGGACAAAGACGATCACATATCTTGACGTGCAACAGGTACGCCGTTGTATTGAAAGCTGACATCCATCAAACCGTATAACGTACTGAGCGGCTGGGCGTGCGTAGCGGCGGGCGCCGTAGCGCGGGCCGCCTCTACGGATGGTGGGAGACAATCCGGAGCCAAGGGGGCGCCCTAGCCGAACTGGAAGGTAAGTAGGGAAGGCCGTAAGGGTTTACTTACGCGAGCAGCGCAATCCAGTCCGCGACGCGACACTTGTTGTGGCGTGTGGTGCCGCGTGTCCGGGCTGCGGCAGACTGTTGCTCCCGGGCCGCTTCACTTGTTACGTGCCACCCGCCGCCCCGTGCCTGCCAGCCCCTCCCCCCGCGCGCCGCCCCGCGCCCCGCGCAGCCCTGCCAGCCTCACCCCGCATCCGCTCACCGATATCACGGGTCCTTCACTTTCCAGCGTCCCTTACCTATCTTGGGTTATACTCGTATACCAATTTCTATCGCTTACTCCTAATGCCCTTCAAAACTCATTCTTCATGCAAAAGCAATCAGTTAGCAAACAAAATACAGCATTTATACGTAATTTTATAAATGCTCTAGGCTTCTCAGATCTTTGCTCTCCGAAACTTCAGTAAATTATACAGTCTAGCACAATTTAATTTCTGTATACATAACATTTAGTAGTGATAAAGTGTATAACTGAACACTACCCTAACATAATATTAATAGATTAGCAAGATGTGATGTGATGGAGGCGCTCGCCTTGACTCATAAATAACTGGGACACGGGGCTACGACTATTATTGGCGTACAAGGAAGATGATAGAAGTGAGGGGAGTACCAAACTTCATCAAGAATAATTTACTTATACATAGTTATTATTGTTACACAAAGACATTAAATAGCACCTTAAGGGTTAAGATTTTCAGAAGAACGAGTAGTTTTGTTGAGCGACTCTGTTCCTGAAAAGAGCGCATAGCTATTTCAAGAGCATTCAGGAGCGCAGGCAATATTACTGGACCTACTCGTATGTACATTTAATTAAATACATCGAGACAAAATATTGATTCATATATTATATTTCATATTGTTCACATATTATTTCACAATTTCAAAAATGAAATTTTTGCACGATAAAAAATCTGATATTATACGATAACAAATCCGATAGGATTGAAAGATTAAAACTGAGTGTTTTAGTATCATCAGCATACTTACCCTTCTTTAAAATACAAAAAAATAGATTTTAAACTTGAAATCAGCATTTTAGGGTGAAAAAAAGTGAACAAGAGAGTTTTTAACAGATTCTCCATACAGATATGTTTGGAGAAACGCGTAAAACATTTTAAATGTCACCTAGAGGCTTTTTTAATTGGCAAAGGAAACGCGTGTTCCATGTGATAAAACTTGATTTTGCCACCTTGGGAAATCCGGAAAACCATTAATTCACTCTATCTACAGCTTCCTACTGCTTACATTACGTGTTCAATCCAGTTTCCCGGAAATTATAGCATCGTTTCTTCTTTTACCACGGAAAACATTTTGAAAAATCCTACAGGCAATAAAGTATTACAGTCGGAAATATTATTCCGGACACGATAATGCTTGCATTTTTATGATTCATCTAACTACTGAAAGTAGTTGATTAAATGGATACCTACCACGTATTAAGTATAAGATTTCTAAAACTGTACCACACCTGTTTACCTACTGCCCACAATAAACTATTGTATTTGATTGATTGATTAAGTATTGAAAGAAAAAAGGTAAAGTAAACGATTTTCAAGTCCAAGATTGTAGAGGATATCTATAAAAGATTGATAAAATGTACGAAACCATCCACTTACCTGTAAAAAAAATCAATACTTACTGTAACGAGAAGAAGGCCTATTCAAAACCAGCTCCATACGTAACGAGAACAAAATAGAGACTCGAAATATTGTATTTCTCCACCGTCTTTGAATAATATAATAGCTGTCCTTCAGTGATCGTGTAACTTCTGAACGACTTGACCAATTGAGATCGAACAGTCTATTTGTTTTGGTGAGACAATAGTTCATAGCTCTTCTCCTAGAATCCGATTGGGAGCGTTGAAGTAAAGTTATTTGCTTATTCTATATTCGGGCACAAACTGAAATTACATCATAAAATATTTGGGAATTTACAATACATACAGCGAACATCATCATTTTGAACAACGTATAATATGGGGCCAAGAAGGGCTCCTTAATATACCAAGAGTGTATGTGATCATGGTGGTAGCAATAATCTTAAATGAACCGTGAATTATTCGGTTGTAATATTAGAGAGCCAATAAATTTAAATAGACAAAAAATCGAAACAGTTACAAAATATCCTGCTTAATATTATAAATGTGAAACTTTGTTTGTGAGGATGTATGGATGTTTGTACCTCTTTCACACAAGAACTACTGAACTTTCACATAATTAGACCATAATCTGAAATAACATATTATTATGGGTACTTATTATCCCAGAAAACGCGGACAAAACCGCGGCCAGAGCGTTAACTTAGTACATTCATATACGAGTGTTATTTTTTTGTGGGTGAGGATTTAGTTAAAGGAGCATTTTGACATTACTTTAATCAGAGCTAACAAATCTGTGTTGGTGATATCGATTTAACGTTATTTACTGATTCCCAATAGCCGATAAACAAGCTAATGACCTGATAACGCAAGTTAAGTTGTCATCATAGCAGCATTGTTCACTGACTTTCGTAACACAAGAGTCGTCACCGGTGCAGCGATGGTGGGCAAGGAGAAAACTCTTCGTTTTCTTTTATAAGATACGAGTAACCCCCCTCGCTTTGCTTCGGTTTTCTTATTTTTTACACCTTGGGTTACGTTATTGAATTTTATTAAGGATCCCTATTTTTTTTTGAAAATATAATATAGCCTATGTTACTCGGGGATAGTGTAACTTCCTAACAGTGAAAGAATTTTTCAAATCGGTTCAGTAGTTTCGGAGCCTATTCAATGCAAACAAAAAATCAAATCTTTCCTCTTTATAGTATACGAGTAACCGCCCTCGCTTTGCTTCGGTTTTCTTATTTTTTTACACCTTGGGTTACATTATTGAAGTTTTATTAAGGATCCCTAATTTTTTTGAAAATATAATATAGCCTATGTTACTCGGGGATAGTGTAGCTTCCCAACAGTGAAAGAATTTTTCGAATCGGTTCAGTAGTTTCGGAGCCTATTCAATGCAAACAAAAAATCAAATCTTTCCTCTTTATATATTAGTATAGATTACTATTACTATTACTATAGATTTATTTTCAGAGAACCTTGAACTTTTCCTTCCAGTTTCATTCTTTTATTCTCGAAACAATTATAAATTAATTTATCAGTCATAACAAAAGTTATACTGACTCCACGGAATGGAGTTTCAACTTTCAAACTTACAACACAGCGTGACTATGTTGTTCCAAATCAACTAATGGAATTTAATCACAGTTTAAGTAATTTTGCTATCTACATGCCTAAATTTGTTCCTGAAAGTCCGGACTCGGTAACTTTATACATGAGGGTACATTTATGTATGTTAAGTAACCGCTGCTGCTCAATCATTTGTCCTACTAATGGGCCGGGGCCTCCTTCTACAATAAGAGGAACTAATGTCTGCTACGCTGACCATGTGGATTAGTTAGGTAAGGTTTCATACCTTACCTAACTAAGTCCATTCTACGAGCATTTGTAACCCATAACTTATGAAGAAACGTCATGATTGATAGCTAAACGCTTTATCAGAAATTTAAGGTCCTTATAATATAAATATATTATACGCACCAGCCATCTCTGAGTTCTCAGGTTCTATATGTCGACGGGTGTCGGTGTCTGGTGTTGGTCGGCTTTTAATACAAAATAGTCAACTTTACTTAATTATGTACTAATCCTCTAACAATTTAAGACGAAAATGTCAAGTGTCGTAGCAAAAACTCGTAGCTCGTAGCACGTAGCTCTCAGTTCGTATATTTCAAATGCTATAGTTTGTGTGATGAGTCTGCTTTCTTTGTTCTTTTAAATTCTTCAATACGAAACATTCAGATCATCCATCCAATCCAAAATTTCTTAGGAAAGGTTAGAAACTTGAAACCAAAACGGCACAATGCTTCCGCAACCTATAGCATTTTCAAATTCATTGATCCTTTGAGGTTTTTCTGAAGCGCAGGCGTCCGGCGGAAATGACATGCGAAAATAACACGACATTTAAAACTTTCCTAGTTTCCGTTTCTGAACGCGTCGCCAAACGCCCCGCACGATTG
This sequence comes from Thymelicus acteon, assembly GCA_951805285.1. Lineage (NCBI taxonomy): Eukaryota > Metazoa > Arthropoda > Insecta > Lepidoptera > Hesperiidae > Thymelicus > Thymelicus acteon. Next base: position 9,946,455 of record OX638225.1, on the reverse strand, counting down.
ACCTGTCTAGACGCTTCCGTTAGTAAGTGTATGAAAGTTTCTTATACTGTGCAAATTAACTTTTACTGCTAATATAGTGCATTTTTATTCCTACCAAGAACTTGTTTTTATTTCAAATGACCAGCCAATGTACGGATATGTCATTTCATCTTTATAAATACTTGTGAATTTAGTACTTTATACGCGTGCCTTTCTAATTATTACGGTACTTACCGTATCCATCCATTACATCTCAATTATTTTTTTAACTTGGCTCTCATTTCACATTTATGTTTTTGATGAGATATCAATACTTTTTGTCTAGAAATTATTAGTATTTATTAATAATTAACATACCTATAATGATTTGTAAATTGATTCTATACAGTGGACCCGCTAATTCACTACTTTCACTAATTATCAATAACTTTCAGTTTTAATACGCTTTTATTGGCTTCAGACGTGTGTTAGTATGTAACGGAATCTTTGAACATGATTTTGATCCCCTTCAAAACGTCGGATTAACTCGAAATTTGGCATACCTATTAAGGACCGATGACAATTCAATATTTAAATAAAAAAAGAAAGAAAGAGGGAAAGAAACCTAATTACACGCTGTATATTAGCTTTAAACGGTCAGATTTCTTTTAAACTTCGTATACTTATCGAGGATCGATGACAATTCAATATTTAAAGAAAAAAAGAAAGAAAGAAAGAAAAAAAAACAAAATTTCATTTCAAAAAATCAAACTAAAAATGAAAAAATAAATAATAGTTTGAAAAAACTAAAAAACACGCTTTTATAGAAAATCCAACTAAAAAAAATGGAAAATAAAATTGAATTAAGAATCGTGTAATTGTAATAAAAGCGTGGGGTGCATGGTGTCAATGAGTAGAAGGGATAATATCTTTAAAAGCACCAAGGCATCAAGGTAGACTATTAGGCGTATACAAAGGAAAAATCTAAAAAAAATAATAATAGTTTAAAAAAACTAAAAAACACACTTTTATAGAAAGTCCAACTAAAAAATAGAAAATAAATATAAATTAAGAATAGTGTTAATAGGAAAAAATGAATTTTCTTGTAAAAAAAGCGTGGGGTGCTTTTTAAGATATTATCAAAATGAAAAAAAATAAATAATAGTTAAAAAAAAAACTAAAAAACACGCTTTTATACAACATCCAACTAAAAAATAGAAAATAAATTTGAATTAAGAATCGTGAATTAAAAGCGTGGGGTGCATGGTGTCAATGAGTAGAAGGGATATTATCTTAAAAAGCACCCCACGCTTTTAATTCACGATTCTTAATTCGAATTTATGTTCTATTTTTTAGTTGGATTTTGTATAAAAGCGTGTTTTTTAGTTATTTTTAATATAAACAGCCGACAGAGGAGCATATAATGAGCCATCTGATATTTAATGGTCACAGGCAGTGAAACCAAAAGCATCATCGATGATCGTTGCGTTGCTCACTTAAAAAGGAATCGGAAGACCTGCATTATTCTGGTCCTACGTCACTATGGCCGAAACACGTAAAAACACGATCAATTTTCGAAAGAGGGTTGTAGCCAAGCATGTGAAATGCACGATCAATAGACATGAGTAACGTGGTGTTGGTACAGAACCCATTTACCTCCACCAGGAAGAACCTGGCGACGTAGCCACGTCCATTATTAACACATATACAGTATTGGATAAGCTTGGGCTCAAGATATATAAAGTTTTTACAATTTTCAAAATTATAGTTTTACAACAGAAAAACTATTAAATTTTATTATTCTATAGGCACTTGATCATAGCACTCGATACATTATCATTGTACAACATTATCGTTCAGTATGTCTGAGTGATCCAAGTTTTGATCGATTGAGGTCACATTCATGTCACATAATTGTTTCGTTCAGACAGTGACTATGAGAGAATCTAATAATGTTATGTCCAACAACACGCAGCATAATAACTTGCGTAATGTTGTATCTAACCATAATTCATGTCTTAAAAATTAATTTATCAGTAGGTATGAGACGTGTTAGTTTGCCAAGTTCAAAATCAATAGACAAACATAGGACCAAATCCGTAGGTACCTCCGGGATATCCGCAATAATCCGCACAATTAAGCGAGGGCCACGTCTCGCCGTGACATTAACTAGAAACCAATCAGAGATGTCGTCGGAGCCAAACTATTTTCATTAACTGATTATTTTAATCAGCGTATTATTACATTAATATATGAGAATTTTTGGGTAAGTAAGACAATTTCAATTGGGGTGCGTTTATAAATACAAGTACTAATATGAAAGTCGAAAAGATGAAATTTGGCACACAGACAGACTATATCCAGGATTAGAAAATAAGATAGATTTTACCCCGATTGTACGTTCTGGTAGGTATTATAAAGGCGTTAATATGTTTGTGATTTCTTTTTATTTATTAAACCATACATCTCCCGTAAGCCGCAACCGAAAACGAGTTTTTTATAAAAATTATAAAAATTAGCTAGGTGTATAAAAATCAAGCCAATTTATTGAACATAATTATTATTTTTAGGGTTCCGAAGTAAAATTGGAAGCCTAGTTTCGTCATCTCCGTCCGTCCATCCGTCCGAAGCAAAGCGGCGAGATCTTTTAGTGCTAGAAAGCTGTGCTTTTTGATTTTTTTATTTTGATATTTCCGATTTTGATATTTCCGATCACAAATTCCCTTTAGGTATCTGTATTTCATGCGATTTTCATCATGTTCATGTATGTGTGTGGCTGTAAACGAGCGCGCGCGTCCGTGTGTGTGTGCGTGTGTGTGAGACTATTATTTAATGCACAAATCATTATAAATATGATCAATATCAGACCGTAAAAGGCAATAATTCTTGCATTAAGCTTTACGTAAACATGAGTGCCTGCAGAAAAATGAAAAATGTGAATATCTAGCAAGAAGAAGCAGCTAGGATTTAAATTCCAATGGGATTTTGGCCTATAATTATGCACAAACATAGCCCTATTTTCAGTTTTAGTCGTCATTTTTCCCATACCTGCGGTCGCTTCCTGCCCACCGTGCCCTCCCCTGTGGAGAGTGTGTTGGAGTAACACAAGTGAAAAAATTCTCAGAAATGGGTTATATGATGAATTTACAAGGAAGACTATAACGGCTATGTTAGCTTAAGTAGTTAATGAGTACCTAATAGTCGATAAACTTACTTCTTAGGAACCCTACATTGCGCGTGGCCTGACACGCACTTGCCCGGTTTTTAGGGTTCCGAAGTAAAATTGGAACCCATATAGTTTCGTCATGTACGTCCATCCGTCTGTCCGTCGGTCCATTTGTCTACCTGAAGCAAAGCGTCGAAACCCTTAGTGCTAGAAAGCTGTAATTTGGCATGGATATACATATTTATTAAAACTAATGAAATAAATATAATGAAATAAATAAATAAAATAATGAAAAACATTTTTTTTGAGGGTACCTCCCCTACAGGTAACGTGAGGATGATTTTTTTTATTCGTCGCGTATCCTATAGTGCGGGGTATCGTTGAAAAGGTCTTTCAAATAAATTATAGGTCTTCTTCGATAATTTTTGGAATTATGGATCCTTTTGCGTAATATTTGACTTTAAAGTTCTTATTTTGGTTCCAGTCAACCCCGACTAAACGGTAGGAGTTCGACAAGTGAAAAAAATCTCAAAAATACGTTGTATAATGAATTTACAAGGAAAACTATCACGGCTATGTTAGCATAAGTACCCTACATTGCGCGTGGTTTGACACGCACCTGCCCCGTTTTTAGACTAGGACTAGTATTAAAAAAAGTCATCTCATACTTTGTATTGCGCTTGTTTCTTGAACAGCACATTCATTTAAACGTTTTGTTTTGCAGGAAAGCAATCAGTAGATAGATGTTAGAATGAACAACCGCACCTCCGCTGAAAGATCCGCTGTAATCCGCACAATTAAGCGCCGAGCACGTCTTGTTCGGAAATCAACCGCCTCAGCCGGCAAAACCAATCAAGCAAATCGTTCAAAATCACAATTGCAACTCAATTACTTTATGTCAACTTCTGATTTTGACTTCTGATTAAATATATCTATGTAGATCTTCACGACTATCATCTTTGAAAGGTAGGTATGTGAAGTCCAATCCGCACTTGACCAGGGGTGTGGACTGTGACCATTACATAGTAATCTCATATTGTAACAGGAGACTCCGAGTCCAGCAGTGGGGCATTCATAAACTGCAATATAAGTAAAAGTACTCTTGAGAATACAGAGTGGAGCAGTCAGTGATGAAACCCTAGTGACTTTAAATTTAAAAGTAATTTTCTTAAAATATCATGAATGCTACAAAATATTGCAGCAAAAACCTTTCTACAAGCTCTCAGAATTTTATCATGTTTATTAGCACTGTGAGACCTTGATAGGTATCTAAAATTTAACAGAAACAAAATTAAAAAATATTACGACGAAAGCTGGACCTAGAATGATCTCAGCCTTTGAAATACTCGTAAATACCTATTTGTTGATCGATAATGTGTGAGAGTGTGTGAACGTTTATTTCAAAGTTTACCGTCGTAAATTCAGTTGACATAGTTCTAGGATTAGGTAAAATGACTTGTGATATAGGTACTAGCCTGACTACTAGCCTGGTAAGAGTGGTAGTGTGGAATCCACGGCGTACTGTCGAATCCATGTCGCACTTGGATACTTTTATTTATCGTAGTAATAAGATAAAATGGTCGAATGGTCTTTGAATCAATGAGACTTTTACCAACCTAGTTTAGAAGTGGTCTTACGAGATCGGTATTCTATTTGTTTTGTGTTGTGATTTTAAGGATACTATTAAGTATATTAACTGTTTAAAGTTGTATTTCGAACTTATGGATAAAAATGAACTAAAACGAAGCAAAAGATGGGTCGTGATAACGAATGAAAATAAACAAATACTCTTTCAGCTTTGTTCTACGAGCAATTAATATCTACAAAGCATTTCGGATTTTTTATTGTGAAACACCAGTTCTAAAGATTAAAAACAAAAAAATTAGTACATTGTGTTCAGGCTTTAGAAACGAAATGTTTTGAAAATATACCAAAAGAAAAAGGTGAAAAACTGGTATTGCTGAAAAAATAAATGCAAGCTTTTGCGACTTGACCCCTTTAAACCGTTGGGATCTAAGTTTACCTCTAGTAGTATTACGGGGACTTCACTTAAAGCCCTTAAAGTGTACTTAAAGCATAGCAGTCCCAAGAGAAAGCTAAGTAATCCTTTCTACCAACGATATTAAACACATTACTAAATTGTAAATAGTTTATCACAATGCTAAACAATATACCTACTTCCGATATTTTTCTCGATTAATTAATTTATTGTTTTTATTGTCTTAACCGTTTTACCTAAGAGCTTTATTCAGGAATCATCAAACAAAAATCCCTTTTGAAATTGTCACAAGTCACCTACTTAGACTCTAGACTTTATTAAATGTGTGAATTTTCGCTGCGATAATAGGTACAACAGTTGAAAGAAATCGCTACGTATTGGTAACGCTTAGAGTTGAGAAAAATGAGCTCCGAGTCCCGGACTCGAGCTCCGAGTCGGAGCTACTGAGCCTTCAAAGCTCGAGGCCTAAGGGCTCGCGAGCCTTAGAAGGCTCGAGCCTTTAGGGTTCGAGCCTTAAAGGCTCAAGAGCCTTCAATTGAAGACTCGAGTCGAAGCTCGAGCTTTATTTACTTAGCAATCTATCTAATAAAAATAATTTTGTTTCAATAGGCCATAGGTATACCAAATTGGGTTCTTTATGGAAGTTTGATAGAAAAAATTTTACTTAAAAAAAAAATTATGTGTGTTAGCTCTAGAGTTGAGAAAAATGAGCTCCGAGTCCCGGACTCGAGCTCCGAGTCGGAGCTACTGAGCCTTCAAAGCTCGAGGCCTAAGGGCTCGCGAGCCTTAGAAGGCTCGAGCCTTTAGGGTTCGAGCCTTAAAGGCTCAAGAGCCTTCAATTGAAGACTCGAGTCGAAGCTCGAGCTTTATTTACTTAGCAATCTATCTAATAAAAATAATTTTGTTTCAATAGGCCATAGGTATACCAAATTGGGTTCTTTATGGAAGTTTGATAGAAAAAATTTTACTTAAAAAAAAATTATGTGTGTTAGCTCCGACGCACGCCTAGAGTTTAACGCCATCTAGCTTTCAGTCGTCAAATCAGTCAAACAATGGATGATGAAGATGATAATGATGGAGGATGATGTTGATGATGAAGAATGATGATGATGATGACGAATGGTGATTATGATGATGATGAATGATGATAACTGGTGATAATAATGGACGATGATGATAATGATGACAATGATGATGACTAATGATGATAATGATGGTGATGATGAATGGTGATGATCATAATGATGACTGGTGATGATGACGAATGGAAATGATGATGAATGGTGATGATGATAATGATGACTGGTGATGATGATGATGATGATTAAGAATGATAATAACGAATGGTGATGATGATGATGATGAGTGGTGATGATTATGATGATGACTGGGGGTGATGATGACGAAATGCAATGACGATGAATGGTGATGATGACGAATGGCAATGATGACGAATGGATATGATGATGAATGGTGATGATGATGAATGGTGATGACGATAATGATGGTGATGGTGATGATGATGACTGGTGATGATGACGAATGGAAATGATGATGAATGGTGATGATGATGAATGGTGATGATGATGAATGGTGATGATGATAATGATGACTGGTGATGATGATGATGATGATTAATATGAACGATGATAGTGAATGGTGATGATGATGACTGGGGGGTGATGATTACTGGTGATGATGATGACGAATGTCAATGATGATGAATGGTGATGATGACGAATGGTGATGATGATGAATGGTGATGATGATAATGATGACTGGTGATGATGATGATGATGATGATGATGATAATAATGACTATGAATGATGATAACGAATGGTAATGATAATGAATGGTGATGATGATGAATGGTGATGATGATAATGGATAGTGATGATGATTATGATGATGATGCTGAATGGTGGTGATGATGATGAAGATGACTAATGATGACAACGATGAATGACGATGATGATGATGTTTCCCATCATAAGAATAGGATGTACCAAGATTATTACTATCATTAGATGGCGTTGTTACTGATCAGCCATCCAACGCCATCTAGATTCTGTGTTACGAATTACAAACATAACGCATAACGCTACGGAGAAAGTTTGATTTTACTCCCCATAAAATTTCATTATGAAAATCTATACCTAATTATGAAAATCTTAATTATGAAAATCTATACCTAAGGAGAAAACTCCAAAAATTTGAAATTCGCAGCGCGCCCTAATTTATAATTTTAAGGTTAAGGCTTTTTTAGGGTTCCGTAGTCAAAACACAGTACGTTTTGGTTAGGGGACCCTGAAATTACAGTGTTACAAAATGAGCCCTGAAGACAAAGCTCGAGCTGCGACTCGAACCCTGGACCAGAGCTCGAACCTCCGCCTCGAGCCTTCATGTAAGACTCGAGGCGAAGGCTCGAACCTTATTAGAGGGCTCGAGCCTTCAATGAGCTCTAGACTCGGAAGGCTCGAGCCTTTTATCAACACTAGTTAGCTCCGACGCACGCCTAGAGTTTAACGCCATCTAGCTTTCAGTCGTCAAATCAGTCAAACAATGGATGATGAAGATGATAATGATAGAGGATGATGTTGATGATGAAGAATGATGATGATGATGACGAATGGTGATTATGATGATGATGAATGATGATAACTGGTGATAATAATGGACGATGATGATAATGATGACAATGATGATGACTAATGATGATAATGATGGTGATGATGAATGGTGATGATCATAATGATGACTGGTGATGATGACGAATGGAAATGATGATGAATGGTGATGATGATAATGATGACTGGTGATGATGATGATGATGATTAAGAATGATAATAACGAATGGTGATGATGATGATGATGAGTGGTGATGATTATGATGATGACTGGGGGTGATGATGACGAAATGCAATGACGATGAATGGTGATGATGACGAATGGCAATGATGACGAATGGATATGATGATGAATGGTGATGATGATGAATGGTGATGACGATAATGATGGTGATGGTGATGATGATGACTGGTGATGATGACGAATGGAAATGATGATGAATGGTGATGATGATGAATGGTGATGATGATAATGATGACTGGTGATGATGATGATGATGATGATTAATATGAACGATGATAGTGAATGGTGATGATGATGACTGGGGGGTGATGATTACTGGTGATGATGATGACGAATGTCAATGATGATGAATGGTGATGATAACGAATGGTGATGATGATGAATGGTGATGATGATAATGATGACTGATGATGATGATGATGATGATGATAATGACTATGAATGATGATAACGAATGGTGATGATAATGAATGGTGATGATGATGAATGGTGATGATGATAATGGATAGTGATGATGATTATGATGATGATGCTGAATGGTGGTGATGATGATGAAGATGACTAATGATGACAACGATGAATGACGATGATGATGATGTTTCCCATCATAAGAATAGGATGTACCAAGATTATTACTATCATTAGATGGCGTTGTTACTGATCAGCCATCCAACGCCATCTAGATTCTGTGTTACGAATTACAAACATAACGCATAACGCTACGGAGAAAGTTTGATTTTACTCCCCATAAAATTTCATTATGAAAATCTATACCTAATTATGAAAATCTTAATTATGAAAATCTATACCTAAGGAGAAAACTCCAAAAATTTGAAATTCGCAGCGCGCCCTAATTTATAATTTTAAGGTTAAGGCTTTTTTAGGGTTCCGTAGTCAAAACACAGTACGTTTTGGTTAGGGGACCCTGAAATTACAGTGTTACAAAATGAGCCCTGAAGACAAAGCTCGAGCTGCGACTCGAACCCTGGACCAGAGCTCGAACCTCCGCCTCGAGCTTTCATGTAAGACTCGAGGCGAAGGCTCGAACCTTATTAGAGGGCTCGAGCCTTCAATGAGCTCTAGACTCGGAAGGCTCGAGCCTTTTATCAACACTAGTAACGCTACTCTTTCTGTAGGTACTTATTCTTGTATGGCAATTATTAGATATAAGTAGAAAATCTAGGAACCCTAATATCTAAAAAATTAACACCATTCCAGTGAGATCCATAAAGAATATTCGTCATCTCCTTTGTCGTAACAAATCTGCACGTGATACTATCGTGACAAGTTATTTAAGTACGAGTACGTTATAATATTAACATACATAAAAACATGTCCTGTTCCTACATGCATATTAATAACTTAGAGCTGTTGACTTGAAGGCTTTTATGCACAGAATTCTTATTTAAATAATATTATAATTCCTCCGTCAGTATAATAAAGCTCGCTTTAATTAATGTTAAAAATTTGCATCCTCTTTTTGACCTAATGATATTAGAACGACGCTTTCAAAGAATTTGCTTTGTGATAACAGAGCAAGTAGTTAGGTAGGTACTTTAAATAAGCTTCAAATTACCTGTATCTGATTTAGCATACAGAAGAGGAATGGCGACAAGTTAAATTAGTAAGCTACGTATCCACTTGAGCAGTCTCGTTATGAGCTGCCTCCAGACCCCTCTTTCCCACTGGGCACTCTGGGCACGTGCCCAGGGCCCCGTGAACGATAGGGGCCCCCTAGTTCCTGCCAGATCATTAAACGATAACCGATATTTAACTTTTTTAATTCGAATAAATCGAACCTAAATTACTGACTACAATACCAATTTGCTTTTTTGCTTTTGCATAAATTTAAAGGCTTGCTTATCTACTTTCTTTGTTTATTGTAACAAAATAGGGGCCCCATTATCCTAATATGCCCAGGGCCTCCAGTAGGTTAAAGACGGCCTTGGCTGCCTCATCGTGAGCCTGCCGCGAACTGCAGAAAGTTCATGCGTCTCCACTTGAGCCACATAAAAGTGTATCGCGGGAACAAGCCTCATCCCGAGCCACAGTTCTATCAGTTTTGTACAAAGCCTTTGAGCACGTTTACCGATATGATCTGGCTCGCTGCGCGGCGGTATAGTTTGGTTCAAGACGCGGCAAGCCTCGACTCGTGGCACGGTTTACACTTGCTCTGCCGCAGGTCGTGGCAGCTGCTCGACCCGCGGCTGCCTCAAATGGGCGGCTGTAGAAGTAGGTAGGTTTCTCTATAGTTTGTTATTGGGTACGAGTATGTAGAGTTTAAGAAGTTCTTTCATCTATAAATCCTGCTGAAAAATGGACGAGGCAATGACGAGACTGGCCTCTCCAGTTGGAGATTACTACTCTCTGTATCAGTCACTTTAATCCCGACGGTACTTACTTGATGGGGCTGGCTACCACCTTCTTCTGTAGTCGACCGTCAAATGTTTTATGCGTGGTTCGGTTGCAGTGACTGAGTGCCAGTAATAATGTGAATTTCCCGCGTTCTTTGCAGTAAGTCAGGTCATCGGTTATACCTTTAGGAAAATAGAGAAAGAGAGTCACGGTACTATTCAATGTCTTGCATAGGTCATATTGTCTTGCGCAGGTAAGAACAGTTCCAACAAGCTGTCGTTGACCTCAGTTGCTTTTTTTTTGAAGTTCGCAAAACACTCGAGACTTCCTACTTGACAAACTAGGTAGTTTAATACAGTAAACGAACTTGTCTGAGTATTTTCTTAATGACGTATCTGTGACTCGTTCAGTGGTTGTAACTGTCTTCAGCCACTAACCAAGTCAAATGTGGAGCTTTAATTACATGTTCTTGTGACTAAAATTTTTGGCTTTTCTATACAGAACTTGGCACCCATTTAGATCTCAATTTTTTTTTTTTTTTGAAATTGGCTTTCACTTTACATTTTTGTTTTTGATGGGATAGCTATTACCTCATTAATTAATAGATTAAAGCAAGTAAACTACTTTTCATCTCTACGACATACATGATTAGATAGGTACTAATAATTTTGAAATAACCGTAAAAAACTAAACACACATAATTTACACTGTTTAATCCCCTAGGAAACCCATGAACGAAATCAAGGGTTTTCAGGTCATGATAGACATAACAAGGCCTCCACAAAAATTCACATTGTTCGTAATTTTTTCCAAGATCAAGTTTTCTTTTGTTTTTTTTTCTGCGCTATTAGTTAAATAAGTTTCCAATGTCATACTACTTACAACTGTTTCATAGCTTTAATATTAAATTAATGAACGTACCTAAATAAAGCAGATAGGTACCGTTAGCTTGTCTCTACTGTGCCAGTATACAATTTTATACTATGCTACTGTGTAACTTACTATCCTCCCTGTATAACGTTACATCCCGCATTTAAGCTTAAGTAAATAAGAGAACTCTGCCAAGTAGATGTATCCATTTATACTAAATAAATACAGATAATTGTAATTAGTAAGATAGTAAAGTACCCACCGTTGTCTTAAAGGCAGACAAGAGACAGAATAATTAGCTCAGTTTTAGTGATTCTGTGGAAAACCAACGAAGCCTAGGGTTTGATGCCCAGTACGTTAGTATATTAGTTCATTGGCCCAGATGAGTTACTACTCTCTTATGGGCTAATATTAATAAAATGAACAGTAAATGTAAAATCGGAAGCATACAATTTGTTATCGATCGTCAAGCTGCAAGCCTTTATCGCGCACTATTGCAATACTAAATATAGGTAATCTTGAAAGCCTTATTCTTAAATTCTGTTTAGTTTTAGTGTAATCTGGTTGTTGCAGATTATTACGCTACACACTCATAGCCCCATACTAAGATTCCGTGACAAGAACACACACCAAGACCTAGGACAGTTTAAACTCATAATTTTTTTCGCCTCGCTGGGAATCAGGCCTTTGGTACGGTGGTCTAGTATGGTAATTACGCCACACGGGTCGTCTACGTTTATGGTTTTACGGATTTAAATATAGTAATGTAGATTGTATTAAATATCCACTAAACATCATAATATTACGGACTTAATGGCGTAGCGTAGGAGGGCCGGGGGGGCCATGTCCCCGGGTGGCACATGAAGAGGGGGCGGCAAGCCACTCCATTTTTAAATAAAAAAAAATTACATTAAAATTAATTATTTTTTATTTAAATTTTAATGTCCCCGGGCGACACATGAAGAGGGGGCGGCAAGCCACTCGATTTTTAAATTTAAAAAATACATTTAAATTATAATTTTTTATTTAAATTTTAATGTAAATTATGATATGAAAAAAAAAAACAAGAAAAGTGAATATTTAATTAATAAAAAATAAATTTTAAATATTATGGGGGCGGCAAATTTTTGGTCGGCCCCGGGTGGCGGGAATCCACGCTACGCCACTGTATGGACTGAAATTACTTATCAATCTCACTATTCAAAAAAAACCATTGGAATGATGTTGCAAAAATTTTGCAATTGCCTATACTTAGATATTTTAAGAAACAAGAACACTCGTACTCCCACAAGGGATGGTCATACACTATCTAATCATCCGGCATCCTAAAGAGCCAGGATAGGTATATCATACTCCTTATTATCTAAAGTGGGATTTCATAATAGCTTTAAATGGAGCACACATCTTCGAAGCAAGGTCTCCGTGGCCTTCAAGCCACAAGCGGCATCCATGAAGATTCCTGCGTGCCATCTAAGCGTACCTAATACATTCATAACATTCGGGAGGCGGATTCCATCGGGAGGGAGGTTCGTCCGTCTTTATGCCATTAGTAGAAACGTAATATGCATACTTATTACTCCTCTTACTTCTTATTCTGTTTTCCTCACTGCCTGGATTAATCAAGGAAAAAATAAAAGGATTTTTTTTGTGCCGAAGAGGCCGTGGCCGCCTACACAGTTGCAATTTCAGTGCAAGTGTTTTAATAGTTGGTTTAGGCTTTAGGTGAATGAAATTTGCATAGAGAATGAAGAATTTCGAAAAAATGTAAAATAAATATTGTTAATTCTTGTATAGTTTTTTCTTGTCTCAAAAGTTAAGGAGTTACCTACGTTCCATTTTTTTGCTATTTCATTGATATCCCATGGGATATCAATGTCAGTCATGACTGATAACGGCAACTTTAAATACAATAACCACGACAGCAACAATAGAGACATAAACGAAGATTGCTGCTAGATGTTTATACATAACGTCTGCTTAATAGTGAAAATCTATTTTTCAAAGTCAACATCTATCAACATTGACTATTTACCATAAAGTAAAAAGTTTAAAGCCCAATGAACGCATAGCGGGTTTTTTCCCGTCCCGTACGGGCCACGTTCCGTACGGGATTCCGCTGTGTATGCACTTTCTATGTATCTCGTACACATTTTCTATGAAACAATGTTTCCAAAACTTCACGTCCCGTCCCATACGGAAAAAAACCCTTTAATTTTTCATAGGAGCAGCCATATACTTATATCGAAGTTACCTGTAGCCTGAGCCTGTACTATACAGGCTATAAAGCACCGAACATGAAATTTTATTGTCGATATCATGTCTATATAACAAATACTATAACAAACCCACATTTAGATACCTACTGAGTAATGAGTAGGTAGTAAGAGTGGAACCAGTGGGAACCATGTTTTAGTAAAAAAATAGAAAAAATCCCCATTACAGTTTTCGTAGCATTGTTTTGCGTTTTGTGTAGCAAATCGTCAGCCGTTAATTATGTTTATCTGTCACACGCTGACACGCCCCAACTTAGCGTCACTACTAACGGTTACTTAAATTGCTTTCTTCTGAAGTCTAAAATTTTTTTATTGAAGACAGTACACGAGCGCAAATTGTCTTTGTGTTGTACGCGCCAGCTTTTGATAATCTACCTATATTACATTAGACTCTAGAATTATGAGTCAAAAATCCATTTATATTTTCGTTCTTTTTAATATATTATGTATATTTCACAACTCGAGATATATGTCACTTTAGCCAGTTTAGTTTAACACCGGTAACAATTATATTATTAGTACTGTTTGTTTTCTGCTGGACATTAATTCGATTTTCCACGGTCATGGTTAATGTTAAGCTATTTTATGTGTGGTTTTAAAATAAAACAACAATATCCGCCGTCGCATTCCATATATTGCATGAAAATAGAACCTGGAATCCAATCGTTAAATTACAAAAATAATTTCAAAATTAATTAATTTAATTTACCAATAAATGTTAAAAGTTAAAATTCATATTTTCATAACAACGAATGCAACCTATCCTCGATACTTAAATATTAATGAATGATGAGAGAATAGCTCCGCCTCTGGTGTACAAGGCGTTACACAAACCCTCGACTGATGATCTTGTGCAATATGCTGCTCAATGGTGATAGTTACTTGTGAATTATGCTGCTCGATGATGCCCTTAAATTTTAAATAGAACAATATAAAAAAACTTAGTTCCAACAAGAAAAAAGGTTTAAATTTTGTGTCATCAAAATAAAAGAGACTCCTCAGTTCTTTGTAACAATATATCACGCGTCAAGCACGCGGTACGTATAGATTCTTTCGCTTGAGATGGCAGAACTTCTACTTTATGAGGCCCTTGGCCTTGAATAAGTCTCGCATGAGACCCTTCAGATAGCGGATTTCGCGCTGCAAGTCAGCGCACTTGTCGCCGAGGTCCGAGTGGCGCTGGCGAAGCGCGTGCTCCTCGCTCAGAAGAACTTCGATCTCTGCCTTCTTCTTCTGGCGGTAACGAGTCGCGGCGTTCTTATTCTGCTCCTTCTTGCGGGATCGGCGGTCGTCCGAAGATCGCGAGTAGGGCTTCGAGCGCGACGGGACCGTCCAATCGTCGTCCGTGGAGGAGGAGCGCGGGGAGGACGGGGGCGAGGAGCGCGGGGACGGCGTGCCGCTGCCGGACGGCTCCGGGGAGGCGAGGTGGGCGGCGCGGCTGCGCACCAACTCCTCGAGCGCTTGCGAGCTGCAGTCGAACTCCGACAGGATGGTTGGAGGAGATTGTACCGGCCACTGCTCCTGGACTGGCTGCAGGCCGGCCGGGGCGAGCGGGGTGAGCGGGGCGAGCGGGGCGCACTGAGCTTGCTGCGCGTAGCTCAGCAGCAGTTGCGTGGCGGGGCCGGGCGGGCTCTGCGGTGGTGTCAGGTGGGTGTACTCAGCAACAGCTCCATAGACAGACTCGAACTCGCGCAGGAGCTCGTCGGTCGGCTGCGGCACGCTCTGCGGGTACGGCCCGGCCGGGACCTGCACCGGGACCGGGACCGAGACGAGCGCCGGGGCCGGGGTCACCGCGGGCGCGAATTGTGGCACCTCCACGCGCTCCGGTACTTGAGAGATGTTTTCAAAAATTGGGAGATCCACCTTCTCTTCCAACCAGTTGGAGAATATGTTTTCTGTAAAAATAAAATTAAGCATCTATTAGAATACATCGTAGGGTAATTTCGTTAATCACGATTGCTAGTAGGACATACAGGCAAGAGACGTTAGTAAACTTTGATTGATGTCGAATCAAAGTTGCACATTGTTGCACATTGGCGCCCTAATGACAAATTTACAAATCGGACGTAGAATATTATTATTACAATAACTGTGATTACTTAGGTTCTAACTAGAAGTATGCAAGGCAAGCACCATGAACCAAATAAACATCTCATGTTGCACGCTAATCGCTGCCACAAAAACTAAAACCTCTATTACTTTGTTCTTTGACCTAGTAAATCGTTAATCCTATTCAGTGATTTACTGGTAATATTATTTAATAAAATCCTTAACCACCATAATTTGTTTATAGACAATAGAAACTTCAGACACGATTTTTTTATAGAGGCCGTAAAGGTAAAAGGAGAAAAATTCATAAATATACAAAATGTTTAGCATCACGCTGGAATTATGCAAGAAAACTACACAGATATTAAAGTCAAAATAGAAATCAAAACTTACAATAATTCAAATAGAAACACCATTATAAATAAGATGCGAAGATTAATATGGAGATCCCAATTTTTTGCACTTTTCAATTCTCCATATCTACAAAAAAGTGACTGAATAAGATAAAAAATAAAAATCCTACCAATATTACAAATGTGTAAGTTTATGATGATATTGTATGATTATTTATTACTTTCACGCAAAAAATACGCTAGCACGTGGGTAGAACATCATTTGAAATAACAGGGATTTGAAATAATAGGGAACTTACTATCTCGGAAAACGGGAGCAAAGCCACGCAGAACGAGAGCAGAACGCTAGTGTAAGAATAATTTAAATAGATAATTCCATGATCTACCATTGCCGACTTTGACCTAAAATATTTTTTGCAAACGTGGGATCAATGGAGACTTTTCACATTTCATTTATTTATATTGATGCTCCTAATATTATTTTGTTTCAGTTTTCATACTATTTTTGAGGTAATTTGACATAATAAATATTATGAGGAAAAGCTTATCTGAGAATGGCAATACTATTAATTAAATGCCTTTGAGACGAACATTAAATCAATCTCGTTATCAATGTAGTAAACTGACAGATTTTTCCTTGAATCGGAGAATTATTATTTATTAAACTGAGTGCAGACATGCGCAGTGTAAAATTTAAGGTCGATTCATTGGCGTATTTTTATTGAAAGTAATAACTAATGCCGATGGCACACAACACACAATATTCAATTGAAAGTAATTGACAAACAATGCGTCTCGGCACTTGAAATTTAGAGCGGAATCAGCTCTTCTCTATTATCATTTGTGCTACTTCTTTGTAAGTCTATCCGATTTTAATTTTGAAATAACTTTATAACTCTATGTAAGTACCTCCATTATGTTACGCAATCACGGACATCTAAATCATAATTATATCTATTAAATATTTGATGTATATGTAGTTATCGCAGCATTGATTTAAATCGTGTTTATGCTAGTGCATAATGATTGATTGCCATAAGGTCGGAAAAACAATTTGCTTCAATAATATTTATATTAATATCCTAATGTGCACAATATTATGGCGAACAGCCTTCAAACATTATCAGCATAGGCGTATTACGTTTGAACGGTCAAATGAAGGAAAACACTAAATTTATCTTGTTATCGTAAAAGTTTGAAAACACTTTTCTTCCAATAATATAAAACATAATGAATTTTATCTTCATGGTAGGTATATTGCCACTTTGCTGAATCAAAACGTAGGCGATATGTTATTAATATAAAATTTATCTGTAGAAAGCAAGATTTGCCATAACAACATATGTACATCTTTGTCATTTTTGAGTAAAGTAAGACGAGCCAACAAACAGCTCGACGGCGACAAAGCCTGACCCTAGATAAACTTACACAATCTAATAAGCCGCTGCGACTGCCCTCTCGCCATATTCGATAACATGTATCAGTAAATAACCTTAATTTATTCTGATTTTGATACAGATGGAGTCAATGACAGGTCGCTGAATTGGACATTATTTTAAAAGTATTAAAACATGTTTTCTCATTTCTATACGAAGAAAACTAAGCAATACAAATTTAAAATATTTTTGAAACATACGATTGTTAGAGATTCCACAACGTAACCTCTTATCAATGTAGCGGGCCCTAGTAAGCGAGGAAAATTATGTTTGCGCGCAAAAAAACAGTTCGCTGCGGCGCGGCCTTAAATAAAAACTTGTTATTGGTCACACCAAATTAGAGATCAATTGCGTAGTTAGCGTCTGTTAAGTGAAACGAAATGAATATTGACTTCGCATTCAGAGATGAGGCACTACCATCAATCAAAAATTAATTAATTTTACAGTAGGCATTGTAATTCTATAGTAGTGTAGTAATTTCGTGATAAGAGACAATGATAGATTATATTACAAAATGTTTAAGTACATAAACGCTTACGACAATTTTCACTATTACTTTTCATAAACTTTTCTATGAAATTACCTAAACTATTTAGGTCATATTCACAGAATGTGTAATAAATTATTTTGCTTAAACAATCAGAATATTATGTCACGTCTACACAACGACAAGAATTACAACATAGTACACAATATCTCCATCTGGACACCTTAAAAACTATCTCAGGTACTTTCATGAGTTTTTATTTAGCTTACCCTTTTTTGTGGGTCTACTTAGACTACTAGGTTAGACTACTAGGTTCACTAGTTCTAATTAGACCTACTTCCTCTTATTATAAGGAGTTGATATTGTACATAATTATTGCCTAAGTTCTGATGACAATTTTTGTGATAAGCATGACCTGATAGTACTACAGGTTTGGCTCCAGGCGATGGAACTCATTAACGATATCATTAACGGTACCTACATTAACATTATAAAACCGTTTATTCAGTTCCTAAATTATTAACTTAGCAACAGAACTTTAGCAACAGAATTTCAAGGGGAACGAGGGAAGTTTACATTATACTTCAACATCTAACACTACCAGTGCCAGTATACTGAACAATCCCTCCTACAGTATTATTCGAGGATTGTCACAGATGTCCATGGGCGGCAGGGGATGGTGGCACTGCAAGCTCGTTTGCTATACTCATTAATAAAAAAACATAGTAGTAACTTTCATTGACAGTTACATTTAATGGACCTTGTGTCCTAAATTCAACAAACCTATTATAATTATAATCATCAACCAAAACCAATAATTGCCCAATCATAAAAACTGTAGCAACAAAGTAAACATACGAAGTGTTAGGTCACAATCTGTATCAATGCGCCGGAATAGGAGCAAGTGGTCAATAAGTCGGTTTAATTATCGGCCGCGTTGCAAGCGAGGTCACCCTGTACTCCAACTGGTTATCACTCGCCGCTTTGCAAGTGTCGAAAGATTCCATTCTCTCGTGTTGTTCTTATAGAAAAGCGTTCAATTAAATCCAAACAAACGTTTTCACAAACAACCTTACCACCAAAATGCTATTCTATTGCTTTGCTGTTTTCCTTAATGAAGGTCTTGCTGCAGGAATTATTAACTTGCAATTGTTTATGTTGCTTAGGTTTGCTGAATTCAATAGATAACAATTTAAGAATTAAATCTAAGAATTAAGAAACCTGAAATTGTTTACATTGAATAACATAAGGTTAAGGTAGACATTTTAGAAGTAAAAGCATATGGCAATATAGACCTTAAGTCTAAGATCTCTCGAGTACTGATCGATGATTGAGATAGACAAGGTAAAAGATACACGCTTGTACACATTATATTACTTGAACCACATCCTAACAACGTGAATTCAGCATCGCGCACATGATCAATAATACAATCTTTATGCAATGATAACAACAGCGAACCTCATTTGCAAAACAAATTAAACCTATAAACGCATTTACGTGCTGGATATGATTATTAATATTTCTTGAATAAATAAATACAACATTGATATACTTATAGATCAATAAGGAAAACGATAACTTGTACCCAAGATTTTTTTTTAACGATAAACAGCATAAAACCAAACGTGTCACATTGCGAAACATAGTCCCTTTCGATTCCAGTTCAAGTAACGATTAAGATAACGAGAACGAGATGATAAACATCAATCGAACCACACAAACAGGAACTAGAGCGAGGAGACCTTGATTACGCCTTTCTATAAACAAAACTTCTTATTGAACAAAACACGGGCCAATGTCATCTAACAGGGTACACAGTGGAAACAAACTTCGTGGTTACGTACCGGCATACAAATCTGCAAGTGCCATCATGGTGTTATTCTGCGTTTTACAATATCGAACTTCTATATCCTTAGTTCTATAATAAAGTCCTATGTTATAAAAGTATATGCGAATATAGTGCGTAAACTGTTACTAAGGTGCGAGCGATAGTCGTCGGGGATAGTCCAGATCCAGCCACAGGGATCTAACGTCTTTTGACGAGTTTTTGTGAATTGAACACTATTTCCTTGTTCCAGATGCAACGATAGTGGTACTTCATTCTAACGGAGTCCAGGCGGCGCATCGGTGGCGGCAGACATAGGTTGCGAGCCGAGCGCGAGCGCCCGTACAGTACTTCTCGATACGAATTTATTGTCACGGTCGAATACGAGCGAACACCTGCAAACGCGACGCGGCGTGCGCTACTACTGAGCGCGCGCGCACATGCAATGTCCTCCGCGCCTTTCCCCTCCATCACCTCCAATGCCTCGCCGTTAGCATACATTATGAGCCGCAAACCATGGACTATGGAGGATATACCAAACTTCAAAATCAGACTGTTCTTACAAACGGTGACTTTTTGTCTTGACATAATACTCTTGATAATATTTCCATTAGAAAAATTCAGCATTTAACTCTTATCAACCCTTTTTGCGGAGTTTCATGACTTCTTTAATTCAGGAAGTAGTATTATCATAAGGATTTAAAAGAAAATTAATATCAAAATTTACGACTATTAATCGTATTTCTTGCCTTCCCATTTTTTATTGGTAATTATACATTACAGCAAAATTATCAATAACAATTTAGCAATACTTTCACAACAGAGATTGCCTAAATGACTTACTTATTACATGTGTCGGAATAAAAACACCACATGTTCATTGTTATTGACACAACTCTGTTTATTGTACAAATATACTTCTAATAAATTTCCAGAGATGTCCTCCCATTACATACTATACTTATGATATACATACTACAAGCGTGTTTGTGAGATCAGGAACTATTTAGAGGTCATTGAATTCACTCTCAAGATATTTAAACTTTTTTAAAGTGTTTCTTGGGTTCGTACAATAAGAAATGAACGAGAAAAATCTTTAAGGATAGGTTGCAACGATGCAATGAGTCATCTTAAAAATAAAATGTTAGTTTATTGGCTGCTTTCAGATAGAAAACAGGATGCCACTAACTACAAAGCTCAGTTTTTTTGTTCAGATTATCTTCTTTATCGATGCCAACTCACAAGTTATTAATTGCTGCAATCCTTAATCTATGTATCTACTTGGGATACCATACATGATATAAGATATTAAATAAAGTAAAATTAAGGATTTCACTTCTGAAACAACACCCAATATTTTAGTTTGTACTATAATTTTTATTGTACGAGAAATAAGAACAGAAAAAGACAAGTTAGAATAACGCGTTTTGCTACTAACAGGACCAACATGTCCACGGTAAGAAGACTAAAATTTTCTCCCAAACTTACGAATTGGAGCAATCTTATTCACAAACGAACGTTTAGTGCCTTTACGAAAATCAAATGATCGCGAGAAGATTTAAAGACGTTACGGATTAATAACAACTTGTACCATTTCTCCAATTAGGGTCTCCCCACCCCATGTTTATCGACTCGAAATCTTCTTAAGCCGATTACAAGAAGCTTTATGTCAATGACAAAAAGGATTGAAAAAAAATTAACGTGTAATACGTTAAATTGTTAAATAGTTAGATTTGCCATACGATAGATATTGATATTTGAATCAATCGAGAATATTGAACAAATCGAATTTTGGAGGAAGTTTCGAAGATATTCTTGGGGGTCATCTGTTGTTGCTCATGACTTTTGAGTGTTGATGTTCTATGTGTTAATCGACCGTTTAGACAAGACTATCTTAGGTACTACTAGGTTGGACTAGCTTAGGCACCTACTTAAAATAATTTTGTACGCAAACAATTCTCAAATTAGTCGTACTGCCAATGTAATGTGGGCCTAGTCTATCTATTTCCTTAACGATTCTGGTTGTTTAAAATTGTTTTAACACTTTTAAATGTTTTTTTTTTTTAATTAATGAATTAATATTTACAGTTATATCTTTCTGTTCTATTCTTAAATTATTTAAATCATGTTGACAAGTTATAAGCTTATGCAATGATAAAGTAATTTACATAATGTAGATAGATTCTAGAATAATTTTGACACGTGGAAGTTAGCTATAAATATCTTTATAATTTACGTCCATAGGTAGGTAACTAAATCATTCAAAAACATTTTTTTTACATATCATTTCATAAAAAAATTATATTATGATGATTAGCCAAAAAATATAATGATTTTCTATAATCATGAACCAGTTTCTAAAACATATCGATTCCACACCCTTTGATTCAAGATTTAACAAAACTTCAGAAACTTTTTGTCAGTTGTCCAACTCCAACCGTTTAGCTGGCGGGGTGGGGGGGGGGGTGGGGGGGATACTTGACTCTAGCACTTTAAAGCCAAATATTTCGCAAACGGAACGCTAATTTCAAAAATGGTATTAAAAGACACATAGTATTTTTTTGAAAGACCTTTTCAGCGATACCCCACACTATAGGGTACACGACGAATAAAAAATTCATTCTCACGTTACCTGCAGGGGAGGTACCCAGAAAAAAAATGTTTTTCAATATTTTATCCTACGTACGATTCTGGAGTTTTAATAAATATGTATATCCATGCCAAATTACAGCCTTTTAGCACTAAGGGTCTCGGCGCTTTGCTTCGGACAGACGGACGGACGGACGGACATGACTAAACTATAAGGGTTCCGATATTACTTCGGAACCTTCAAAATAAGTTGATATTTAATTTTAGTTTCAATCTAAGAAAAAATAATTTATATACTTTTTTATTAGAACCCCACGTCTTCAAAATGTTTTGTGACTACTGTCTCGCTCAATTTCTTTAGCCTGACAAGGTGGCGTTACTTTCCACTTTGAGAATGACTGAATGATGTCATGAATATAAATCCATAGTCTAGTAGTATTTTCTTTACTGTCACATAGTGTTAAAATAGTAAAATTTCAAAACTATTATCGCCCAATAAATACATCCTACGCAATACAGCCGTCATTTGAATAAGGATGGAGTACGCAAACGTTTGCCACACAGGGTTTCACAATAATTTAACTAGGTATCCACTATCACGTTTCCCCATTATACACGCTCCATTATGTCTATTATACATATTTTGTTACTATGTCATGTGCTGTGTGATTAAGGGCCGACTCTTTAATCCAAATAACAAAAAAAAATTAAATAGTAAAAAAAATTTGTACATGTTTTGGTTGCAGATTATATTTAAGCGGCTAACCCATTTTGTTGTGGCATTTTAAGTTACTGATATTGAAGGGCGGCGATCACCAACTCGTTAATATTAGGCGGCTCGTTTGCATGAATGTTCAGCAATTTATGTAAAAAAAAATATATATAACAACCGCACCAGCTACTGCTGTGTTACATAATAATATCTGTATTCAATTTAATTCGCCTATAAAGTCCGATTGCCTAGAAACAAGGTCGGATCCAGCCATTGATTAGGGGCTGGGGCATGAAGCCCCTGAAAAAAATTAAATCTTCAATACTCTTTTTATCTCCAGAATCTTTACCTCAAGGTTATTTCCCAGAATTCTCTATTGCTTATGACAATACAAAAAAGAACAGTCCCATTGTAAGGCGGTAAAATGAAAAACCTGCTCGAGCTGCTCTACATTGTGTTTGCAAGTTCCACTTCGAATGCTTCATCGAGATTTTTTTTATTTTTGATTTTGTTTTTAATCTCACTCAGTTTAGATATCTTTTTCTTAAAATTCGCGAGTGCATAACTGGTGAATACTATAAACAATCTTTACCGAATAAATTCTAAAATTCTTCATCGATCGTTACAACTTTTGAACATTATAATTCTGTCGTTGATGCCTTTCGGTAACATTAAGTTTAAATTTAAAATCATTAGTTTTAATAGATATTTTTAAATGCACATATTTTTTTGCTTTAAATACAGTTTCTGAAAGGAGCCGAACAGCGATAGAAACTCCTTAGCACATAATAATAGAAAGTTTTAAAATTATAATAAAACAATGTTTCGGTAAATAGTTCCTCTGTTTATTATTTACTTTAGAATAATGAAACTTTTGGTCCGACTGGAAAATATCGTATTAACAAATTTATTTTAATCAATAACCAAGAAACGAATCAATTTACAAAACCAATTAAGTTACATTTTGCTTACTGTTTTTGGAGTTGATCTTTCTGATATCTATTAATATTATAAAGAGGAAAGATTTGATTGTTTGCATTGAATAGGCTCCGAAACTACTGAACCGATTTGAAAAATTATTTCACTGTTGGGAAACTACACTATCCCCGGGTATCCATAGGCTATATTATATTTTCAAAAAAAATTAGGGATCCTTAATAAAAACCCAATAATGTCACCGAAAGTGTAAAAAAATAAGAAAACCGAAGCAAAGCGAGGGCGGTTACTCGTATTTTTATAAACTGGAACATCCAGCCAGACTACTAGTGAATTGCAGAAAAACTCTCTTTTTAGGATTCCGGAGTAAAATCGGAACCCTTATAGTTTCGTCATGTCCGTCCGTCCGTCTGTCTGTCCGAAGTAAAGCGCCGAGATTCTTAGTGCGAGAAAGCTGTAATTTGGCATAGATAAACATATTAATTAAAACTCCAGAACAGTAGAATAAAATATTGAAAATCATTTTTTTTTCAGGGTACCTCCCCCCCTACAGGTAACGGAGGATGAATTTTTTATTCGTCGCGTACCCTATAGTGTAGGGTATCCTTGAAAAGGTCTTCCAAAAATATTATGGGTCTTCTAAGACCATTTTGGGAATTAGGAGTCCCTTTGCGAAATATTTGGCTTTAAATTGCTAATTTTGGTTACAGTCAAGTGTCCCCCCCTGCCGGCTAAACGGTTGTAGTTGGATAAGTGAAAAAAAATTCAAAAATATTTGATGAATTTACAAGGAAAACTATCACGGCTATTTTAGCATAAGTAGTTAATGAGTAATACTCGATAAACTTACTACTTCGGAACCCTACATTGCGCGTGGCCCGATTGCCCGGTTATAGCTATAAGACCGCCTGTAGTATAAATTTGTTATTGGTTATGTGATGTTACACTATATTCAATATGACGCCCTCTAGAGGCCATAGTCATAATAAATAAATAAAAACAGTAATAAATAAATAAATAAATAAATAAATAAATAAAAATGCCGTGTTAAGCGGTCCCTAGACGATCCCATGCATTTACGTGCATGTTCATATTGTTTACTACGCGTGTTACGCTTAGCACAAACTGAGATAGTACTATTTTTTGTTGAGTCTAAAACCCACGGAACTTTCGTCTAACCGTTGAACTTGTCAATTTTCTGTAATCACAGACGTCATCAAAATTAACTCCTCATAGGTTTTTGGGTTCTGGCCATTGGGAGAAAGCTGGCAATCGTTGATTCAGCCAACTGCTTCTAATCGTGTGGCACATTGCTGAACGATGAAAGTGACGTGCCCAAACTTCCCCTTATTGGCGGCCTCTGTAACACCAAGCTAGGTAGGCACTTTTACCTGCCGTCTACCTTCTAAAACCAAATTTGAAATATTTTTACGTCTCGGTTACATCGTCGGAGAGCTATTAAAATGTAGAGACCGACCGAAGGTTCGGTTTCGGTTTCGGTTTCGGCCAGTTTCGGCCAAAAAATCTAGTTTCGGTTTCGGTTTCGGTTTCGGAAAAATTTGGCCGAAACTTTCGGCCAAACCGAAACTCTGTGTTCGTGAATTTTCGTGCGTCGTTCGGTTAAGTTCGTGGCTAACCCGTGGGCGCTGACTTTTCAAGTGAAGTCATTGATTTAACATGTTCATTATATTTGTTCATTAATCTGAAGAGTGTCTGACAGGGCACAGGGTGCTTTGGCGCTTGATTTTAGTCGTTTTTTGCTCGATATTAATAACGGCAACAGGTAGAAAAAAGGATATAATATAGTGTCTAATGCTGTATAGATAATGATACGGAACTCATATCCAAGCATGGTATAGAAACTGTACCTGGAAGATATTTAAGTAAAACTTTTACTAGGGGTATTAATTAGACGTAATAGATTATATAAAAAGTAGTTTTCGTCTATTTATCTGTGCGTTTGTTCTGGCTACTCTCAGGAACGACATAACAGATTTACCTGCGGTTTTCACTCCCTTATAACTTACAATACATACGTATTGTAGTGAGCTTTGGTTAACATTTAGTGGTTGGTTTATTTCAAACGGTTTACAAATAAATAAATTACTTTATGTGAATTTCGCCCATACTTACATTTATTGAGTGAGGGCTTACAGAAAGGTTTACGGAAGCAAAGCGAGGGCATTCACTAGTAGTATTTTCGAAGTCTAAATCCCAAATCATCCATTACAATGAAACGGTAACTGATCGATATGTCTGTACACAAAAATCAACGCAAAAGAGACCATAGCAATTATTTTTAGAATTTTCGTCTCTTTGTATTTTATGTGTGTTTGTTCAGGGTAATTTCAAAATCGGCTAAATCAATTTGCATGCGGTTTTCACTGACGTATTTTAGTAAAATGGGGCTAAGATTTAAATGATCTATTTAAATGATCTTAAATTAAAATTTAAAAAACCCCCGACAGTTTGATATACACTAAACAGAGCTAATTACACACTCGATTAAGTCACCTTCATGCAAAAAATAACTAGATCAAAATCGGTTCCTCCGTTTGGGAGCTACGATGCCACAGACAGACATAAAGATACACAGACACGTCAAACTTATAACACCCCTCTTTTTTCGTCAGGGGTTAAAAACAGCGTTCATCTATAGGTACCCACATTTTTTCGAATTTTGTCGTTTACGTTAAGATAAGTTTACCGAACTGAAGGTAGTTAATACACATAAAAATGTACCTACAAATAAAAATGTGAAAAAAAACACGCAAGATTTCAGTACCTATACAGGGTGTCCCGTAAGTAGTGGGTCAAACTTAGGGACAGATAGCTTGAAGGTTGACCTAAAAAATTCGGCTCCTTTAACCTACTTTTTTCTGTTGGGTCCACAAATGAGCAGCTCAAAAAATACCCTAATGGTGTAGCCATACGAGCGTATTTTTTGAGCTGTGCGTCGCGTAAAATAGCGTAAATCGTAAAATCGCGTAAAATACAAATTTCAAAGAATTGAATTAGATCTTTTGTATGAAACCAGCTCATTTCACGTGACTCACAGCACCAAAAATACGCTCGTTTGGCCTCACCCTAAGTTTCGGTTTCGGTTTCGGTTTCGGCCGAAACTGGACCTAAGGCCGAAGGTTCGGTTTCGGTTTCGGTTTCGGCTGAAAAACCAGTTTCGGTCGGACTCTATTAAAATGGCTTTCCCGCTTACTCTTTTTCCAGTACCTAACGTGTCAGTGATTCCTTTGCGTTTACTTGATATCAATGCGTGATTGTGACCACATAACAAAATATTGTTATGTTCGTATTGTTAGTTCATCTAGTCTTTAGGCGGCTATTCATAAAAAATACACGTCGGTTTCCATATTTTTGACCAGTGTCTTAAGAGGCAACAGAAGGCCCTGCTTCAGTAAAGGGCTTGGCGTTAGAATTTACATGGTCAGTAATAATTATTGTAAGTAAAGCCTGCCTAGTTAGTTCCACTCTCTCCACATAATCAAGCTTTACAGTTTTTTTTCTACTGTCATCTTTCTTAGCCGATATGGCAACGTTAATACATTTGTTGTAGCTGAAGTGAATGGGAGACGGTAACCGCTTAACATCAGGTGGCTCGTCTACTTATTTATCGGCTATTCTCATAAAAATCCCAGTCAAAACAATATTAAAAAGATTTTTTATTACGAACTTCATTCGTATTTCTGTAATTATTTAGACACATTTTTATACTCCATGAATTTCTTCTATTTCATACAACACATGTCGTACATCTCACAAAGCATTTAAACAATAAATCTTGTATGCGGTATCAATATTGAGAAATAACTTAAACGATTGATTGCAGTCAATGCAAACGCATCAGTATTCAATCATAAATGATTAGAACGCGGCGCCACGTCGGGATGAGGGCACTTAAGTAATGGCCTAAAAGCGAATTGTACCTACATCCGCATCATACGAACGGATAAATTGCTAAGAGAATTAATTGCCATGCATATTAAATATATGAAAAATGTCTTTAAAAGTACATACATTTTCAAACTGTTTAAAATATACAGGATATCCCATAAGTAGTGTATCAATCGTGGAGGGCAGATTGCTTGAAAGTTGACCACCATACTTCAAAAAATTACCTAAGTAAATAATTTAGCTCCTTTAATAATTTGGCACCTTTACCCAACTTTTTCCTGTTGAATCCAAAAATGAGCAGGTATTTTGATATTTTTTTTCTAACAACTCTCAGATAGTTGCTTTACAATTATCAGTATGTAATTTTGTTGAAAATATTAGGGAACACTGAGAAAATAGTCTACTTTTGAAATTTTTGTTTTTGATTTTTTTCGACACAACTTTGATGCGAGGTGGTTGATAAAAAAATGTACTGGGCAAGTATGGAACAGAACTTTAATAACTTGTCTATTAAATGCAGATTTTAAAGAGACACAAGATTTTAACAATACAGGATACTTTGATAAGGAAAATTTTCAAGTAAAAGCCACATCAGCTTAAAATTACGTTCCGTTAAATTAATGATCTAATGAATATTCATCTCCTACTTATATCTACTTCGTACGGGACACCCTGTATAAATTCAAACTATAGAAATTCAATATTGTAGACTATATAAATCTATTTATTAATGGGAAAATTACTCCTTTTTAGGGTTCCGAAGAAATAATGTCCGTCTATCTGTCCGAAGCAAAGCTAGTGTTAAATATTTATTTAATGATGGCAAAGAAATATAACTTTTTTGAATGAATGAAGAAATGTAAATTTTTTGTGACGTATTTTTTGACGACCTGAAGAAGACAGCGGGCATCCGCTGAATTCAAAAGGCTCAAGACCGGACAGAGTGTCGCAAGTTAGGGGAGGCCTATGTTCAGCAGTGGACCTACAAAGGCTGATGGATGGATGGATGGATTCGTCGCATACACTATAGTGTGGGGTATCGTTGAAAAGGTATTCCAAAAATATTATGGGTCTTCAAAGACCATTTTTGGAATTAGGGGTCCATTTGCGAAATATTTGACTTTAAATTGCTAATTATGGTTAGTCAATAGTCCCCTCCCCCCTCCCCACCGGCTAAACGGTTGGTGTTGGACAAGTGAAAAAATTCTCAAAAATAGGTTTTATGATGAATTTACAAGGAAAACTAATCACGGCTATGTTAGCATAAGTAGTTAATGAATGCTTTTACTCATACTCGATAAACTTATTACTTCGGAACCCTACATTGCGCGCGCGTGGCCTGACACGCACTTGCCCGGTTTTTAACATGATTGTTTCAGATTTACTCTACTTAAAGTTTTCATGGAGAAAAAGTGCAGAATGCTATTTTTTTATAAAATAAAATAGAATATGTATTTAAAAAAATTTGTGACGTATTTTTTGACTAATTGAATTACAGTTACATTTTGACTGCAGAATGGGTCTATTTTACGTACAAAACTGAACTGAATAAAACCTTCATTTCCTTTCTTCTTGTTTCTTTCTTGGCCGGCCTATGGTGTCACTGATGTCCTTATACATGAGCGACGACCACTTTTTACCATGAGGTGGATCGTATTGCATTTGTCCGCTTAACATAAAATAAAGTTGTTATTATAGTTTACCTTGTTTGCATTGATTATCTAGCTGCTGCAGAAGGTCATTGGCGAGCTCTGCGCGGCTGGGCTTGGTCTCCGGCGGAGAAGGCGGGTACAAGCTAGATCCGAACTCATCCTGCAGTTGGAACGCAGGCGATTCGATCTTAGGTGCAGCGGGAAAGGTTTTAAACAGATCTGTGGACAAGGATTTTTAATTTTTTAATGCACACTTAAGCGTTTTTTAACATTCCCGTAAGACAGTTTAAACGCATTACAATAGAAAAATAAAGTAAATAATTACACAAAAATCTTACGTTGTATTAGGGATAATTGGAAATCTCTGCACAGGTCACACATTCCATTCATTTTATAACAACACATTTTGCACGTTCAAATATTATAGATATTGTATTAGAGAAGAACGCGAAGCTAATACTGAGCGATACGAAGTATTATTTAATTAATACAGTTAAATTTGCTCGAATATATCCGAGAATCTTCAAGGTAATGAGCTTAGATAAGTGACGGGACAAAATACAACGGGGACAGCCAAGACGTCAATATATATGTGAACGATATCTGTCGCACGATATTACGTCAAAGTTAACGCCCAGATGTCGTGATACTTAAATCTCTCGCGAGTGTCACAACAATGATTTTTATGTATTTATTGCCACGTTGCCTCCGCTTAAGCGACCAACAACCTATTTTTTGAACATATCTGGAGGTCTGGACTTAGCAACAGAACGTACCTACCGAAAAATGTTTAATTTGAATACACGTCATAAGTTTTTGTCACAGTCAATTTGCTGCTTCTTATCATTAAAGCACACTTCACTCTTATTTAGTTTTCTAAGTGTGTCAGTATCCCACAGCCGGGCTAGGATTTCATCTAAGGAAGAGTTCAAGGTCTTATCACACTGGCCAAGGTTGGTCAAAATTTTCCTCACCTTTGACAACATTGTACGGAGACAACTCGAACTCACCTCGTGCAGGGTTTTTATGATGTTTTAATCAACCGAAGTCCTGAGCCGATCAAATCAATACTATGCCATATATTGCTTGCTAAACTATAAAAAATAAATAATTCCCAAGCTTAAAAATATGTTATTAATATCTAATTATTATATCAGCAAGACTTTTATAAATTTAATGATTGTGCAATAGTTAAGGAATATATATTAAATATATTTTTTAGTCAAATAGTTAATTTTAATGCAGTTAATTTTCCATAACAAAAGTAGATAAAATCTTATGTAAGGGGGGGGGGGGTTGGTCCCAGAAATGTTATATGTAAGGGGGAGTCAAAAATAGGCAAAATCGTCCGTACGTAAATAGTGAACAGCCCCTAAACATATTAATTTTGCTCACTAACTTTCAAAATGAGCTAACAATTTCTTGTGTACCGTTATCCAAAACTTTTCTATTTTTATTGAATGGTTTTATGTTATTTGTTAAAGTGTCACACAAAATAATATTAACTAACATCTAAACAGTAAGTCCATTATCCATGGAGACTTCATTTCGTAATCTGTGGGAAGGGAATAGATAAATTTCCCAATATGAACAGTATCTAGACTAGGAACATTAAAGTAACAAATGTGCCTCGTATCATCTGTATAGTCCAGTCTAGGCAATGCAATCGAGATCGAGATGTCGCGAGATCGACTTCACGAGATTTGAGTTTCGTACAGTTTTTGTACGAGATCTCGCGAGATTGCGAGATTACACGGGGCCGCATAATCCGTGTATGCTGCCCATCGGCCTATTCCGCAGCTGTGCACGAAACGAATCCTATAGTTTCATCTGATCTCTGACTTTAAACCTCATATTTATTTACTAAATTCATTCTTTATATTTTTAATTGCGTAATTTAAATGTACATTATTTTATAACTTAAGAATTTCAATTTTAAGTTATTATTTCCTACTATGTAGGTAAGTTTTAATTATACTAACTAAAAATACTAACTCTTAAAACTAATCATTGCTGCGTAAGGCTGATTTAACAAGTTTACCCGAAAAAGTAATATCTAATACTAATACCTAAGATATGAAAATTAAAAGTATAAACTGATGGTAAAATATATTGTTATATTTAGTGTTTTATTTTGAAATTCATATTACATGTGCATTTTATTTTCATTGTTGCTAACTTTTTCATTAAAAAATACAATCGCGCTTTACAGGATGTCGGGAGACCATAAAGCATCTCGGCTAGGTATAAAATCTCCCAAGATTGCATTCCCTAGTAAAATCAAAATATACATAATTACAAACTTTCAATAATTCACATAAAGTTGAAATGAGTGCATAATGCACTACAAATTTACTACCATGTCCTAAATAAAACTTATCGATTGGCTGAAAAGTACAAAAATAACATACACGCGAACTTTGATCTTGGTTTTTTGAAGACCTAGGATCGATGGGACTGGATGACCGGGATTGATTTTTACATTTCATTTATATATATATTTCATTGGTATTAATAGTGTAAACATTTGTATTAATTTTCTGCTCTATGTTAATTATTATAAGCTTAGCTTCACTATTTTGAGCTAATTTGACTGGACTTATGTCTAGTTAAGTATTTAGTGGTATTGACACAAAAAGTAGAAAAATAACTAGTATACATTTA
This sequence comes from Thymelicus acteon, assembly GCA_951805285.1. Classification (NCBI taxonomy): domain Eukaryota; kingdom Metazoa; phylum Arthropoda; class Insecta; order Lepidoptera; family Hesperiidae; genus Thymelicus; species Thymelicus acteon. Next base: position 9,914,347 of record OX638225.1, on the reverse strand, counting down.
AAATTAAAAAAAAACCGCCTGCTATCAAAAAGGCTATCATGATGTTATTATACCTTTTGTAAACCTTATGATGAGCTCTTTAATTTTATACCCATATTGCATTATTCGATTTATTTTTATTTTTTGAGACTTCCAACAATGGCATCTTACAGCCACCATATTTGTTTTTTTAAACATCACCTATTTAAGAACACTTGGGTTATCAAGATGAATCTACCCATATCTTAATTATATAAATTGGTCCAGCGGTTTGGAAGATATAAGGTAATAAAAAATAATACTACGTGCTGCACAAGCATGCATACATATGTACATACATACATACATACATACAAGATACGCGCGAAAAACATAACCCTTCCTTGGCATCGGCAGCTGGGCAAAAATGCAAGAAAATGTTTAATGCTACTTCAATTTTTGTTGATATAGTGTTTTGTTTAATACCTGTGCTATTTTAATAAGCAATACCTAGCAATAAACACAAATGATCGAATCGAAATATACCACAAAATATTAATAGATTATCAAGAAAATAATATGCGTCGTTTTTAGTGTTTTTACCAAGATTTATTCCAAGGAATAACATGAGATGGCATCCTTTACATTTGACGTGGAATGCTCTCAGCATGCGTCAAACAATAACACGCACAGATACATATATTACCATTCGAAAGGAGATAACAAGTGGAAAATACTTCGAGCTTCGAGATACAATGAAAACATGGTCAGGGGGCCGATTAAATGGAAACAAATATGTTTTTGAGCAAAAGACGTCATGTGATCGATATGAACTATTTACGGACAACCAATCACACGCCGTGCAGCCACCGAGATAGACACACCCACGACATTCAACTTAGCAACCAATAATACTAGTTAATTTGCACAAAAAAATATGATAAATTATGACAAAGATAATACTATCGTGTTTGCATAATAGTTTTTAATATCAGGCGTTGCTGCTGTCTCAAGTAAAATATCAAATTCAGCGCATCCGTGAGCAGTACATGTTTAGATTACTTTCGGTATGAAATTTGGTAATTATTCTTAATGCTATGTTTGTGACCTAACTTTGCTTTGCTTATTATCTTTTATTCGTTTCATCATTCCAACAATTTCTAAGAACTATCTGTTTTGAAGTACCTACATTGTTATGAACTTAAATTTAAACTTTTTCAATCCAAAGGGGTACTCACGATTTTTGTATTTTATACAGATGTTTCGATCCACTTACACAGATCATGATCACAGACTCAAATAAAAGCGGCCAAGTGCGAGTCGGACTCGTCCATGAAGGGTTCCGTAGCAGCAAGTAACATAATATAAAAGTTCTTGTACTTCATTGTAACTTTGATCGATGTTTTTTGCGGTTTACGATTTATGACGTATTAAAAAAAAACTACTTACTAGATCTCGTTCAAATCAATTTTCGTTGGAAGTTTGCACAGTAATGTACATCATATATGTTTTTTAGTTTTATCATTCTCTTATTTTAGAAGGTACCCGGGGGGGGGTACACACATTTTACCACTTTGGAAGTGTCTCTCGCGCAAACTATTCAATTCAATTCATCCATAGATACCCCACACGTATGGGTTTGATGAAAAAAAAATTTTTGAGTTTCAGTTCTATGTATGGGGAACCCCCAAAAATTATTGTTTTTCTTCAATTTTTGTGTGAAAATCTTAACGCGGTTTACGGTATACATCTACTGACCAAGTTTCAACAGTCTAGTTCTTATAGTTTCGGAGAAAAGTGGCTGTGACATACGGACGGACAGACAGACAGACAGACATGACGAATTTATAAGGGTTCCGTTTTTTGCCATTTGGCTACGGAACCCTAAAAATGTCAACAAAATAACAAACTACACCTAAAATTATTTTCATGGGTTAACATAGAAAAATTGCTTTTTTTTAACTTTTCACCGCCTGGGACAGTGAATCATAAAATAAATACCTACTCGTAGAACAAAGTACAACAAAGAAGGATGTGCAATACCCTAGTTTTTTGAGGTCGATATTCCCTAATAATATCGATACTTGCATTTGTGAGTCTCTGGTTCATCGATCAATTAGTAGGTACTTAACAATTACATACCAAAATATTATCAGGTATTTTTGTTAAGCCAGTAAAAACAAGAAACCTTTTAAGAACTCGAACGATTTATTAATACTCAATTTCTTAACTTTTCTCACACGTTGAACAATCAGAGGTAGTTAACAACGAACATAGATACTAATTTCCTACCTAGGACATCTTCCTGTATTAACTTTCGCATAATTCTATTAACTTAAAAGTAAAATAAAACAATGCATTAAAAAAATACCTCTTCATCGACGTTAAAATCTTCATCTGATTCGAATTCTTCGTCTTCATCACCTTTTAGAATTCGTATTAATTCTTCAGTAGAAGTCATATTTCAGTACCAACAAATTATTAGTTTCAATACCTACACATAATACGTACTTATATTCATCGATAACATGCACGTAAACACTTCTGCACGCACATCACTGAAGGAAAATTTCAGAAACCGGCAAACGTATATGACGTCAGAAGCGGATCGTTTTTCTCCGACCGTGGTAATTTATTTTATTTTCAAAGGAAATTATTAAAATATACACCATTTTTTGTAAAAAATATTTTATTACCAAATGCTATATGTATTTGTTTTATGGTAAATCTATATACTAATACATAAAATATTATAAAGAAAGAGGAAAGACTTGATTGTTTGTTTGCATTGAATAGGCTCCGAAACTACTGAACCGATTTGAAAAATTATTTCACTGTTGGTTGGGAAGCTACACTATCCCTGGGTGACATAGGCTATATTATCAAAAAAATTAGAGATCCTTAATAAAAATCTAATAACGTAATTCAAGGTGTAAAAAAATAAGAAAACCGAAGCAAAGCGAGGGCGGTTATTCGTTAGTTAATATAAAGAGAAATATTTTGATTTATGTTTATTTTTGTATCGGTAAAACTTAGCGTATGACCCGCCCCTACTGTCGGATTTTTCCGTCACGGGCGTTGGACATCAATACAATTTTCTGAAAAAAAAATATAAGTAATCCATCTAAATTGACTTTATTTTTAGGACTTCAGAAAATTGAATTGTAAATGATGACTTATTAACTATTTACCTAATATGTACCTACATCTTTTTAATAGAACGCAACGTAATAAAATAAAAAAGCAGATTAAACGAGCACTGGTATTTGGTCGTCTATATATGTCCCAGGCGAAATGGACACGGAAACGTTTGTCGTATTAATCGGACCTAGGCGGTTAAAGGGTTAACCAACTTCAAAAAAACGGGGCAAGTGCGTGTCAGGCCACGCGCAATGTAGGGTTCCGAAGTAGAAAGTTTATAGACTATTACTCATTAGCTTAGCTACTTATGCTAACATAGCCGTGATAGTTTTCCTTGTAAATTCATCATATAATCTATTTTTGAGATTTTTTCACTTTGCCAACTCCAACCGTTTAGCCAGCGGAGGGGGGGGGGGGGGGGGGGGTTTGACTCTAACCAAAATTAGCACTTTAAAGCCAAATATTTCGCAAATGGACCCCTAATTCCAAAAATGTCTTAGAAGACCCATAATATTTTTGGAAGACTTTTTCAACGATACCTCATACTATAGGGCACGCGACGAATAAAAATTCATCCTCACGTTACCTGTAGGGGAGGTACCCTGAAAAAAAATGTTTTTCAATATTTTATTCTACGATTCTGAAGTTTTAATAAATATGTACATATATCCATGCCAAATTACAGCTTTATAGCACTAAGGGTCTCGTCGCTTTGCTTCGGACAGACGAACGGACGGACAGAAGAACGGACGGACGGACGGACGGACGGACAGACGGACAGACGGATGGACAAACAAACAAACGGACGGACGGACGGACAGACGGACGGACATGACGATTTTACTTCGGAACCTTAAAAAAAATGTGTGTTACTTCCTAACTAATTACGACGAGTAGTTTTTGAGTTAGCTTTAATTTTAAATTTGAAGTCTGTTATTCTGTTCGCTTACGGACATATTATTTTGATGCATACGGTCTTCGTTATTTAAAGTGGAAGTTTTTTGGTAAGAATATTTTATCGCATTACCATAAAAGGTTGTTATGGCAATACGTTTTGGACTCTGAAAATATAATAAAATATGTATTAACTGGCCGACAAACGAGAATACGGGTCACATATTATAGCCAAGTATGGTAAATGATTACCTTCGCCCATGGACATCAACTATATACGCCAAAGAAATCACCATGCGTTTCAGAACAAAAGCGAAGAGGAAAGAAAGAAAGTACAAGCCCCCAACCGGATCACGGCAAGTCGTTGGGCGGTTTAATTAGTGTGATAGCTAGGTCAAGCTAAGCTATTATTATTCCTGTTTATTATATAGGTAAATGGTGAAAATTGCAGGAGTATAACTTAAATATTATTAGGTTGCTACGTTAAAAAAAACACCTTTATTTGGCATTGAAACTACTGGAAATTTACATGTGCGAATAGGATAACATGTCAATTTTATTAACCTCTCGCATTATCGCTTACATGAGGTCAATCTGTGGGGGGCTGGCGGTCGACCGCACGAATAATAATATGATAATTAAGATAAATCGATCTCTAAAATAGAACACATGTCTCACAGCAAAGTGATAAGCAATTTGAAGAAAAATTAAAGGCAATTTCCACGCACATATAGAAAAGGTGGGGAGTTATATAAAAGGGAAAGTCCTAATTGACTGACATGACTGACTTTCAAGCCACAAAACTACTAATAAACATAAATTTATTGCAGATTAGCTATTACTCGCGGCTTCGCCCGCGTGTTCAAAGGAAAGTACCTAACAATGAGTTGTTTAATATGCATGACACATTCGTGGTGCAAGAATAAATAACAGTTCCAAAATTTAAAAGATACTAAGTGGAATCAACTGTAAAACTTATGTCCCTCCTCAACCTTCCATATAAATATAAGGTTTATATCAATATTTATAAATCATATTATATTAATATTTCTAACTATACATTTATAACAATCCATAGATCCTTTACGAACTTATAGAGGACCAACACTTTGTTACTTTTAGTATGGATTGATTTAAATACGCATCATAATGGATCTTCCCATGGGAATGAGATATTGTCTTATCAAGGTAAAAAGTAGCCTGTTACTCTATAAGGGCTTGTTTCACCATCTTCAAGTAGAGTCCTGAATAAGCTATTCGCCGGTTAAAGTGACGTTAAAGTGTCATTTTACATACACGAAATGTCAACTTAACCAACGAATAGCTTACTTCGGACTTACTTGAAGATTGTGAAACAAGCCCTAAGCCTCCTAACTATTTCCACACAAAAATCGCTCCGTTACGACGTGAAATAGGGACAAACAAACAAACAAACAAACAAACAAACACACTTTCGCATTTATATGTATAAATATCATAATATCATATGAGTATGAATTCCTAATTATAAATTTATATCAATCCACAGATCTTTTACGAACTTATAGAAGGACATTGTTACTTTTAGTATGTAATGATTCAAATACGCATCATAATGGATGGGAATGAGTTGTTTTACCGCGGCAAAAAGTAGCCTACGTTACTCTCCAGCCTCATTTTTTTATGGAAATAGCCGGCAAACGAGCTGATGATCCACCTGTTGGTAATTGACCATCGTCGCCCATGAACATCAGCAACACCAAAGGCATCACTGATGCCTTGCCGGCCAAGAAAGAAAGAAGAAGAAAAGAAGAAAGAACTGGCTCTCAAGCCGGAAACGACAAGTCGTTTGGCGGCTGGCTCATGCTCAAGGGTGGTAGCTATCCAGGTGAACCCCATGAAGAAATAATAATAGTAATAATGGTATTAATTAACAATTAAAATCAATATTACCAATATAATCCCTCCGAGGGCCCTACCACCAGCGGGTCAGATTTATTCGCCTCTTACGCCACCCATCAAGCGTGGGATTGAGGTTAGTATTCTAAGCCGACCCAATACGGCTAGAATATTTTATTGACATTAATTACATAGTCTTTCAAATCTTTGCATGTCAAATATATAAACACTAATAACTACATTATTATGACCTATTTACTTCAACCTTCAGACGTGTTTTGCCACATAATTATATTGCCCGTGTAGGTGACCTATGCCCTGCATGCAGTAAAGTATGTAGGCCTGATTTATATTAATAGTAATATTTACCCATGCGCATACCAATTGCTACTAATAAAATTTTATAGTCTATAAAACTAATTTGCACTTCCATCATTGGAATATCATACTTTCTAAGTAGGGTAGGACAATTTTTTAAATTACAAATTATAATTAAACTCTTGTTACGTTAATATTTACTAAGGTACCACATTATTAATTATTTTACAGATTGACATCAAAATCTCAGGTATTTTCGGTTTGGATTTTAGCCAAGAAGTTTCCTGCATGGCACAGGTCTTTCCTTTTTAAGCGGATGATGAAGAAGACAAGTGAAAGATCACGTAGCGTCTTTTCATTGTATACAACGCCAGAACGCAGCCATAGGAAACTGCTCGCGTATATATTGTAATGCTGCTTTTAATTCTGTTATTACAATGTATACACGAATTTTGCGTACTGATCGTGTATAGTTTGTATCGTAGATGCTCGCGTCTTCGTTCCCAACTATACTACACTTCATCATAAATGTCGACGGAACTATAAAAAAAATATACGAACCTAACCTAACCCATTTCGTTTTGGGTTCCTGTATCTTTTTTTATTGCGGGGGGCTTCACCCCCCTTTCCCACCTTAAGCTCCGCCCCCACTCCCCCTGTCACGGGGGTTCCGATACACACACGATTAGTCCGTATGCGTATTGGCACTGTACATAATGAAACAAGATATACTTCTACGTTACTACGAAGTATACGCGAGTATTTGCGTACTGCTCTTGTATGGATTAGAAGAACTTAGTAAAAAAGTTATTTCCAATCTATATGTGGTTAGTTTCATACCCTTGCGTTCTGGCCATGTACAGAATGGCAAAACGCGATCACTTACATTTAAATCAACATCAGGCTTCAATTTAAACACGCATAGCGGGGACAATAACTGATTTTATCATATTGAACAGCGTGCAGCCTAAATGCAACAAATGAACTGGAAACACTAAAATTTAAAAAGCTTTAAGCGTTTTATACAAACTTTTATTTAACTTGGTTGGCTCGTTAGTTTGTTAACAATAAGCATGTATATCACAAAACGTGTTGATTTAATACCATGAAGCAATTAAAGAGAGGAGACGGCCTAAGCAACTGTGCACTGTGACTCAACTGGGTCCTGACGTCATCACAGTAGGCGTGGCCTTAAGTCAGTCTACTGTCGGCGCCCGTCCTGTGCACAGCTTCACATTTTCAAAGAAAAGGATGAAGTGCTGTGTTTTATCGTGTAAAAACTACTCGGATAGACGTTCTGATGCTATGGCATGGCATTTCATTTCATTTTTAAGTAATTTGATTCATAATTTATAAGAATCAGCAGAATAGTTCTAGAAAAATCACTAACGCCGATCTCGCCAAATAAAATTCTACTCGACATTAGATGGCGACACTTTGTGTCAAGATAATTAAAAATGTATAGGTGCGTAGAGCTAAGTATTAGTATTATATTGATAATCATACGTACTGAAATTTGTCCTACAGTCATTCCAAAAGAGTTTTTCACCGCCAAAATATTATTTTTCTAGTTTTTATAATAATTTTGTAAACAGGCCGCCATCTATCGTCAACTATTTACAACAAATAAACATAACAAAACCACAGAGCCGTAATCAGAATCCAATTATTTTACCGAGTGTCCCATTGAATTAAAGTACTGCCTATACTCTGTTCATTAAAGCTTGATTCTTTTTGTCTTGTGATGGGAAATGGGCATAGTATCTATATAAGGCAAGGTACAAAAGGTTTAATTTGATAAAAATTTATTATAATCACAAAATTGATACATCTGGTTACGATGACGCGGACGTTAGGGATATCATTATTGATTGCTACCACCAATAAAGTATACTATTGACGTGCGTGCATTTCTATGTAAAAAAATATTAAACTTTATGCCCGGGATCTCGATGACCGCTGTCAAAAGAATAATGCCATAATGAACAGAGTATATTTATTTAATTACGTGAACGGGAGTAGGTAAAATCAGTTTTTTTTTAAGTTTAACATTGTATACAATCTTTATAAGTCTTAAACAAACTAACGCCCCAACTCAGAGTCACTAACGGTTACTTAAATCGCTCCTTAGTACATAATTTGTATGGTGATTCTATACTAAGGAGCGATAAGTAAGTGACTCTGAGTTGGGACGTAAGCCATTTAAAAATAAGAAAACCGGGCAGTGCGTGTCAGGCCACGCGCAATGTAGGGTTCCGAAATAGTAAGTTTATCGACTATTGTTCATTAACTACTTATGCTAACATACTCGTAGCCATGATAGTTTTCCTTGTAATTTCATCATTTATAACCTATTTTTGAGAATTTTTTACTTGTCTAAATTATGTCCAATGAGGTGGTATGAATATTCTGAGTACGTCCCTGTTACATCCTACATTTATTGACATCTAGTGTGAGATAGTGAAACTACGTAATAAAATCGATATAGAACGAAGCGAGTAGTTTTGCTATTGATCGATAGATGGAAAATAAAGAAGTGGGCGGGATCTAACACCACCTCGCCCCGCAAAGTGTCACGCGTTCTTGCTTAAGAAAATCTACATACAACGTCTCCTCTCTATAATTGCTTCATGTTTAATACAATAAAATATGGTCTAATTATTGGCATGTTTTTGTATAATTTTTTTTTTTTTTTGTATAATTTATCAAAAACTTTTAGTTAAAACTTTTTTTAGGGTTCCGTAGCCAAATGGCAAAAAACGGAACCCTTATAGATTCGTCATGTCAGTCTGTCTGTCTGTCTGTCTGTCTGTCTGTCTGTCCGTCCGTCTGTCCGTCCGTCCGTCCGTCCGTCCGTCCGTCCGTCCGTCCGTCCGTCCGTCCGTATGTCACAGCCACTTTTTTCCGAAAGTATAAGAACTATACTGTTGAAACTTGGTAAGTAGATGTAGTCTGTGAACCGCATTAAGATTTTCACATAAAAATAGAACAAAAACAATAACTTTTGGGGGCTCCCCATACTTAGAACTGAAACTCAAAAATTTTTTTTTCATCAAACCCATACATGTGATTTCTAAACTGAATAACAGCTAAAATAAGAGAATGATAAAACTAAAAAAAATATATGATGTACTTTACCATGCAAACTTCCACTTAAAATTGGTTTGAAAGAGATCTAGCAAGTAGTTTTTTTTAATACGTCATAAATCGTAAACTGCAATTTACCTCGATCAAAGTTACAACGAACTACAAAACTTTTATATTATGTTACTTGCTGCTACGGAACCCTTCATGGGCGAGTCCGACTCGCACTTGGCCGCTTTTTTAATATTTTCTGTTTCGAATTATTTCTAATCAAAATTCTTTCACGTTTTTCATTACATTTGGTATCTTACAATGCAGCATATTGTATTAAATCGAATAAGATCATTTGCATATCTGTAAAGCCACACATTCAAGATATTGCTATTTTTCGAGTACGTAGGTACCTTTTTGAATCGGGATGAGATGAAGAATCTGTTCTCAAATTATCGCTAGTTAATAGTATCAGGCGTTACTTTGCGGAAATCCATGGTTATTAAGTTAGTATTAGTCTACTTTGCAACAGTCTTTACAGATTGTTTTAAAATTAGACTAAACTAACTTAAATTATCGCTAACTCGATCCTACACACACTATATAGGGCACTCAAAAGAAAACAACATACGATATAAATATTCGTAAGTAAATGTCTTCTAATAACGCCCTTATTACCAAGGTATAATCTTAAAAAACATAACCCTTCCTGGCAGTCGGGTAAAAAGGTACTTGAACTCTGTGTGGATTTTGCTTATGAGATTCTTACCAACCATAAACCTCTCGGAATACATCCGGCATATAAAATATGGAAACTCCGGATAATATAAGAACGCACTAGGTCTCTGATGAAGAACCATTGTAAAATCAAGAATCTGATATTTTATTAGTTGCTTCCTCGTTATGCCATCATAAATGTCGCTTTTTACGATTAAGTTAATGCTTGATCACAATAAATGTGGGGATGCAGTCCAACTTGACGAGCGCACTAGTTCAGTAAAAGCCTATTCACCCTTTTCTTTAAGACTCTTCCTTTAAGACGTAATATGCGGCAAGGACGCGGACACAGGCAACCTATTCCTGAAGTCCTTCGCGGAACGCATTACGTCTGCCGATTTAAATTGCGTCGTCTGTAGCGGCGGGATGTTTACGCTAAAAAGATGAATACCCGCCGAGCGCCGTGTAGTTCAATGGAGAAACGGGGATGGAGGAATTATTACGAACAATTCCTACGGACTCTCCAAAATGTGCCCGATATAAAACCTAGAGGCTGGGAACTCTGCGCTCGGGCTCGAGCTGGTCTCAACCAAATCTAGCTCACCAATGAGCCTCTTCGAGCGTCTTTCCATCGAATTCAATGCTGAATGAAAGGTGAAATTTGCCTACATCTGCTCAAATGTGAAAAACAGTACTCCACATACGGCCGAATGTCCTGAGCATTGTACAAGGTTAAGTCTTGCTTCGGTGTGAAGTTCCACGGCACCGTTACAAGGACACCAAGTTTCCTTGCAGCAGCTTTAACACTGGACTCAATGAACCGTCAAAAGTTAATAATAATAATAATAATAATAATAATAATAATAATAATAATAAATTATTTATTTCAGGCAATTTTCGCCCATAGGTTTGTTAGTAACAATTTTATTACTTAAAAACTATGTTAGTTTAATGCAATTACAATTTAATTTAATTTAATACAATTTAATATACAATACAGTCTTTCATTCCACATTCATTCTTCCCGCTATCATCATACATACATGCCTGAATTAATTAATTAATTAATTTAATAAAAATTAAAATAAAATAAAATAAGTTAAAATATATTAAATTAAATTAACAATTAAACCTATTTTTTGAATCGGTCCGACTGACCGACATGCAGGATAGTCCACTGCTTAAGTATCGGTCCATCGAACCGGTCCGACACCGTGCGCAACAGGCTGTTGGAGCTCCCGCGCAACCGCTGCCACAGTGATGCTACCCGCTTGCGCATAATCGCATGGAAACCATCGGTGCGCTCACCTGCGAACATTCCTGATGCGCTGCAGTAGCGCGGAAGCCCCATCAATGCCCTAAAGGCATTGTTATATTGGACACGTAGGACGCTGTAGGCCTTCTTAGTATATGCGATCCACAGGCTGCATGTATAAAACGACTGGCAGTAAGCCCTAAATAATGTAAGTTTTACACTTTTCGTGCATTTTGCAAACCTGCGGATCAGCATATTACTACGTACCGCCAGCGCCCTACGCTCCCTCTCCAGGTCTAAATCGTCTCTTTGGTTAAGCTTCGAGATTTTGAAAACAAGGTGAGCGGACTATTTTTGACGGTGAATAGACAAGTATATGTTTTAGTGGCATTTAATCTCATAAGATTGACTTCGTCGGTCGTCCCACTCGGACACAGCCCGGAATGTGAGATTAACAAGCTCCACCATGGTCTCTCTTTCACACTGAATTTCATCTCTCTGGGCTGATATTCCACACATGTATCTCTCCACCACTTTATTATTGTCTGCTTACTCAGAGACACCGGACATGAGCAGGTCATTAATATGTGTAGCAAGAATAAAGTGGCGAAGAGAACGGCTCCCTGAAGAACTCCGGCATTTGTAGCCATCGTTTCCGACGAACAGCCATCGACTATATGCCAAAAAGAACTGACGCTCAGGATGTAAAGGCCACGGGTAAAAAGGCTAACATGCCATATAATTTATTCATGTTTATTACAATTTATAACATATTATGTATCTTGTACTTTTAATCCAGTCTTGAGGAAACTCTAGTTTTTAACGTTTTACGTAACAGGGTTCCAAGGGATTTTTGTTCAATGATATTAGTTTAAAAATCTCCCACGATCCACTACTTCAACACACTGATCGCTGAGTACAAAAAGCCACATACAAATTTGATGACCAAATACATTTTTTTTTTCTTTTTATAATTTAAAAGATATACTTGGAATTATTATTATCAATGCCCCCTGCACTGCTTGCATTTAGCGTGGTCTGGAGTTTTGTGGAATACCACACTGCTTCACTGAAGATTGATTGAGGACATTGTCAACTACATAGCCAATTATTTTATTGATTAATGGCCAGTGATATACCTTCACAAACTCTACACCTTAGTCAAAATATATAGTTTGGCCATTTTGTTACAACAAGAACTATTGTATAACAGAAAAGTAATGACCAGTGAATACTTTTTTCATCTTACGGCCATGTGACGGTAACGAAACAGTAAAATTAGTGGGGTGTAAGTTTTGGATTTTTTTTTGTTGTTTGTTTACTAATACTAGCTTATATACCAAATTTCAGCAATATCTATACCAATATTATAAAGAGGAAAGATTTGATTGTTTGTTTGCACTGAATAGACTCCGAAACTACTGAACCGATTTGAAAAAATCTTTTTACTGTTGGGAAGCTACACTATCCCCGGGTGACATAGGCTATATTATATTTTCAAAACAATTAGGGATCCTTAATAAAACTCCAATAATGTAACGCAAGGTTAAAAAAATAAGGAAACCGAAGCAAAGCAAGGGCGATTACTCGTATTTAATAAGTCCACTATTGACATCATATACCGAGAATTTTGTTTATCTGGTATAATCCAAACCCAATTTATGAGGGTTCAAAAAACGACGAAGCGCTTCAAGAAAAGGTAGGTAGTGTCCTCGTCTAGGCGGGGGCAGGACAGTGCCCCCAGATAATTTGAATATGATGTATTTGACTAAAGTAGCCGCCAAAGTACCCATGTGTACTTGTACGCGACAAGTGATAATAAACTAAGTGCCTCTTCAATCAAGCATTTTCTTTGATGTCTTAGCTGTTCGATAAACAAATGTGTGTATCGCACAAGCGCTTAAAAACAACGTGACTCATACACAACGATGCATAGAAAAGAGGTATCATAACTATATCGTTTTTATAAACTGAAGGGATTCGATCGACAAGCATGTTTGTGGCGTGACCAACGCACAACGAATATGTCGAAAATAGATCGATCGATATTTTGATCGAAATGGCCAATCGGCCTTAACGATTATCATGATATCAATCGATCAGACTGATTTTGATCGCCATAAATAAACGAGTAGGCCCACCTAGTATGTAGTAAGTAAATGTCGATGACCAACTTCAGGCCGTTCTTAATATTGTAGACAGATACATAAAACCAGGCCGATAAATCGATCGATGGATGGAGCAAATCAAACGTGGCCGATCGTGCGGGTCTAAAGCCCTTCACCTTTTCACCTTTTGACAGATCAATCGTTTAAAGAGTACCTGTGTACTAACAATATGAAACGATATGAAACGCATCTCCTAAAATTCTAATAGTCTATGAGAATAATTGTAAATTCTTTATGGTGCGCCCAGATCTAACGAATGCGCCACGAATGTGCTGCACGCTGGCCGCGTGTGCGTGCGCGTACAAAACGTACGGTGCGTAGTTTGCGCTCGAACGGCGTGCGGACCGCGCGTGAACATAAAAGGCACTTGCCATTCGCCAAATCTGAACGCACAAACATTAAGAACATTATTAAGTAATTAAGTATTTGTTTTAATGTGGTTTTTATCATGCGATAACCTTGCGCAAATGACGCAATGTCTAGACGGTGCCGGTTTTCTTCCATCATGTCAGGCGATGGAGATTTTTTCAAACGAGATGTCGCCTGATAAAAAGTGGTCACCGTCGCCCATATACGTCAATAACATCAAAGACATCAAGAGTTGTTGGTCAACTTTTGGGACTAACGAAGGCACCAGGCTTTGTTTGCGAACTTTTATAACAACAAAGGCATCAAGATTTGTTTGCCAACTTTTTTGTAACTTACCGTCATCGTGCTTGAAAAGATCAACTTCGAGCAGCATAGAGCATTCTTCTTTAGATAGAAGGCCGTCGGCCAAAGCCAGCGACCAGTCCCATTGGCTCGTACTCATTCTTGCGGATGTTGGTATTCTGGAAATGAGACAATAAAATGTTAATTGTGTTTAATATATTTATTCTTTGAATTAACGTCATAAAACAGAAATTGTTACTTTAAATAAAGGATTTACAAGTGAACGTCACCGACCATTTTTTGTACATCCATCAGTATTCAAAATGCGTGTCTATTACTATTATCACTACGATAGGTTCCAGACATTAAAAACAAGGGTTAGGCGTCTACCAATTGATTTTGGCTCATCATCCGCCATTGGTCATTGCTCAATCCATTTTGTTGAATTTCTAATATATGTAGCCTATAGCAAACATTTTAATGCTTTCGTAAAGAAGTTAGGAAATTGGGGAGAAAATGGTACTAATCGATACAATTGAAAATACTCGTGAATTAAATCCCCAACACTACTAATGAATTCCCTTGGATATAGTAGGCATTCCCTTTTGATGTTACACTGCCACATAGTGGTAATCCAACAATGTCAAATTACACAATTCATTAAAACTGTCCAAGGTAATTCCTCTATTCCTTCCTAAAGGTTTAGTGATGGTACTAATTCCAGTGCTGCCCAGGTAGAATAGACAGGTAACTTACATCACTTGCCATAGCTCATTAAGAAGCTACTATATCGGTCACCCACATCAACCATATATTGCTGGAAGTAAAGCTCTCATTGAAATCATGTAGATAGGATGGTTCGACGGCTGAAAACTTATGGAATAGTGCTATTCACCATGATGATAGGTAGTTAAACCTTTGAATGGTTCCTCTGGGACGTGGTACATAAAATCTGATGTAACGCTATTGACCTCAAGCAGAATTTCGGTTTGAATGGTCAGTTCAAAGAGAACTTTTGCTTGGATCGGCGGTATTTAACACTAAGCCGACGCCTCAGTCCTTTGAAATAGTAATTTGGGCTCTTGAGGTCAGTGACTTTATATCCATTTATTGCAGTTGCCACTTAACATAGATTGGTCTGCAAAGCCGTTTGTGAATCCGATATAAAAGTAATCGTTATCGAGGCTACGGGCGATATAGCATAATGGAGAGAGATAGCAGCTTCAGGCTTAATGCTAGTAATTACTGGTTATGTATAAGTATTAATAACATTTTATATTACTAATTTTATAGATTATTAATACTAATGACAAGTCATTTAATATGTACTTCCTAGTTAATTACTTGAAATAATTATTTTGATTTAAAATACTTGATAACAAATAGGTAACTTTTATCATCATGTAACTAAAGAATGTAACGTAAATGTTTGTACATAAAGTGTAATAATTATGTGTTATACAGCATTATAACAAAAACGTAATATTAAATATATTATGTTAGTAGAGAACGAATTTAATATTAAAAATTATAAATTGTCATAATTACAAAGCAGCATTGAACAGAGGACTGGGAAAGTATGTAACTTGTAGGTAAATTGTAAGTAATCATCAATATATAGACGAAGTTAATTAAATGGAATTGTATTTTATAGTGTCAATTATTGCCGCGGAGGTCACGCCATTGAATAAAAGGACTATTACGCCGTATCTTTCAGTCACAACCACAACATACGATGTATGCAGTCTATGCAGAATACATGTTCAATCAATTCACTATTCCCATTCAATTGATACAATGCGAGAAATATCCCTCATATTTCTCATACTGTGCTGTTTGTCAACATTCATTCATTCATTGAGTATAACAATCTTAAGTCTAGCCCCTTCGAAGGACACACTCTTTCCTTTCTTTCCATGGCATTTTGCACCCATAAGGAAAACCTACACTAGAGAAAACTCAAGGACTCGTAATACTCTTTATCTTTGTAGAAATTCCAAGGCTGCATAGAACTTGTAAGCAAAACCACCGCTCATGCCTATTTATACTGGTACAGGTAGGTAACTCTATAGTTACCTAAACCTAAACCAGTCTAGTTTAGGTTTATGACTAAAGTTTATTAAGCTTCTAGTTCAACATAACTTTCGGCGTAATACAACACAAGTACAGTACTTTGACGAACAGTGTGGCGTAATGGTTACCATGCCAGACCGCCGTGCCTAGGGTCCTGGGTTCGATTCCCAGCAAGACGGAAATTTAAATGATGAGTTTGAATTTCTGTTCTCGGTTTGGTTGTCTGTCCTTGTCTTTGTGTGTTATCCATGGCACCCACGACACAGGGAATCCTAGTGTGGGGCTAGGAGTGTGAACGTTATTTATTTATTATTATTAGTACTCACCACAGGCGCAAGTTCTAAATGGGACAGTGCAAGATCCGATGATGGTGATGGTTGTTGTAGTCGAGGGACGTAGCAGTCCGGTAGAGACGCCATCTTGGCACTGTAAATGGAAAAATAAATAGCTGTATTATATAAATCAATAACAAAACAAATGACTGAAAGTTCTCAGAAGCCCTAGCTTAGATCTTCACACATTCACTAACTCGATGTAAAGACCACTAAGAAAAATATATTAATGTTATATTGTGTTCTTTATGGTTAAAATGAGCTTCCGTGCCTTACAAAAAACATAAAGTCACTCAAATTGGTTATTACTGACCCAAGTATTAGATATACATTAAAGTTTTGACACATTTGTGAACAATAGATAAGATTGAATTATGCATGTTTTTCACGTTATGAAAGTGAAAAAATTTAGATGTATTCAGGAAACAAACCAGGAAACTACTTCCTCTTGGACGAAGATATATCCTTATGGAACTTAATGTTTAAAAATAACAATTCTGAAAACCTAAATAACCAAACTGTTAAGGCTATTGGCTAAAAGTTAACTAAACAAATAGCTTGCAAAACTTTTGATTGCCAATGCAACTTGCTATTACTATTGTCAAGCCTTTATTACAAAACCTGTATAATCAAGTGACCTAGAATTAAGCTTTCACATCTTTAGTTGCAACAAACTCTCTCCAAATATTAGCTAGTTACACAAACTATCCATCATCTGGTGATCAAACATGAACAATATTTTTTACAAAAAATAAGTTTTTTTTAGTACACAATATAATCAATTACAAAAAAAATTACAGAAGTAAATTTAGTACTAGGGCACTGCTTATCCATACAGGAATCTCTTCCAGCAGACCCGCAAAGAGGAGAATTGTATTAGTCAGGCAAGCTCATAATAAAATTTTATTATGCAGCTTCAATATTTTTTGTTCATTTGTCAAAAAGTTTATTTTATACATTATTTATATGAGGGCAGAGCCTGTGCGCGATTTTCTTTCACAATGCTCAAATTGGTCCAATAGGACCAATGCTCAGTACATACTATGTTGCACATAGTGAGTGAGAGAGAGAAAGAGGGAGAGAGAGAAAGAGAGAAAGAGAAAGAGAGACAGAGACAGAGAGAAAGAGAGAGAGAGAGAGAGATGGCAATACTTTTTGCTTATAGAAAGAACATTGGGTGAAATACCTATTGTTGAGTCAAATTTTTGGGGATATTATCCAAATATTAGCTACAGCCATGGTTTACAGTGGCAATTATAATTATTATTATTTGGTATTTCGGGCCTGGGTCAAACGTCCCAGGGGCCACTGCAACCAGATTTGATCTATTGTAGCCGTACCCGTTTCTGAGTTAGATCTGGTCCCCAAGTCCTATTACAGTGGCAATACTTTCCATATCATAAATCCATTTTTGATCATAAATGAGGCAGCAACTATGGCAAGTAAATCCTAAACCTTTGCAATTTCTCATTCCTGTAGAAACCTCCAAATAAACAGTAAATAAAAACACTCAGTTAGGCAGACCAGTTGGCCAGGAGGGGATCCGACCAACCTGCGGTCGGCCCGGTCCCTATGCTACCACTAGCATTCAATCAGCTAAGGTCCTGGCTACGTCAAAGAACATTGAAACAACATGCAGATCAATGGGCACAAATCAGTACGTGCAGACAATCTCGGGAAACAGTGCCCTGCCCCGATGCACGACTGACCAGACGATTACTGTCACTTGACAGGAAGGACCTGCGAATAATAGTAGGTAACATCACTGGACACTGTCCACTTAACAAACATTTATATGTTCTAGGTATGACCGACAGCCCTCTATGTAGGGCATGTCTGTCGGCCGATGAAACGGCCCCTCACGTGATCCTGGAATGCGTGGGCGTAGCTACCCAACGGGCGGAAATCCTCGGCACCCCGAGGTCGTTCCGCGAAGCCTGTGGAGACACCAGGAGGATCCTGCGCTTCTGGACGGAGCTAGGCTGGCTAGATATCTAGCCGGCACACATTTTCACGCGCAATGGCCCGACTTAGAGGCTAAGCGCGGAAATCGGAGCCCATCACCAATACCAATACCAATACCAACACTCAGTGGTTGGTGGCTTTGGTGTTACCGAAGCCCATGATCGTGACCACTCATCCCAATATGACTGATCTGCTTGTCAACAAGACAACATTTTTAGTACATAAAAAAATGGCATAATCCATGCCCCTTTGCTATATTTTATTTTATATGCATTTTTGTTTGTATTTTTAAATGTGCTATAATATCTCTGAAAGTGCCAGCCGGATTGGTAAAAATATTTTTATGTGAGATAACTACATTTATGAAGAAGGTCTATAGGTTATATTATTAGAATTAAGTGCCCGAAGCAAAATGAAGGTGGATTACTAGTTTACTATAAACTTGTATAAAAAATAAAAACAATTAATCCTATGAATACAAAGATAAATACATAACTGTGTTCACAAGGCACATAAATAAATTTAAATTCGATTATGTATTTAATGTAATTTAAAATTTACTTGAGATTTTAGAATATTAATCACAACTACTTATACCAGAATGACAAATAAGAATTTGAAATTATGATAGACCCACATTGTACTATGCAACAGGAATTGGATTACGAAGCAAATTTTGTTACTTATAATATGTGGGCATCAAATTATGCATATTCCAAGAAACAAATAATAGCTTACAATGATAAAATTATACCTAATTGTGACATGAAAGACTGAAGTGTTATGTAGGTAAAATAATTCCAAGTTGCACTTTTGCTTTTCACAGGCAAAACAATCAATAAATTTACAGGTTTAGATGCCTTTTTTTTAAATATCCCCTATAATGCAAGGATAGCCACAAACTACTATCATTTTTATTTTTAATAATACCTTTTGCTAGGTTAATTGATGAAGAAATTAAAACTAAAAGTGAATAGAAATGTTTTGACAAATAGATTTTAAATCAAAGACGCTGTACATGCTTGCTTTTCCAACATACTTTGTTTACTTTTGCCTCAATACCAAAGGCTCTATATTAATGACCAAAGGCAATTATTAGAGGTTGTATGATTAATGTATAGGTACCAATAGTAGGCAGCGTAAAACTATGGTGAAAGTTTACAGTTTTGTAACAACATTGCATAGGAAGCATGTAACTAGCTTTAAAGTGGCACGACATAGGAATGTAACAGGGTAAGTGAAGCAATTGCATTGAGGAAAAGGTGGTCAAAAAGTACTTACAACATTTTTAATACTTGTGAAGGCACACGTAGGTGTGCAAACCGCTTAAAAAAACTTAGAAACCCATCTTTAAACGCAATTTGTAGCACGAAACGAAACAAATACAACGTTTATCAACTGGAAGCCATGATGAATGAGTGAGTAATAGGAAGAGAAAGGGTGAGGTAGGGGGGAACAGGGGAAGTTTGACATTTCAGTGTTTCCTACTTCACTTTCAAAATCAGCAACAACCTATCTGTTTATAAAAGGCAAAGCTTATGATTTATTATTAACAATATTGCCCCACTCTAGAGTAAGAAAGCTGAAATTTTGGTTAATTTCCTTTTGAAAAACAGGCAAGTGTTAAGTCCGGTTTAGACGTATTATGTAGTTAAGTAGATAACTACATTTTAAGTGAATAATTTTTAGTGCGCGTCCAAACGTAATAATTTAGTAAAGCTCTTTAGTTCATACAATTCTTCACAACGTACTTAATTACTTAAGCATTTTACTCAATTTTAACTAAAAAGTGCCTGTCCAAACGTGTTAAGTGATAAACCCCTCCCACCTACATAACAGAAAATAGATTTTTTTTTAATTACTTGTTTATTTGCGTACTAGATTTTAACTACTAAATTGTCCGTTTACACTTATTAATTTACTTAAAATTTAGTTAAATACTTAATACGTGTAAACCGAACATTAAGGCTGGAATTTTAGAAATTCCGTTCTTATTAGGATTAAAAATGTTTTAGCTTTTTTGAAAAATCAACCCCTAAAGGAGATAAATTGGGGTTGATTAGATTATTGGGGTTAAGTTTATTGAAAATTCACTGATTTAAAAGCAAGCCCTAGGAAAAGTAAAATTAAGGTTAATGTATAAAGCATAAGCCTCGCATAACTAAAAGCAGGACTAAAATCATAAAATTGAAACTAGCCGCTCATTGGACAAATAGCGCATTTTTTATGTCATCACACAATATTATGAAGATGATTTAATGCTTATATTTCAAAACTGCACCAAGTGTTGGGACTTGTATATTATCTATGGCAACATTGCCAAAATATTACGCAGAAAATAAAGTAGTTATTATTTCATACACCTACCTATTTAAATTAAATTACTTTTTAATTAAAATTGTTAGAAATCCAAAATGTTTTAACATTATATGATACACCTATTATATCATATTAACTCATACGTTGAGCGATATGTTGCGCAATGTTATGCATTGCGGATATTGCTGTATGTGCAGTGGCGTAGCTAGCCCTAAGGAGGCCCCATATCAATATTTGTTGTGGGGCCCCCTCGACGTCAACTGTCAAATATAAAGGGAGTGCCAACTGTAGCGGTCGTAGGCCGCTGGCGAGCTTTTTTTTGAGTCTTAGTGGGGCCCCTATGCGCTGGGGGCCCCGTATAATTAATTGATACGGCTGATACGATGGTAGCTACCCTGTGTATGTGTTTTACGTATTATAGTATAGGTACCTACTTTGCTCTATAAAGTTACGTAGGTACCTATGGTTACTCTGTGAATAATGCACAAAATACCTCTAGGGTTGCCAACTGTCCGAATTTTGAGCCTTCAATTCTTCCGTTCCATAATCTATCACGCTAGCCAAGTGAGGATTATAGTCACCACGAACTAAGAAGCCCAATTTGTCGTTTGCCATCACAGTGACATTAGAGATGTACGAAAAAATCGGTTCACAAAAGAAACCAATTTTTACAACAAATCGATTCAAAATTATAAGACCTTCTAATCGATTCGATAATTAAATTTTAAACTAAAAACCGTAATACTTAGGTACCTAGTTACCTACCTACTAGCTCGATTGAGCTATCTCGTACCGCGTATTCTCAATATGTACCTATTTACGACTTCAATAAAATATTCTTTTATCCATTCGCCCATGAACATCAACAACACCAAAAACATCACTGGTGCCTTGCTGGCCAAGAAAGAGAGAAGAAAAAGAAAGAAAGATAGATCATGATAGAATGAAAGTCCCGCTCAGTTTCATAATAATATTTTGACATAATATTATATTATGAGCGTCAGGAAAAAACTAAAGTGAATAAATTCTTGCTTATTTCGTAAGACACATTCATGTATACATAATTATTATTTTGTTGAAAAAAAAAAATGTTTACCGCAACCTTAAATACCTAATTACATATAACATATTATCTGCAGTTAATGTCCATGGATAGCGAAGTGCCCATACATAATGGAAAATGTCCTTTGTTAGAATCCAATTCGTCGTGGTATTTATTATTGGGTACCTAATTTTAAATCCAAATGCAAGCAAATCATTTTTAACAATGTAATTAAATTAATCAATTTTCATTTTTAAATTTCGATTATAGTAATGTATCGATTATGATTG
Source organism: Thymelicus acteon (assembly GCA_951805285.1). Lineage (NCBI taxonomy): Eukaryota > Metazoa > Arthropoda > Insecta > Lepidoptera > Hesperiidae > Thymelicus > Thymelicus acteon. The sequence goes on along the minus strand of OX638225.1, from coordinate 9,892,271 downwards.
GTTTTATAAACGGTTTCAAGCCGTCACATCACCCTACGCCAGATTAGATTTAGGCTTCTTCATATAAGATTGTTTTGACGTCATATATTTTTATTAAATTTTGCATAAATTATGATGTGATGGGATTTTTACTAGATTTTAACGTATAATATGATTTATAATCAACGCCAATGAAAATGAGTAGGGATTTTTAACAAATTTTGGCAAAATCCTTTGTCCGTAAGTATTCAACTATTCATGTCAAGTAAATGAATATTCCATTTCTGTCAAAGACACCCATACAAGGTTAATTCATATTAATAAATAGCAGCTATCATTATGGGCATCTTAGATAATTTTGACTATAGTAGACTTCACACGCCTATAAGAACATTATGGAGAACTCTCAGATGTGTAGATTTCTTCATGATAATAATATTTTCCTTCACCGAAGCTAGTGATAATTAATTTCTAAAGTTGCGTATCCACTTGAGCAGGCTCGTGACGAGCTGTCTCATCAATAGCGTGCCGCGAGCTGCAGAAAGTTCATGCGTCCCCACTTGAGCCAAATAAAAGAGTATCGTGGAACCAAGCCTAAATCTAAGCCACAGTTCTCTCAGTTTCGCTCGCTGGGCGGCCGCATTGTTTGGTTAAGGTCGCGGCAAGCCTCAACTTGAAGTAGCGATGGGCAACTCGACGAAATTTACTCGAGTAACTCGAGTAAACTCTTTGGTCGAGTAACTCGAGTAACGATTTTATGTACTCGAGTAAACTCGGCCGATTCAACTCAGCGACGAACGCGAGTCGACGCGGCGACGCGGTTCAACTCAGTCGGTGTTAATCGTCGAGTTCGTCGACTTCGTCGAGTTGCCGCCGACGCGCTTCGCGTTGAGACGATTTTACTCAGTCAACTCATTACTCGCTCGCGTCGGCTACTCGCTGACATCGCTGTCGCGTCGGTTCGGTTCGGTTACTCGAGTTTACTCGAGTTTTTACTCGAGTAAACGGTTAATTTTGCTCGAGTAACTCGAGTTGTAAAAAGTATTACTCGGCCCATCGCTAACTTGAAGCACGGTCTCCACTTGCTCTGCCGCGGTTGCCTCAAATGGATACGCGGCTTATTAAGCACATAATTTTTAAAAATTAGAGGTACGCGCTTGGATTCGAACTCGGGCGCCCGCGCTCGTAAGACCAATGTTCAAACTGCTAGGCTAGCGCTACTATGACTTTAGTACTAGAAAGCTGTAATTTGTCATGATTATAAAAACTATTACGCCAAAATCTTTAAAAAATCTGTCAATGTGAGGAACCTACTCTTCCCTCTACGAAACTCATAGTGCGAGGTATCGTTGGATAGGTCTTTCAATAAAATTTCGCGGCGGCGTCCAAAATTTGTGATGATCAGATGGTAATCCAAATGGCAATCATTGTTAACGAATCTTACTAATTATTATCACATTATCTTATACCAACGAGTAGTAAGGTCATACAATAACCAGTTACTACCTTTAAGGTTAATAAAGAAAATACTTGAAGTGTATTTAATATTTTAATGGTTTTTATATGTAGGAATTGAATCATCGTATTCTAACATCTATCTATACACATGACAAACATACGCGACAGTCAGGTAGAGTTGCCAGATGGCCGAGAAATCGTTTTGAGGTCTTGTCCCGTAATTAATTAGTGTCCAGTAAATAAGACTTCCTGTCTTGAATTTCGCATCGACAGAAAGGAGCTGAAAATAAATACAGTCGCGGAACTTCGCACCACGTTGAAATTTTCACGTGCGTTAGCAAAAAAAGGGGCGTTCTCGCCTCCGTCCCTCTAAACAAAACCTTGGTTCCGGCATTCGAATTGTCCCGAAAATAATAAACCTGACTGTATCTGGCAAACCTACAGGCAGGTATCTATGCATGGAGCACAGACATATCAGGTCTGTGGCATGGAGTATAGTCTAAGGAGAGCCATCTCTGTGTATGAAAAGCATTAGATGTAGTACCTATAGATTCAGCCACGGCGTGGCCGCACATGAGTCAGAGAATTTACGTTTCTATAAGATTATTTTAAAAGTAATGTAACAAAATTTAACAAGCAGCCCAGAATACTGCTACCCACCATCGTACTTAAACTTATATACTTAAAATTGCTACGATTTCTGCTTAGAAAACAAACTGAAACTTTAAATCTCCATATACCCAACCCACTCTTCATTGTTTGTCACAACTCATTCATTGTTTGCACTTGTGACAAACAATATAAGTACATATAATAAAATCGGCCACAGTGACGGGGACAAAAAATAATATGTTTGTCTCTTTTTTTTACGTAAATTTTATAACTGGCGATCTCGCTCTGTCAAATGTATGGGAGAATCTACTGGTTCTAAATCTATGATTAAAAGTGTACGGAAAAACGCGTCCAATAACGGGTGGCGTAGCGGTGCGCTAGGATGCTATGTTCATTGCGACGCCAGCGCTATTGTCGTAGGATGATGGTGGTAGGTACTGGAACCTCTATTTTCAGTATAAAGCTGGACACTTTTTCAGCTTTCCCCCCGTATGAGATGGCTCACCTTACCTCTATGTGTCTATGTACATACTATGTGAATGTCATACTATAACATTCTAGATTAGAAAGATTTACAAATGCAGCAACCTTTTTCTCACAGAAATCTGGCACACATACACATCTCACAAGTTGTCCATCTTGACCTGAAAAATATACAATTATGTATTTTTAAATTTTTCAAATGATCAGAAAATTGCACCTAGTATCTTATTTTGTGTGAAAGGCAGCTGGGCTCTGACATGCTCTAGATGTCAGGGTACCTTACCTACCTAGACTACAAATTGTAACTTGCTACTTCCTTCAACTTTTACTAGGAAATGTGCTAATGTATTTCACTTTCAATGCTGGATTTCATTTTAATTGCTGGCATTTCCCACTTTCTTTTTGGTAAATAGAAGGTTAATTTAAATCTCAATATAGATCTTTCTTGAAGGATAGGGGCCATCCATAAATTACGTCACACTAATTTCATGACTTTTTGATCCCTCCCCCCCCCCTTGTCACAGTTGGTCACATTTGTGAGACCTACCCCCACCTAGTGTGACGTCATATTATGAAATTTTACACCTAAAAAATATTAAATTAAAACAGCAGATTCAAAATAAGTTTTATTTCCATTAATTGTTTTTTAATATTTATCTATACATACAAATTATTCGAGTTTGAATGTGACGTCACGAAATTTAGGACCCCCTCCCACCCCTTGTCACACAATGTCACACTTCATCGACCCCCTCCCTCCCCCCTAACGTGTGACGTAATTTATGGATGGCCCCATAGGTCATAAACAAAAAGTTATAAATATTTTTTAATACCTTTAAATAACTCAGTAGCAAATTCTCCACAATTGCCACTAAAGTATACTACTGGACAATTGTATATGGTAAAAGGATCCGTATCAATGCATGGTGTGCATGGTACTGTGTCAGGGCATGTGGGAGCCATGTGACGCCATTGCAATGTCTTTTTCAATACTTCCAAGGGGCTGTTTATTTTGCTATACCGCATTATGTCTAAAACTGGTTCCCCAGATGTTCCCAAGAATGGTAGTCCTGTTTACAAAAGTTATTGTTAAAGTTTCATAACTTACATAATTACAAAACAAGTTATAATTTTACAGGCTATAAAGTTAGTACTTACCACCAATTTCACATTCATACGGATTAGACACCCTGCTAAACGATTTAAATTCAATTGACTTTGGAAATAAACCTGAAAATAATATAATTACTTTAATAATATGAAATATATTTAGTAACGTCTTGTAGAGACGACAGCATATTTACTTACAATAATGAAATGGTTTCTGCGGTAACATAATGCCAGTGGGATCCTTGCAGCCAGGCATCAGGTCTAGAGGAGCTACTGTACTAACTGCAGCACAGAAGGAATCTACCGTATCAGATGCTGCTATGACATCTGATTCATTCAAGGTACTTTCATTTGAATGGTTCATAAATACTCCGCCTTAAATGAAATCATTCAAATGTACTAAATAAGAGATTAAATATTATGTATATGCCAATTCAAGCTACATCGCTCACCTGGCAATATAATGGCACATCTACGTTTGTCATATTTTACATAAACGAGGATCAAAGATTTATAAAAATGTTTAAAATTAATTTATGGGTTAGTTTTACGTTTTTTATAGACTGTATGGGTTTGGTTACTAGTATAGACATTAATACATATTTACCAGTATGTAGATTATGCACTTTTAAACATGTATACCATATAAACTAAATTTCGCATTTTTTGCAGATGTGCCATTATAATACTAAGTGAGCGACATGTTACATTCAAGTATACTATTTACCTGCAATAATAACTCTTACAATCTTAGATATTTCCTCTTGGTATTGAGCTGTGCCACAAAAACCTGACAGCCATTCTAAAAATAGATTCAGAGAGAACAAGTGATCAGCTGTTTTTGAAGCCATGTTCAAGCCTGATATGAGCACCACATACCTGAAAGTGATAATTTAATAACATTTGTTTAAAATTTTATACTTCTTTAATTTTAACTAATGTTGTAACTTGTGAAACTATTGTTTAAATTATAAGCCTTTTATTTATATTCAATAACAGTCAAGAAACTTGGCAATTTAATATTATTGTAGGTCTTTCCAAGACAAGAATTTGAAGAGCTATTAGACTCTTATTTAGTTTCTGCTGATAAGCAATCAGCAAATTCTGAGAAAAGTTAAAGAAGCAATCATAATTACCTGTCACTATCTGGTTTCCGCAACGGTTTCTGTACATTACAACCCGGCCAACACACATCCTTAATAGTGAAAACACCATCTTCTTCTTCTGAACCTAAGAAATAGTAATTGTAGCAAAATAAGTATAAAAAATAATTAACTGGGAGATAAATGTAGTTTGGCAATTCCTTAGTAAATAGATTCATAGATAGAAAAATAATTTTTACCTAATATACCAACTACAACACCAGTAACAACTTCATCAATATTTATGCAATCTCCAGACAATTTGATTCTCTGAAGTTCATCCTCGAGTACAATGCTGTCATTTTCATGAACAAAGTGTGTCCTGAAATAAATAATTGGAAGACTATTTGCATGTGCTTTTTGAGGGGTTTAAATATAGTTTTAATTATAATAGTGAAAATTATTATTGAGAGAATGAAACATGCTAGATACTAACAAAGCACAAAAAATGTAATATAAAATTACTTTTATGCTATTATACAAACCTGGCAGGCTGAGGTACAATTTCTAATTCATCTGAAAGCTCTTTTAGAATACTTGGTTTCAATTGCTGAAGTTTGAAAAGAGTACCAATGATTACACATAAAGTACCTTTCTCACGTAATTCACACAATTTTAACACTTTATATTTATTTGACCATCTTTTATGTACAATAGGGCCTATAATATTTCTGAAAGTATTCAGTCTTGCAGAATAAATATGTGCATACTGTTTAGAAAAATCTCTGGACACTTGATAAAATCGTTTCGAGCAGTCGGTGTATTCTACAGCATGTCGTTCTAATTCTTCAGTTTTATAAGAGCTTTCCAGGGTGGAAGGTTCAACTTTGAATAGCATTTTAAGCGTTAAGTTACTATTCTAAAATATTTTACCAATTTCCTAATTTTAATTTCGATATTTCTTTTCTAAGAGCGCCAAGCGGCAAGCCAGACAAAACTGTTAACACGTGACAGTAATGACAGTTGACTCTTGACAGTGACATTTTCCTTTTAACGTTTTTTAAAACAAAATCGGCATCATGGATATATTACTCTAACTGGATACGTAACTTCGTAAATTTGGTACCTGAAGTCGATGAATGACGTTCACAACGATCAAAATAACCCTTTTGTGGTTGCGGCGAAAACGTCACTGATGACGTCATTAATTTCGCTCACACCGAGCTCATAATGACCCATCTGAAGAGATGGTTCGAAGTGGTCGAAGTGGCCGGTGCACATGCAAGTGGAACGGGAAAAATCGCGGTCGTGAACGTGGTCGTTGTGAACGTGTTTCCATTGTTTTCATTTAAAAAAAACTAGAGTGCACCGCGTTAAGTAAACGGTGCATGGAGTATTAAGGTAGAAGGAGGGCCATCTCAGATGAAGGGAAAGATGAAAAAGTGGTTAGCTGTTAACTTTTAATAGAGGTTCCAATAATGGCCATTTCTGAATGGCGATAGTATGTGACAAATAGTGATATGAACCATGAACATATCTGTTGTAGACGGAGTGAAGTTTGCTGAGTTCAAATATTTAAAAATTTTCATGTATAATGCCAGTATACAAAAACTCAATTATTTATGTTGTCTAATGTAATGTTAGACTTACAATGTTTTAGTAAATATAACCAAAATACTGCTGTGAGAAAACGTGATTTTTAGTAGTATGATTTTTTTAAATTATTGACTACGATATGAACATAGCTGTTGTAGATGGAGTGAAGTTGCCGAGTTATGTCTAGTGCATCCACAGCGTCACTCCTAATGAATGGCGCTAGTGTCTGAAAAATAGATAATCGATACCCAAAATTTTACGCTTTTTTACGAACACTTTTCATAAACAGAGATGGCCTTCCTTCTCTCTAAGTTCTAACTTCCATAAAACTGCGCTAAATAAGATTAAAAAATGGCGGGAGTACAACGAGTCAAGTTAAACAATTTAAACATAAATTTAAAAAATGCTTTGATTGTTGGGATCATTATCGCAAAGAGTAATTATCGGAAAATAGGTTTAAAAAAGAAAAACGGCGAATCGCGTGGTGTCATGTCTTTTACATTACGAGATTCCAAAGTAGATACTATTAATGTCGATGTATGGGGTTCAGAATACTTTGTTATAACTTTTTACGAAAGGTTTCTTGTTGGTGACGTAGGTAATAAAGAATTATTGTTAACGTTAGGTTTAACAAAGTTTATCATACTCAAAAAAAATGTTTCCGTCCACATACTTTAAAATATAATTTAATTTTCAGTGGAAATATCTTCACCCAAAATTTGTGTTAAAAGTGGAGACAATGAACTTTACAGGCCACAAGTAAGTTTCCTTACCAAAATTATTTAGTGGAAATACCAACTCCCCTCCAAGCCATTTAGGTAGGTAGGTACTTAGTTAAAATTTCTTTTATACATATTGAAATATGTAAACGAAATTTGACCTCTTCGTAAACAAAAATAACACAACACTTTTCAAATTCTTATAATTTTGTTTTTGTATTTTTGGAACGAAGTTCCTTATCGCGCATTGCGAAAGGGGGCTAGGCGAATTTGGTAACGAAAAGTTGTAACGACACTTTTTGCCGTCGTGTTAGTCGTTACAACTCGTGCGGCGTCGTTACATGTCGTGCGGCGTGCGCATGTTTCTCTGTCTGTCTCTCTCTCTCTCCCTCTTATAGAAAGCAAGCCAGATATTTTCGTTTCTTGCAGTAAGTACTAGGATAGCAAAAACATGCAGCAAGTGTGCCAAAACAAATCTGGGGTATTAAATTTCTCATAAGTGTTATAACGACGGCAAAGTGTCGTTACAACTTTTCCTCTTAATTTATAATTGCGCGATAAGGACACACACACATACGCACGCACGCACGCACGCACGCACGCACGCACGCACACACACACACACACACACAGACTGCACATTCTTGCTGTAAAACTCCAAACCTATCTTGTAATAGCAATCTTTTATAATTTTATTGTTTTGATTATACGTTTAAGTCCAATAAATCTTGATATACAAAATGGAAGAGCGGGACTCCCTAACACAGGCATTACTGATGCTTAAAAGGTGGGTCCCAACAACATGTAAATACATATGTAACATTTTTTGGACCAATAAAAATTAATTAATTCTTTAATTCCTGAAACCCCCAGTCCCCGACAAACAGTCCTCACGGGACTTTACAGATTATTTTTCTGAAATGGTGGCGGGGCCAGCTAAATAAACTAAGCCCATCCTAAGAATAAATCAATTTCATCATGATTGAGTGTTAGTTTTCCCTCCAAATAAAATTTCCATCTCTTATTCACTTTCAAGGTCTCCTCGCCATTTTATTTATCTCTCAACGAAGGAATATCAGACGTGGGAATGTTTACCGGCGATGCCTTGGGCGCGTATCTGCCTCTTCTCCATATTCCTAGCAAGCCTTCCTCTGGCTATTGCGGTCTGGCTGAAGTTATGAAATTTCAAGGTATAAATATTGCATTTTGAAGACACCTTGTTACTTCATAGGTTAAACAGATATCCAGTTACTCCTAAATCTCAGTTTTATAAAAAATATGCCGAAACTTGCTACGTAACGAAACTACATAAAACTCAACGAAGTCAAATTCCATTTCAGAGAGCGAAAACATCTACGTTGATCTTTTAGTCGTCGTGAAATCTATTAAGCCCGTCAAAACAATTAGAACCAAAACTGGTAAGCTCAAAACTGGTACAGTGTAATAAACAAAACTACTTTTTTTTTGTTATATTTCAGGATAGCTCCACGTATATTTTTCAAGGGTATGTGCACCCCACTTTAAGTGGACTAAGCTGGGTGGCAAAGACCAGGGACCAAAACAGAAACCTGGCTCTGTTGCTTCAGTAAGTTCCTTCCACCACGAGCATCCTGTAGAGCTTCGAAGCTTTGTTTCAAGGGTGCATAAGTCCCTTAACCCTTACGGCTTACAAGTTATACGACAACTTCTACATAACCTTACCAAAGCTAAAATAAATACGTCTATGCTTATATAAATTGGTTTGTTACATTACTATTTTAGGTACAGACATGTCGCTAAGGTCCGTTGAAGTAATGGACAACACAACACCAGCTGCGATTATTCTGGACATTTTCGATATCGACACAATACAAAGGTAAGGTTCCTATTTCTAATTCCCAATCTAGATAAAGTAAATACGAGTATCTTGGCATTCTTGGCTCACTGGCAGATCAGAATTTTTTGGCCCGGAAGGGGCAAACTTCTCAGAGTCCCTGCTAACTCTAGCATACTGACAAAAGTAGGTAAGAAGCGAACTGGTAACGCCTCGGTAATCGGTAAATTCTCTATACATCCATGAGCATGTTCCTAACTATACCCTCAGAGCCGAAGAGTGGCGTCCGCTCGAGAGCGTGTTGTTCATAGCGGACGCGCGGGTGTCGTTCCGCCGCGCGCTCACGCTGCAGACTTGCGCGCGCTCCGTGCTCACCCACCAGCCACACACGCCGGACGCTGAGGCCCTGCGACTGTATATCAGGAACCAGACTAATACGCGTGAGTGTCACGTTCAGGTTATTAGTCAGATCAGTCACGATCAGTTTGCTGTTTTAGCAAAGGGAGAACTCCCGCCAGGCGAGATTGTGTTGCCTGGAGGGCGGATAACAACCGGGACCAACGGCTTTACGTGCCTTCCGAAGCATGGAAGCGCTCAATAACTTAATGCCACTAGTGGTCACCCATCTAACTACCGACCGCGGCCACTGTTGCTTAACTTTGTCGATCACTTAGAATTGACACAAGCTGCTATATCCAGGTGGTTGGGAAGCGGGTGCCTGGTCGTCATGGAGCGGCGAGCGCGCCAGTGCGGCGTCGGTGGCGCAGATCCGCGACCGTCTGGCAGACTCCGCCCCTTTCTGCGCTGCGCTGCACGCCTTGTTAACACATCTAGACTTGGATGAGCTTTCCAATAATACGTGAGGCTAATTAATCTTTTGTCTTCCTTGTCTTGTCTGTGTGTCTAATAAAAAATTTCTTGTTGTATTTGACGTCACCTAAGTCTTTCCCTCCTTTCCTTCCTTTCTTTTTTACTGTATGATAAAGCACTTTATTTTATGTATCTTAAATGAGTTTTAAACGTCGTAGGTTTAACGATAACAATAATGAAGAATTGCGAGTTTGGTTCGCGGACCACACTGGGGAACTTGGCGCCAATATTCCCATTACGGTGCTAGAAGATGCTCTGGGGCTGTCGGTAAGGAATTTTACGTTTCTTACTCAATGTACTCAAACTTTTATCAACGTACTTATTCATGGAAATCCACTTAAAACTTTTAAAGTGAAACTTTTATTCTATCATCCCAAAATTTTTCGTCCATCTATCGCATGTCGCATTACAGCCAGATATCCAATATATGGGGGTAGGCCAATATGGCGGCGCCCATAGCTCGCATCACCTGACCGTGTTTACATATATTCTCAATTATTTGTGCAAGTATTCCTCGATATTTCTGTGTTTTGATCTGTATGTTAATGTAAATGTTTTTAAAGTGAAACTTTTATTCTATCGCCCCAAAATTCTTCGTCCATCTATCGCATGTCGCATTATAACCGGCCCTGGAGAAAGAATAATAATGGAGATTCAATGATTTAAATAAATATTACTCTTAATTTTTAATAGGGGCCATCCATAAATTACGTAACACTAATTTCATGACTTTTTGATCCCTCCCCCCTCCTATTCACAGCTGGTCACACTTGTGAGACCTCCCCCCCCTAGTGTGACGTCACATATTATGAAATTTTACACCTAGAAATTATTAAATTAAAACAGCAGTTCCGAAATAAGTTTTATTTCCATTAATTGTTTTTTAATATTTTCATATACATACCGTTTATTCGATTTTGAAATGTGACGTCACTAAATTTAGGACCCTCTCCCACCCCTTGTCACACTACATCGAAAAAGAAAGATACTTAGGAGTTTTATTTCGAACAGGCACATCAACTAAACTCAATGGGTGGTGAGGAGCGAGCAGCCATACGCTGGAAGCTGCTGTTGGAGCAGTGCACCGCCCGGCTCGCAGTCACCCCGCCGCGCGTCATCGTGCTGTCCGTCAGGCGCGCGACCCCCGCCGACCCCATACCGCTCTACTGACTTCTTTGTTCTGAATTATTTTAATACAATTTGAAAATTGCATTTACTAGGTTTTTTATTGATTAGATTAATCATTTTTTATAATTGTTTCCAAATATTCCCATCTCTACAAATATTATAAAGCTGAAGAGGTTGTTTGGTTGAACGCGCTAATCTCAGGAACTACTGGTTCGAATTGAAAAAATCTTTTGTGTTTGATAGTCCATTTATCGAGGAAAGCTATAGGCTATACTTAGAATAATAATAAAAGGCTATATAACATCATATATTTTAGTAGTTAGTTTTTTCCACAAATTAACGCGGATGAAACCGCGGGGCACAGCTAGTACCATATAAGCACAATTTTAAGGTAATTTATTGTACTATCGAAGTAATGCCATATTATACGTATTTTGCGATAAAGTTCTTGTAAAAGCTTTATCCACAAAATTAAGTGTTCCCAGACTGGCAACAGCGCCAACTTCGTAGTGCTGCCTGTTGTAAAGGCGCCTTGGTAACATTATTGATATAACAACCTATACTTGAGTCAAACTCGTATCAGAATACTTGTCAATAAATCGTAAAAATTCCTTTATAGGGTTTTCACAAACTGATTTGTATTTCGCACACCAAATAACTATTAAAGAACGAAATAATCATTATAACGTTTGTGACAACTTCATTATTTTAATATTGACCTATAACAACAACACACTAAGAGAAAACGACGTAAAAACCAACATCTTAAAACAATTTTCGTCATGAATAACTCACGCTCGCACATCCTTAATTTCGTGAAGCGACTTCAAACCTTTGTAGAAACTTATTGTTTTGAGGCCGGCCTACCTATGACTATAAATAGAAATGACTACGAAAACCTCACAGCTATAATGGCGCTTACATGCTTTGCAACTTGGTCGTATTATATTTCGAAATACAGTGAAATCAACTTATCTGTGACTATCAGGAGGGCGCTGCCGGACGCATTGGACCAATCATAGTGCGCATAGTAGTAATTTATGAATGGGATGGCATTAGTTCCAATTTTCGCCACGTCACAAATAAGTTCTTGAGAGATGGCACTGTACAGATTATACAGATATTTCATTCCACTCAATATGCATGAGCATAAAATTATTTATAAGTTAAATTTCATTAAACAAAGCCGAATAACATTTTATATATCGGAGCAGCTGGTTTTATCAGTACCAATTTCTGACAATTATAGTCAGGAATGAGAGCTGAACCCCCCCCTGGTGGCCTCCAACCTCCCCTTAATCAGCCACCCCAAGCCTCGCATAACCCCTGGTCCGATTCTGTTATTAAAACTTCTTCTGTTTGTTTTTTTTTATATAATAATAATATGAATCCTGAAAAGAGTTCAATTATTATAAACTGATTGTTTAAACAAACCGATATTCTTGAGGCGTGAACCATGTCACGTTTAGATGTCCGTACGGTTCGGCCGCTCAAATCGAAGTGAGCCCTCGGCAGATTAGCAACTGGTTTTATATCGCCTGATTCATCGAATGATCTGACTAATGTGGTGTGCAATAAAGTGTAATAAATAAATAATAAATAATGTGATATCGAGTATCGAGTATCTTATCGAGTAAACAAATGGAAGTAAATTCGTAATCGAATTATAATGAAATATCGACTTACGCGCCGATACGGCCATTCTGCAACAAGGTCGCCTCGACCTTAAAAATAATAACAAAACACTTTACATAAGAAAGGAAAAGTAGGGAGGCCCCTGTCCTCAACCTAGTCATCACATAGTAGAGAGGCCCCTGTCCTCCATCTACTAGTGAATCCTATCTAGGGAGGCCCTTGTCCTCAACCTAGTCAACACACAGTAGAGAGGCCCCTGTCCTCCATCTACTACAGCAATTAGAAATAACTTAATATTATTTTGTAATTATTCAATCTTTCACCTCACTCGTCACAATTGACGACTCAATAACTTCAACTTCTCACCCTTCTCAATGGCTGTTCCATAACCTTCAACTCTGCGCCGATACGGCAGCATCCTTGACACATTCACTTGATTTGGATGTTGCAGCGCTTGCTGCAGTCGATCGCGAACAAAGCTTCATAACTCTGCTTCCAACTTGAGTGAACTGGCAAAAACCATATTATCCATGGAAATCACGACGGAAATCATTATGAGAAAGCGTTGCCAATATAGGACCTGTAGGACAAGATTGAAATAGAGAGAACCAACTTTACAATAATTCGTCAGGGTCGCAGTTCATCAATATTAGAGATTTCGTCCTCAAGGGTCCTTATGTAGCAGCAGTAAACATATAAATGATGACGTACATTGTAATAATTCTTTATATTTTACTATCAAACAAATTTCCATGGATTTCGCCTACCCAACGTTACTCATTTAAAGCAAGACTCGTGGCCAGTTTCCAAACATCTCTTGTTTTTGATTCAACAAAGCCACGCATCATTTAAATGTTGTTTATCTCCTCTTTATGGCGTCTTACTCCCCACTACTTAGGGTCACCATTCCCTAATCGTTGCACATCTTCTGCCCGACGATGTGTTGCACATCCGTGCATACTCAGTCCGTCTACGAATATTCAGAGTTCATTCTGGGCGCTGTCGCTGGTAGTACATACAGCAACTTGATTTCCAGATATGCGCCAATTTGACCAATTCACCAAGCTGGACTAGGACATTCCATTTTGCCCACCGTCAACCTTGCCAGCAACGACTTTTCCAGCAATATGACTGAAAAACTTGAGTACTTAGCATAGATAGAAAGCGGAAATTTGGGTCCCAAAGCAAAAGTGGTTGCGCTAGATTTATATATTTGTGCTTTCCAGCTATCTGAAGCATTTTCTTCCCACATGACATCCCAAAAACATTGGCATGGCCGCAATTAGCCCTCCTGTGTTCAGGTCTCTACCCCGTAACCATCAATAGAGAACACTTAAGAGCCGTCTTTGTTTCGACTCAGAGCGAAATGCTTTGATCAGTCCATATACTCGCAGTAGTTATTTTTGCCACTTTCATTTCCAATCTTCTTTAAATCCGTAATTGTTTATATTGCCTTTGTAATAGATAAAGACTTCAACAGTTTAAATCTAAATACATTCGCGAGCCGTAGTCTGCTACCACGGTCGACCACCGCTAGTTTAATTTTTCTTTGTCTGAATCTAAGAAACATCTCTTATCCGATTCACTCTGTATGGCAGAAGTAGACTATTTCAACTTCACTGATGACTAGTAGATTAGAATCATTTGAGTATAGGAGGTCTTCACCTTAAAATCTCTTTAGATTTTAATGCCAGCTATAGTTTTTCCACCATTCCAGCTTTCGTAAGTCCCTCTGATAGAAAGGTCCCTCCATGAGGGTTATGAATGGATAAAAAGGATACATCCAACAGCTTTTCAAAACTAAAGAGTTCCGATATTGTTTTCGTTATGGCTGCTTGTAGTTCTCACTTACACTATCATCATCTATTCCACAAGTCATAAAAACGTCTTCCATGGCAAACATGTCGAATCTTCCATACAAAATTGAATATTGAATAAATTGAAATCGCTGTCCAACTGCGCCGCAATAAAAGCAGTAAACGTGAGCACTCGAGATGGATACTAAACCGTGCGAGAACTGTTACGTAGGCATCACTTAAATTTTCTCTATTTGGCCATCTATTCCACGTGTAATTTTTCTTTCCTTTCTTATATCGGCTAATCGCATTCTCATAATCTGTATATTATTACTGTGTAAATTTTGTAAATTAACACTACTCCTGCAATCCCCTGAAGTGTCTTATTACTTCCTCAAAACGATGACTTCGTAGTGATTTGAACAAGCAACATTCTTTCTTCTTTTGCATGAAATAAAGATTCAATAAGTCTTCAAATTCTCCAGCACTCCCTTCGCTCAAAATTTTTACAGAATCTTAACCGAACGAATCAGCAAAAAGCGTTGAACTCATGTGATATGGCTGTTGCATCTGTTAGTTCAAAAAGCGACGAATCCCGCTATTCATAAAATATCCGACTGACCTGGGATATAAAAGCCATGGTTTCATAATTGTTGCATCTTGCTGGTGCTCCATTTATAAAGCGGAAGAATCACACACCCTGTCCAATCGTCAGACCACTCTTCAGTAAACCAGATATGGTTACATATGAACATTTCAGATATCCATACCTTGTCCCCAAAGTATCCGCCGCAAACAGGTCAACAGCGGTCAAAGCAGCGATGACCACAAATTGAATAATTAGAGATCCTTGGTCAAACAACTCCACGCCGTCGCAATGCGTGACAATCATTTGTTCGCTGGAGTTCAGGAATAGAGCTGGGTACAATAGTTTCACCACTGGTCAGTCACTGCGCCTAATTTCGAAGTAGCATACTGGTCCCATCCTTAATCATTTAACTTTAAGCCTCAACCATTTAGAGAGAAGTCTGATTTTCTTATACAGTTCTACGGCTCTTATGCCATGCTACTCACATCTTCAGAGCGCCAGAATGCAGATACTTCCTCGTGTCTTATTACTGGGCTCATTTCTGAGCATTCTTCACAATCCTCATGTTTTGATAGAACGCTGGTATTGAAGGCCCTTTGTAGATGATGATTCCATTGCCTTCCACCCGCAACAAACACAACCTTCGATCGTATGTACCTTCGATACGATGCATAATCCACAGGTTGGCGTTCCACGCATAATTATCACAACGTTTTATAAACTTGAATTAAACTCAGACGTTATACGCACTCACATTCATGGCCCCACAGTAGGACCTCCTGCGTCGTGGGCACTCGAAGCCAGGACCTCTGGTGCGGCGGCAGCGGTGCAGCATGGCAACCATTACTCCACAGGTCGTCACGTTGTAATCAATTGCATTACATTTTTCACTATTTCATGATATGCGGGTTCTCTCAAGTGGATACCGGAGTACCTCTATGTAACTCAAAAAAACTATTGTTATCACTCACCATAATCTTAATAAAACGATGATTTTGTGATTATCTCCAACAATATTCCAGCGTTATAGTAGTCAATCATGGTTCTTGGAGTGGTAATACGCTAAAAAGACCAGCCATTGACGTGTCAAATCAGATACTTGCGGATAACATCACTTAGGCGTACGGCCACACACACAAACACGCTCCCCTTTTTTTACAACGGTCCTCACATCTTCAACCATAGGGCGGGACGGGAACACAACATAATACACTAGATGACCCCAAATCGTATTCTCTTTACTATATCACACGGTAGATTTCTTGAACTGTCCGCGTTTTGCTTTCTGTACAAATAAATCTCTCGTTGTACAACTGATATCCCTTCAGTATCTGGAACACAGATTTATTTAAAAAAAAAACAAAAGCTAAATTCAAGACCTTTTTAAAACATGAATCGCTTCTGGCGCCACAGCGCCATGAAACGTTCCACTTGTTTTTCCTCCTCACACCACCACGTTCATAGAGTTGGAAGTCGTTGAAGCCAGAGAATTCCACGCGCCAAACGTTCCTGGCCCGGAATCAAGCTTGTTGCTCCGCAGGCAGGGTCACTACCAACTAGGCTGCAGGGCCGTCAATTACTTATGGCATATCTTGTCTTGATTTGTACCCGCAGTTTGCCATTACCTGTGCGACGATGCCGTCACATCACCATATTTCACACGTTCAAGTTCCATGGTGACCGTGCCAGGAGCTGACACTCGTTTCCCCATATTTATCACTACCAATAGGCATATAATAAAAAAATAATAACGTCTTACCAATATAATCGCTATGGCACTTACACTCCTTGCTGAAAATCCTGGTTTACGTATCCCGCTTCTGATATCGGAGCAGCTGGTTTTATCAGTACCAATTTCTGACAATTATAGTCAGGAATGAGAGCTGAACCCCCCCCTGGTGGCCTCCAACCTCCCCTTAATCAGCCACCCCAAGCCTCGCATAACCCCTGGTCCGATTCTGTTATTAAAACTTCTTCTGTTTGTTTTTTTTTATATAATAATAATATGAATCCTGAAAAGAGTTCAATTATTATAAACTGATTGTTTAAACAAACCGATATTCTTGAGGCGTGAACCATGTCACGTTTAGATGTCCGTACGGTTCGGCCGCTCAAATCGAAGTGAGCCCTCGGCAGATTAGCAACTGGTTTTATATCGCCTGATTCATCGAATGATCTGACTAATGTGGTGTGCAATAAAGTGTAATAAATAAATAATAAATAATGTGATATCGAGTATCGAGTATCTTATCGAGTAAACAAATGGAAGTAAATTCGTAATCGAATTATAATGAAATATCGACTTACGCGCCGATATATATTTATGTTTATGTATTTTAAAACAGTCTATATCGATTTTATACGTAACTATTCCGTGTTATTTTAAACTTTTGCAAAATAAATATTATGTTTAAAAATAAAATAAAATTACAAAGAGTGGAACGAAACGCGACTTGCGAACTCCAGATTTAGTTCAAACGTACTTTATACGACCAAAAGTTTCATGCACCTGTTTGTATGTGGTTGCTAGGCAACACAGTGCTTATGTAAATTCTGATTCGAATGTGAATATAGTGTAGTAGCAGGTATATCTTCATTCAAACACTAAAACTAAAATGGATAAACCGGAAAAAAATGAATTTACTTACGAATATTCTAAGAAGCGAAAAGAGTTTGGTAAGCAAACTCTTTTTGAAAATCATGGCCCTGAATTAATAGTGAATATACCGTGTAATCCGGCTTACTACAAGAACTACATACTACGAAACCCTGTAAGTGTTGCGATACAGAATACAGGCACGATGTCTGAACATTGGGTAAATTCAGTAAGGTAAGCAAATTAAATATATATAGGTACATAACTACTTAAGTATGGTTAGAAAATATTCGGTTCGAATTTCGATGACTTTTTAAACTAACCATATTAATGAGTTTGGACTTACCTTACGTATCGCACTTAGCAATTTAAAAACCTAAAGGGTATAAATTACAATTCTACTGATAAACAATAAAGAAAACAGTGTGAAGAAACCTGCGTATCCTAACGTTTACCATAATCTTCTTAAAGAGGGGAAATCTGTCAGCTCGCTATACATAGTCTATGTACCATTTACATTGTTGTAAGGTTTAGAAGTTTAAATAAATAAAATAAAAAATAGTCCATGCCTTTAACCCGTCCTTTACCTACTACTTAGAAGGAATGTGAGCCCAAGATCAGGATCCTTGTCGGTTACGACATTAAGAAGTAGGTAGGAAATACATTTTTAAATTACCACGACTTCTCAAATTACGTAGAAGGGAAGATTGAAAAAAAAATAGGGAAAATGAGAGTGAAGTTAAAAAGACAAATAAAGATTAGAACGTTAGAAGAAAACTGGCCACAGGCACATAAATGTCTTTATTGTCTCTCATCCTAGAGCAGAGTATACAAGTTCTGGAATAAACCATGTGGAAGGCGGATGGCCTAAAGACATCAACATGAACGACCCTGAAGCCGCGCAGAGATACAGACGGAAGATAGAGAAAGACGACGCTTACATTCATGCTGTCATGCATTTAGGACATGTATGGAACATTTCTGTTATTACTCACATTATTTGCTATTATACTCGTACGTATTACTTATCTTTATGCTACGTAAATGCGTTGTGGTCGCATCAGTTGCTGATCGTTTAGCTTCTGAAATTTTACCTTTACCGGACTAACTTAGGATTAGGCGCTTAATATGCTAGAATCCGAAAATCCTGTCAAAATTCCCTCGAATTTTATCTGAATGTTAACGAAGAACGTAGTTCAAGGCTTTCAACCTACCCACTACCCACAGTCTATCGATCAATCTGCACTGCTTCAATCTTCTGTTTGCTTAAGTCCATTGCTGGTCATATGCCTCTGCTAACTTGCGCCACTATGATTGGAAACCTTTCACTAAAGCTTTGAGTATTTTTTATTAATTCTTCACTTCAGTAGCTATAACTACCTAAGTTTTAAAATCAGGTACTAGCTAAGGATGTGCTTAAGAAATCTATGATCCTGACAAATTCTTTCCCAGAGCATGGAGCACAACATCCTCCAAAACAACGCAATAGACATGTACGAGACGTACTATTCCGGGTTGCCGTCGATCCCACCAGTGGAGCGCAGCAGCTGCCACACGGTGAACGTGTACCGCGAGCCGGGGCTGCCGGGCGCCAACCGGCGGCCCGTGCGGTCTCTGTCGTGGCAGGCGGATGGCGGCGCGCGGCTAGCGACGGCTCATGCTGATGTAGACCTCATGAGGAACACGCGCGGGTTACAGTTCTCGTTCATTTGGGATATTGGTGAGTGTATTTATTTTACTTGTTGGCAATTAACCAGTCAAGATGTGTATGTACTGCCTTCTTTGGTTCATGGTTCTAAAATATACACCTCCACTCCAATACCTTATGGGTCAGCTGCAAACGTCCAATTACTAGTCCTTTTTTTCAGAAAATGCAAATGCTCCCGAACTTATAATAAAACCACCACAGCCGCTTCTAGATCTCCAATACAATCCTCGTGATCAGCATACACTTGTTGGAGGAATGATGAATGGCCAGGTACCTCTACTCTGACGTAAATTCACAAATAATAATCCCTTAAAAAATCCAGTGTTCTTATTTATCTTAAAGGTTTGAAATCCTAAAATGATTTCTAATAATATGTAATTAACAGGTAGGTTGGTGGGATATGCGTAAAGGTGGGGAACCGGTGGGCATATGTCCCCCGCACATGGCGCATAGAGATCTAGCGCGAAACGTCCTATTCATCAACTCGAAAACCGGCGCTGAGTTCTTCTCGTCATCTCCGGATGGCGTTGTTAAATGGTAAGTACACATGAATACTAAATAGGTAATTGTCTGGAATATTTCACACATCCTTAAGGAGTATTTGTAATTTTCGACTGAATGTTGTAATAGATTTTTTTCGGGCGAGATACCTTTACAGAAACTTTTCCATAGTATGTCCTTAGTTTATGGAGTTATATAATATCTTAGTTGTGCTCTTAATTGCCACATTTGTTTTGTTGCGGAAATACCTTTTAAACAGCCAGTTATTATTGTATCACATGTAAGTCGGCTATTAGTATTGGACAGTGGCGTAGCTAGCCCTAAGGAGGCCCCATATAATTGATACGGCTGATACGGCGGTAGCTACGCCCCTGGTATTGGAACCTGGAAACGTTCGCTCCGCAGGCCAACAGGTCTGAATCTGAACTACAATGCTAAATGCTAATAAATTAAGATTTGTTATAATGTCTTGACAAAACCTCGGTATATTGCACAGGTGGGATACTAGAAATATGAGCGAACCAACCGACAGCATGATCATAGATCTGGTCAAACACGCGTCAGATACCCAAAGTGTTGACAATGCCCTTGGAATTTCTGCTCTGGAATATGAGCCTACCATACCAACCAGGTACCTGTACTAATAGCACTTTGTTACTGAAGTACGACGAAGAACTTCACTAATCAGTTCCCTATTCCAGATTCATGGTGGGAACTGAAACAGGTTTAGTTATTGGAGGGAATCGAAAAGGAAAAACACCTTTAGAAAAACTTCCAACCAAGGTAGGTAATTAACATTGTATAAATTATACTTCTTTATATTAATCCGTAAATGGGTACGGTCGAATTCGTTATGATAAAATTTCATCACGAGCAAAGTTGACCGACATATGATGACCACACGATTACCCAGCTGAAGTTTCAATAAACTCAGTTCTAATGACCAATAATCTTGGGGGAAAAGTGTCCTCGAAATATGACCATAACCAAGTCTCGGCAAATAGGCTTGGTATCCGGTAGAATCAAAAAGCTTTGAACAGATCAGAGTTGCGCATGTAAGGGATTATAATATGTTATGTCCAACAACGCATACCATAATGCATAGTGTTAGTGATCCACTACCATAGATTACCACAAATCTATGTCCACTACCCACCGCGCCGGCTGTTGCTTCTTTGTCGATCACTTCCACGGATCGCTTCGCATAGTCGAAGTGCAAGTGTGCAAGAAATAAAATAATAATTTTACTTTATTTAGGTGTTTTATCTCCGAATACTATGTAATGTTGGACCAAAATTATACGATGGAAATTTAAAAGTTTATGTATAAATACGTTTGATTTTATAGTACGAAGCTCACCTGGGACCAGTATACTCGCTTCAAAGAAACCCCACGTTTTTAAAGAACTTTATGACCGTTGGAGATTGGACCGCCAGAGTTTGGAGTGAAGATTGTCGTGAATCATCGATACTGTGGACATATTCTCATCGTACTAAATTAACTGATGGCGCGTGGAATCCTGTAAGGTATGAATGAAGCAATGAAGTTTTGTACTAAATTGAGATAGATTGTTTTCCAGAATAAGTAGATAACCTAGGGATTTGAACGTTGGGGACTAGATTCGAATGCTGCAAGCATTTCAAAATGAAAGTTATCACGGAAGAAAAACAACGGCGTAGCGTGTTGTCATAAGTTATGAGACATAAGTGATTATAACCAGTCCCATTGTGAGAGGAGACCCAAACCCAACAGTGGGAGTTAAGAGCTACGATGATGTTTTCCAGATTTTCGTTGATGCTGGTGACTCAGTGGGACGGCTGCCTGTCTTGTTGGGATTTGCTTCGAAGAAGAAGTGCCCCCATTGTGACCGCACAGTTGTGCGATGAACCCTTGCTGCGTTTGCGTCCACACGAATCCGTAAGTAAACTGTACTTGATCCTTCGGAGTTGGGCAGTTTTTTTTTTAATTACATCTATACAAAAAATATTAGTCATGTGAAATTATCAGGTAATTTTTGTCGTTCGGTTCGGTGCAATGTTCAAATGTGGACGCACCATTATGGTCGGTAATTTTCGTTATCTACAAATAAAAATAGCGTAAATATTTATTAATTAATTACAGGGTTTACTAGTAGCATGTGGAAGCAGCAAAGGTACTATATATTTGGCGGAATTGTCTCAAAACCTGGGTACAGCCGATAAGAATGATAAGCAGCTGTTGACTCATGTAAGTAATACTTAGTTAGATACGTATTTATCTGTTTACGTACAAATAAATCCACAAAGTAAGATTATGACGCGTTTTTTTTTTGACGTGACAACGTCTATTAAAACGATGAACGCCGGGTGCACGCACGAAAAAGCATGACTCATTGTCACGTTACGTGACGTCATGTCACGTTCCGCGAGCGAGAGCGCGGAACAAGCGATAGCGAGGCACGATCGGCTACGATTGGCCGAAGCGCTCGGTTCGTGCCGCATGAATCCTCTCTTCCTCTCGATCAGCCGGTGCGTCCGAGGTCCTTCAATGATTCAATTTTATCTATAAAAGTATGCAATCATTTCATCAATGTTTTGTCATGACGTTGTCACGTTAAACTACCGTCCGTAAACCGACTTTACAGACAACCAATGCTTTTTTTATTAAAAAAATTGACGCGATCGAGTTGTTTGTTAGGTGTTTGGTGAAAACAAAAAAAAAATCGGGATTTTTTAAATTTACTGTTATTGTCTTTTTCTTACGTTAGATTTTAGACCGAGAGAACAAACGGGAGCGTATCCTAGAGGCCCGGATGCGCGAGCTGCGATTGAAGATGCGCCAGGACCGGGACGGAGGGCACGCAGCGGACGGGGACGGCGCCGGCGACCGGGACCTTGAGGAAGCCACGGCGGAGTACCTGCAAACTGTCAGCGAGCTGCAGGCGCAGCAGAAAACTAGCTTGCAATAGTTTAAGCTCACTGTTAAGTATTTTACTGTAATAAGTTCGTTTTTAAGTACTTACGCTATGCTTGCATGTATGGAATTAAACGTTACACGACTCATGTTGTTAGTCACTGGTGGAGACCGGGATATAATACGATTTTTGTAAATTGGAATCAGTTATTATAAGTAGTTTAGGAGTCCATCGCGGAAAAACAACGTGACACATAATTTATATATATTAAGATTGTAAACGTACTTAAACGTACACTAATCGCTACGGGCTGCAGGTAACATAAATTTAAATTTATTTCAAAAATACTGTGTTAACGTTATTTTGTCTCACAGGTTTAAATATTTTAGTTTTTATAACTATTCAGTTTTAAAATTTCCTTATTATTATTATGTTGTTATAGCGGCTGCTACTTAATACTTGCATACCCTGTAACAAGTGTCTACCTTATTACGGTTAAAGACATAAAGCGCTATGGAACCAGGGACAGAACGATCCTTAAAATATCACCTACACAATAAAACAATTTGTTAGTAAACTATACATATATTTGACCATAGCCATAATTTACTTGTAGAATTATTTGTTTACAGTTTCATTTGTTCGGAGCTCTCAATATAACTAATGATAGAAAATGATGACATTGACAGACGTACCGTTTTTTAGCATCTTGACCACAAACACGCACTGATAGTTTTTCCACAATATTCATGAATATTGCTATATTTTTCTCTTCTCTTAGAGGTATGTATATTTTGGGCATAATACGAATTACCATTTATTCAATTCAATAATTCATCCATTTCCTGATCGCGTGAATCTGTAAAGACGCTAGGACCAACAGCAACGTCCATTCGAAAAACAATCATAATTTGATCTATCTGCCAATCAATTCTTTTTTCACGATATGTCTACACTTGATTTTAAACATCATGGACTGAACACATTTTCTCTAATACGGGTACTAACGATATTTATTTTGTACACCGATATTTCGAACTAGCTGCATGGATGATGGTCACGAACTCACGACTGAGCAGTTCAGCGAGTTGCATGTACATAATTTTATTATGTCTCTGTACTTATCTCTGTACTTTCAGTCGCGGTGCGGTGTTGGCTTGTCCTGCCACTCCTGCCAGTATCCAAACTATTTAAACGCGATGAACGTCCAACGTTTGTCCATGTCGGCGCCAACACCAGTGGACGTCAGCTGGAACACGTCGGAATGTTTCTGCAAGACGCGCAGCACGCTCTCCTGCGTGTGAACTGGGAACAGAGCGCGCACGTACGATACTACGTAGTCTAGACTTGCACCCTGCGGATGTACCTGGGGAATAGAAATCATGATGTAATATAATTTATAACAGTACAAAGTAGAGTTAAATTTTTCCAATAATGTACTCGTCACGTAACACCCGGCAGACATGGTTGTGACATGATGATGGTTATCAAAAGAATAAATAATAGGTCACTCTCGCCCATGAACATCAGCAATACAGCATCACTGAGGTGTTGCCTCCAAAAAGTAAGCGAGGGAACCGCATTATTTCTGGATTTCGGACACATCGTCCGAAACACGTAAATAACATTTAACAGTCGATTTAAGAAATAAGTTGTAAGTTCATGAAAATTAAGGAGTCGGTAGCTAGCAAGGAAATCACCTAAAACTGCACGGGTTGTACCGTCAGATAAAATTGAATGGTGCAAAGGTCGGCGATCTCTAACTGAAGGTACCTGGTGCCATAGCCTCATCAGCAGAATGTAACAGGAGCAGGGGAGGTTAGTTTCAGATATCCAAAGCTATTTAAATGTTCCACAAACCTGTAGAAAGGCGGACATGACGCCAATGAGCTTGGCCTCCCCGCAGCCCGCGTCCACTTCTTCCTTCAACGGGACCTTCTCTTCCATATCTTCGGGCAGCGGCGGCGGCGGCGGCGGCTTCACTATCGGGGAGGGCAGGGGGGGCTGAAAAGATGGAGATAACTGCATATCTATAGTTAAGTATATTTTTTTAGATGAGTCTTATTTGGTAAACAATTTTGGTCAAAAATCAATGTTTTTTATATTCAATTAACTTACTTAAAAAAATTATAGCAAAATTATTAGTTTTGGCATAATTATTTATCGTTAAATTCTTTTCATTTAGTGTCCGCCTAATTTTTAAATTACAAATTACGATAAAAAGACACTGTAAAATTTTTCACAAAATAGGACCGGTCTAAAAAAATGTACGATACATCAACACCGCGTCGGCACGCAGTGGCAGCGCTCGTACGCATTTGTAGTTCGCCAGTCAAGATGAAAGACGTGATGGCGAAACCAACATTCGAAACAATTGAAGACATTTTGACAGTTTATGAAAAATAACAAGTCACTGGAAAACGCCCTAATCGCTATCTATATTCTAATCATGCTTTGTTTACTTACATTTTTCTCGAACGAGTTCTGTAATGCTTGACGCGCTATAAATTGAGCTTTAAATTTATCCATTTCCTTTTGTGCGTCAGTTTTTATAACATCCACTTCGTTTTTGTATGCTTCCAACTGAAAACGGAGGCTTTCGTTTTCTTTCTAAAATAATGCAAGCAAAAGGATACATTTCTAAATTTATTTGTTTTACACATAGTGTACGCTTAGAACGAAAGTGACCTATCTCGATATGTTTGTAAAATTAAATTTAAATTAAAAAAAAATGTTATCTTTCATCAATCATGGCTTTTCCTCTCTCTTATCACATTTGCGTTTGAGTCTATTTTCCCTCTTTTTAAAATTATATGTATCTATCTTTCTTGCATAAAACATAATGGTAGTTACAAAACCTGATAATTGAAAACAATTCAATGTTACCTTCAATTCTTGCACTTCATCACTACCGGTAGTGCTGTTCTTGCTCGACCCATTGAACTCACCATCTTCATTGAAGAATTTGTCGTAGAATTCTTCCTTCATTGCATTAAATTCCTAAAAATAAAACCCGTACTTACAAAAGGTTCAAACGATTCTTTTTGCAACACTTATGCCACATTTACAAATATGCTAAATTCCGGACAGCGGAAATAATCAATTTTCTAATTATTTAAGTAGGAAACCTTTTGACTGCTTCAGAAGATAAGATATAATTAATTATTTAGACAATATTGCACAATATTTTCTAATAATGAGTAAAATATAAAAGTATAAAACTAAAAAGTAAATCAATCTTAAAAAAGCAACATAAAACGACATTATTAAGATAGTAATAATTAGGTATTAGGCTGCGCAAATCTCGTTCTACAAAACTTTTCTGCACTAATGTCTTTTATTTAAACAACATAGTACTTCCGTACTAATGATAGTCAGCCGGTTCGGTTCGAATTTCTTCATGGTCCTTCGATCCGGATCCAGGTTATAGTGGTTCTTCCAAATTGGAAAACTGGGTCTATTGTAAACGGGTATAAAGCGTTTTTGCTAGGAAAGGCAAATATCAACGTCCAATGAGAAAGTTTCCTGCATGTCTTATTTATTATCTTATTAAAGACAACATATTACTTATAATCGTCGGTTCGGTTCGTTTTCTTCACGCATAATCATAGCAAACAATAATCATAATTATTTAAATTAGCATTGATACTGATTGGACGAGATGCAACGATGAGGCCAAAAAAAAAAAAAAAAATGAGGCCACGGTTGTTTACATAAAAGGAAGCAGTCAAAAGGTTGATTAAATATAAAACTATGTGAATCATACCAAAATAAAGAAAACTCTATGCACAGTACAACGATTATAAAAAATTACAATATTAAATTTATGGAATACGAGCAAACATTTCGATAACACTTCATCAGCATTTTTGTATGGTTAACCTTATACCTACTTGAATATAAACCTTGTTACCTATTAGTTCCTTTTCTCGAACGGTTACGTTGATGAATTTAAGCGGCCTGTAGGAGATAAAGTAAATATGTACCTATGACTGTGTGTTACTTACGTCGTCATGTGACATGTATTTACCTTTTTCTTTTTCTGCTGACGTCTGCACCAGTGCACGTACCAAATATTTAATTGTAGAGATCATAAATATTTACATGATAATGTTCACAACAAATAAAATTAAAAGTACCACAATTATGATTACTGAATACAACAGTAATACAAAAAATAACAGGCAGGTACTAAGATTTATCTGCAGCAGACCAGCCCTATAGAAAAATAAAAAAACGTGTGACTTCCAAGTGAATGAATGAATTACCTTCGTCATTTTCTGCCAGGTCTCGATATTCTTCCTTTGAGATTTCGTAAAGTGATCCCAAACCCGCTGGTGAGTCGCGGCGACGAACACTTTCGCCACCTGTTCGACTGAGGTTCACATTGACATTATGTTATGAGGCGCGGGGGCCGCGGAGGCCGCGGGGGCCACATACCGTACACTTGCCACTTGCCTCTGACATTGCTTACTGTCTACCGAGACGCGAAGGGCCTCTTGTATGAGTCGCGGACGCCAGGAGTCCAGAGACGTGCCATTCGACACATGACAGTGTGATTGCCACACAGAGAACTGACGATGTTTTGACAAGATACTTTTTACTCAATTTAAATCATAAATTTTAAGCCGATGACTACATTGTTACATCATTTTCTTTAATTTGATATACAATTATGGCATTTTATAAATGATCAAATTAAATTACAAGTATTGTTGTCAAAACAGTCAAACTTACTACTCAAAAATTCACATTTATCTCGATGTGAATGCAATGAAGGCTGTCCACGTTCATCCGAAGGGCGTTACGAAAAGTATAATTACATTTCGTGAGAGAAGTTTTCATATCTTAGGCCACATTTATGTTTATAATTTTAAAAACCCTCCTCAAGATAATAATGAATTAAATCTATATTCATTTAAATAATTATTATTTATAGGTATTATTGGTTTGTTTATTTGTTTACAAACCACGACAATGGACGATTTTTAAAATTTTTATAAACATAAAATATCCAAACCCTCTCCTTCAGAGCAAACAACGCGATCTACAGAGACCACGAGGGCCATGATCATGAGGGATAGAAAATGACATCTTGCACCTTACCTTAGAGATTAGATAGACTGAACTATAATGTTTCATGTTACATTTTCTTATGCAGTAAATCATCACATTGTGATAGATTATGAGAGTACTAATTCTATACTTACGTTGCTCAATAATGTTTTGTATGTTGTTTTTCACTCGTTCCTTACATTCCATTAACTCATCCTCCTCTTGTACTTTTTCATTATACAATCTTCTGATATGTGAATTAGTAGTTTGAAGCATAGAGTAGAACTGATTTGAATTCTTCTTGGAACAGTCGCCTCGCTCTAGCCATGCAATTAAGGTCTGTGGAATTA
Organism: Thymelicus acteon; assembly: GCA_951805285.1. Lineage (NCBI taxonomy): Eukaryota > Metazoa > Arthropoda > Insecta > Lepidoptera > Hesperiidae > Thymelicus > Thymelicus acteon. Next base: position 9,864,298 of record OX638225.1, on the reverse strand, counting down.
TGTAAGTTATTTACATAAATTAAAATTAAAAATTAATTTATAATAAAGGTATCTCTTATTCACTTGCACTTGCAGGTTTTTTTGTTTCTACTACCCTTACGGAAAGGCTCTGATCATAAAGGAGAAAAAAGTAAAAAGAAAGTACACATTACATCCAAAATAAAAATGGATATAAAATAGTAAAAAAAGAAACTCACAAAAAGAGTTTAGAATACACAAAAACAGATTACCGGCAAGACAGTTGAGAAATGTTCTGCATTTTTTATTCTTTCAGCAACTTGAACTACTGCAATAGTTGAAAAAGGCTGTATCCTGACAGGAGAAGGAGACCGACGAACGCTAGTACTGAGAGGCGTCGTGCTGACTATGGCATCTTGCTGAGCATTTATTTGCTGCACCTGTTGCTGCACTCTCAATGCTTGTCGTTGACGTCTTTCATACTCATTTTGATCATCTCGACTCTAAAATACAATGAAACATGATATTTCGAAATCCATCATTTCATGCATACTACATACTTCATTTCAGATCACAATGAAATCTTACCAATGCATAATCAACATGCAACCACCCATTCGTTGCACGAGAATCATCATCATCGTCTTTTTTTTTATCCTTTGATGTGATTTTTATGCGATAACCTGTGATAGTCATAGCTGCATCGACGCATTCCTCTCTGTCATAACGTATGTGACAAAAATTTTTCTTAGACAATCTTAAAATTTGAATTCTACCATATCTTTCAAAGATATCTCGGATAATGCTCTCTCTGATTGTATCGGGCAGACCACCAATGAAGACAGTCCGGCAGCCGGGAGGCCGCACGCGACGAGGGGGGGGCGGGGTGCCCGGCAGTGGTGGGGTTAGTTTGCAATATTTTAATACTATTTCTTTTTCCTCTTGCACAGTTTCCTGAGCTAAGTTAGAATACATTCCCATCATACTAGGATCTACCATCATCCCACCCATCATACCCATTTCCAAGGTTGCTCCACCGGTGCTTCCCATCTGGGTAGGTGCCATCTCCGATATTTCCAATTGTGGTTGAGTGATTATCTCCATCGCGGGTCCGGGCAATGACTGATATGAATCCATACCTCCAGAAGTCATCATTGCTCCACTCATCATAGTGTTGGGCATCATCATGTTATACATTCCACCCATCATCATATTTCCTGCAATAGAAAATTAACAAAGTGCAACATTGTGGTTTAAAGCTTACATAGGGTTAGGGAGGATCAAATATGGCAAAAATTATTATTACATAATTAATGAAGGGCCCCAAAGATCATTATTATTAAGCTTCTTACATTACATTAAAAAGATAAACTTACCTTGTTGATATAAATTGGCCATCATCATTTGATTCAAGTTCATTACGTTAGAGAGATCTTGACTTTTGTTCACATCTTGGTTTTGACCATTCTCTCTTCGGTGACCTACGGCTGACACACTAACAGGAGATCTTGATCTATCTTTCCTAAATCTGTCTTTCCTTCCTGAAATAAATGTAATAAAAAAACCTGGTGAAAAATACATTAAAATATTTTGTGATATTTTTGCAACAAATTGCATCATATACACTATGTGTAGGGAAGTACAAGGTATCCCATGACTTATGGACCAATGAGAAGTGGGTGAAAAGAAAGCTCATTCTTGATCAGCTTAGGCCCAGTTTACCGTTTTCGAGAAACTGGAAAAAAGCTTTTCTTAACACAGTATATGACACTACACTCAAAATTAGACATCAGATAAGTTGCTTTTAAATATTGCAGCATATTTTAGTGTGCATTCTAAATCCAATCCAAAATACAACCATGTGAGGTCTTTTCTGTCCACTAAAGTAAACTCATACTGTAGTAATGTGACTATGTTACAAATGTAAGCTGATCCCCATTTGGTGGAATTGCCTTTCCGCATAAATAAAAACAGCAACCTAACTAACCAAACAAAACTTTTGAAACTTTTGAAAAACGCTGTTTTTTCTGGGGGCACTGGCCCCCCGATCCACCTATTTTTTGGACCAACTTAACATAATAAAACAGCAAAATTTTAAATGTTTTTTTTTTATTTTATTTTTATGGAAGTAGCTGGCAAACGAGCTGACGATCCACCTGACGGTAAGTGCTATCGTCGCCCATGGACTTCAGCAACACCAAAGGCATCACTGATGCGTTGCCGGCCAAGAAAGAGAGAAGAAAAAAAAATGAATAAACTGGCTCTCAAGCCCCCAGCCGGAACACGACGAGTCGTTTTGCGGCTGACTCATGCTCAAGGTTGGACGCTATCCAGGCGAACCCCATGAAGAAATAATAATAGTAATAGTGGTATTAATTAACAACTAAAATCAATATTATCAATATAATCCCTGGAGGGGCCCTACCACCAGTATGCCGGATTTTGTCGCCTCTTACGACACCCATCCGGCTTGGGATTGGGGCTAGTATTCTAAGCCGCCCCAATACGGCAAAATTTAGATATTTATTAACCAGTTTAACAGCATATTTTTGTTTTTTGGCCTCAACAGATTTTTGGTCACAAATAGTGTTCAACGAACAAAGCAAGTTAAATTTAAGCTTTTAAAAACTCTAAGTTAATGAATTTACAACCATAATATCGTACCTGACATTGTTTAATATCATTCGAAGCTGTGTTACTGCTACAAAGTAGGTAGTTAAAATGTAAAATAAAATATTTGTTGCATCTATTTGATAATGATATCTGATGATATCTCGTTCGTTTTTCCCTTTTTATTTTTATTCAACTTAAACATTCTTGGTACCTACATACATATTTTGACTTTGATTTGATTTGACCTGTGGATTTGACATTAGATTACATCAGTGTTCTCGAACGACAAAATGCGAAATCGGCAGACTTGCCCACAAATATCGGTAGATTTCTACCCAAAATCGGTAGATGTCAAAAAAATATACAATATTTAATCAAATTCGTTTTATTATCAAAAAATAAACTTACAGTCTAATTTTGGTACATCAAATACTTATAATTAACAAACAGATAATGATTAACCCTAGAAAGATAATCTGCGTAAAATTTACGCATGCGAGTTTGAAATAATGCTCTCTCCTTTTAATTAGTGCGAATTTGTCATTGTGCATTTAGGACATCTCATTCGGCCCCATTGAGATACATACATAGAGAAGACATCTCAAACAAAATGTGTGTTCCACCGCCGGTTTACCCTCCGTTCTCTTTTCAAACTAGAAGCCTCGTTTGCATACTTGCCATAGAGTAACTTTGTATATGACACTTGCCGAACCAAGACGGCAACCTAAGCAAGCTTATATATTTCATTAACACGCTAGTAACTTTCGAAGTTCAAACGCTCCTTATGATTTTTTAATTCCAAAATGGCGGGAACATTGCACAATAATTTAATTAAATTCGTTTTAGTTCATTTAAGTTAATATTTTGTTTTCTTACCGATGATATTATGTGATACCATTATCTTTTTTGTTTTTTGTCGTGCTATTGTGACACGTTCTTATTACGCACGACGACATTTTTTCAGTTTTTTCATAAACAATTTTGGCATACGGCCGCCATGAGTGCAGTCGAGTGACAGCCGAGTGACAGAATGAAATGCAGCCGGCCGGCTGCAATGCACACCCCGAACCCGATGTTCGCGGTGTCTATTCTATACGCTAGTAGTAGTAGTTCAATGTTCGGCCCTTGGTACTTCCGTTGGGTGCACCTTTGACTACGGTAAGTCTCACCGATTTTGAAATATAGCATTCGCGTGAGTCAAAATTACGCATGATTATCTTTTACGTGACTTTTGACATTTTAATTTATATGGATAACAGTTTTGTTTTTTGCAGTTTATTCTATTTATCGCGGTCATCTTTGAATTAATTTCAAAGTCATAACAATTAGCGTCATTGAAGAGCCGTTTTGAATGTAATACATGTTTTTCGCCGTATTGGGGCGGCTTAGAATACTAACCCCAATCCCACGCCAGATGGGTGTCGTAAAAGGCGACTTAATCCGGCCCGCTGGTGGTAGGACTCCTCGAGGGATTATATTAGTAATATCTATTTTAATTAACCATTATTACTATTATATTATTACTATTCCGGCTGGGGGCTTGAGAGCCAGTTCTTTCTTTCTTTTTCTTCTCTCTTTCTTGGCCGGCAACGCATCGGTGATGCCTTTGGTGTTGCTGATGTCCATGGGCGACGATAGCCGCTTACCATCAGGTGGATCATCAGCTCGTTTGCCGGCTATTTCCATAAAAAAAGACCGGCGATGGACTCAGTAGACAGCCTTATTCACTGTTTTGTTTTAATAAGATTAATATGCGAAAATATGCGTTCAACGTTGGCGGATGAATGAGTCTGACTCTAAGTTGAGACTCTGAGTTGGGGCGTTAAACTTAATACGATTTTCTGCTTAAAAAACAAACTGAAACAACATTAAATATCCAAATAGCCAACTCACTCTTCATTGTCTGACACAACTCACACATTGTTTGCACTTGTGATAAACAATATATATGTATAATATAATCGGCCACAGTGACGGGGACAAAAAAATAATATTTTTGTCTGTCTCCCACGTATGGGAGAATCTACTGGTTCTAAATCTATGGTTGAGGGATTCCCCATTCCTCTTATCGTAAAACATAAATGAAAAGGGTTGCCAACTTAAAAATTATGTAAAATCGGTAGAAAAATCGGGAGAATTTCCACATATCCTCTGAAATCGTAGAAAAATCGTTGCATTTCGGTATTTCGGTAGAACAGAGCCAAGCACCCCGCATACGCGCCTAAAATCGATGATACAAATAATACTCGTATATAGAGGAATGTTACGAACGAGCGATTAGTCCTCCCGAAATTCCCCTGTGGACGTACGGCTAAATTGCTCCGTTAATTTTATTAAATAATGCCGTCTTGCGCCGTTCCGACATGTAAAAATGCAGCTGGTCTTAAAAAGAAAAAGGACGGGATCACATTTCATGTGTAAGTAGCACAATAAAACATTGTCCTATTAAATTATCAAATATTTTATTCATATTGAAATTGTCAACCATATTTATGCCTCCATTTTGTCAGTGTTGCTAGTATAACAGTTTTGATTTTCCCTACCGTAATGACTGCTGCACACTATGCCGCTGGCGTGACTGGCGACTTTTGAAGCCGCCGGCTTTGCAGCACAAATAAGCCATATTCGGACTCAGCATTGTCCTTGAAAAAATTCCTACACCCACGCGGTACTTAAACGCGCGCTTGGGCTGTCCGCTGACAGTATTTTAAGTTTATCAAACGACTTGATTTATTTGTAGTTTTGTAATTGTGAATATTATATTTTCTATTTTAAAAGTGAAGTTGTGAATGCGGAGTGCGGGGGAGGGGGGAAACAAAACGACAGGTCTTGCTATCGCGAGTGCTTTATTGAGACTGACAATAAGATCTTATAAGCTAATTAATATCCCCATCACATCACCGGGGTTGAAGAAAAAAAATTATAACTTTAGTTAATAATTTTTTGTATATAGCATGTTAACACGTTATAATACCAATAAGTGTAATAAAAGAATTTAACAATATTAAGACATAATAACTAAAGTAATGTCTAAATCTAAGTCACATAAGGTTTTGTCCTATTTTTATTGACAATATCAATTTTACCATTAATATATTTTATTTTAACATTAGGACCAATGTCATCTATAACCGTATACGGACCTTTATATAGTTCACTCAGTTTGTTTCCTGTCTCATTTCTAACTAAAATTAAATCATTTCTATTGTATGTTACTGTGTTTACATTTTTGTCATAATACCTTTTCCTGTCCAATTTATTATTTAACAAATTTCTTTTAGCATCTTTTTGAGCAGTTTGTAATCTATACTTCAATTCTAACATATAGTTATCTGGATTATATAATGGTTCTACAGTATGTTTTAAATTACTAGGAATATTACATTGTTTTCCAAATACCAATTCAAATGGAGAATATTTTGTAGAAGTATGCACAGATGTATTATAAACAAAACACCAGAATGGTAGCCACTGGCTCCATGTTTCTGGGTGTCCATCACATTGTATTCTCAAGTAGGCAACGAGATGTTTATGCATATTTTCTAAACTGCCAATAGATTGATGGTGATAAGCAGTCGAATGTAATTTAGATATTTGTAGTAATTTACAAACCTCTTCCATCGTTGACGAAGTGAACTCGGTGCCTCGGTCGGTTGCGATGACCTTGGGTATTCCGTAGCGAAGGATAAAATTGTTTACAAGAGCTCGTGCAACACTTACCGTATCCTTCCGCTGGAGTGGATACGCCTCAATGTACTTCGTAAGCTCGCACTGGACTGTAAGTATGTAGGCATTACCTGCGACATCTGTGTCCATGGGACCTACGATATCAAGGAATATTTTATCAAACGCACTGTCTGCCGTTGTCGTTATTACCATTGGTTCCTTAACATTTCGCGAATATTTCATTGTTTGACATTTAATACATTTCTTCACGTATTCTCTAACACTTTTTTCAAGTCCTGGCCAGTAGTATTTCCTTTTAATATTGTTAACCATTCGACGAACCCCTGCGTGTCCGCTCGTTGGTAACAAATGAAAATCGTTTAATATTATAGTCTTTTCCTTATCGTCGACAATTATTTTAACATTCTTATTAAGGATATTTATCTGTGGTCCGGACCACAATTTCCTACTTTGTATTTCCTTCAAAAGTTTCTTTATAAATAACGCGTTATCTTCTGTTTTCTTTATACATATCCTTTCTACTTTTATCTCTCTACAAAAATCACTTAACATATTCGCAAATTCGTCTCGCGTAAAATGCGATATATAGCTAAGGTTTATATATATTATTTCACTATCGTGTACGTACACAAAACATTGTCTTTCCTTTGTAATTTGTTTTCTTACTCTTAACTTATCTAGATCTTTTCTTTCAATAAATTTCATTTCCACAGAATCACAAGGTATTCGAAATATTTCTCCTATTCTCGGTTGATCAGGCCTTGAATTTTGAGACGAAATATTTGGAAAACCTGTATTTCTGTCACTACTAATAGCCTTCTCCTCTTCTTCTTTCTTTCTTTTCTGAGCCCTAGTCATGACAAAAATTGTTTCATTTAATTGTTTTAGTTCGTCGGATGTTATGGTCACCCTACTTAATGCGTCAGCCGATGCATTGTCTTTACCACGTATGTAGGCAACTTTATAATCGTATTCTTCTAATAGTAGCCTAAATTTAATTAAACGACTAGCTGGGTCTTTCATACTAAATAGGTATATTAATGGTTTATGATCTGTTAAGATAGTAAAACTTTTCCCGTAAAGGTAAGGTCTAAAATGTTTTACGCTCCATACCACCGCTAATAACTCTTTTTGTATCGTTGGATAATTTAACTCTGCTTTGTTTAATGGTCGACTAGCGTAGGCAATAGGCCTCCTATCTTTATTACATAAAACTGAACCTATAGCAGTGCCAGATGCATCCGTTTGTAATATGAATTCGTTGTCGTGTGAAAAATCAGGATACTGTAAAATCGGTGGAGAAATCAAAGCTTGTTTTAAATGTTCAAATGCTTGTTTACACTCTGCTGTCCAATTAAAAGTAACATGTTTTCTACACAATTTATTTAATGGTAGTGTAATTTGAGCAAAAAATGGTATAAATCTCCTATAATAATTGCAAAAGGCTACAAAACGACGTGTTTCGTCTGAATTTTTAGGTTCTGGATAATTTTTCAGTACCCTAATTTTTTCAGGATCGGGACTCACACCTTCTGCCGAAACTACATGTCCCAAATATAATAGTTCAGGTTTCAAAAATTCGCATTTACACGGATTAATTTTTAAATTTACTTTTCTAAGCCTCTCGAAAACGTCTATTAAATTTTTATTATGTGATTCTATGTTACGTCCAAATACTATAATATCATCCATGTAAATAAATGCCTTCTCACAAGTAAGACCAGACATAGCAATGGACATCACTCTAGAAAAAGCACTAGGTGATATTTTAAGGCCCATTGGTAAACGCTTCATTTGGTATTGACCTCTGTCTGTAGTAAACGCTGTTATTTTTCTACTATCTGAATCTAAATTTGTTTGATAATAAGACTGTTGTAAATCTAAATGTGTAAAATATATTGCACCGGATAAGGAATCTAGTATTTCAGTTATATGTGGTAATGGGAATTTATCGTTTTGTATAACACTGTTTACCTTTCTATAGTCTATCACTAATCTCCATTTTTTCTCATTATTGTCACCTTTTTTTGGAACAAGAAGAATGGGACTATTCCAGTCACTATTTGTAGTTTCAATAATATCGTCAGCTAACATTTTTCTAATTTGTTTATCAACTTCTGGTTTCATTGCATTCGGTAATCTATAGGGCTTTACGTAAATAGGTTTCGTATTAGGTTGTAAATCAATAGACTGTGTCATTATATTTGTCGTACCTAACTTATCTCCCTCCAAATAAAATATATCGGAATATTTCGCACAAATACCTAAAATTTGTTTACGAATATCCGCATCTAAATGATCCAATTTTAAAATTTGTAATAATTTTGTAACTCGTTCAACACTACTACTAGATTTTACAAAAGTAAGGATATTATAGTCTGAAACAGGCTCAAGGTCTGGCTTAAAAATTGGTAATTTAATATCGTTATCATTTACATTTAATATACGTACCGGTATTTTACCGTTTTGCGGTTTCACTATAATACTGGCTAAAAATATATTATTTGATAATTCTTTTGGCAAAATAAGATATTCTCTATTAGATTGCAAACAAGAACCTATATTTAAAAAGTGCACAGATTCACTTCTGGCCGGTAAAGTAACAAAAATATTACTACTTGTATTTGTTTCAAATTGTATAACACTTTTTTGTGTTTCTGTGTGTAAAGTTATAAGTCGTGTCGGAAAATTTATAACAGCATTATATTTTCTTAAGAAATCTGATCCAATAATACCATCAGTATAACATGGCATGTCATGCAGTACGTGGAACGTATATTGAAATAGTATACCATTATTTGACTCTAGTTTTACTGAAGCAACATACTCAGATTTGATATATCCTCCTATTCCTCTTATAGCTGTATTATTAGGATATAATTTAATGTTACTCGGAATTTTATCTTTATGAATTACTGATAAACTCGCGCCAGTATCTAATAAAAATGAATATTTTTGACCATTAATTCCTAATGATATAGTTGTTAATCCATCACAAGTTAATATGTTATGCTCGAAAAAACTCAGTGGTACTACACGTTTGTGGTTCCATGTCTCCTGATTGGTTTAATTGATTATTATCATTAGAGTAAGGGTACATTTGATAATTACGTGAATTATTACCTCGACGACTGTAAGAGTAGTTACCAGAACGACTTCGTTGACCACTTCCTCGGTATATAGTCTGCTGACCCCTGTATTTATTAAAATTAGTATTAAAATTGTTATTACGTACCAGGTAGTTTTGTCTTGTGTTTTGCCATTCGCCATAGCCATATCCACGACCACGGGGACGATAGATTTGACGTGTATTATTCCAATAATGTGGTTTGCTCTGACCCTGTGACTGCCAGTTACCTCTAGTAGAATATTGTGGCTTTCTACCTCTAGACTTACCTCTCATATTTAGAACCATACCGGATGTCGATGGTTGTTCCGGCGCCTCATCCTTGGCTGCCTGGATGGCTACGTTGAGCTCGGTGTAGTTGCGTGCAGCGATGATCGTGCTCAAGCGCTTGTTTCTAAGGCCATCTGCAAACTTTTTAATAGCTAAACTTTCGTTTAAGGGTCTCAAAATTTCACTTGCCTTTGGGCTATCGCCAGCTTGCGCAATTGTGAGACTCGTAAACAATTTTTCGATCTTATCACCATATTCATCAATAGACATTTCATTTTGACTGACATTATTTAATTGTAATAACAAGGAATTCGTTGATTTCTTTGTGATTAAAAACTTCTTGATATCACTTATTAAATCTGAAACATTATCATAATCCGACTTTAATTTAAGTTTAGATATTTTATTGAGACGTGTCTTTAACACAAATGAAATTAACAATTTCTTGTTATTATTATCTTTAAAAATACTGTCTAACATCTCTATGCCTTCTATAGCCCGCTCTACTGTTTCCTCCTTTCCGTCAAATACAGGAATAAGGCTTCCGGCTGCCTTTAAATCAAATTTCTCCTCCATTTTACTTTGACTCATTATTTCTGTATTCTTAACACTATAACGCAATATACTATCAAAAGATTTCTTAATTTTCGCATCTAATATATCTAAAATATAACATGTTAATTCTCCTGACAACTGAGAATTATCTAAAGATTTTAATAATTCTATATATGTATTGTATAACAACTTAGCACTATTTATTTTATCTAAACCAATTTTTTCTTGTCTTCTCTTAGGACCCAATTTTCTTAAGCTTACTCTTATGTTTTCTAACTTTTCTAAAATTAAATGGATCTCTATCTCCATAAAAAAATTAATGAATAAATTTTATGATGATATATATTTTTATATGATAATATATATTGATTGTCTGTTATTTATCTTAACAACAAGTTAACGACTAACTAAAAAAACAATTATTAGCACTCGCGCACTCCTACTTAATTTTCACTTCACTCCACTATACTCATACCGCATCAGATGTTGCCGGTCTCCACATCCTGAGCGCCTTGGCCCTTACGCAGGCCACCGCGGCCTGACAGCCTGGACTGGACTCTACGCAGCACCTCGTTACGCAGCTCCTTCCGCATCCATCCTTGGTGGCAACGCTTGTAGTACTTTATAAGAATTATGGCCACCAATAGCGCTGCTATGGCCAAGATTGTACTGAGCAGCACGTTGCTGGTGTACAGGTGGTGCTCCGCAACACCGGTAGCTCCGTTGTCACCCGCTGCGGTTTGGGACTTTGGGTGATGATAACTTCCTTCTCCTCCTGCTTAGAGTACGATTTCCCCATTTTGAAATTTTGTTTCGGCACAACGAGTTATTATCCGAGGCGTAGTGACGCTCACGCTATCCGAGACAAAGGAAAGTTCCATTGTTCATACAATAGGTACACGCTCAGAGCGAAACTGCTGAGTCGCGAATTGCAGCGCCCGCGCGCGTCGGTCACGTAGCCCACTTAATTCTCGGAATCCCGATAGCCCGACGCCCGAGCGCATGTCACGGTCGCCATGCGGAGTGCGGGGGAGGGGGGAAACAAAACGACAGGTCTTGCTATCGCGAGTGCTTTATTGAGACTGACAATAAGATCTTATAAGCTAATTAATATCCCCATCACATGAATGAAATAGGAAGTGTTCAATAAAAATCCATGTTGTGTTTTTTTTATAAGTTGGTACTGTGAAGGTGTTCTGTAAGTCTTTACTCTTTAGTATTGTAGTAGAGACAGAGACTCTTAGGGCACAGTAAGTTCTTCGTGTAGGCTATTAAAAAATGTACAACTGTCCGATTCTATAAACTTTATATTGATAAATTAATTTATAACATTTAGGTAATTAGTGTAACCAATTACCTCTCTTAAATAGAAATCCGTTTACGGGTGTAGGTACATGTGATGCTCAGGCAGATAAACAAAATATTTTTTTTATTTCTTACTTGTTATTTAAGTAGGTACTTTCCAATCTTAATAAAATATTCAATCCCTAATCTTTTTTTAATATATGCAATAAGTTAGTATATTTATAAAAAAATCCATTTGAGTTTTCTTAATTTTGTTCCCCCTAAAAAATACCTAGGTAGGTGTACCTAATACCTATTCAATGTACAGAAACAATGCCCTTTGAGTTTTAACTATACCTAGTACAGTTAGATGAACGACCACAACGTGCACATCACTACCGTTCTACACACGACTGATGATTCTTTCCGGCACTGAGCTGATTTCTGCGGCACGTGCCGCCACCGCGCCACCGCGCCAGCACGACATCTCCGGCACCTCCGCCACCTGGCATCCCCGCTCGGGTTTAGCCGCGCGGGGATGCCGTCATCATAGTGTGTAGCAGCTGTACTTGTCTTTATTGAAGTGAAAACTTTTTTAGCATCGATCGTTGTCATTTGAATGTCGATGAAACGAAAAAGAGACAGTTAAAAGAGACAGACACATAAATTCATAAGATCTAACGTGGGAGAAAATGAGATAGGAGTGTTTATGTTCGTTGTTCTTGTTTTTCCAAAAAAAATTTGGCCCACCCAAAATTTAGGTAGGTAATAAGGCTAGGGGTGTTTCCAGTAAGGTTTATGTAATATAGTCCCGTAGACCGCCCAGTCTATATTATACCTTGCTGGACCCACCGCTAACCCCTAAATTAAAAAAAAATTTTTTTGGTAAAAACCAAAAATACCGTATATCACGGAAACGGTGCGTCGTAGACAAATTTTGACAACAATTTCAACCCCCCCTTACACCCCAGATTATATTACATAAACCTTACTGGATCCACCTCTAACCCCCCCACTCAAATTTTTAATTTTTTTTTGGAAAAATAAGAACCACGAACATAAGAAACACTATAATGCTTCCTATCTCATTTCCTCCCACGTAAAATCTTATGAATTTATGTGTCCGTCTCTTTTTACACGCTTTATACTAGCTTCACCTGTATGTTTGTTTGTTGGTTTGTTTGTTTGTAACTTCTCTTTGGACTTGATTTTGACCCACTTCAAACGGTCAGATTTCTTTCAAACTTCGTGGACTTATTGAGGACCGATGACAATTCAATATTTAAAAGAAAAAAAGAAATAAATAAATAAATAAACCTAATTACACGCTTTATATTAGCTTTAATCGGTCAGATTTCTTTCAAACTTCGTAGACTTATCTAGGATCGATGACAATTCAATATTTAAAGAAAAAAAGAAAGAAAGAAAGAAAAAAAACTAAATTTCATTTAAAAAAATTATGTAGTAGGGACTAGGGGGTCTACGGGGGGTTGGCAATCGTATCAAAAATCGTCTAGGACACACAGTAATAATATGTTGCGATCAGATTCTGGTAGACCTAAGTATAATCGCCTTTTACTTTTTTCCCAACGTCCTGTCACAAATATTTCCCGAAATAATGCGACATGTTTTACGTTGCAACACTACGCGGGTGGGAAGAACGGCGGGGCCGGGCGGTTCTGGACACAACGCGCGACTAGCAATGACAGTTAGATGTGGCTTCTAGTTTATTATTATTCTAAGAACAGAGCCTATATCGGTAGAAATACCGAAAAATCGGTAGGTTCGAGAACACTGGATTACATTAGCAGATTTAAAACACAGAGTACAGTACGGCCGCTGTATCTTGGCGCGTCTGAACCTTTGATTAAAGAAAAAGAGAGGATAGGAAATAAGGTCACGTGATCTGAAGCCAAAAGTTTCTCAAATATGGCGTCGACTCCGCCCACAAATTAGTGTTGTATTTTACACATATCGATATAATATTTTAAGAAAAAAATATATGATGATATGAATTTATTTGATTAATTAGTTTATAAAACACAAGAGTTCTAAATCAAATATACTGTTATAGAGTGAGATATTATTATTTATATGATGTTGGTTCCTGGGTGAATTTTCATTTTTGCCATTTTTATGACGTTTTTTAGGTAACTTTTTATTTTGTCCAAGAAATTAAGGAATAACAACTGAATTAGATTAGTTTTTTATAGAGAAAGCTCATTATATATTGCAACTATGATTTAAACAGCAAATTCAGGAGAAAATCCAGAAAAAAGGAAAAGCCCTGTTGAAGTAAATGATGTTGTGTAGAGGAAAATGATATAGCCCATTGACGTAAATGATGAGGTGTAGAGGGTAATGACGAAAATTTAAATCCCAACGTGTAATCAACTTTTTTATCAAGAAAAATAACAATATTCGTTTGATTTGATAAAATCAACATAACGTATTGTAGTATTTTAATGACTGATTACGTATTTTAATAGATTTTATCAATTATAAAAACAACATGACTTTTATAACTTAATGCAAGACTACAATCAATGGTAAGTGGTAATGAAGACTTGCTTGATTGATAAGCCACACTTACTTAATTAAGCCTATTTACTCTTAACTTGAAGACAACCAAGGTAAAATCGCAGGAATTTTATTCCTGACCTTCGTTGTTCGCATAATAAATGATCAAGCAAAGGATCGTTTGCACATAGAGGACATAGGGATGCTTATGGCGAAGGCAAGATAATGATGTTTTATCTGGACATTCGATTGTGGAGATTGACGGATTATGTCATAATATTGTCCCATGCAGACTCTCCAAAATGGTACAAAAAAAAAACAGAAAACTAGAAACTGGCTACTCTACACACGTGCTTGAGGCTTTCTAAGTTGGTCTCAATGGTCATCAATACACCTTTAAAGCATGCCCCTACATGGAATCACACGCTGATAGATGGCATTTGGTTCTTCTTCTTCCGTTCGTCTCTAGGACACCCAAAATTCTAGAAGCTGCCATAGTTTGGATTCAATAAACCGGCCAGAATATATTTTCGAGTGTATCTCCACTTCTAACAACCGAAGGCTGACGATGTATTCGAAAGATACCTTCTGAAGAACGAAGAAGAAGAAGATGAACGGGCTCCTTTTTGGCAGTGAATATAGACGCTTATGTTTTTGTGGCGTTGAATCTCAAAGAGTTGGTATCGCTCCATTGAGTTCCAGAAGTGTGAGATTCACACGCTCGACCAAGACCACTTCTTCATAACTGTATTTATTGGACCGTCCGAGCGGTAAACAATTACCTCTCCACAATTGTACTGTCATCTGCGGACCTATACACATTGAGCATGAGCTGATTTCGATGTGCAGCAAGAATAGACTTGAGGCGGAACAGACCTCTGGAATTCCAGCAAAGGTTGTCATTGCTAATGTCGAGCAACTCAGCTGAAAGGCTAGCTTGCCAAACCCTATGATGAAGATGATGCCTTTCAAGATGTCAAGAGAAACGAGGTCATATGGTAGAAGGTCTGTCGAACGGTTTCAGCGGAACCCGTACTGCCAGTCACTGAGAAAGTCATTCTGTTCTAAGTATGCCATAACGTTAGTTAGTCTTAGCTTTGATGAGGAATCCAAAAGCTCTATTGGCAGATTGGTTGGCCAGAGGCTTTGTGCCATTGTTTAATACGGTCGATTCGATAGTAAGTTTTCTTTTGAATGTCTTTTTGTAGGACTAAGCAGATAGGTTTTTTTATGGGAATAGCCGGCAAATAAGCTGGCGATCCACCTGATGGTAAGTGGCTATCGTCGCCTATGGATATCAGCAACACCAAAGGCATCACCGATGCATCAACGATCATGCAAGAAAGAGATAAAAAAAAGAAAGAACTGGCTCTCAAGTCCCCAGCTGGAAGACGACGAGTCGTTTGGTGGCTGACTCATGCTCAAGGGTAGGTGGTAGTAGGTGGTAGCTATCCAGGCGAACCCCATGAAGAAATAAAAGTTAAAAGCTTTCTTCTTACATATAAAATCCGGAGCTTTCTAGCTTCGAGCATAGACCCAGGCAAGATATGAGAAATGTTTGCGCTTCTCAGCTTAAATGCTTTCGACAATAACCCATAGACAAGTTACACCAACATTAGGACCGTTAGAAAAAGGGATGAAATAGTCCTTGACGAATCACTTCGTTTACAGCATCCTTTCAAATCGACGGATCTTTAAAAGCGAATCAGATCTATTTACAAGTATAAAATGCAAAGAAAATCAGAAAATTGCATATTTATCAAGTATATACGCACTTTTGGGTTGATTTTATGGATTAACGGCATCTTTTGAGTTAATTTATTGGTGGCTACACTCAGTCAGGTTGTTAATATTATTTAGATTCGTCATTTTCCTCTACAGGAATCATTCACGTCATTAGAATTTTGCGGTAAATGATGTAGCGATTTATGACGAAACGGTACAAAACAACCCAAAACTTGCTCAATTTTATATCACTTATAATGGAATTAAGTTATTTTTTATTAAATACCATTAGGCGATATTCATGGGTACTTATTGTTGAATTATATATTTTTTTTATCAAAAATATATTCAGGAGTTTGATGACGAGATTTTCTGACAAACTATACTTATCATTAACTTTCGCGTACTTTATCATATTCACAATGCATTTTTCATCCAAATCTTGATTTAAACTGAGAGAAGCGGGTGTAAGGAACACTTTGAATTGCTTTTAAAATTTTAAATAATAATTTCGTTGAACAAATTTCACGAAACAAAAACCGCGGATGTTAATGACGATAATCTCGTGACAAAATTTTAAACGGTCAAATAATGGTATTACAGATAATTTACGCTTGAAAAACATTTATGAATATTCAGCTTAGACATCTGGGGGCACGGCAGTGCCCCCGCCAAGTCGAGCATCGAGCAAAAAAGCGGCACGGCCGTACCATCCTTTTCTCGAAGCAATTCAGGCCATTTTCGACCCCCTATAACTTCGTTGTGGATAAAGCTAGAAGCCTGAATTTTTAGTAACCAAGCAGGCATTGTATAAACACGGTATATTTCAAATTTCATTCAATTTGAACCAGTAGTTTAAGAATTATAACTAGTCAAAGTTTCTTAATTTCGTCACTCACTGACTGACTGACCGATCATCAAAACTCTAAGGCACTTCTAGCAGACATAGAAGCTTCAAATTTGGAACACAATTAGTGTTTAGTGTATAGATCAAGGGAAAACTAAAATATTTTGCAATTTCGGTCCAGTTTTCTAGATACATCAACTGCATATATAACTTTGTAATCCCATATAAATATATAGGATTACAAAGTTACATTTGCAGTTAATGAATTACTGTACCTGTATAACAAAGTAACATTTGCAGTGAATGAATCAGTGTACCTGTATATAATATAATGGAATAATAGGTGTAGATAGGTACCTAGATATAATTATGTTCAAAGGTAACTTGTAAAAGGAAAAAAAGTAGAACTATCTACAAAAAGAAATGAGATGCCATCAAAAACAAAACTTGTAAAAAAAACCAAGTCTCGCAACTCAGTTCTTCTACCGTAAAAAGTTGTGAGATCCATGTAATACCAAGTCGGTTAATTTATTCAGTTCCTACTTAAGGGTCCTTCTGTCTTAAGTTGTTACGTAATTAGCTAACCTAACAAGTAACAACATCTTATAGTGACCATATTATCAATATTAAAAATCTTTTATGTTTTAAATAAATAGATTGACTTGGCAATCGCACTAAACAATCAAATTTAATATGATATTATGTAGGTATTACTTGTGAGGTACATTGTGTTTTCATGCGATGATCAAGTCAATCTATTTATTTAAAACATAAAAGATTTTTAATATTGATAATATGGTCACTATAAGATGCTGTTACTTGTTAGGTTAGCTAATTACGTAACAACTTAAGACAGAAAGACCCTTAAGTAGGAACTGAATAAATTAACCGACTTGGTATTACATGGATCTCACAACTTTTTACGGTAGAAGAACTGAGTTGCGAGTTGCGAGACTTGGTTTTTTTTACAAGTTTTGTTTTTGATGGCATTAATTCTTACGTATAGAGAGTAAAAAAGCATTTTTAGGGCGGTATTTTGAGTTCCTTGTGACATTAATGAAACATACCGTTAAATAACAGGGAGGTTAATGACTTTCCGAGCATTATTTTAAATTTTTTAACACTCTAACATCAGAATTTTATTATTTAACTTAATACGACTTTTAAGTAAATACATAATTAAGGTTTTAGTAAACATTTTGAGTGATCACATTTATATTCCAAGACAGAAAATTGAATAACATGCATATATGGCAGTTTTGAAAATTCACCCTCCTACAACATACCACATTGTTTTAAAAAACCTTAAGTAACTTTTTCAGTATTTAATTATACAATATTTTGAATAAAATTAAATCTAATATAAAATTAAATCTAAAACGATTAACCTTAATACTGGCTTAAAGATATATATTTATTTATTTAGAATTCGAGATTTTTATTCGATTATGAATCGATACAAAACATCGTATTAAATATAAATAAAATATAAAATATATCATGTTTTATTTATTAACATATTTCTTTCTTTTTTCTCTTTCTTGGCTGACAACGCTTTGGTCGCTGATATTCATTGGCCGCGATACCCACCTTACAGGTATATTTAATTATATGAATCGATATTTGGACTATTTATTGGGATATTCATGACGAACCGGAGTATCGATACATAAAACACCCGGATTAAACATTCCTATTTAAAATTTTATTTTCTTCTTTTTCTCTCTTTCTTAGCCGGCAACGCATCAGTGATGCCTTTGATGTTGCTGATATCCATGGGCGACGATAGCCACTCACCATCAGGTGGATCGTCAGCTCGTTTGCCGACTATTTCCATTAAAAAATATTCATTCGATACTGGATCGATCCAGAATATCGTATCAAATCACTAGGATCAATACCTGGATCGATACACTGCGATACGATCCATATCGATCTATACTCTAGTCGTTTTGCAGCCGATACAAATGTAAACTAAAGATTAAAATAGATTTCTAGGGTTTTCACCAACTGACATGAATTTTACACCAAATGCGTTTATTTAGACAAACTACTCATTAGTGCAAAATAGTACATTATGTTAAACGTTTTAAATCCTAATCCTAATGTAAGGCCTAAAAAATGTAACATTTCAATGGACTATATATATTGTGGCGTGTAAGAACAGGACAGATGTATTTTTGGTATTTCGGGTCATATTTGCATATATGTATAATGAAAAAATGTATGCAATTTAGGGATATCCTCTACTTTTTCTATAATCAATGCATTTCACAGATAGAAGTTGGTCGCACTGGTACTCGTCGTATATCATCTGTAATACAACGTTACCTATCAATACTGTCAATGTCATGTCAATTGTCATTATCAATCAAGCAATTGTCAGACAAGTTAGATTTGTCATTCGTCTTCATTCCTATTTATAAGTTTACATTTTTACAAGAAATGAAAATAAATACTAAAAAGTATTACCACGTACAGACAAGAAAATAGAAAAATATTTTTAGGATAAAGTTAGATTTAATAATAATTTACTTTATCAGGACTGAATATGTGATTAAAATTTAAGAATAGGTTAGAAGTTAGAAGCCGGCGCCGCGACGAACGACTGCAGTTAACGATTTGAAAAAATTTAATATTACAATGTTTGTTCTAGCTGAAATGAAGGATGTGATTCGGGTTACACCTGAACACTTCCACCATAGTCTAACAGAATCAATAACAACATTACTCAATCGTAAACTAGCTAATAAGGTATTTTCTTTCTTATATCTTAATAGATGTGACTTGACAGCTTATTATGTAGCATCAGTAAGCATCATAGTAATCATGCTCCAGTCAGATAATTCATTTAATATATTGGACACATTTCACTACATTTCTAAAGCTGTATTACTAACGTATATACCATGGTTGTAATGGTAACTATTTATTTCAGGTAGTGTTAAATGTAGGATTATGTATAGCACTGTTTGATATAATAGATATTGGGCATTCATATATTTTTCCGGGAGATGGCTCTTCGCATACAGAAGTTAAGTTTAGGTATATTGTTTTTAGACCTCTTATTGAAGAAATTCTAATTGGAAAGATAAGAAGTTGCAGTAGAGAAGGAGTGCAAGGTATACTTTTTTAAATCACTAAGCAATATCCACCTCAAGTTTATCACCTATATCCATTTTAGATCAAAACACTACATAGCAAGACGCAAGATAGTTTGCAACTTATTCAACAATTATTTTTTGATGTCCATACACTAAGCATATTTGTTTTTTTATTTAATAACAGAATTTTGCTTTCTTTAAAAGTTACAGATACAGCAAACAAATATTTTATTTCCTTAATTTTTCTCTCATCTTGAAATGAGTACATTATTATACTATTATTATAATTAGTTTATTCATAGTATAATAGTCTGCTGTTTTATATGATTTTTTGAATCATTAATGATTTAAACTCATTATTTTCAGTTACATTAGGATTTTTTGATGACATTCTGATACCAGTTAATGCTCTTCAACATCCTTCAAGGTTTGATGAAACTGATCAAGCTTGGGTATGGGAGTATGGTGCAAAGAGTGGAGAGAAGCATGACCTGTTCATGGATTCTGGTAATCACTACAATATATGTAGACCAAAATATAAGCTTAAAGATTTATGTGAAATAAAATTAATTTCTGCTATAAATTTACACTTTTCGGGAACCATTTTGTCCTGAGTAGTAGTTTCTAAATTATTATAATACTATTACAGGTGAACCAATAAGATTTCGGGTGACAAGTGAAACATTTGAAGAAAGTCTACCCTCAGGGCCTCCTAGTACAGAACGGGTAGTTCAGAGTGTAGCACCGTACAGAATCACTGGAGGCATTAACGAACCAGGGTTAGGGTTGCTCTCATGGTGGGAACAACCGGATGCTGACGATGATGACAATGACGAAGATCAGGAAGGCAACGAATGATAAAAAAATAAACTTCCTCAACTGGATTGAGATGCCAGGAGTTGTTTTTTTTTTATAAAATTGAAAAAAATACAAAGTTCATTGCAACAAATATATTTTTTTTATCTTTTTTTTATGCTTCACATTACAATATAAGAACAATATGAATAATTAATATTAAAATTCGAATATAATTATGTATTATATGCCTTATTACTATACAAATTACACAAAATCTTGCTAAATATAGTATACTGGAATACAAATTATCACATAAAACAAACTTTAAGCAAATAACAGCCATTCTTATCACAAAATCAACAAAAGTGATGTCACTGTATGCTTATAAAGGTGACATTCTAAAATTGGTTTTGTTTTACAAACTCAAACTTATCAGACACATAAGAAAGTCTCATTGTTACTTACCAACTTAATACATTGACTAGTATTACTGAATAAAAATAAAATGAAAATAATTATAACAAGAATAAAATTAACAGATCACTAGTTTATTTAGCACCAACTAGCCAGGTTAACTTAAGTATGAGGCCAAACGTTTGTTTCTTCTTCAATCTTGAATAGGCTTTTACTAAGTTAATGTGTTTTACCACCCATGACTACATCACCACTTAGCATCATGTGGGATAGTAGTCAAGCATTAACTTATAAGATGTAAAAAAAAATCTTCAAATTTCATAGTGTTTGGAGTCTGCACTTTTCATTCTACTGAACTTGTAAACTCATCTCTTTCTGTAATGTCTTGTGAGAGAAACAAGACTTTTATATAAAATCAATAGCGTAAACAAACACCACTAAGATTCGTAAATTCATAATAATAATAATAAATGCTCTAAATTAGATATAACACATAACAACACGTCACTGCAGTGTGTGAATGTAATACGGAAAACCACCTCCTTTTTTGAAGTTAATTAAAAAGCAATGATTACAGTGGTATGAAGTGAAACTCCTTGATAGGCGATGAGTATATTAAATTTTAAATGATTGTGATTTTTGTCACTACAAATTTACTTTTTAGGGCATTCACTACTCAAAAAGATCTGAGAGTTTATTTTAGCTCCAACAACTTTCTCATTGTTCAAACTATTTGAATTCCATGTAAAATCCGTTCCAGCATTGATATTCTTCCCCACGCTTAAAATTACTATGTTGTCCAATAAATCTTACTATTCAATTTTATTATACATGCTTTTAAACTTTTTAAGGCAAAAATAGGGCATGCATTGTTACAAAAGCAAAATCTTTTTTTACTGTATACATTATATAAAGTGCATTAGTATGAGAAGTAAAGCAATACATCCTACTACATAAGTACCCGAAAAATTTAGCACTGTCATGATTAAATTAAATCTATCAAAAAAATTGCCACAGAAAATACAGAACATTCTTAAATTCTATATTTGGCGCTTATTCACTAAACCTTTGCGCAAGCCACCTTTGGTCTTTTTGTGACAAACATGGTAGGTACATCAAACTAATAAATTCAAAGTAAGTTAGTTTTACGTAGGCGGTATATCGATATTAAATAATAATAATATGATTGTTGTTAGTGATAGATCTGAGTAACCTAAAATTACTAGGTAAATTTCAAGCAATTTTGAACACCCTGATAGTTGGAACTGAGACAAATTGAATTGGAATGGAACGCGTATCTATTGAATATTGTTGACCAAATTAATCTATGAACAAAAGTAATAATAGTTTCCAGTTTTGTAAAATGTGTCCTGAGGGCAAAACAATGACATTATCTGTTTATTAGTATCACTGTGAAGAACATCCTTAAGGGGGCCTTCACATTAGGTCGCCAGTAGTGCGGCAGCAGCGCGACAATAGCAGCGCGACAGACGCGCAGCTGTCGCGCTGCTATTTCTATACTAAAAAGAGCAGCGCGACACGTGATTTTTCATAGCGGACGGCAGCGCGGCAGCCGCGTGCGGTCAGTCGGCTTTGAGCCAGTGTTGCAATCGCATTACTACCATAATTCAACACTTTGAATACTGTTTCATAATCAGTATTCACATGCCGATTTCGAAATAAAAGGATCAATCCAGTATATACTTGTTAGGGTTCCGTAGCCAAATGGCAAAAAACGGAACCCTTATGGATTCGTCATGTCTGTCTGTCTGTCCGTCCCGTATGTCACAGCCACTTTTTTCCGAAACTATAAAAACTATACTGTTGAAAGTTAGTAAATAGATGTATTCTGTGAACCGCATTAAGATTTTCACACAAAAATAGAAAAAAAAAACAATAAATTTTGTGGGTTCCCCTTACTTACAACTGAAACTCAAAAATTTTTTTTCATCAAACCCATACGTGTGGATAGGTCTATCTATGGATAGGTCTTCAAATATGATATTGAGGTTTATAATATAATTTTTTTCTAAACTGAATAGTTTGCTCGAGAGACACTTCCAAAGTAGTAAAATGTGTCCCCCCCCCTGTAACTTCTAAAATAGGAGAATGATAAAACTAAAAAAAAATATATGTTTTTTTATGAATCGACGTCGATGGCGCCGAAGGAGAACCAACAAAAGCAGGAACAACAATGATGTTTCCTCGTTGGAGTCCATTATTGAAATAAACTGGCCACCCTAATCTAAGCAAGTCGCGCGGCTGTATTTGTAATGAGAAGGCATCCGCTGCTGTCGCGCTGCTGCCGCGCTGCTGCCGCACTACTTGCGACCTAATGTGAAGGCACACTAAAACTGTAGCTAAAACACAGGTGATGGAAGCAATTTCACGAGAAAGGAGTGGAGTGATGGGAAAACCCATTCAAAGCCTTCAATAGAAATGTTCTTGTCACACAATGTCACGCTACATCGACCCCCCCCCCCCCCGCTCCCCCCTAACGTGTGACGTAATTTATGGATGCCACGTTAGGGGGGAGGGGGGGAGTCTAAATTTCGTGACGTCACATTTCAAAATCGAATAATTGGTATGTAATAGGTAAATATTAAAAAAAAGGAAATAAAAGTTATTTCGGAATAATATGTGACGTCACACTGGGGGGGGGGGAGGTCCCACAAATGTAACCAGCTGTGACAAGGGGGGAGGTGTCAAAAAGTCAAGAAATTAATGGATGAACCCTAATGAGGTGATACAAATATGATTGGATCACCATAAAATATTAATTTATATTGAATCACAAATAGATCACTGCCTAAAAATTGTTGAATGGTCTACAAGTGACAAAATATATAATACAAATGTTTGACAAACGTTTTTAAGCTGTAGGCATTAAAATATTATATACTAAAATTATGTATCTACCGCTAAGATCCAAACATGATTAGGATCTTTTTCAACAAGCAGTCTATAGTTTAACATAACATATTACAATGTTTTATTTCTAAGTGTCTTTTTCCACATTATATTAAGCATGAATTGTTTCACATTAAATATACTTCTATACATAGTTTGAATTTCTGTTCTCGGTCTGGGTGTGAATGTCCTTGTCTAGTGTGTTATCCATAGCATCCACGACACAGGGGATCCTAGTGGGGGGCTATGAGTGTGAAGCGGTATTTATTTATTTATTATACAGATAAGGCAATCTCTCAAGTTTATCGTCATTCCAGTACTATGTCTACAATATTAAATATTGTTATGTGTAAAGTCCAGAACAAAACTTGGAGGTAAGGATGACTAGACTAGACACGACGACACTAGGCAAGTGGAGACATACATGATCGAAACTAATCCATTAAATAGATTAATACTTAAAATATGTAATCTTACAAATAGATATTCCTCTGTATGCAAGCCCATTTATATTTTATTTTTTTATCTAAATCGTGGTTATTTCTGATATGGTTGCTAAACACAATAATGGGCCGACCTAGCCGAGCGATAGTCGAATAAGTACTACGTGTATCTAAAAGTACTTCGACCTTACAACCTTTAACCTTTATAACCTTCCGCGGACATCGCATTTGGAGTGCTAAATCCGCATTCTTTTAAAATTTGTGCCTGTCAATCAAACTTAACAATTATTATCTCTAAACGTTGTAGTCTTTTAACTTAACTACACTAGTCTTTTAAGCTTTAACTACATTCCTTGCGAAGCTCATCTAGTTCGGCGAAGACGAGAGCGTAAGAAGTACTTGCGAAAGTTGCGAATAACTTCCGACTTCCACGTACTTTGTACTTGTTTCTCCTTGGTTCGACAAGTTCTTTAGAGGAATATTTATGCCGGCTACGACCAAACATGTACAAGTGTATATAAATAAAATTGTCATGGTAATGAAGGTTTACATTACACCTTTAGTTTAGCTTAGGTACGTATTGATTTACATTTATCATCGCTATTTCAAGAGAATATAACATACTGATATAACAACAATAGGTACTTGGGTCCAGACATCTCGTAACTTCTTTTGAGTTTTTATTATTTTTAAAGAGAAAGTTTTGTAAAGTGTGGTATTAACTTGCAAATTTGCTTTCTCCTTGCAACTAGGTACATAAATTAATATAAAGAAAAAATAGATCTTTAACAACAGTAAGTACCTTGGCGTCAAAGTTATCCTGAAAAATTTTTGAAGTTATACTTCATATGGGACGTTTGGAAAAAAATATGAGAGTAAAATGTCTACGATGTGACCGCCAAAAAATGACAGACATGATGATGGTGATGATCCTAGACGCACAGCACTCGGTAAGAGTTGTTTTGGATTGTTAGCGCGCGCCGGGTCGTGGGTGCGAGCGAGAGCGTATTTATTTACAGTTACGAGACATCTAAACCAACGAATAAGACAAGTAGTCGATCGAATCCAGTTCACCATACAATCCCGGGTCTAGTTAAACGTGTACAACAGCGGCGCGTCCTCAAAGTGATGTCTATTATTAATGTGCGCGATGAGTCGTCCGTCGAGCAGATGGCGGCCGTAGCTGACGGCGGCGCGCGCGTCGCCCGCCAGCCCGCACGCCACCAGCCAGCGCACCAGGCACGAGCCGCGGAACGCGTTGCGGTATGTGCGCATGCGGTATCTACGTTGAGTTGATAACTTGTTACATACAGTAATCTCCAAAGTTATTGACCGGGCTGAAGTTAGGCGAGAGTCGATGCGCAGAACGTAAAATAGCGAATTAGCGCGGGTGGACGGGGCAACGACTACGATCACCCGCGCGCTGCCTTCGCGCAGCTGTGACAACTTCAGCCCGGCTAATAAGTTTGGAGATCGCGCTTTTCTTCGGTTTTTAGCCCCCGACGCAAACAGAGGGGTGTTATAAGTTTGACGTGTCTGTATATCTGTGGATCTGTTATGTCTGTCTGTGGCATCATAAGTCCCAAACGGATGAACCGATTTTGATCTAGTTTTTTTGTTTGAAAGGTGACTTAATCGAGTGTTCTTAGCTATGTTTAATGTAAATATATTAAACTGTCGGGGTTTTTTTTTATTTTAATTGAAGATTATCATAGATCCCCAATTTTTTAAATAAAATGTAGCCCATATTACTAGAAAGAATAGAGCACCCTATCGTTGAACACATTTTTGAAATCGGTCCAATAGTTTTTGATTTAATCCATTACAAACAAGCAAATAAACAAAAAATCAAAACTTTCCTCTTTATAGGAATTAGGGATCTCGAAAACCGAATCAAAGCGAGGACGATCACCAGTGTAACAATATGCCATGAACGCTATACGGTACCTGGTATCCTTAGCAATGGCCACCTTGCACCGCTCAAGGTGATGAGTGATGAACTGCTCGCACACATGCTTTGTCTCGAAGCTCAGCTCGTCGATCGGAGGCAACACTACTGTGTCGGCTCCCTGCCTATAAAATTATTGTTTTTTAATGCTTTACACTACGATACAAATAATGCTTTACGCTACGATACAAATAACTGGAAAATAATAATTGAAACATATTTTTGGAGCTTCATGTAAAACATAATATTATACTACGTTTAGTTCATAATACTGATTCAAAATGTTATCATCTTTAACCTGTCTTAATATTATGTACTTCATAATATACATCAGTCACTTTGTAACGTATAATGCATTATTGCCACAACTTCAATGAAGCTTTTGTAGTACCTACTTTAACTACTTATCATCTTAAACTTAATTCATCGTGGACTTTACATATTTTACTATAATACGAGTACTCACGATATTACTACGCGTCACCGCAGTTCATCCTTGACCACGATCCATGCAACT
The DNA here is from genome assembly GCA_951805285.1 of Thymelicus acteon. NCBI lineage: Eukaryota > Metazoa > Arthropoda > Insecta > Lepidoptera > Hesperiidae > Thymelicus > Thymelicus acteon. The sequence continues at coordinate 9,837,578 of OX638225.1, read as the reverse complement.
GGGTCGCAATATCGGTGTACAAAATAAATATCGAGAGTACTCGTATTATAATTAAAAAAAAACTTACCATCTATTCTTGAGGTATCTGAAGGCAGGCGTGATGATCTCGTCCGGGTCGAGCCCGAACAACACAAACATCACCAGCGCCTGGCCGTTCATCACCGCCGTGTCCAGAAACTGGATCTCGATGAACACCCCCGACTCGTCCTTCTTCATCACCTTCCATATCGTGTACGCGATGCCCTAAAATTATCATCTAATATAGTGTCACAGTGTTTGTAACAAAATTCCTCCGAAACGGCTTGACCGATTCTTGTGAAATTTCGTGTGTATATTCAGTAGGTCTGAGAATAGGACGTAAACTATTTTTCATACTCCTATTTGCCCCCCCCCCCCCCCCCAACACAAGCAATAAAACGCTCAAAGGGTGGTCCCAACAACTGTATAATTAATTAATTAATATGTACTGATTTTGTAGACGAACAATAAATAATTTTTGATTTTGATTTTTTTGATACCTCTAAGTGGTGGCCAACCCCAAAGATATTTCATTTTTGCACAATTTTTTTTCTTTTAATTCTTTTGGCAGAACAACGTTTGCCGAGTCAGCTAGTATTTCTATAAAGTTATAATGACGTCATGCGTCATGACGTACAATCTATTTTTTTAGATGACTCTTAGAGCCTTTGCATACGGCGCGTTTTTAAAGCGCATCCGACGAAAACGCGCGGAATCTTCGCGTATTCCCTGCTGCAAATGACAAGGCGGACGAGGCGTTTCCTCGTACGATCGCGTAAAAATACGTCATGTGCAGAGGCTCTTAGGCACTATATGATTAATAATGTGGGCACTACTTCTTACGCGACAGTTTTGAATTCGAGGTTATTGACTCTCCTATTCAGAGTTTGATGGCAAAGCCCCGAATACTTACAATAAACATCATAAGGCTGTACGCGATGATGAGCACGGTGTGTTTGAAGAGCTGTCCGCCGCGGCCGCGCGCCGTCTCCGGCGGCAGCAGCCCCAGCGAGCCCGCCGCGCGCTCCAGCTCCGAGAGGTACACGCACGGGCCCGTCGCGGGGCACCGGTGCCGCTGGGACGACGGACATGCGCACTCCCTGCGATGTAAGAGGCCATTCATTAATTACGTAAGGATCCCGAGGGGGAGGGGATCGACAAAATCTCTACATGCCCTTATCATTCTTACGTAACATTTTGCAAAATACTAATCAAGACTTTCCCTCAAATTATGAGATTTAGTGCATTTGATCCTTTTCTAAAACCAGCAGAATCTTACGTAAGACGGGGAGGGGGAGTTCGAAAAATCTTATGCGCTCTTACAAGGGAGTAAGGGGGTCAAAAATAGCCAAAATAGTCCTTCCGTAGTTCATGAATGCCCCTAAAGGCTTTATATTTAATTTACGGGAAACGCGTTGGCCCACAAGTGGCCAGCAGAACTAAAATTTATTTATTTTACTTGTAGAAGTGTAGCTTTTTTTTTTAATTTTTCCAGCAGGAATTTATTTCTTTGTTCTTTTCTTGTAGAGTCCATTACACCGCAACGCGCACGGGCAACATTAAAAAGACACATTACGAAATATTGCCATTTGCCCGCAAAATAATGACGTAATAATAATAATACAAATCCGCAAAAAAATATTGTTATATCACTAACTTTTACTCTTCTTATAATTCTGCTAAGTGCAATTTTTAAATATAAAATTCTCATCAACTTACTTGCCGTCAGGTGCTAAGTCCTCGATGTCTTGTGAGTTGACAGACACTTGTCCGTTTTCACAGTTAGGATCGTTCGAACAGCAGTTGTTGGCGGGCTTGCTCGGCGACGGAGTAGCTGTGATAGCGCCGTAGCATCCTGTGCGAAATGTTACGGACATAGTTTAGGATAGCCAACGAGCTTGCAGTGCCGCTGAGGTTTGGCACACGCCGCACTTTTAGTATGATGTTACAAGTACATGCCGCGTTCGAAATGTCGGGCCAATTTCAGAAGGACAGCCGGCGACCCTTATTTGCGGCCGGATTTAAGTAGGCAACCATATACGATAGTAAATAGAAAAAAATTAGCTTTAATTTGAGATATAATTTATAAATGTACGTTATGAACGTATAAACGTGTCGAAATCATACCTGTTTACACCCGGCTGCGAAGAGGTTGCGGCCGTTTGCGCAAAGGCAACCGTGATTTTTTAGAATCTTTATATAAGTGGCCATGACGTAGATGAGGTTTTATTTAAAAAACAAGTGAGCGAATTTTTTTCCCAAAAATAAATTTAAAATAATTTAATTAAAAATACTAGCGGCCAAATTTTGATAGGCAACCTACAGTCAAAATTATCTAAGATGCCCATAATGATAGCTGCTCTTTATTAATATGAACTAACCTTGTATGGGTGTCTTTGAGCGAAATGGAATATTCATTTACTTGACATGAATAGTTGAATACTTACGGACAAAGGATTTTGCCAAAATTTGTTAAATTCATCACTACTCATTTTCATTGGCGTTGATTATAAATCATATTATACGTTAAAATCTAGTAAAAATCCCGTCACATCATAATTTATGCAAAATTTAATAAAAATATATGACGTCGAAACAATCTTATATGAAGAAGCCTAAATCTAATCTGACGTAGGGTGATGTGACGTCTTGAAACCGTTTATAAAACCAGTCATAATCGGTACCTTACTATAATCGAAATTTAAAAATGAAAATTGATTAATTTAATTACTTTATTAAAAATGATTTGCTTGCATTTGAATTTAAAATTAGATACCCAATAACACCACGATGAATTGGATGCTAACAAAGGACATTTTCCATTATGTATGGGCACTTCGTCATCCATGGACAGTAACTGCAGATAATATGTTATATGTAATTATGTATTTAAGGTTGCGGTTAACATTTTTTTTCAACAAAATAATAATTATGTATACATGAATGTGTCTTACGAAATAAGCAAGAATTTATTCACTGTAGTTTTTTCCTGACGCTCATAATATAATATTATGTCAAATATTATTATGAAACTGAGCGGGACTTTCATCTATCTTTCTTTCTTGGCCGGCAACGCACCAGTGATGCTTTTGGTGTTGTTGATGTTCATGGGCGAATGGATAAAATAATATTTGATTGAAGTCGTAAATAGGTAGGTACATATTAAGAATACGCAGTACGAGATAGCTCAATCGAGGTAGTAGATAGGTAACTAGGTACCTAAATATTACGGTTTTTAGTTTAAAATTTAATTATCGAATCGATTAGAAGGTCTTATAATTTTGAATCGATTTGTTGTAAAAATTGGTTTCTTTCGTGAACCGATTTTTTTGTACATCTCTAATGTCACTGTGATGGCAAACGACAAATTGGGCTTCTTAGTTCGTGGTGACTATAGTCATTCTATATTCTCCTCATTATAAATATTCATAAAAATTTGGTTTGTATTAAAAAACAGATAAGCACAGAATTTTGCGGCCGGATCTTAGGCTATTAGCGCTGTGCGACCTGAATTACACTTTATTGCGTCATAGCAAGAGTCGGTTTTTATTAAAATGATTTTGCGGAGTGAGTCTTCTGTACAATTATGTACGAGTACTATTGTCTTCTGTGCCTCTATGTTAATTTAAATGTAACAAAATCATGATGACAAAAAAATAAGAGATTCATATTTACCATGATCTTCTATGCGTCACAGCAAGCAGCATAACAGAAAGTTACGTTTATAAACCCAATTATTTTTGAAGTTATACTTCTTATGGGGCGTTTGGAAACAAGAGAGTAAAATTTTCACAATTCGACAGCCAAAAAGCGACATGATGAAAGTACGCGATATTAGGCGCACAGCATTCGCTGGAGTTGTTTTGGATTGCCAGCGCGCGCCGGGTCGTGGGGGCGAGCGAGAGGTGCGTGGTAGGATTGCTAGGGCGCGCGGGGTCGCTGGTGCGATCGAGATCCGAGGTACTTATAAGGAAGAGGTAAGTATAACTTTTTACATGCCTACATACACACACACACACGCGTTTGTTTTACATAAATATACATTTATTTTAGAACGCATCGGTAAAGCTTTGTCTTAAACCCATTAGCGCCCCACTACTCAAGAGGAGAGACCTCTTGGGGAGGCCTAAAGCATTCTCCACCACGATGCTCTAGTGCGGATTACTGGAGGAGTTAGAGGCCAACCTACGGTGCCATCCAAATGCCGACCGCGCCCGCTGTTGCTTAACTTTGCCGATCACTTAGGATAGACGCAAAGCGGCGGGCTGTGAATGCTGCGCATGGACATTAAAATTAAATAAATAATTAACATTACATTTAAACATATAGCACTATGACACAAACCTCAGTGGTTTTTATAATGCTATCCTATGATTGTATGTAACTTTTGTTAAATGATAAATAAAATAAATAAATAATAAATCTGTGACAAACCGCACGACTGTAGGATGGACTGTATTCGCTTATTCGGTAATCTTAGCGTTTGGTATTAATAAGAATATCAGAAGTTAGTATTAATTACTAGGAGGACTGTCGTTCTAATCAGCTATTCGCACAAAAAAGAAAAGTAAATGAATGTATAAAACGTATAAACATACCATTACCGTAGTTAGATATGGACTGAGTGTGCGAGGTGGGCTCGGCGTTGTCGACGAGGCTCGTGGTCTCGTCGGAGCTGCCCGCCGCCTCGCCCGCCACGTCGCCCGACAGCTGAGCGAACTGCGCGCTGCGCCTGCGGTACCGCACGTACAGTATCAGGCAACCCGCTGTCACTGTAATAAAAAAAAGGTCAAGGTCAATGGGTAATGCCGTCAAATTGGCCTCATATAACATAAAAATTTATGTTAACATTTATAGAAAAAGTAACATAATAGTAGAAAAAAAGACTGTGCCGAATTCCGTTTATGTATTGAATTCGTCCCATTGTAGACAATATCTTGTTGGCAACAATCGTCAGTACCAGACTGGCAGTCAGGCGTCTTCTGCTGATTGTTTGGAAGACGATGGAAATATCTGTAATGAAATACCAGTTAGGGACGACACACTCTAGGATTTTGAGATGATTTATATTTTAAAACATTCTTCATTCAATTCTAATAAACGGATAGAAGTCTGCTGGTTTATTTTAATGTTGCTAACAATAATTTTTTTTTTTGTATTAACCTTTTCACCTCCCGACTTCCTAACTGTTGTCGTGCCCCCAGCGCCCGGCACAGTGAATCATAAAATAAATTCCTACAACAAAGAGGGATGTGCAATACTCTAGTTTTTTGAGTTCTATCGGTCGATTAGTAGGTACTTAACAATTACCAAAATATTATCGGGTATTTTTGGTAAGCCAGTAAAACAATAATCTGAATTTTACCAAGAAAAAATAACCGACTTCAAATAACTCAAAAACTACTCATCAGATCTAGCTCAAATTTAAGTGGGACCACATGACAAGCACCAGCTTTCGATTAAAAAAGAATAATCAAAATCGGTGCACTTAGTCGAAAGTTCTGAGGTAACAAACATAAAAAACACACATAATATTCATCGATAGCATGCACGTAAACACTTCTGCACGCACATCACTAAAGGAAATGTCCAGAAACCCACGTTGTGCCACGTTTATGACGTCAGAAGTGGGTCGCTTTTCTCCGACCGTGGCGCTGGGCGTACTAACAACATTCGTTTCTGAAGATGTAGGCTAGTGTTCAGTCTTGGACATATCACTACTTAATTCATTTATTTTCAAAGGAAGTTATTAAAATACACACATTTTTTTTGTAAAAAATATTTTATTACCAAATGCTGTGGTTGTTTAATATTAAATTAATTAATATAAAGAGAAATATTTTGATTTATGTTCATTTTTGTATCGGTAAAACTTAGCATATGTCCTGCCTCTACCTACTGTCGGATTTTTCCATTACGGGCGTTGGACATCATAGATCATCAGATATTATTTTAGGATATTATATTATTTTTTAAATATGAGATTTAAGTGTATTACATTGTAATTTTTAAACGATGACTTAGTTAACTATTTACCTAATAATATGTACATCTTTTTAATAGAACGCAACGTAATTAAATAAAAAAAGCAGATTAAACGAGCAAATACCAGTGTATTTGGTCGTAAATATACGACCCTGGCGAAATGGACACGGAAACGTTTGTCAGATTAATCCGACCTAGGCAGTTAAACGGTTAAATTATATATATTTTTTTATTATTATTTTAATTTATTTTTTTGTTGCGGTTAATAAGGCACTAGTCACCAAGTGTCCTGAAGCAAAGATCGGGTTATTTGTCGTCTACAAATGTAGTTAATTCAGTAGGTAATTTAGCGCTTACACTAATTATAAAAAGATTTCAGGATCTCAACAATACGTAGTAGAGTAGGTAATTAGTACATGCAGTAATTAATAAAAGTCCTTATTAATCCCTTATCAATCCACTGACGACTCGTTAATCAATAAGTCACGGTCATAATAAGTTTATCTCTACACAAAAATACAACGAGACATTATCAGTGTTATACCTGAACCACACTATACTTGAGTCAAACTCGTATCAGAATACTTGTCAATAAATCGTAAAAATTCCTTTATAGGGTTTTCACAAACTGATTTGTATTTCGCACACCAAATAACTATTAAAGAACGAAATAACAATTACAACGTTTGTGACAACTTCATTATTTTACTATTGACCTATAACAACAACACACTAAGAGAAAACGACGTAAAAACCAACATCTTAAAACAATTTTCGTCATGAATAACTCACGCTCGCACATCCTTAATTTCGTGAAGCGACTTCAAACCTTTGTAGAAACGTATTGTTTTGAGGCCGGCCTACCTATGACTATAAATAGAAATGACTACGAAAACCTCACAGCTATAATGGCGCTTACATGCTTTGCAACTTGGTCGTATTATATTTCGAAATACAGTGAAATCAACTTATCTGTGACTATCAGGAGGGCGCTGCCGGACGCATTGGACCAATCATAGTGCGCATAGTAGTAATTTATGAATGGGATGGCATTAGTTCCAATTTTCGCCACGTCACAAATAAGTTCTTGAGAGATGGCACTGTACAGATTATACAGATATTTCATTCCACTCAATATGCATGAGCATAAAATTATTTATAAGTTAAATTTCATTAAACAAAGCCGAATAACATTTTATATTTATGTTTATGTATTTTAAAACAGTCTATATCGATTTTATACGTAACTATTCCGTGTTATTTTAAACTTTTGCAAAATAAATATTATGTTTAAAAATAAAATAAAATTACAAAGAGTGGAACGGAACGCGACTTGCGAACTCCAGATTTAGTTCAAACGTACTTTATACGACCAAAAGTTTCATGCACCTGTTTGTTTGTGGTTGCTAGGCAACACAGTGCTTATATAAATTCTGATTCGAATGTGAATATAGTGTACGTACTAACATTATGTAGTCGAAGATAACGTTCGACTGTTTAGGAAAAATTACACAAATAGACCCATTTTAAGCACATAATCTTAAAAAGATATAAAAAAGGTTACATTATACTTACATACATTCAATTTTGGTAATACAGGAAGGAATACTAATGGTTTATGTTAAATTTAACATTAACTCAGACCCTACAAATGAACTTTTAAAGTAATGGCAACTATGTTTATTAGTGAAAAGAAAGAAAAAATATTTTTTATTAATATTTTGGATCTTCGTTAAAATTGTTAATCGATCAAACAATATAAAACAATGACTGTCATTGTGTAAATATTGCGTGACCTAATAGGTGCAGTCGTTTAGAATTACATGACACTTATATGCATTCACTTATGAATCACTTTATTGTTTTCAAGTTTCAAGTAATACTTTTATCTCGTTTTGCATACCCATATTACAATGCAAACATTTTTCTTCAATAAAGAGCTATTATAATATATTTATTATAGTTAAAGCACAACACAATGCATTTCTTTGCAAGATGTAATACTATTTTAATTCTCATATTCAATTATCTCAACGTATAGTATAGTAGGTATTATATTATAAGCTTTGTCAAACTTGTTGTACAGTGAAGGTTATAATTCCAATTAGGTTTAAGAGGAAAATTTTAAGTATATTTTATGTTTCGACATTCTCACAGGTCTGCGCGACGTACCTACACACACACATACACATAGAGGGAGAGATACTAACAATCAGGCATTTTTTATCATTTATCTAAAAATATACTTGGTTTTGCGAATCTATTTTGGTATGCCCTAAAAGCTTGTTCTGCCCATTTTATTTATATAATAAGTAAGGGAAATCGAAATATGTATATTGATAGCCTGCTCTCCCCTTTTAACAATTATGAGGGTAGACTAGACTACACATTCAATTATTTATAACACTTTTATATAAGGGGATGCGTTACAGCTTATCATCATCACTGTGACAAAAGATTACAGTAATGAATTGTCATTTATGTATGAATATATGTAAATATCATAAATGCATTATAAAGGTAAATACAGTATGAGTCCTACACCAGTAAAACATAGAACAAGTCACACTACCAACATAAAGTTACACTTCTCCTTACCAGTCAAACAGAAGAAGAGCAAACTAAGTCGCACAGCATCAACGGCGTCGCTGTAGAGCGGCCCCGCAGCGGTTTTGGTAGCGAACAGTGCTACCACCATCACGGCCGGGGCGCCCCACGCGACGAACGCCAGCACTGGCCAGAGGGTCACCACGAAACAGGGGCCACGACTCTATGGACAAATAACAATAGTTTATATTATGAATTATATATATGTATACAGGTGCAATTATCTATACTCTATACTAATATATAAAGAGGAAAGATTTGATTTTTTGTTTGCATTGAATAGGCTCCGAAACTACTGAACCGATTTGAAAAATTCTTTCACTGTTGGGAAGCTACCCCGAGTAACATAGGCTATAGTATATTTTCAAAAAAATTTGACTCCAATAATGTAACCCAAGGTGTAAAAAGATAAGAAAACCGAAGCAAAGCGAGAACGGTTACTCGTCTATACTCTATACTAATATATAAAGAGGAAAGATTTGATTTTTTGTTTGCATTGAATAGGCTCCGAAACTACTGAACCGATTTCAAAAATTCTTTCACTGTTGGGAAGCTACACTATCCCCGAGTAACATAGGCTATATTATATTTTCAAAAAAATTAGGGATCCTTAATAAAACTCCAATAAGGTGTAAAAAAAATAAGAAAACCGAAGCAAAGCGAGGGCGGTTACTCGTATTTTATAAATGTAAAAGTGCTATTTTATTTCCTCAAAAAGTTCGAATAATCAAAATTTCACCAAAAAAAATTTACCGACTTCAACGCAGTAACGTTCGATAAGGACCTATACAAATATAAAAATTGCCATTATTGCATACTTTTTATATTTGAGTAGTTACTTAAATTCCATCATCAGATCTGAATTTTGATAAATATGGGAGCAGTCTGAAAGTAAACCTTTTATCTCCAATATTCTATATTTTCCAATTGGTTAATAATGACGCAGCTCTGTAACAGACATAAAAAATACAACCGAATTGTAATTTGTAAACCTTCTATTTTTGCAGTCAAAAACCAACATAGAAGTTTACCTCTAACATGAGAAGTCCAACAGACAGCATAGAGGACCACAGTAGACAGGAGAAAGTGGAGAAGATCTGGCTTGCTTGCTGCAGCGTCGCGTGCCACGACGGCGGGTACGACGGCTCGGGCCCGCCCCATATCACGCTGATGGCCATTAGCAACTGAATGGATAACAGAGACCATAATATCACAATAATATTGAGATCATAATAAAAATTATAACAATGATATAAGAACAATAATACATATTATACAATATTTGAAGCGCTCATAGCCGAGCGGCTTGTCGAAGGCCTTCAGATGAGCCACTATCTCTCCACAAATCCGCACTGGAGCAATGTGGTGAAGTATATTCTAGGCCTACTAAGAAAGTTTTCACACGTTTCCAGAGGTATAAATATCTAAAAATATTAGATTCAAATATGTCAAGTTTCAAATAATAATCAGTGGGCACCGCTTGATACCATAACAGAAAAATATTTTATAAAAAATGTTCATAAATCATTAGCATCATTTTCACTAGCTTTCCCCTTTAAGTAACAATTTTATTTCGAAATATAGAGGCTTCAACTATTCATCATACCTGAGTAAGGTTCAAACAGAGCGTTATCCTATGCGGCATCCGCTTGTACTTCTTAGTGAAGATGAAGATGATAGTGATCCAGGCGGCGGCGATGAGCGCGACTATCGATAGGTTGAACCCGAACCGCTTGATCTGGTCTGCGTAGTCCTTATTGATCGATATCACTTGTGCCGATAGAAACGTTATTGGTGCCGATAGAAAAGTACAAATGACCATTGATGATGCCATCTGTAATTAGTAAAATGTTAATCAAATACACATAATATATGCCATCTATGTTTCTCTTATTTCCCGAAGGTTGACTGGTAGAGAATTCTTTTAGCATTAAGTCCACCTTTGTACCTTTTATACTGTTGTAAGGTTCAAAAGTTTAAATGAATAAATAAATAAATATTTTTATTGTTTCTGTTGTATATATCTTTAATGAACTAAAGTACTTATTGTTTACCAGAGTGGTGTCATACACGAAATCACACATCCCAGGAGAACATATAGGGTGCGTTTCCACCAGAGCTGATTAGCGAGGGATGTGTTTTTAAGAACCAATAAAATCACTTCATTTACCTACAGGTTAGGTAAATTAAGCGACTCTGTTGGTTCTCACAAACACATCTCTCGCCATGTATCTTCGCACATCTCTGGTGGAAACGCACCCTTAGAGCCCGCGCAGACAGAAAAAGTTCAGCCATTCTGAGTTCTTCGTTCTGCGTTCCGCGTTCTTTGTATTTCTGGGAATAGAACGAAAGCGTTCACTCAGACCGTCACGGTCTGACTGCTTGCTGTCTGTGCGGCGTTATAGACTTGAAAACGTTACAAATAAATCAGAACGGCTGAACTCTTTTTGACTGCGCGGGTTCTTAACCGGATCAAAATATCATAATGAACATTATATAAATAGGATTAAAACGAAGTATTCTCACCAAATCAACCTCCAGTTGATATAAGTTGGAAAACACAAATACGGCCGGCGCAGTGGGTATGGTTCCGTACAGAAAAGCGTACGTTGAAAGGGAAGATGTCTCGGTTTGATTCACGCCGGCATGAAGTGCACTGACACTCTCTCTCATCACAACAGGAAGAACGATTCTGAAATTATGAAACAATGTTAGCACTAATTTGCTTTTCTCTCAAATTGAGCAGATTGAACAGACACTCAAATGCGAGATTGAGGTGCAGCGCAGATGGCACACTGTCCGTGACGCACTTTTAAGTCTGTGAAAATAGAACCTTTGCAATTATATGCAGTAACGCATACGACGCGCAAAAAAGTGCGGCTGCGCGCCATATAAACATTTGTGCGTCCGCACACTCGATCGCACAAAAAGAGCGTCGTCTGCGCTGCACCTGAATGTCTACATCAGATTATAATAGAAGTTTCTAATTTCAGTTGTTATCAAAACGAGTGATGAAAGCATATCCCGCTGCACATAAAATAAGTATTATAGATCAACATTGAAGCTGGAAAAGTAATTAAAATAAAATTGTATTTTATTATTAACTTACAATTTAACCATAATCAAGACACATGGCACTATCAGTGTTGGACCTCTCAGCCTGTGGATTTGTCCCACCATTCGCAAACCCAACAAGAAGAGGGCAGCGGCCGAAAATGATTGGCCAAAAAGCTAAAAATATAAAAACATAGTGATCCAGTGCAGTAACATAATCAGAAGGCAAGACAATCGGAAACGCGGTGGCCGGAATTTGCGCTACAAGGACGTGTTAAAGAGACACTTGAATGTTTGCTGCACTGAGCCTTCAAATTGGGAGGAGCTTGCTACACACAGGTCACCTTGGCGCTCCACCATCTATAACAAGGTTAAAACCTTCGTGGAAGCTCGACTCGAAGCGCTTGACGCAAAACGCCAAATACGAGTTTTCAAAACAAAATTTGGTCTAGCTAGGCAGCGTTTTGCCATTCTGTACAAGGCCAGAACGCAAGGGTATGAAACTAACCACGTATAGATTGGAACTAACTTTTTTACTAAGTTCTTCTAATCCATACTGCGTTCTGGCGTTGTATACAAAAAAAAGACGCAGCTAGCCATATTAGAGCTCACGCTACAAAATAGCGACATTCAATTTGTCGCACTCGAATTAATCGATGAGGAGGACTACATAATCAGATGTAATATTAAGTAGGAACATATTTCTTAATTTATTTACCTTTCATCTAAAATACCTGACGTTTTAGTATGTACTCAACTTCATGTGTAAGACTGCGTATTGGATAATGTCCAAATTATTTACACAACACAAAAAATAGTATCTTACGAAGAAAACTTGCACTTACTTCTAAAAGGCCTTCAATGTAGACAGACAGTTTGTGTTTAAAAATTATATTACCAAGAATTCCTAATACTGTCATAATTAATATAGGATTCAATACAATTCCTTTGAATAATTGAAATATGATTTTAACATTATTAAAATCTCTTCTGCCTCCAGAATTAACAGATTGTACACATTCTCTTTGTTTGTTTATCTCCATCAATATAAATGCTACAGGATTCAATATTGCCAGTGATATTGGTGCCATCAAATACAAATAAAGAGCATACTCCGGGTGAGACTTGGAGTAAATTGCATTTACTGAAAAAAATATTATACAAATTGTTACAGATGACAAAACTTCATATTAATAAAATTATGAATTATACTATGTATATAAAACAAGTTTAATGCATACTTACTAATGGGATAACCCAAAGCAAAATCATTGCTTTGAGTACAAAATATTGCATATATGCCTGCTTGTCCCAGATTCATAGGTCTAGATACCAAAGCCGTCACCATTATCACAGCAAAGAAAACAAACCCCTTGGCTAATAGAATTGCAAATAAGAATGTCCAGTTAACTATGCTGAAATCTAATCTAGCTAATGATAGGAATATAAGGGAAGGTAGGGCAAATGACCCTACATATGTAGCAACACCCTTAGATTCTGATTTTGAAACAATGTTCAATCTCCCAGCAGTATACCTGAAAAGTAATATCCAATTGAAAAATTCACATGACATGTTATTGAAATTTCATAAGGAAAATTGGTTTCCACTAATTAATAACTATATTCCAATTAATGATAAATGTAACATTCAGACCATATTAGAGATTTAGCATGGTTATATCTCATACAAAGTGTAGTGGTTTGGTGATAAACTATTTAATAAGAAATGAGATAATATCATCAAATAATCAGTTAATTATATTATTTAACTTCATTTAAGTGATCCAAATCAGTCATCTTTAAAATAGTTAAACAAAACTATTGTCTTGTTGGACATTTTTTAACTGTTACACTAGATGTACGTATTACATCAGCCAAGTGTTACTATTGAAATATAGGATATCTTACCCGCATACGATAATAGCGAAACACTGGAACAGTGCTGGATACAACTGATCAGCTGCTGCATCTCCAATGAAGGTGTCACTGGCTACAGACATCTTAAAGCTATGTATTGCAGCTCAGCATTAAATCACTTATTCCTAAAATAACAAAAAAGAGTCAACTTATTACTTTATTTGTATATATGCATATGCAGTAACAATAGGAAGTAAAGGCCATGCGCAATGTAGGGTTCCGAAGTAGTAAGTTTATTGACTATTACTCATTAACTGCTTATGCTAACATAGCAGTGATAGTTTTCCTTGTAAATTCATCATATAACCTATTTTTGAAATTTTTTTCACTTGTCCAACTCCAACCGTTTAGCCAGCAGGGGGGAAACTTGACTCTAACCAAAATTAGCACTTTAAAGCAATTGGACACCTAATTCCAAAAATGGTCTTAGAAGACATAATGTTTTTGGAAGACCTTTTTACCACATTATAGGGTATGCGACGAAAAATATTCATCCTCACATTACCTGTAGGGGAGGTACCCTAAAAAATGTTTTTCCATATTTTATTCCATGATTCTGGAGTTTTAATAAATATCTATATCCATGCCAAATAGAAAGCTATACTTTCTAACACTTAAAAGTCTCGGCGCTTTTCATTGGACAGATGGATGGACAGACATGACGAAACTATAAGGGTTCCGATTTTACTTTGGAACCCTAAAAAGGAGCTAAAGCTAAACCTGTAGGTATTCACAAAAAGTTAATTCAATTAAAGAAAAAACGATATATATTTATTAAGTAAGATATATATTTATTAAGTAAGATTATATTAAGTGCCCAGTTCAGCACAAAGAAAAAAATGCTGTCTTTACACTAAGGGTGCACAACCTATGCTTTCTAAGAAAAGTTTTATCCACTTATATATTTTTACATTCAATTTCGCACCGAGAGCCCTTCAACTAAATAAAAGCATGGGCGTAGCCAGGGGGGGGGTTTCGGGGGTTCAAACCCCCCCCGAAAAGTTAAGGACTGACATTTTTATGTGCTAATAAACCTTAAAAAACATTTTTCTAGACGTCATTACAAATCGAATGAGCTATCGCACATATTTTTAGGAGCTTTATTTCTATTACGTTTTTGAACTTTTTGACTAAACTAATAATAGATGGCACTACATACGTCGTGAGGAAAAATAAAGTCTCAATTTTCTTTAGGGTTATTTTATGTACTTTTAGTCGTTGTATTTTCTTGAACACCCCCCCCCCCCCCCGAATATTGAACCCCCCCCGAAACTTGAACCCCCCCCGAAACTAAAACCTGGCTACGCCCGTGAATAAAAGCATATACTTTATAACAACAACAGAGACCAACTACCTACACACAATAAAATGTGTAAGGATGAAAGATTTAAAACTACAATATTTCCTAGTTAAGAGATATGAAAAAGCTGTCCAATCAAGTTAAAACACAAAATAATTACGGAACATTCACAAGTACCTACTATATGAATCTCTCTGCTCTGAATGACTTATTTTTTCGGTGTTATGTTTATTTGTGACAAAGAAAATATACATACAGTGTAAATATGTGCACCGCAATCTCTTTAACACTGTAGATATTAAACATATCAAATCAACACATTCTCTCACTCGCTTCGATAATAATTAATTTGATTTCTTTAGAGAAATACCAAATTTAAAGTTTAATTTCAGTTGTCAGGAAGAAAAATCTTATTGTTAAATAATTGCATATTTAGAATAAAAAAATATTTACTGACTAGCACATTATTATAGTATTTCGGCAACTATTACAAGGAATAATATTTTTTTGTATATTTTATTATTGCACAAGTTTTGCAACCTCAATTTTTACTACATTCCTTAATTTTCACTAACTTGACTTGATTGACAAGTGACACTGACAGTAGTGATATGTTGATAACTTATCAATAGGGATGATGCAAGAACTTTATAGCGCAACTGGACCCCAAGCTTCGAAGAGGTACCTAAAGAATGATCACGTGATATTGGATAAATATGTTCTATGGTATCCATGTTTCTTATAGTCCCAGGATACATGGGCGTAGCCAGGGGGTAGGGGGGTTTCGGGGGTTCAACCCCCCCCCCCCCCCAAAAAGTTAAGATATTGACATGTATGTACTATTCACCCCACGGAACACAGACACAAGTGGAAATGGTACAAGTGTTGATTAGTATGGGAACCGTGCTAGCCAAATAAACACAAGGAAATCCATAATCGTATTATTTACAACTAAGAAACTCACATTTTAATTGGTTGTTACTTGTCAAATACGAATAGTCTAAGAAACTCGCTGTTTATAGTTGAAAATGCACCTTAAACTTTGATGTTAATTCTTATTTTTCCATGTCTTATTCAGTGACCTTAGAACCTTTATCAATTATGATCATAATACTTTTCAAGTTTATCTATCCACCGCTAGATGGCAGTATTCTGCGTTACAAGTAATATATACTTAACTTCTTTACTAATAAGGTTGACAATACAATATCATACAATGTCAATCTTATGGAAAATAATTAAATAATTCCATCTACTGAACGCTAGATGTCGTGATTGGAGTCTACAATAGATTGAATAGCAACCTTACAAGGTATAGCGATAAGTTACATTTTTGGTTAACAACATCATACTGTGTTTGGTTTAGGCTTAGAGATGTGCGTTGTGCTTTTTGCCGCGTTATCGATATTTATATTGAAACTGGTACTGTCCGAGTGTCCGACATCATAAGATGTAGACCCGTCATATTGGTACTTAAACTTCTTGTTTTTGTACTGCCTATGTGAACACTTGATCATTATTTTGAAAGCTTATATCTCAAACACACGGATCTAAAAAAAGACGGACGTGATCCCAACAAGAAATTCAGTGAAGCACCCATAGTAATACCAACTCTCTATTCGTACAAGTACACACACCCACACATTGACACCATACTGCGTCAATCGCGAATCAAAAATTACGCACACATGGAAAGCTGGCGGCCATTGCTATGCTTCACTCTCGATTAGACAAGGCTACGTCAGTCTTTTTTTCAGGTCCGTGCTCAAACATTACGAGGCGTAGACGTGACCGTAGCAATTTTTATCAACCTTAGCTATCTAAACAGTCACGGAATACCAAGCCTAGGCATTTTTAGCAACGAAAATAAATATACTTTAATTATTATGTCGATAAGTGAAATTTGAATGAAGCTAAACGAAGCTACAAAAACAATGCTGATATGAACTGGGATGCATTTCAACCTTAACATTATACAAATAAGGTAAATTTATTTTCTTGGAATTACATTTCTTAGACATGCTGTGCCAATCACGCGCATGCGCTTATATTCCTCGTCAGGATCCTAGATTATGTACCAATGATTTCAAATAAAAAAATTCATTCATATTAATTTTATACATTTTTATGATACAACACAATACTTTATTGCACACCAAATAGCAGAACTGTACATACATATTATGACACATATCCCTAAAATAAAAAAAAAGAATATTATTATTATAATAAAATTGTAATATTCATAATATGAAATACTTTTAACTAAAAATAAAATTACAAAACTGCCGATATTCATATATTTGTACCCCATCCCTGCCCGAGTAGCAGAAAATGTTCTAGAAAACAATAGCCGAGTAGCAATATTATCTAAAACATAAAACGAACTTTATTGCCAAGTGACTGAGTAGCTTTTTGATCATAAATTATATTATTTCCTTTATTTATGTGTTTTGAATTTGAATTATTACAAAATAAATTAAAAACTAGGCTTATTTGTGGTATAAAACACGGCCATTAAATAAATTCATTGCTCGCTATTATTCCTGCCCTCCAAAATTGTACATTAAGGCATATTTACGTAATTTAAGACAAATTTTATTTTACGTAATGCACAACCGACGCAGCTCAGTGACAGTTGAGTTATGCCGGCAAGTATGCGGAGCTCCTCTTAATGTTAGTCGCTGTGCCACGCCCACATCGCACTTCCACTGGTGTCTGTGTTCCGTGATTCACCCCATACTTTTTATCTTTAGATCTGTTGAAACATATAGTCTAGTGAACAAGTTCAAAAACGTGTTAAATAGAAATAAATCTCCTTTAAATATGCGCGGTAGCTCATTCGATTCGGAATGACGTCTAGAAAAATATTTTTTAAGGGTTTATTAGCACAAAGGGTTCGGGCGATACTTTCGATACTGAGTAGGTATCGATACTTTTGTTCGCGATACTCGATACTGAGTACTCGATACTCTCACCTGGTACTCACACGCAACTACTCATATGAAATGTCGGTATCGAGTACTTTTATAATACTGAGTACTTTTCAGTGTTGTCAATGCAAGTTTTTAGACAGTCGTGTACATTACCGTGGGCCGTGTCCAGTGCTGCCAATATTTAGTATCGTTCAGCGCTCAGATGAAAAAAAAAAGATCATTGGGCTTCTATTTCTCAACAAAGTGATATGAAATTGAGTGCCGATGAGCTTTTTGGTACGAAGTTCCTTATCGCGCGTTGCGAAAGGAGGCTAGGCGGAAAATTTGGTAACGAAAAGTTGTAACGACACTTTTTGCCGTCGTTAGTCGTTACAACTCGTGCGGCGTCGTTTATCATTAGAAAAATAATATCCATCGTACATATTTTGAAGAATTTGTCAAATTAGGACTGACTGGATTACGGAAGTAGTATGGACTTTGAAAATCCTACAGTTCTGAAGGTCTACCTCAATCAGGCTAGTGTTTGGTCAAAAATAATTCATCTAATGTCACATCGGATTTTAAGTAAACTTTCCACTTAAAAATATAAGTTTAGATAACAATAAGTGTAGTGTATTATACATTCCAATGGCGACTTACTGTTACATTAATATGTTACACAAAGCGGTAACTTATATTAAGTAAAAAAAGCACACCAGGATAAATTAAATTAATTCATCAATCCAATCGATTAATTTAATTTATGTTACAAAACCCGCTCGTTACGACGTATCGATCTTCAGGTACCTCTACTAAGTCTGTGATCCAGATAGACTAATATATCCATGGTTATTACCATAGCCTTGTCACGTTCATCACAGATAGTAACAATATACTATACTGTTTTCTTGTAATTTGCTTGACTTGCATTTTGAAGTTTAACTTTTTTAGGCGCGCGCGCGTTATGAAAAAATGATGAGAGTCAGAGTGTTTAATACCCCATTTACACGCGCGCGCGAGCCTCGAGACAATCTGAGAGACGCGTGCGTGTGCGCGCGTGTGAACAAGGCACTCGCGGACCAGACCGCGGCGCGTCTCGTGGCTCGCAGGGCTCGCGTCGGGAGCATTGAAGTATAATTACTAGCGTATAGAACAGACACCGCGAACACAATGTATGTTCCAATGAATTGGCGCCGCGCGGCTTCAATGTCCAATGGATTCGTTCGATTTTGAAAGGAGAACAGGGGCTCAATTTTGAGAATAGAACCTCCCGGCGGGGACACACATTTTGTTTGAGATGTCTTCTCTACGTATACTTATAACTCAATGGTCGGGAGCGGTTTTTTAGGCGCGCGCCAAAGGGGCTCGCGCGAGCGCTCGCGCGGTGTTCACACGCGCGTAGGGGGCGTGGCTTACGGACGCGCCACTAGACGTATAGACGATCCACGAGACGCGCATGTAAATGAGCGGTAAGATTTGTAACACAAAAGTAACAGGATGATGTTATCCGCAAAACGATGTGCGCGCATCACTGTGAAGTTGTCCGCAAAAGGCTACCAACAAAATAAAAATAGAACCTCTGTTTGTAGTCATTTATTGATATAAATTAAAATATTATTATTTAATTTAATTAATACTAAATATTATTAAATTATTAATGTTAAATATTTATTTAATGATGCCAAAGAAGTATAACTTCTCACGCGCGTACATAAGTACACGTTTATGTTTTTATAACATTTTTAATTTGTGACGACCATGTAGCCCAGTTGGTAGCGACTCTTCCTGCGAAGCGAGGGGTCCCGAATTTGATTCCCGGCCGGGACAGATGTTTAAGTATCAGATAAATATTTGTACTCGGGTCATGGGTGTTATTGTAACGTGTTATATACACTTTATGGATATACATACATATCGTCCATGCATCCGCGAGCCCGCGACACAGGTAAGAACCTACTGCGGGGGTATGTTTATGTTAAGGTTAAAGATGTAAATCAACCGATTTAAAAACGTTTAAAACCAAATTTTGCCGTTTTATACCCCAAATAAACCGTTTTAAACGGTTGAAAACTCGTCTACAAATATAGAAGAACTGTGTTTTACGGTTCATTATGGGTAACCTGACATCATGTTTTGTTTTAATTTGGTACCTAGTTTATAGAAAATCAATAGAAATGCCCTACCTACAGTACCTACTACACGAAAAGTTGAGTACGTAGGTATACCTACCTATACTTATGATTACACACACTAGAATAGAAGACATCATGAATCATACGCATGAAAGAGACAAGGACACAACATTATGTCTTCAAGTTCTTCAAGGTCTGTGAGAGTGTGAGTTTGGTTTAAAACCGAAAAAAATGGTTGAATTCGGTTTTAAACGGTTTTTACGTTTTAAACGGGTTGGTTTAATAATTTAATTGGTTTTAAACCGGCCTTACATCTATAGTTAAGGCCAATGCATACGTAACATGTTTTTTTTTCCGTCCGGTACGTGACTCGTCCCGTACGGAATTCCACTGCGTATGCACTATCGTATATATTTTCTATGAAACGAAAACGATGTTTTCAAAACTTCACACCCTGTCCCGTACGGGAAAAAACCCGTTACGTATGAATTGACCTTTAAGCTGCTTGTTTATTTTTAACTAGCTGATCCGGCGAACATCGTATCGCCTAACAAACTATTTTTTTTTTCTAAAATAAAAGTAGCCCAAGGCCGCGCGCACTTTGGACACGAATTCATATCGTACGTATACGTACGATCATGGTCGTACGAATTGAGTGCGCACAATGAATACGTTTTTCTTCGTAAAATAGTTAGTGTTCTAGTGACATCGCATTTTGTGAAGTCTTCTTTGGTTGAAGTACGATGAATAATCTGTATCTTTACGATAATTCTCTTATAAATCGGAGACTGCGGTGGCGTCGTCGCTATCGTAGAACGGAATGGGTGCGTGAAATATATTTAAAAAGACACGATTTTGGTGAATTTCATCACTATGAATGAATCACTGTGGTTCCACAAACATTTATGTCCGTAAACCAAGAATGAATTTTTCTAAATCCATTTTTTAAGTTTCGACGTACGAATGCGTTTCGAAATCCCAATCCCAACATGTTCGGATTGTTTTCGGACGTCGGATGTACATGTACGTATACGCACGACTAACTCGCGCCCAGTCTGCGTCTGCGCGCTCCCATAGTACTTGGAATGTCGGGATCGTTCGTGCGTGTTCGTACGTGTACTTACGAGTAAAATTCGTACGAAAACGTGTCCAAAGTGCGGGCGGCCTAAGTTACTCCATTTTACATCAGATATCTGCCAGTGAAAGTCCCGTCAAAATCCTTCCAGCCATTTTAGAGATTAGCCAGAACAAACAGACAGACAGACACAAAAATTGTAAATTTTTTTTTTGTTTTGGTATATCGTTGTTTTTTCGTTGTTTTGGTATATGTACCGTGTGTACATCCAAATGCACTTAGTAAAAAGCGGTTATTTTAATATTACAAACAGACACTCCAATTTTATTTATTTTTATATAGATTGGAAAATCCTATTTCAGGGCTACCTGCATAATAGTGAACTGCAGACTAACTTGAAACGAACTTTACTAAATACTTTTGGGACATTGTAAATAATATTAAGTAGTACATAAAATGTACCAGTCCTATAGTATATGTATAGTTCTTGATGTTGGCAACATTGGCAACACGCTAAAAATAAAACACGCTTCACCAAATCGTCAAAAATCAATACTATACGTTTTATGTGATGGTAACACTGATACATTCTAGGCGTTTCCTTTTCCGGTCGCCATCACCCATTTGCGAGTTGTTCTTAGCCGGGTGGACGAGGAGTGCGTCTGTGAATGAGAACATAATAATTTAATTCAAATTCTCTCTCAATTGAGAGGTAAGTTATTATTTTGCTTACGTTAAATAAAGTTTGCAGTAATTATTCGTATAAATACTTATTTCCGCTTGTGGTATTCCAGATACCCATTCAAGCGTTGACCACCACGTCGTTACTGCTTGCATCAAAGGATCGAAAGCCTGCAATATGCAGTACAACGGTTATCACAATCAGCATGCCATGTAAGCAGAAAATTTTATTCATCAATTTGTACATAGATATATAAATCTCACTTTTTATTGGGATCTTGAGTCGAGTTCGATCTTTCGCAGCGGCCATTTTGTGAAATGCACTTTACTCAGCTGATACCTCTTTCAACTCGACATTGAATTCGTTGTCACAAGTATTTTCTCTCCGATTTCAACAACTCTTTATGTTTATTCTTTTCAATCAAGATGACATGTAAAGTGAAAATCAATAATGCTTCTTGTACTGTACTGTAGCTTCCTTCATTTTGTAAAAAAATTAACTAGGTACTTGTTCTAATACCTATTACATAGATGTACAAAGTATATGTAATCACCCAGATGTTTTATTAACAATATTATGAAGACGAAGTTATGATTTTGAAATTTACTTATCTATTAACTTGAGGATGTCATTTGACCCATTTAATGCAAATCGGTTTTATTATTCATTAAAATTAAATTAAATTACATCACAAAAATCTCAAATCAAAATATTTTTTCCGGCCCTACTGTAGCTACTCTCTTAAGATTATTTTCAAAGCAATAAATGACTTTTATTTCTTAATCACTTATGTACTAGAATTACATTTTCCTAAGTTTAAGCTAGATTGTTAAGATTTGTATTTCTCTCAAAAGATTAAATTGTTTTCCGGTTTATTATAAAGCATTGTATGAGAAATTAGTTTCTGAATTTTGGAATAATATGTTGTAGAGCTTTCAGTACACTTTTATGATCTCAATTAATCTTTGAAAAACAATAAATAGTTTGTCAAATTTACTTAACTACAGCTTGGATAAAATATCCTTAAGAAAAAAAAAACTAATGGCACAAAGATACATTTATAAGCTTGTCCAACACCAACCGGGGACACATAACTATAACAAAAATTAGTATTTTAAAACCTAATATTTTATAATTGGATCCTTAAATTCAAAAATAATCTTTCCAAACCTACAACACTTGAAAGCTATTCAACAACACCGCACACTATGAGAAACATGAAACATGAATAAAAATTTCATTTCCCCACATTATGTTTATGGAAGGTATGCTGAAGGGGTTCAGTTTGGACTACAGAACTGTACAATAATGGACTATAGAAATGATAAGAAGATTGCACTTTCTTAATAAATGTAGGGAATATTATTAGCTAAACACAATATACTTTGTTGTGGCTCAAATTTATCATAACAGTGGAAACTATAGCAACCAAAGCTGTTACTATGCCAAGACAAAAACACTTTTGATAATACTGAGACTTGGCAGATCATGGAACATGTAAAAAAATTAATTAACACAGGATATTGATAAAAATTACAAAAGTAAATAATAAAATGATATTGATATAAATAAATAAATAAATATTGGTGCTGTTTTATTAGTCCAATTAATGTTTAGGCTATTCTATTCAATTATAGCAATTCGCTAGATCATTGAACTTGCCCATTGAAATTGTTTGTATGTTACATTGTATGTTGTATTAAAAATAAAAATAAATTGTATTAAAAATAAAAATAAGTTTTATTAAAAATAAAAATATGTTGTATTAAAAATAAAAATATTATTAAAAATAAACTGACATTAATCAGTTTCAGACCTCGTCTAGACCGGAATGAACAATTCGGTAAAATACCATACTTCAATGGCCTACCAGACTTTGGTGGGCCAAAACCATTTGGACCCAGGAACAACATGGCCAATAAAAACAATTTTAGGCCTAATAATGGAATGAGAAATGACTTCAACCACAGAAATGATGTAAATCAGAATGATTTTGGTGGGCCCAAAGAACATAGGCCAAGGAACAACTTTAACAACAACCAAATGCACAAGAAAAATGATTATGATGGAGACAAATCGTCAGATGGAAACATGCAGTTTTACAATAAGAATGATTTTGGTGGCCCAAAACAAAATTTCCAACCTAAAACTAATTTTGGTCCCAAGACTTACAACAATCAAAATGGGAACCAACAAAGCTTTGGACAAAAGAAAATGTATGTGCCCAATTCTGGTCAACAAAATAATGATTTTAGTGGACGTAAAACACAAAGCATGAAAGCTAAACACCCAGGTGATAGCTTGATCAAGCCAAATTGGGATTTGTCACAACTGGGCCCAATTCAAAAAGATTTTTATAAGCCCCATGCCAATGTTGAGGCTCGCTCAGATGATGATGTTCAACTGTTTCGTGCTGCAAAGGAGATAACTGTGAGTGGCAATGATGTTCCACGTCCAAACCAAATTTTTGATGAAGGCAATTTCCCAGATCATATTTTGAACACCATCAAGGAACAAGGCTGGGATGAACCAACAGGTATTCAAGCTCAAGGTTGGCCCATTGCCTTATCAGGTCGCGACATGGTTGGTATTGCATCAACGGGCTCCGGAAAAACCCTTGCCTATATGCTTCCTGCTGCTGTCCACATTGTCCATCAGCCTCGCTTACAGCGTGGAGAAGGTCCGATTGCACTTATTCTTGCACCAACAAGGGAGTTGGCTCAACAAATTCAATCAGTAGCTCAAGCATACAGTGCTCGTGGCTGTATCAGAAACACTTGTTTATTTGGCGGCTCTCCTAAGGGGCCCCAAGCTCGCGATTTAGAGAGAGGTGTTGAGATCGTAATTGCTACTCCTGGCCGTTTGATAGACTTCCTAGAACGAGGCACTACTAATTTGAGACGCTGCACCTATTTGGTGTTGGATGAAGCTGATAGAATGTTAGACATGGGTTTTGAACCACAGATCCGTAAAATCATTGAGCAAATTCGTCCCGACCGCCAAGTACTGATGTGGTCAGCTACATGGCCAAAAGAAATCCAAGCACTCGCTGAAGATTTCTTAACCGATTATGTAAAAGTAAACATTGGTTCTTTAAACCTATCTGCTAACAATAACATCAAACAGATTATTGAAGTTTGTGAGGAGCACGAGAAGGAAAATAAGCTGACTAATCTGTTGAAAGAGATTTCCTCTGAAAAAGATAACAAAGTAATTGTCTTTGTTGAGACCAAAAAGAAGGTAAATAGTACTCTTAATTCAAAACTTTTTTTTTCTGTATAATTACGATTTTGTTCTGTAATAAAAATTTATAACAATAATTTTAGGTGGATGATATCGCTCGTGCTGTTCGTCGTAATGGGCATAAGGCTCTTGCTATCCATGGTGATAAGTCTCAACCTGAGAGGGATGCAGTTCTCAGTGAATTCCGCAATGGATCCACAACTATCCTTATTGCAACTGATGTAGCCGCTCGTGGATTAGATGTTGAAGACGTGAAGTTCGTTGTCAACTATGACTATCCTAATTCCTCTGAAGATTACATCCACAGAATTGGTAACAATCATGATCTTTTTTTTGTAACCTATCAGTGCTTAAAATTTATTGCTTTCCTTAAAAATTAGTATTTCTAGAATCCTACAGAACAAAGTTAATACAAAAGTTATAATATACAACAACTTTTTTTGTGCCTTCCATAAAATGGAAATAATAAAATATTCTTCCATAACAACTAGGTCGCACAGGACGATGCCAACAATCCGGAACAGCTTACACTTACTTCACCAGTGGCGATGCTCGTCAAGCGCGTGCGCTAGTTGCCGTGCTGCGAGAAACGGGTCAGACTCCCCCAGCTAAGCTGAATGACATGGCGCGAAACAATAATAATGGAACCGGTAATTTGAATTGCAAATATTTCTAAAAATCCATTTTGTTGTGATATTATAAAATTAACAAAAAATAATCTTTATTTTCTTTAACCAAAGGTCGTAACCGTTGGCAACAACGCAAGGATAATAACAGTGGATCTAGCTCCCCGCGCCAACAAAACAATAACACCTGGAACAATAAAATGGCTATTGCATCCAATGAAAATGTCAACCAGAATGGTTTCCAGAATCGCAATGTAAATCAGCAAGCTCCCCGATTCTCCAATCAGACCAACCAAAATACTCAGGGCTACAGGCAAAATAACTACCAGAAGCAACTTCCATTCCCAAGCCCAAACATGTTTGAATCCATGGGTACTTATCAAGGTGGATACAACCAGGGATACCAGAATGCCTACAATAATCAAAACGGATATGGTCAACGCCCCTACAACAGTAAGTTATTTCATGATTTATTCACAACTGCCTTTGCTATATTTTTATTATATTAGTCGCTTTACAACAGATTTGTACATTTTAGACGCGCGCAATGGTGGGCAGCAATACCGTAATAATAACAACAATGGAAATAAATCTGCTGGTTCTGGATCTTCTTCCTATGGATCACCACCTCCCCACTTTGCTACTCCTCCTCATTACCCACAAATGCATCCCCACCACCAGGATATGCTTGGTAAGTTAATTACTTGCTTGTAAGCTTTAATATTTTTTCCTATGAAGTATTAACTTTGTAAGAAATATTGTACATTTCTTCGCAAAAAATATTTTTGCAGCTATAAAACATGCACACTATCCTTATCTTACTTGCAACTCGAGTATTGCAGTAGTTACCTAAACAAGTTTATAAGGCAATTTAACTGTTTATATTTAGGTGGTAAGTTCTACGGCGGCGGTGTTGGCGGCGGCGGACCGTGCGGCTACCAGGCGGCCGTGAGCGCGGGCGTGCCGTACCCGCACCTCCCGCCCGGCCCGCTCCTGTACGCCGCTCCTGTGCAACAGTAAATGATATTCGTTAATATGCATTACCGTAAAGCCACAGTAGACTTAGAGGAGCAGTATTTTATCTGGGCAGTGCCAAATTAATTAGTAACGCTCGCTCGGGACGCAAGTGGCACACTTGTCAGAAGATTGTCGCTCTTGTCACCTTGTGTTACGTATTATTTTTTTCGTTCAGTATAGATGTACGTAGAGTAAGACTTTAGAATAAATTTTATGAGAGAGTTTAAATTGTGTTATCGTTTCCTAATTACGATATCAATAAGTAAAGCAATAGGTAGAATGTACGCAACCGTGAAGCGCGCGTCATGCACTACTGGTGTTTACTAAAATGTTAATGAGAATTTTGTATTGGGTACTGTTTTATGAATGTAAATTACTGTTACTCTGTGGTCTACTGTGGCAAGGCCCTGCTCATATTACTTAAATTGGTGTTTCTCTTGTTCTAATAAAGATATCTCGATGTTTAAAATACACAATTCGATGTTGTATTTAGTATTAAAGTTGTCTATGGTATAAATGTGTATCTCCAAATAGGCAGGGCGCAAACGGTTTCCTTTTTTAGTTTACTAACTTTTGATTAGATTATTACTTTCTAGATCTGAATGAAAGCTTAAATTACATATTTTAAAAATACCTTATATTATTGTGGTTTACTGTAACTATTACTATAAATATTCAGAGACATATTGCACTAGATGTGAAACTAAATGTTTGCAGATTCTCTTTCAGATCAATTTAAAATTATTATATTATAATAAGTGTGTTAGTTTTAAAGATGAATGCATTAACTGTTGACTGTAATTGCAGCCAGTGTCATGATAATGGGGAAGGGATGTTTGTCCACACGGAACATATACATTCTTCATTTGAGCATTTCATAAAAATTTGTATTTTTTGAAATCATTTTGGACATAAAAATGTGGATGGTATCTAAAATGTACTTTTTATGTCACATACTGTGCAAGGTCAACAGATAATGTATGATTTAATATATTTGGTGGAGAATAATTGGATCTACTGGTCAATTCCACCATTAGGTTTTAATCACTATATTTGTTAGAGTAGTTGGTGTGGGTACCCTCTTGTGTAATCCTGGGTGCCTTTCGTTTTTTAAATTGTCTGTATGATGTACGAAATGCACTAAACATATAGAAGATAAAAAATTATGGGAGGATTTACACACCAGAAAGATAATCTGACGTATTTTGTATAAATTGTTTCCAAGGTGTTACAAAATGATCGTAACAAATGGGAATGTGAGGGACAACTTAGTATTAGTAAATTATAATGCTTTTGATATACTTCCGAAACAACAATCTGTATTGCCAGATAAAATTGTGAATATTTTTCTTATTTATAGTGATGTCAATGACATTTAAAGTCGCTGATTTCAAGATTATTTTTTAAACGAAGTTTAGATCTAAAACTTGAATATTTATGCCTAAGATTTTTAGTCTACGTCAATTCGACATAGGCAACGGCTGGACTTCGAATGCTAATAATAAAAAATGATTCTACCGTTCTAAAACATGTAGGAGGAATGTAAATACGTGCATTTAACTTAAGGTGATTAGTATTTTGATCGTTACGAATTTGAACAACGGTTACTTTTTTCTAGCAAAATAAGTGATTTCTTCATATTTGTTTTTGATTATTTTTATATTATGTAATTCACATAATTCGTCTAGTTAATTACTGAAGTTTCTTTGTACGTAAAGGGGTTCTAAGGGCTAACTGGATGGGGATGTCGTACGGTACAAAATATACAGATGCAGTTATTATGTATTTTTTAGAAGCCCATTACTGTCCAAAGAGAAAAAATCTGTGATATTTCATTACTATAACCTGTCGTTGCGTTGGTCAATTCTTATTACATAAGAACACATCCTGCATTTGGGTAGTGTT
This sequence comes from Thymelicus acteon, assembly GCA_951805285.1. Taxonomy (NCBI): domain Eukaryota; kingdom Metazoa; phylum Arthropoda; class Insecta; order Lepidoptera; family Hesperiidae; genus Thymelicus; species Thymelicus acteon. Next base: position 9,809,102 of record OX638225.1, on the reverse strand, counting down.
TTACTAGACAAAAATATATTTTTTGACTATTTGAGCGGATTTCATGAATGTTTGTGACTACAAAGCTTGCAAGTCGTTCACAGATATAATATTATGATATGATATAGGTGTAAGATTTAATATTTTATTGTTATTCAATTTTAGTTTTCAGTTAACCGCAAGGTGACAAAATTGTACCAGTTCAGAGGGACGTAAAAGTTATTATCTAGAAATCCCGTTATTTAAATACATAATTATATCACGATACAGACGGGTCTAACCAGATATATATAAGGGGTGAACAACGGGTTTATGAGTCTCGTGTTTGGAAAGTGATTGTGATGCGAGATTTGCTGTTATTCGTGTACAATATAAGAGAAAGAGACTGCAATGAAAGAAAGAATGTGTAAATGAGCATTATGTTTCATCTTTAAGATGATTTCCTTAACACTAGCCTGTCCCAGTCATTAGTTTTGTTTAATTATTTATACGAAGTATAATGAATAGGTGGCGAGGCGATAGGGTCGACCAGGCTAGTTAGAAATGCGTATGTACTGGATCAGCTAGAGTGACATGGCGAGTATCGAGTGGTCGCGATTGCAGGTAGCTCCTGTATTATGTACAAAGTACTGCACCCACCTCTACTAAACAACTGTGATAATAACACTAAGTAGCGTAGCAGGCGATTTATATACTAGTTACGTCCAAGAGAAGGGATGACATCATATCTGACATATTGTATTGTGATAATAAGTATCAAGGCGTGCACTCCGTTTTTGCGCGTGTTGATGTAATGTTTTTCTCTAAACAAGACTGATTATGATTATTTCTTAATTGAATACATATTTTATACATGTTCCACTTTGACTGAATGAATTAAGATGTCGTTTTGTATTTATATTGGTAGTCTTCTTGTGCGGTGTGTTTTCTCCAAAATTTATTATTCACTATGTTGGATATGAGTCAAAGCGCCTTTCCATGCGGTCACCGAATTGACAAATTCAATTACTTTTATATAAGTTGATTCTATTTTCCTTTATTGTGATGGAAAATGTTGTTGACAAATTAAGTGGCAGCGACAGTATGAGCATACTAACGTTATTAAAGTATTTTATTATTTGTTGTTTATTACAAAATTTTATTTATTCAGCCGGATTATCTCATAGGCAGTAGTAGTTTCATGCTTACTATAATACTATTTAAGAATTTACTTTGAAAAATTGTGAGCTTGTGAAAAATATACATAGATTTTTAAGTATGTGGCAATGCAGATCTTCATAAATATCGAGTCTATTAACAAAGTACATAGTTCATATTTATTCAACTTGTAAAGTAAATGGAGGAAGAGAAGCTCCATATTAACTGTCCCAAAGGGAAGTCTTCTGAATGTTTATAAGAAGTGCATTTCTTCTATGTAATACAGTATTAAATTCCGATTAATAAATTGATGTATAATTAATGTTGAAGTTTTTTCTTATATCAAAGTTCAAAGGTCATAATTTCCTTTCTCTTTCAAAAGAACAACAAGGTGCAGCGCAGACGGCACACTGTCCGTGACGCACTTTTAAGTCTGTGAAAATAGAACCTTTGCAATTATATGCAGTAACGCATACGACGCGCAAAAAAGTGCGGCTGCGCGCCATGTAAACATGTGTGCGTCCGCACACTCGATCGCACAAAAAGAGCGTCGTCTGCGCTGCACCGAATAGGTAATTATTAATAATTACTTGTTTTTATTTATTAGTTCTTATTTATTTACAAGATTTTTTTTATGGAAATAGCCGGCAAACGAGCTGACGCTCCACCTCATGGTAAGTGGCTATTTCATTGCCCATGGACATCAGCAACACCAAAGGCATCATTGATGCGTTGCCGGCCAAGACAACTGGCTCATACCCCCAGCCGAAACACGAGTCGGTCGTGTGGCGGCTAGTAATAGTCAATAATCTTACTACTTCGGAACCTTTGATTAAAGAAAAAGAGAGGATAGGAAATAAGGTCACGTGATCTGAAGCCAAAAGTTTCTCAAATATGGCGTCGACTCCGCCCACAAATTAGTGTTGTATTTTACACATATCGACATAATATTTTAAGAAAAAAATATATGATGATATGAATTTATTTGATTAATTAGTTTATAAAACACAAGAGTTCTAAATCAAATATACTGTTATAGAGTGAGATATTATTATTTATATGATGTTCCTACAACATACCACATTGTTTTAAAAAGCCTTAAGTAACTTTTTCAGTATTTAATTATACATTATTTTGAATAAAATTAAATCTAATATAAAATTTAATCTAAAACGATTAACCTTAATACTGGCTTAAAGATATATATATATTTATTTAGAATTCGAGATATTTATTCGATTATGAATCGATACAAAACATCGTATTAAATTATAAGTATTAAATATAAATAAAATATCATGTTTCATTTATTAACATATTTCTTTCTTTTTTTCTCTTTCTTGGCTGACAACGCTTTGGTCGCTGATATTCGTTGGCCGCGATACCCACTTTACAGGTATATTTAATTATATGAATCGATATTTGGACTATTTATTGAGATATTCATGACGAACCGGACTATCGATACATAAAACACCCGGATTGAACATTCCTATTTAAAATTTTATTTTCTTCTTTTTCTCTCTTTCTTAGCTGGCAACGCATCAGTGATGCCTTTGATGTTGCTGATATCCATGGGCGATGATAGCCACTCACCATCAGGTGGATCGTCAGCTCGTTTGCCGCCTATTTCCATTAAAAAAAAACATTCGATACTGGATCGATCAGTATCAAATCACTAGGATCGATACCTGGATCGATACACTGCGATACGATCCATATCGATCTATACTCTAGTCGTTTTGCAGCCGATACAAATGTAAACTAAAGATTATTATTATTAATAATAATAATAATATTAATAATATTAATAATTTTATTTCGGAAATACATCCATAATAAATATTATCTATATTAAAATAGATTTCTAGGGTTTTCACCAACTGACATGAATTTGTACACCAAATGCGTTTATTTAGACAAACTACTCATTAGGGCAAAATAGTACATTATGTTAAACGTTTCAAATCTCTTCTTGGAAATAAGATTGCAAAGTGTATGAATGATGACGGTGTTATTTAATTTTGTTTATTTCTACATTTACTTGGAGTTTATAATTGTTATCGATCAATATGTATTTATTGAAGAATTCACAAATACCTTAATGGGAGTTTGTCTAAATAAAACGCATTTGGTGTACAAATTCATGTCAGTTGGTGAAAAACCCTATAAAACGAGTTTAATGGTTTGTTGACATTTGTTTCGGCTGTATAGATCGATACAAGATCGATACAAGGCACCTGGATCGAACATCCCTAGAAGCAACTGTTTTCATAAAATGGCGTCCGAAAACTGGCTTCAAGGCGGAGCTTAGATAGATTTCTTTAAAATGTTGCCAGAAAATTGAAATATGCTACATGTATTGTACTCTTTCTTTAAGTTTACATTGTCGCGTGTAAGAACAGGACAGATGTATTTTTGGTATTTCGGGTCATATTTGCATAATATATGTATAATGAAAAAATGTATATGCAATTTAGGGCATATCCTCTACTTTTTCTTTAATCAATGTTCGGAACCCTAACATTGCACGTGGCCTGACACGCACTTGCCAGGTTTATATTTCACAATTTTTTTAACTAATTCATAGGAGGAACTATGGGGTGTTCAAGGCACATTTATATATTTCTTCTTTAAAACCTATGTTTCATGGTTACCAAGTTAGGGGTTTTCCCCCCCAAATTTAGGGGGTAAATATGTAAGATGGATTTTTTTAAGGGTCTTAAATGTTTAGGGTTTTTGTGACTCTTCATATTTTTTATTTATTGATCAAAATAAAGATGTAAGAAGCCCCGGAACAAACTAGCCAATCAAAGAAGACTGGAACTTTTGGCATTTAAATATAGGATATCAGATTTAATCCAAAAAACAGTAGGTATTTACCTTTCAAAATAAATCGATATTGTAAGAGGAATTGATTTATTTGTAAGAATTTATAAGTCCAAATTAATGAATCAAATGGCAATGAATGAAGAAACAAACAATAAAATATTATATTTTTATTTCTCTTTCTATTAAAATAATTATATTTTATTTTTCAAATACACTAAAGTAAGGTATACTGCCCTCTATGAGAAACCTAAAACAATTTTACGATGTTCGGCTGTCAGACATGTCATCATACGTCATTGTACAAAGATTTTGATTGCCTATAATAGATGGCGCTGGGAATCAGTTCCCTAATCTAAAAAAACTAAAAAAATGTATGTCCTCCACTTCACTTCACTGCCATTGCTGTCAGTTTAAGATAATAATTACTTTTCTGACAAAAAATACACACATTGTGAATGAAAATAGAAAATTTCACTACTTAATTGTATTATCTTTTCGAAATTATATTGAACTTTAGTTTGTCAAGGTGCTAATACAGTGGTGGCGAAAAATTTGTTAGGAACCTTTTATGGTGTTAGAAATTAGGTTAATTTCAGTGCTTGTGGCAGAAATGGTGAGTAAACCTACCTATTTTCACATCTTTTTTACTTTAATATTTGACTTAATACGTTACATTATCACACAAAGGTTTCCATGTAATTTAGCATTGCCACATAACCAAACTTTCACTATTCTAGGCTAGACGGCCTTGAATCTAATCGTGTCAAGTCAATGTCGCTTGTTTATCAAAATATTTTAAGTTCTAGCGTTGTAGGTATGTGATCTTTTACCGAAATATTATTATGTTAATGCGCATACAATGTAGGTACCTAAGTACTTACGGTGTGCGCTTCATTTGCCCTTCATTTTTGATAAACGTGATTTTTTAAGTAAAGATTAACTTGAGAATCATTTAATAACATTCAGAATTTATCTTTTGACCCACCGAATCACAGATGGTATAGATAAAACCTACAGGTACTTCTAACGTAACAAAAGTCTATAGGTATTTTGTAGGTACGATGATGTCGACTACGGTCTGTCCTGAGGGTCTGTCAATAACATAATTATTTTTCGGGTTCTTACATTATCAATTTAGGTAGGTTAGGGTAGCGCTATTTTATACTGCCTGTAACCGATAAAAAATATGTAAACTCAACAACTTATAGTACAGCCAATGTTTATGGGATGAGCCCAAAGATGTTATAGTTAATTCCCCATCTCCACCATCTAATGATAAAGGACCATCCATCCATAAATTACATCACACGTTAGGAGGAGGGAGGGGGGGGGGGGTCGATGAAGTGTGACATTATGTGACAAGGGTTGGGAGGGGGTCCTAAATTTCGTGACGTCACATTTCAAAATCGAATAATTTGTATGTATAGGTAAATATAAAAAAAAACAAATAATGGCAATAAAACTTATTTCAGAACTGCTGTTTTAATTTAATAATTTCTAGGTGTAAAATTTCATAATATGTGCAGTTACACGAGGGGGGGAGGTCTCACTAATGTGACCAACTGTGACAAGTGGGGAGGGGTCAAAAAGTAATGAAATTAGTGTGACGTATTTTATGGATGGCCCCTAAACAGCTGATAGGTCATCATCATCCTGCCCATTTCTCAATTTTATTTGGGGTCGGCGCAATATGTTTTAATTTTCCACACTTCCCTATCAGCCGTCATCTTTACACTAACTCTCTTATCTTTCATATCATCTGTAACACAATCCATCCATCTTTTCTTTGGTCGTCCTCGTCCCCTTCGTCTATCCATCACATTCATATCCATCACTCTTCTCGTCACATGCGTTTCCTCTCGCCTCATCACATGCCCATACCACGACATTTGGTTCCCTTTCAACTTTTCTGTCATTTTTGTCACTTTCAAACAATCTTCTCATATACTCATTACTTACTTTATCCGTTCTCCTCACTCCACACATCCACCTCAACATTCTCATCTTTGTGACATGCAGTCGTCTCTCATCCGTCTTCATTGTAGCCCAAGTCCCAACATTCTGATCCATACATTACGACAGGTCTTATGACGGATTTATAGATTTTACCCTCCAATTTAAGGGGCATCCGTGGGTTGCAAATAGTTCCTGTGGCCTGTCGCCATTTCATCCAATCTGCATTAGTCCGATGTGTTACATCCAGGTCAATATCACCATTCTTTTGAATGACTGAGCCCAAGTACCGAAAATCAGAGCAGACTGGTAAGGACATTCCGTTAAGTGTTATGGGTAAAAGACTGGAGAGACCACCGAAGTCACAGAACATGTAAGTGGTTTTGGTTCTACTTACTTTCAGGCCAACACTCTCCAGCCGTTGTCGCCATTCCTCTAATCTGCTCTGAATCTCGGGGGCATTTTCGTCCACTAGCACGATGTCATCCGCAAAGAGCATGCACCAAGGAGCCTCCTCTTTCATATCAGATGCAAGGGCGTCTATAATCAAGATGAAGAGGTATGGGCTTAAGGCTGAACCCTGATGCAGCCCAACGGCCACACTGAAACTAGTAGTCGTGCCGGCCGCCGACCTAACCTTCTAACCTTTGTTGTACATTGCCTATACATCGCTCGAATCAACTGTAGGTATTTTCCTGGTATTCCTTTCTCCTTAAGTGCCTACCACAATACCACACGAGGTATTCGGTCGTACGCCTCTTCGAGGTCAACAAACACTATGTGCAAGTTTTTATGTGTCTCCCTGTATTTCTTGCATAGCTGGCGAATCGAAAAAAATAGCATACGCTGTTCCTCGACCAGGCATAAAAACGATTTGGTTGTGCGAAATTTCACTCTCAGTCGTCTTTCTATCACTTTCTCCTACGCTTTCATAGTATGTGACATTAACTTTATTCCTCTATAATTGTTGCAGTCCAATAAATCACCCTTATTTTTATAGATTGGCACCACCAAGCTGCTGCACCATTCGTCAGGGATTATTGAAGAATAAAGCCAACCACTTCCATCCGTCCGCTTGCAGAATCTTCCATACTTCTATCGGAATCCCGTCTGAACCGACAGCTTTTCCATTCATCATCCCTTTTATTTATTTATTTATTTATTTTATTGTTTATGTACACATAAAAAATTACAGGAGAACAATTTCAGAAATAATGTACAAAGGTACTGCTTATCTCTAATGAAATTTCTTCCAGCAGACCTGCGACTGGAGAGGTGACAGAAAGGTAGATAACGTGCACACAATAAAAACAAGTAATATACTTAAATATCAATAAATATATTAAACATACATATAAATATAAATAAAATACATACATTTATAAATAATATATAATCACATAATATATAATAAAATATATAAATATATACTACGTACAATATAATGGAAAAAAAAATGGAATAAAAAAGAAAAATTAAATTAATTTATTAAGCTAACATAAAGATAAATAGTGTTCTCGGACTTTTTTCTTAAAGATATATAAAGATTTTGATTCACGTATGTTAGGCGGGAGCGAGTTCCATAGTCTGACTGCATGAACTGAAAAGGAATGGGTGTAAGAAGAACTTTTGTGTTGGGGATATTTAAGAAGGGTTTTTAGGTGAGTCCGGCAGGGAGCAATAGATGGACGAGCGAAGGAGAATCTTTCACGAAGGTAAGTCGGGGATGATGGAGAATGCAGGATGTTGTAAAGCAGACATAATATCCTAGTGTTTCGGCGGAGGCGGATAGGGAGCCACTTGAGGTCCTTGCGAAGTTGAGAAACATGGTCATACTTACCAATTCCGAAAATGAATCGAATACACAAATTTTGCAAGCGCTCAAGTTTATTTAGGAGCTCCTCTGTAGCATCTAAGTAGCAGGCGTCAGCGTAGTCTAAGACAGGTAGAATTAAGGTTTGAGCGAGGGAAACTTTAGTTTTAAGAGGCAAAAATCCTTGGAGACATTTTAGCAAATGCAAAGCATAGTGCACCTTACGACCAATCTCACTGACATGAGCACGCCACGAGAGATTAGAGTCAATAATCACCCCCAGATCTTTCACAGTGTCTGTATAGGGAATAGGAATACCGTTCAGTGTAATGGTAGGCAACAAAGATAAATCTATTTTACTCTGGGCGTATTTACTGCCTATAATGATCGCCTGTGATTTGCTTGGGTTAAGAGCGAGTCCAAATGATTTTGCCCAGTCATTGATTCGGTTTAAGTCGCTATTAACAATATCTATACCGGCAACTGCTTGTTCAGGAGTAAAGTGGTTTTATTGATCTTTTCACATCATACTTATTTCTCTCACTAATCCCATGTTTACTGGGTTTTCTTCAAGCACTCTGCTCCAGTCATTCTCTTTATTCCTTAAATTTTCAAAGTATCCCTACCATCTATCTTTAATTTGTTCATCATCTGTAAGAACCTTTCCAGTTTTATTTCGCACATTTTTGTTGTTAGTGAATTTTCCGCCACCGTCTACGGGTGACGAATGTACAGTTCATAATATGCTGGTCCTATAATATGACTCAGTCAGGTGGAAAGACTTGTGCAGCAGGATAAGCAGCTGAAATCAATTTGTTTTTATCTCTCAGAGCAGCATAGGAGCTAGATAAACAGCTGATAGGTCATTTGTATTAGTAGGCTTTTGTAGAAGGTAATCTTTGAGTTGACTAGGACACAGGTAAGGCTGCCATCCGATCGGGTTTCCTCGGATTTTTCCTAGCCATAGAACACCTGTGTTCAATGTTTATACAATAGTTTATACATATAACTAACAGGTAGTTTCGCAGGTAAATAACGATATGAAAGGAAAAGAACCCCAATAACCTGTCCGAGTACCTTGGGGATGACAGTGAAAGATATGTATCGGCTTTACCAAGCAACCTCCAGTCGAGTCCTCCAGTAGAGTCAGTTGGTTAGAAGTCACACCACGGGAAGGGGAGGTTTTATTAGACTCAAGAATACTGGTTAAAAAGAATAAAAAGTTACCAATAATATCGTCCGTTATTGGTTGAAAAAGCACATCGGTTATCATTTCCTCAGTCTGCGGCGAGGTCTTAGCTGATGAGTTTTCCCCGGTAGATGTAGGTACTGTACGTGAAATAATTCACGATTAGAAAAAATATACACTAGTGGGCGTGTGTACCTACTTGTAAATGTATATGTGTCAGATAGCCTAAGCTCATTAAATTCTAAAAATAGAACAGATATTCGCATAGTCGTTATCGTATTAATAGGGATGGAATGAATTTAGCCGCCATGCGCCAGTAAATCAGTAATAATATGTATTTGTCTCAGGTATGTATTTGTCTCAGGCAATTTATGTTTCTTGAATTATTCTAAAAATATTATTATGCCATACTTGCGGACGCGTACCCATTTCGCTGGGCATTAAGCATTTTTAGGGTTCCGAAGAAAAATCGGAACCCTTATAGTTTATATAGTTTATATTAGTCGTCATGTCCGTCAGTCTATCCGTCTGACCGAAGCAAAGCGCCTAGACCGTTAGTGCTAAAAAGCTATAATTTGGCATGATTGTAAATATTTATAAAAAAACCAAAATCGTAAAATAAAATATTGAAAAATATTCAATTAATTATTATAATTCTTTTTCAGGGTACCTCCCATACAGGTAACATAGGGATGAATTTTTTTCGTCGCGTACCCGATAGTGTGAGGTATCTTTGAAAAGGTCTTTCAAAAATATTATGGGTCTGCTAAAACTGTTTTTCAATTCAGGGGGTCATTTGCGAAATATCTGGCTTTAAAAGTGACTGTTTTACTTAGAGTCAAATGTCCCCCCCTGCCAGTTAAACGGCTGGAGATGGACTAGTGAAAAATTCACAAAAATAGTTCATATGATGATTTACAAAGAGAATCAACGGCTAGGTTAACTTAAGTAGTTAAATTGCCGATAAAAACCTATCACGATACACGACTGTCTAATATCTACGTGATATATACCTGTTTGAAATCCTTATGGTGAGCTCTTTAATTTAATACCCATATATTTTAAACAATGGCATCTCACAGCCACCATTTTTTTAAATTATTTCACTTACCTAAGAACACTTGGGTTATCAAGAAGAATCTAAAGATATCTTATTTATATAAATCTGTTCAGCGGTTTGGAAGATACGAGGTAATAAATAATACTACATGCATATTGCAAACATACAAACATACATACAAGGTAAGCGCGAAAAACATAACCCTTCCTGGCAGTCGGATAAAAACTTCCTTAGTCTAAAAATTAACAAAAAAAGCGGCCAAGTGCGAGTCGCCCATGAAGGGTTCCGTAGCAGCAAGTAACATAATATAAAGGTTCTTGTAGTTCGTTGTAGCTTTGATCGATGTTTTTTGCGGTTTACGATTTATGACGTATTAAAAAAAAACTACTCATTAGATCTCGTTCAAATCAATTTTCGTTGGAAGTTTACATGGTAATGTACATCATATATTTTTTTTAGTTTTATCATTCTCTTATTTTAGAAGTTACAGGGAGGGGGGACACACATTTTACCACTTTGGAAGTGTCTCTCGCGCAAACTATTCAGTTTAGAAAAAAATGATATTAGAAACCTCAATATAATTTTTGAAGACCTATCCATAGATACCCCACACGTATGGGTTTGATGAAAAAAAAATTTTTGAGTTTCAGTTCTATGTATGGGGACCCCAAAATTTATTGTTTTTTTTTTCTATTTTGTATAAAAATTTTAACGCGGTTAACAGAATTCATCTACTTACCAAGTTTCAACAGTATAGTTCTTATAGTTTCGGAGAAAAGTGGCTGTGACATACGGACGGACAGACAGACAGACAGACAGACAGACAGACAGACAGACAGACAGACATGACGAATTTATAAGGGTTCCGTTTTTTGCCATTTGGCTACGGAACCCTAAAAACGCTTCAAAAACGCTTCACACTCATAGCTCCACACTAGGATTCCCTGTGTCGTGGGCGCCATGGACAACACACTAGACAAGGACATTCACACCCAGACCGAACACAGAAATTCAAACTCATTATTCATATTTCCGCCTCGCTGGGAATCGAACCCAGGACCCTTGGTGCGGCGATCCGGCATGGTAACCATTGCGCCACACGGGTCGTCAATTGCATTTAACTTATAAAATAATTAATTATTATAAGTATAACTAAAAAGTTAAATAAAAAAGAATCAATTAAAAAATAATGTATTTGTTGCAGGAACACACGGAGCGAGCTGCCTCGGGTGGCAAGTAGGGCGCCGCGGCGCACGTAACGAGACCGTGATTGCGGAACCAGGTAAGGAACACCGTAACCAAACCACTAACTAGTAAGGTAACTCGGTCGTTCTGTTCTAAATGCGATGTAAACAGTAAACACTGATTCACGCCCGTGCTGGCTTTCCTCCGCTGGCTTGTGCTCGGGCCTCGGTGAGCTTGGTCCCTTGCATAACTATCAAGTTCTTAACTCATTTTCACTTTGTTTACCTTGTTTACGCTATCACGTGAGCAATTATATGAATAAAGAAAAAATCCAGTTATGTCTGCATTATACTCGTAAAGTAATGATGTTGAACTGGTTTTTATTTACACAAGAAATTAAAGCTTTCAAAGGTACAGTGTAATATAATATACTTATGTACATATGTAACTAAATCAGTCCTTTACTTACGGCAAAAAGATCTAATAAAAGTTGAATGAAGTCGTCAAATCAAAGTTATGAACAAGCGGTTTATTAGTTACCCTGAATGTGTTGAGATTGAGGCAACCTTCAAATTCATGAACGCAGGAGCAGAATACCAGAACTTCGTTAAATATTTCGTGAGCAAAAATTACATAACCTAATTCCATCATTCCTGTTCTACAATGGAACTACGCACGGTGAGCATCCATCCCTTCGTCGTAAACATCCCTCGGGTATGGATGACGCGTTTTGGCATTTAATATCGTCATCTGATAGGCGTAGGCGGGCCGGGGAGGACGGAATTGTCTGCCCACGTCATTCAGTATTTCCGTTCGATTTTAATGTTGGATTGGGCGTGTTAAGTCGATAGGCTTTTACAATTCAAAACTGCACTCACCATTTGCCGTCAGTTATCATCATAAAACAATAAAAAGAAAACAAAAAAGAATCTTCATTCTGCATTCTGTAAACTCTAACGGCCGGTCTCAATATTATACTGTCAGTGGAACTCTGGTACGTATCAGAGATAAAAAGTAAACATTGATCTCCCGCTAACTGCCGTCTCACAAATCAAAAGTAAGCAAAAAAAAGTAAGATCATCGGTAGATAATATTTCAGTGACATTTCTGCCTCTGGTTTTTAAGTCCCTCTGAAAATTTCGTTTTCGCATAACAATATTTTTTTTATACTTTTTATCATAAAAAGGACCTCAGTGTTTTTGATTATAAACTTATTTCATTTTAATATTAAAATGATAATTTGTTCCAAATATACTGTGAATTTCGCGGATGAAGTTAATAAAATAATGTTATGTGTAACCTGGAACAATGCTTCACTAGTAACAAAACGCAGCATTTGACGTTTATCACTCATGGGTATCCCGGACGACGATGATCAACATGTTATTGTCATTTGACATTCGTTTATGTCGCTTGGTTGCTCAAAATATAAACAACGTGTATTTTCTCATTATTTTAGTACTTAATATTAATTAGTTTTATGAATAAACTAGGATTATATAATGAAACACATAGCTCAACAATTACCGTGAGTATAGACTTTATTTGTTAATAAAATAAAATATATTATTATGTTTAGTAAACAAAAAATTGTAGTAATTGTAAATTGTTGTAATTGTAGCAGTGATAGCCTAGCGGTTAGAACGTTGGTCTCCCGAACGAAGTGTTTATTCCCACATGTCCGGGGCCCGAGTTCAAATCCTGGCATGCTAATTTTCAAATATTATGTGCGTATTAGAAGTTAAGTATCACTAGCTTCGGTGAAGGAAAACAATGAACATCGCGAGGAAACCTGCACACCGGAGAGTTCTCCATAAAGTTCTTAAAGGTGTTTGAAGTCTATCAATCTGCCCAGCGTGGTAGACTATGGCCTAATACCCCTCACATTGCGAGAGGTTTTTGCTTTTAAACAAAAAAATGTTGCCAAATGTACTAAAGGAATTTTCTTTTCAGATGAAGTCCAGACCCTTCACAAAAGATGAAGTACCTTTCTTCATAAGGCCAAAATAGTAGCCAATAGCTATTGAGGTAGCAGGGATACACCATTATTTCTGAAAAGGCGAAATGTTTTTGTTATAATTTCAAAATAAATCTAACTTAAAAAGCTTAGTGTTCTTGTTTTATTAAAATACCTACTTACCTAAAACTTTAAAGATAGGAATTGTTATCAATTCTCATTCACTGCCGTTTTTAACCGACTTCAAAAAAAGGAGGAGATTCTCAATTCGACTGTATTTTTTATGTTTGTTACCTCAGAACTTTGGACTGGGCGAACCGATTTTGATGATTCTTTTTTTAGTCGAAAGCTGGTGCTTGTCATGTGGTCCCACATAAAGAACGAGATCTGACAAGTAGTTTTTGAGTAATTTTGAAGTCGGTTATTTTTTGTTAATAAAATTTAGATTATGGATTGTTTAATCTGAATCTAGGTAGTTATAAACAAAATTGGATTCACACAATTCAGTCATATATGTAGTCATATATTTTATACGAGGACAATTTCGGCGATCTTGGTACCGTATAAAAAAGGCGGAATCAAGTAAGCAGGCTTCACAAAATTCATTATCATTCATCACTGATTAATATCTGTGTTTTGAAATAATATGTTTTGATAAATTTTCTTTACAATATGAGAAATCTACCAATTATCCGTCGAAATCGAGCGATGTGAAAATTTCCGATAGTTGGTAACTTTTATTACCGACAGTTAGCTGTCAAAGCGTTATTGAGACGCAAGTATTTATTTTTGTATGGACCAACATACCTACGGTATGACTTGGCCCTCCGAACGGTAGATCAATGTCATCGATAGATATTTTCGATCCACTGAAGGTTATTGAGACGCAAAAATTGACAAATATGACAGATGACGTATTAATGGTAGCCTTATCTACATTTTTATAACTGTTAGTACATTATTGAGACCGGCCGTAAATACAGCATGGTACTGTAGTGTGGTATGATATTTCCGTATGGTAGCGTGTAAACTATACAGTTTCATTCCTTTCCTTTTATCATTAAACCCCTCAAATACCCCTCTTACAATGTGAAGGCTAAATGTCAGAACCACGTTAGATCTGGATTTGTGAATTGATAGAATTTCACACTGCACACCTATGAGAACATTTTACGTTACAGAGAACTGCCGCGGCAGTTAGGTTTACGTGCGATGTCGTTTTTGCAATAAACTAAGTACTGTTGATGTATTTCTGTTTTCATATCTCATTTTTAATAATATGGATTTTACTCTTATTTTCCATGACTGTACAGTTAGAACTAGTACCTTATTATAAGTTCTTCTGTGCTAGTACAGTCGGCCGTAGAAGTAGCTTAACATTTTAGTACTTTGTAATAGTAACTGTTTCGACGGTTTCCTAACAACATCTATGACAAATTCAAGAAATGTAATGCGACAAGGTACTAAAATGTTAAGCTACTTCTGCGGCCGACTGTACCACTCACAGAAGTTCCTATTGACAGTTTAACAATTCCTGCATTAAAACTGACCGCGCTGCACTAGACATTGGTGATTTCTGACGTTTTGGCAAATGAGAGTGGCATGAGGCCAAACTAATTCTGTAATAATTAAACAATTTCAGTTCTGTGATAATTTTATTTCTCCCAGACAATCTTACTAATCCGTTGTTCGGCCGGTAATGGTTTGTTTTTATTTTAAATGAATTATGTAAATGTAGAGTTGAAGAATGTATAGCAGAGATGTAACTGCAGTTTGCTATGTCGCTTGAATCAATTGGTGTGGACCCTCCTGCCACTAAGTACTACTCGTAGTAGAGTGATAAAATTGGTTCTCTATTCTAGGGTCTAGCTACCTAGATTAACTTTTCTGTTTGTAGTTGTTTCCATACCGCCCAGATTAATGCCTGATGTACTCATGCAAGGATATTGATGAGAGGCTCGAGTAGTACTCTCCTAGCTAGCTTCGGTTCCGGTTGCAGGGTTCTAAACTTGCAAAACTAGTTATAAAGGGTTTGCTGCTTTCTTGTCTAGGGCCCGCAAAGTGTGATTCGTCATAATTATGTTAGTATTTATGAATGACTTTGTAGACCACTTGCTATAGCCCTCGTCCGCTCTCTCGCTATCAAATTATGTAGTCATTTTATTTTAAAAATCAACTGAAAAATATTTTATTCGTGTTTGGGTGTAGTGTCGGAAATCCAGTATACAAAAAATAATAATGTATATTAACACAAAACTAATATGTAATAAGTAGTTCTTAGTTATTGAACTTACTGTTTTGTACACAACGTTCAGTACGTTGCGTGTTGTTTGAAAGTGTTGATGTAACTTTTATTTATGAAATGAAACATCAACCTTCAAGCGGTGTTTACAAACAAACGAACCGATCGCTAGTGCACTCTGCACCGTTGTAATTGCATTCTCTGTGAAGGTTTCTGTATTGTAATGCTTCTTTGTTACATGGTAGCTTGTATTTCATGTATTTTTTACACTCTATTCAGCAACTTAACTAATGCTGAAATTCAACCATATTGTTCAACGACCAATATTTATTATGGACGTCTTGTTTACATGATTTTCCGTATTCAATGCATCAATTTGTTTTTGCATTGTAGTATGCTAGCTTGAATTCGTTTAAATATTTTATTAAGTTTTGTTGAAAATAATGTGATATTATTAATATTAATCTATGCTACTACTTCATTGTCACTACTTATTATTATAAAATTTAATGAAAAATTAAAAAACCTCCCGACAAAAAAAAGATCTTGTTTTATAAAATAAATGTTTAAAAAGTCATGAATAATATGAATATTATAAACGTATTACTTAAATGAAACCTTTGTCGTGTCGAGGTACCGCTCAATACCAAACTATGGTACCTACATATCTACTTAAGTACTTAAGTACATATCTTTATACCTACTCGGATTACCTAGGTATACCTAATGTACGTATATATATATACGTACCATATAATTTTTTTATTGATTAAGTATTTATATTATTAAAGTAGTTTAATATGTAGCGGTCCCTCGACACGACATAGTTTTCATTTACGCAATACATTTATAATATTCATATTATTTATAACTTTTTAAAGATTTATTTTATGAGATAAGATTTTTTTGATTCAGGGGTTTTTTAATTTTAAAAACTTTTTATTTTACCCTTTTTAAACTTAACGTAAGGGGGAATTTTTTTGTTTCAAAATACACAAATCAAATTCTTTCATTTGATTCCCCCACTCGGGTATGTTCGCTGAATTCAGTAAATTCATCCCCTTCCCCATATCTAATATAACATAAATCAATATAATAACATAAATCAAGTCCTTCCATTTGATACCCCACTCGGATATATTCGCTTATTCATCCCCTCTCCCACCCCCCTCTAAATATTAAACGGCTGCATAAATTTTCTTCAAACAGCCTAAAACACTTGACTAAAAAATCTTTCAAACAAGTAAATCAAAATCGGTTCATTCGTTCGAGAGCTACAATGTAATATAGACAGACAAACATCTTTACAGACAAACACGTCAAACTTATAACACCCCTCGTTTTTGCGTCGGAGGTAAAAATAAGCCAATCTCAAAATCGCGTCAATTTCGTTCCTGTAACGCATTTTGGTTATTCAGTAGCCACTGAACGGATTTTTATACAATTTCTAAAAGTAAGTCCGCGATCGCTATCGATACGAGTAGCAGCTAAAAAATTATAACGGCCATGGGGTCATGTCATGGCATCCATTTCGACATTGAATTCTAATCAACAATAAGAGCCCCTGCACACAACGTATATTTACGGGGCCGACGCCGCGACGCGGCGACGACGCGCGTATCAGAATATCAGTTCTGTAGATGACGAAAAAGCAGTATTGTTGCGTCTGTATCGATGAAAATGCGATCGTACGCGCAGAACAAAATAGATAATATAAAGTGTTAACGAAGTGTGAACTTTGAGCTTGGAAGAAAGCTGACAAAATATTAGCCCTCAGAAATTGACAGACACAATCTTTTGTTCTTAACATACGCCGAACCAGCGATAAGTTGTCATAAAATACCTACTTACAAAAAAAAAAATCATGGTTATTATCATTTCAAATCATCAGTACACGCAAACGGTGTACATGTGCGGTGGTGGGCGTTTTCTGTGTTCGATCACGTTTGCAGCGCGTATAATTACGCGCGTTTTCGGCTGTAAAAATACGCCGCATGCAGAGGCTCTAAAGGATTCAGATTTCAAAATTGTTAAACAAGTTTGTTGTTGTTTGCAAACTCTTGCCTAACTTTATGTCGCACGTGCCTAGTACCTACGCACTTCTTAGTTATGACTCGGCCGCTGACGTCATCTCAACAACCCTTTTGATACCGATTATACATAACACTACGACAGACGTATGGTCGGCTAAAGACTGAGATGGAACGCCGATATGAACGTCACTAGCCACGTCACTACATTCACAGGCCCAGAGGGACAAGGTTGCTGAAATGAAAATATTACACAACAGGCTGATTTCCCGTACAGCCATTAAAATAATTTTATATTTTAAATATTTGAAACAGTTATGTTAGGGTATGAAATTAGATTCCAACTTCAAAATATTTTGAGTCTTGACTTGACCGATTGGTACAATTGATATAAATCATAATTATCATATCAACATACATAGAACAAAACTGTTAACTGATCGATGTTTGCACATGAGAAATACTATCACTTATTAATGACAATTAATATTTATTTATTTAATTTAATACTATAATAAAACTCAAAGGGCAAATTTTCTGTACATTGAATATTTAAAAAAAAATCCCATTAGGGGGCACTTCAGTAACGTGTTAGAGCACAAAAATAATATTTTTTTAGAATTACTGTCTGTCTGTCTCTCTGTTTGACTGTCCGGGCATCACATGAACCCTTGAACGGATTCGATGAAAATTGGTAAAGTTTTACTAATACTCCGAGTCATATTTTGGGACACTTTTTATCCCGGAAAATTAAAAGGTTTCCGCAGGTTATAATGCAAAGTTATAATGGAATGTAGTCGAATTAATATTATTTAATGTGAAAAATTGTGAGGATGCACGGATGCTTAATACTCCTTTACATATTTCATTGAATTTAGCACATAACGAGTAACCGCCCTCGCTTTGCTTCGGTTTTCTTAATTTTATTACAACTTATTGGAGTTTTATTAAGGATCCCTAATTTTTTTGAAAATATAATATAGCCTATGTTACTCGGGGATAGTGTAACTTCCCAACAGTGAAAGAATTTTTGAAATCGGTTCAGTAGTTTCGGAGCCTATTCAATGCAAACAAAAAATCAAATCTTTCCTCTTTATATATTAGTATAGATTAGACCATGATCTGGAATAACACACAGGGCACTTATTATCTCTGAAAACGCGGACAAAATCGCGGGCAGATCAGGATCTTTAAGGTTATCTAATTTAATTACTGGTTACAAAATATTCTTTGTTAAATTTTTCCTTATATCTGGTAATTTTATAATGTAATTAAATTTATTATGTATGAAACAAGCTGGTGGATACTCATCTCAAGACCTCTTCAGTTATGACGGCATATCCGATTCATTCATTAGGATTGAATCCCAGTTATGATAAATTGGTATATTTTTTTTATGCAAATAGCCGGCAAACGAGCTGACGATCTACCTGATGGTAAGTGGATTTAGTCGCCCATGGACATCAGCAACACCAAAGGCATCGCTGGTGCGTTGCCGGCCAAGAGAGAAGAAAAAGAAAGAAAGAACTGGCTCTCAAGCCCCCAGCCGGAACACGACGAGTCGTTTGGCGGCTGACTCAGCTCAAGGGTGGTAGCTATCCAGACGAACCCCATGGAGAAATAATAATAGTAATAATGGTATTAATTAACAATTAAAATCAATATAACCAATATAATCCCTCGAGGGGCCCTACCACCTGTGGGCCGGATTTAGTCGCCTCTTACGACACTCATTCAGCGTGGGTTAGTATTCTAAGCCGCCCCAATACGGCTAACAATATATAGTATATTTAAATCTTTATAAATTACAATATTCGGTGAAGAATATTAGTCTACTATATTTATTTTTATTTTTATTTTCACTGACTGCTGTATTTATTTTTGTTTTTCTTTATAGTGCTCTTCAATGACGTTGTTTATAGCGTCGAATCTATATAAACGGACTATTTTGCAACGCTTGTGACACCATTCCGTAGCAAATAAAACGCAAAACAGTTGTGTAACGTAGAAAGTTCAGTCTTGTTTTCTAACCAACTGGATTACTTACGACGGGTTAAGTTACACCGGTTGCGAGGCTTGTTTGTTTATAATGTACAGTGCTTTATGTTGCTTTATTTTTGTTGTATATGTAGTACCACAGAAGACATAATAGTACATAATAGTAGTAGTACCTAAGTAAGTACCTACATAATATTCAACTAATGTTGTTTAGATACTGGTGTCGCAGGCAGGGAGATGAGTTTTTTTGTATTTTTCGAATTAGTATGAAGAAATACACACGAAATCCGGAGACTAGGCAGTGCGGTGCTAAGCCGTTGCGAAGAGCCGAAGACGGTGCGGTGAGTTGTATTCTTTTTTAGTGTACGAAAACTTACATAGAGGAGGCCGTACCAATACCTGTATTTCAAGTTGAAAGAATGTGCTATTCACACACGGTTAGAAACCGTCTTTGTACCGCCTCCGAACTGCCACCGGACCACCTCCGCACCGACTCCGTACCGCACCGCCACCGCTTCGGATTTATTCTATCACAGTTGCTATCAGCCGGTAAACATATAACGTGAATTTTATTTTTAGTTCGTATTCCTCCGTAAAAACCCAATCTGTTACCACATTCGCATAGTAGCGGCGATAACAGAGTTATCACTGATATTTTTGCACACGTAATTTCTAACTTACAATTAGATTGATACTAGTTTTGCTGTTACTTGACCGCTTTTTTAGAGAAATTCGGGGATTCGACTTCCAAATATTTACAATGCATACCTATTCTTGGATTGGAATTTTATTGTTCTATCAAATGACTTGCGAAAATGCAATGCGTCCAAGCCGTCAAAGTTTTCAATATTTAACATTGGTCTTATCTTCTTTATAGGCGGCCTTTGAAACACTTGAAATTAAACTTGTTTATTTGGTATTAAGCTAACTAGAACAAAGTGACATCCGCTGGGAATGCGAGTACGTTGCGCAACTTGTTTTGACGGCGCACATTGGTACTCGTGTCGCTTGACTCGGACTGCAACTGCGCAACCGAAGATTACAATGTGTTTTATTCAACACAACCTCACAAAGGTATTCGGCCTCGCCGTTGATCAGAAGGCTGATCTGTTTGACACACATTAAAGTTTCCTCGAAGCTTAAAGAGCAGTTAAATGAGGTCTGGCTATCTGATGTAGGTAAATAATCCTCGTTCGTCGTTGTATGAACATTGGTAGTACGTAATACTAGCAGTACTAGGCACTAGCACAGCCGTTAAAGCAACGTTTATGAATGTTTCATACGATAGTAACTTAAAAGTCAAGAAGGATGTACACGTTTTCAGAACTGATTCTCTACTCTGTATAAAACTATTTTCTGTTAGCGTTCACGCCAAATGTTGCCTTCAAAATGTATGGAAATGTCATTTCCAGTGCGGAAAAAGAAGCACGTGACTTTTCCGAGAAATCAGACTTGACAACTTAAAAAGAACTAAGTTGTTCTTAAAACAGACGCTGGCCTTCTAAGTCCTCGAGACTACGAGAACGCGATGATTACACGCTATTGTAAACAAAAGTGTTGCGCAACGTGTTTTGACGGTTTCTCACCGCTGCAGCGCTGCTGCATACGACACGTTACAGAAATATCCATTTTACAACCGGGAAACATTGCAGTGATAGTTTTGTTTATTTCTTCATTTTCTTTACTGTTTATAGCCTGAAGGGCGAATGAAAAAGTAAATGGGTTTTATGATAAGTGGTCTCTGTCGAAAATATGCAATTGACACGGAGTGTCAATATATCGACATGTCTAAAGGAGAGCTTTTATTACGCATTTTTTTAGAACTCGCAAGATATAGCATTCCGGAAAATCTTAAAAAAGCTTCCTTTACAGTTAAAAATGATAAGATTTTGTGATAATTGCCAATATTCTGCGGATGGATGGTAAAGGCGCGTTACGTTGAATAAACGGAGTATATCAGTAGTCTAGTATGTTTACGGTGACTAGCTCTTTCTTGTAAAGATCAACATACTCGAGTTATATCTAGTAACTACTGGTGCACGTGGGTCAGCGTGTCGTGTATTACGTTACAACTTTACAAGACAAAATTCTTCGCATTTTCCCTTGAGAAGTTGAGAATGTCGTGTAATCAGACTAATTATTTCATTGAGGCTTATTTTACGACTATGTGTTGCGGTGGATCGTATAGGAGAGCATCCATAGGCCATTGTTTATTCTGTTATGTGAAAACTCTCGCAGTTTTTAATTGTTTTCCTGAAGTGTGTGACTGCTTACTGACTTTGTGACGTAAAGACATCCAGTTAACAATGAGGCGTAAATAAATTAAAATCGGCGAAATCGAACGTAACGAATATTATAGTAATCGTATTAATTTAAATAATTATGTTATAACCATTCATTTCACTTTACTTATCAATAAAAGTTTCGGCTTGTAGCTATAAAATATTAATATGCGACATTTACTTGTAAGCAAACAGACATATAGGCAGCAAGTAGCTAAACAGGATCTGACAGCATGAATCCGCGTCGTGTCGACTGTCGACAGCCTTGCCAGAGGCGGTGTTTTTGCAAAACAACTGTGTTGCAACATCCACTCGCGTACTAGACACTCGTGGGCCGTGGCTCTCTCTTTCTCAGCGTATTGCGAGAGTGACTGCTACCGAGTACCACTACGGGTACTTGCGTACTATTAATACATAAACCGGAGAAGCGAGTCCAACCACACTCACACAATGAAACCCGCGCGTCTAAACAAACTTGTTATATTATGTAGTTTTAGAAAGTAAATGGTTTTACGAGAGATTGTTCGTTGTTTTTGTAAACACGCCTAAAACTGAACTTCCTTTCCCAGAAGAAAACGGTTTTAAACTATCTTTCGTAATTCAAAGATATCAAATGATACTTGATAGATGTTATAGCTGTATTTTATCGCGTCATGGTACTGAATTATACATATTAATGATATATTTATGATGTCAACTTTGTAAGTACTTTATGAATGAAGGTTGCACAACAAAAAGGTTTAGGCAATAGTTACCTATTTCCCTGAATTGTGCAATAATGAACATTATTGTTTTTGCCGTGTATAAAAATGTGTACACGTTGTGACGTCCGGCACCAACCAAGGTACAGTAATTTGAGGTTAGCGAAGATTCCCCGCTGCAGTTTCCTGTTTGTGTCAAACATTAATTGCATGTTTACGTGTTTTTGTTTGTTAATAATGAATGGTTGCTCAATGCGGCCGTGGCAAGGTCGTGCCGCGCTACTCGCGTCACAGTTCTTCAGTTTATCGCTGCTGTGACAGAAAAACGTGATCGTATCATTGCTTTCATTACTTAGTTACTATAGTTTGTATCTATGGTAAAACTGGTACGGGGCCAAATCACTTTAATCTTTTTAATGTAAATAGACGACAAAGAGTACACGAGGCACGGTAAGGGGTCACCAAGTCTATTGATGTCAATACAGCAAGCATTGCCGACATAAAAGGTAGCGGAGGATCCCCTTATTTCCTATCTGTATGTGTTGAATGTAATGTAAAACTTTTTTTTTATTTTGGCTACCTATCATAGTATCGCCTCAGAATACATAAAAGAGTATTGCGCAGAAAAGTCTCAGGTCGTAATGTTTAGTGTTGTTCTGGTTGTTCATATTTAATTTAGAGAAGCGAGACGTTTCTATTCTCGTTTAGTACAAGATAAAATTAGTATGGGTTTGAAGAACTTCTGAACTTTTTTCAAAATTGGTTTAAGGTAATGTTAACTAGCTAAGGTTTATTCAAATCCGATCAGTTGCGAGGGGAAATTGATGGAAGCTTTCTGCTGGAGCTGTCCAAATATTTGAGGGAAAGGAAATGTACCTAATACTAACATGGTATATCAAACAGGTACACCTTTGTCTTCGAGAATGGATTGGTTTATGTATATAATAATGATATCAATACTTAAGGAATAGGGAATAGCCCCGAGCATATACCTACACTCAAATACGAGTATGTACACTCGTATCATTGTCATTCGTAACATTTTAATGTGCTTCTAAACATACAATATTCAGTTCAAAACCAAGGGTCATATTTTGTTAATAGTTTTATGAAAGCGGCGATAATTTTTATTTACAGAAGTGTATATTTGTGTCATGTGGGGTTTAGAGATGTCGTCCGTACTTTTAATTTAAATAATCTACATACCTTTAGTAAGGTCAAGGAATTTTGAACCGGATTTACAATAAATACCAGAGAGACAATATACTTTT
Source organism: Thymelicus acteon (assembly GCA_951805285.1). NCBI lineage: Eukaryota > Metazoa > Arthropoda > Insecta > Lepidoptera > Hesperiidae > Thymelicus > Thymelicus acteon. The sequence goes on along the minus strand of OX638225.1, from coordinate 9,785,473 downwards.
TAGGGTTCCGTAGCCAAATGGCAAAAAATGGAACCCTTATAAATTCGTCATGTCTGTCTGTCTGTCCGTCCGTATGTCACAGCCACTTTTCTCCGAAACTATAAGAACTATACTGTTGAAACTTGGTCAGTAGATGTATACCGTAAACCGCGTTAAGATTTTCACACAAAAATTGAAGAATAACAATAATTTTTGGGAGTTCCCCATACATAGAACTAAAACTCAAAATTTTTTTTTTCATCAAACCCGTGTGGGGGGGTATCTATGGATAGGTCTTCAAAAATGATATTGAGGTTTCTAGTATCATTTTTTTCTAAATTGAATAGTTTGCGCGAGAGACACATCCAAAGTGGTAAAATGTGTGTCCTCCCCCCTGTAACTTCTAAAATAAGAGAATGATAAAACTAAAAAAAATATATGATGTACATTACCGTACAAACTTCCAACGAAAATTGATTTGAACGAGAGCTAGTAAGTAGTTTTTTTTTAATACGTCATAAATCGTAAACCGCAAAAAACATCGATCAAAGTTACAATGAAGTACAAGAACTTTTATATTATGTTACTTGCTGCTACGGAACCCTTCATGGGCGAGTCCAACTCGCACTTGGCCGCTTTTTGTAACGATAAGTTTTATTTGCGTAATGTTTTCTTAGTATGAAAAATGGTTGCATGGCATCCCTACTACTGTACCAGCATCTTACATCGTTGGCTCGGTACACGCACATACCCAGTGGCCTGTCGAGCGGCTCGGTGTCGCTCACATGTGGGCTAAGGTCGCGAGCGTGCATTTTTCAACGCGCCTACTTGCCCGTGTAACGAAACGGTGCACTAGTTTAACCTACTATCATTGTACACGAAATCGGTAAGGTCGTTGGGTATCGTAAAGTTGCTGCAGTTTTACTGTAAACATTGCGCAACGCACGCACTCCGATTACAATTTAACGTCACAATAAGCCATTTCGAAACTACTGTGTTATTAAAAACACAATAATTTGCCTTTCGATCTACATATATTCACGTTGAAGGTTTTGAGGTTCTGTATTTGAGTAGTTACTGGATAATCAATGAATATTAACCGTCAAACAAATTTATTCCGGATATGTATAGACATCTTCGGTGTTTTTGGCGCTAGGCCAAGGATGAAGGGAAAACATGTAGCGTTGTGAAATTCATCCTCGATAGGATGCGACTGCGCTTTGAATCTAGGTCAGACGGAGAGAACCGATCGGCTTTTGATACGTAATTTATGAGCGCGCTCCGCTGTAAATAGAGTTACGTGTGTTACCTACGAGTCGAAAAACAAAAACAAGGTTTTCCCTTATGTTAACAACAACAACAATTGAAAGACCTAGTAATAACATTTCTTTGTATTGTCGTGATCGTGACATGACTCGGTGACGAAACATTCGATGATGCCGGCCGGTTGTGTCTGGGATGTTGCGAATGTTGCGATCACTAATATCGTGAGATCATCGCCGAGATCTCAGAATGCGTTGGCTGATGACTCAAGATGCCTTATTTTGGTTCTACCTACTTATTACGAATCAGAAAAACAGAAATTAGCTTATAAAAAATATATAAGCTAATTTCTTCCTAAATCTGCTTGCTGAACAAGACATTTTGTCTATTTTTAGTTCGTTATCAAAATAAAATACTTGAACAAAATAAAAATAACATAGCTTCTATGAAAACCTTTTATTTGCACTGCTGTAAACTGGCGCCATTATGGCTTAGATATGACTTGCTGATAAATTGCGGGTTGAAGTGTATTATTTTGAAGTCTAGACCATTTAGTAGCAAACACTGGTTTCCGAGTAATCGGTATTTCCAGGTAATTTAGTATTGCATGGCGAGGGAGTTGATAAATTGAAGTAGGGAGGGTTTGGCAGGGTCGGCGAGCAGGGCAAGCGGCGCCGCGACAAATGTATGATTCATTCTCGTATCTCGTCCCGTCCTCAGACGCCGGAATCTAGGTCGCTGGCGTCGTAGCTCACACTGGTTTGTTTGGGTCCCCCCGAATTAGTTTGTTAATAATACGACAACCTTTACTTTCCGCGGTCCTCCACCCACGGCGCGACATACTTCAATCTATTTTTACTTTTTGGCGAGCGTATTGACGTATTTAACTATGGCATCACTGAATCTAATTAGCGATTTCAAAGTTATTGTGTCCTGATGTTTATTGTCTGTCATTTCATTTCATTTAAAATCGTCAAATAAAAAGTCAAAATCGGGTAATAAATGTAAAAACAAATAGTAAAACAAATAGTGTTTGTAGGATGCAATGTCTCTTTCTCTCTCGTGGTCTTCTCGGCAGAGAAGCTCTCTACGTGAAGCTATAAGGTGGATATTTCCGTATGTGACCTTTTCAGTCGAGAACCCATTTATTTACATTATTCTTCTTTCAGTAGGTACGTCTTTGTTTCTATTTAGTGTATCTGGGTTTTCTGAACAACTTTAATTTCTACCTATAAGTAGGTGGTAATGTATGTGTATTAAGTCTAAATGCAGTACGGGAACGTTGCACAATATGGAGGCTGGTGATATATTCGCTGCGATTATTTGCGGTTTTTTAACTAAATTATATTATGTGTGTTGCTTACCTAGAATACATAGAGCATAGTATTATAGTACCTTAAAGGTACCATTAAACTTCAGGGTATATCTGCCTATTATATTTCAATGGAGTTGATAATTTAAAACCTTTCACGCTTTCAGTGACTATTGACTTGGCTGTCTTTATATTTATACGTATTTCTATTCATCGTCAGTATCTCCCTCAAGTATATTATGTATTGAATTATACCTATTTGATTATAAAAAAATACATACAAAAGGTATGAAATTATGGATGTTTCATTGTTTTGTTGATTATTACTTGAAACAGTTCAGAGAAGGGATTCTTTGAAAAGGGATTTTAGCGCTAAAAATCCATAAAACTTTGAATTCCATTTTAGTACAGTAGGCTGGTAAAGCTTAGTGTTCCTTCTAAGCGTTACATTTGTTTTAGTGGCCTTCCTGTTATTTTTCCTCTTATGGACTAAGTGTTATGTGGTACTGGGACCTGGGAAAACCCAGTTTAAGATATCGTTAATCCACCAATATTGTTATAATAAATGTAGTGGAGTATGGGAATTTACACATACCTACGATAAAACTGTGGAAATTTTGATTCTGTATTTGTATGTTTAATCAAAAAGGGAATTTCCGAGACCTACCAGATATGAAAAGTTCAAAAGTTATCTAATGAATATAATTGTTGGTTTGTCTATGTGTGCGTTCCGGCTGACTATGGTATAATTATATGTATACAATGAATACCAATTTACGGGTCAAAAGAGAACCTTGAGGAACTTACAATAATAGTCCCCCTTAGTGATGAATGATATAAACCGGATAATTGTCGAGTAGCTTGTATCCGTAAACTGGTAGGAACGGAATACATTTTGGCGTGACACAATGGATGGAGCAAGTGACCTGGTCTGGAAGTAGGTCAGTTGCCCACGCCGGCCCGCAGCCCGGTTTGTTTGGGTCCCCCTTATTGATCGAACGCTGTGCCAGTGCCGCGATGCCGTGTGGAGCGCACAATTTACCCGAACTAAATGCATATTATATTTCTTTATTGAAATGTTACAGAATTAGAATAAAAAAAAAAATTTCCTTTCTAGTAATAAGGGTCTCTGCGGACGGATGCACGGACGTACATGGCGAAACAAAAAGTAGTCAAAACAGAACTCTAAAAAGAAGAGTTTGTTACTTATAGTTGTGCTCACAGCCCGGGTTAAATTAAACATAATATTATAATAATACAACACCGAGAGTTTTGGTAGGTGGATGGATGACCGCTAATAATAAAAAAAATCTCGAGTGCTTCCGTGCTTTTGTGAGAACGTAACGTAAAAACGTCAGTCCCGGTTTTAGTTCTATAACCGGGTTGGTGCCTTCGGGTGGCATGAAAACTTCTGACAATTGGGTTAGCCACTAACCTCCACGTCAAATCTCACTAGAGCAGCGTGGTGGAGAGTATACTCCAACACAACCAAAGGCCTAGAGTATTCTAGGCCTCCTCCAGTTATGAGTTGATACCCGTGCCTCTTCTCTTAGTTAGTTATCCAATTTGTTTTATGCCATGTTTTAATTTTATTATTTAAAAAGATAAAATTAATGACATGATTAAATACAGTTAATGGTGAGTGGCGGCTATCATCTATTTAAAATTAATTAAATTACGTCACAACGTAATGATTCTCCTGTAAATGAATTTAAATTTGTTGTGGAAAATTAACGGGTTTTCCTTTATTGTCTATGTTAGGTACCTAACTTATACATAATAGTATTTAACCCTATAGAAAGATTGTGATTGTGATATACATAAAATGTAATCATGCGTAAAATTGACACATGAGTTTTTGAATTAGATGAAATGTCCAAATTTACTTATTTATTTGAAAAAAAAAACTAATTAAATAGTTTATACATAAATAAAATAAAAATCTCAACGCATGTGTAATAATATTTACTTATTTATGTAAATAACAAAAAAAAATAACCTCTTCTATAATGAACAACACATTGTTATATTGTTTTCTTTCATTAGGAATTAGACATTATCAGCCGTTTTAACTTAAAAACTAATAAATAAACATATCCTTTATAATAGAAACATAATAAGAAAGACATATTATATAAAGCAGTCAAAGACTGTTTTGGCACATATCCATGTTATGCTGTCGAATTATTAATTTTATACATTTACTGCACGAAGCAATTTGAAACATGTATTTTTAGGGACCAAGAAGTCACTATTGCGTATACTATTACTACGGCAATAGTTTCTATTAATTTGTTTTCTGTCAGTTGACACCAGCATCACTACTAGAATCTGAAACTAGTGTACATGTATTTTCTGATGCCAGTAAGAATGCTTATGCAAGTTGTTTTAGATTCCTACGCACCATACATAGTAATCGGGTCGCACGATACATAGGAATAGAGTTGCTCCAATTAATGAGGTTTTAACACAGAAGATCTGGATAATTCACACACTTAAGGAAGAAGGAATTATTAGAGTTAAAACGAGATTAGAGTATAGGGGGGAAAATAAAGAGCTCATATATCCTATCCTGCTACCTGGAGGGAATGAAATAATTTAAAGAATGTTGGAAGAGAAACATAAATTACTAAAGCATGTAGGCCCACAGATTATGATGGTTCATCTAAGAAATTTTGGATAACAGGAATCAGAAAATTTGTTAAGAAAGATGTAACGCAGTATATAATTTGCGAGAGATATAAAGTTAAACATTATGAAGTTCCAGAACCACCACTACCTGCAGGCCGTGTACTGACCTCTGCTCCTTTTGCAGTGAATTTATTCCTAAAAACTAACCAAAAATGCTGGATTGTCTTATTTACTTGTGCAGTATACAGAGCAGTACATTTAGAACTCAATGATTCGCTTTCAACATCATCTTTTATTATGCCACTAAGAAGATTCATAGCAAGAAGAGGGAGAGTAAGGAAAATGTATATAGATAACGGCACGAATTTTGTAGAAACCGCGAATTTATTACTAGAAGTAAATTGGGAAGAAATAGAGACAGTAACAAATTCGAGTCAAATAGGATGGAGATTTTCACCTCCTTCAGCTCCTTGGTGGGGAGGGTGGTGGCATCCTATGAAAAGTCTCCATAGACTATATAGAAATATGAACGATTCTATGTGACTGCGAAGCAGTCATCAACAGGAGACCTCTATGTTAACTAGCTCTATGTAAGTGTTAAGTAGCTCTATGTAAACATCTACAGATGTTGGAGAATTTAAGCCGTTGACACCAGTTATGTTTTTACAAAGTTTACCGTCCAATGATACCTCAATTATTGATCAAGTAGACCAACGCTTTAATGTTAGATATAAATATTTACAACAACTTAAAGAAGACTTCAGAAAGAGATTTAAAAATGAATATTTATCATTATTAATAAGTAAAAGCAAACAATAGAAAAATTAACCAAAAGTAGCTTATCAAAAACTGTCCGCTAGAGATTTCTTTAGTGCCAGACAACTGGCCCCACTGGCTCTCAAGAGAGTTTTGAATCAGATGTTGGTACAAATGAACAGGTGCCTACTGAAGCTCCTAGATGCACTAGAGGTCTGGAAGGATGATTACAGTACCTCAGAGATTTTTGGTGTAATACATGCTTTTTTGCTTTGACCCATCAGTTTAGTATAGCGTATAAAAGATTAACTGGTTTTTCCTGTTTTTTTTTGTTGCCGTTTGGAGGATGTTTTAGTTTGTGCTGTATAAGTCTGTGCAGTTTATTTTGTCTGTAACAGTTTTTATATTTTGTTATCTATGTTAGGTGAGAAATTCTATGGTATGTATGTACGAGAGTATGTGCCTCCAGGTACACATATATGGAAAGACTGCCGAAATAGTTTTCGTGTGTGAAAATTCCTTACCATACAGGTCTGACTTTCGATTTTCTCTTGATAAAAAAGTATTTCTGAATTAGTAAATTTTCAGTTATTCAGACAGACCACAATGTTTAATGATATAATGGGATATACCACAAATTGGCGCAACCCGCGCAAACATTTTCTAGTAAATAGGTATTAGTACTACCCACATATTTATCTGAAAGTGTTTAACCTTCAAAAGTGAAATAGCAACATTTTATTTTAGGACATTTTTATCCGCATGACATATTACGAAATTTTCGTCTAGACACAAAATAACAATATCATTTCGTCTGATCATATCAGTAGGATTTGCTTGATAGCTTATTTAAAATGTACGAGTACGAGTAGGAAGCGAGCAATATATGTAGATGAGTTGTATGTATAATGTACAATTCGTTATTTAATTAATAATAATAGGTGTTTGCAATAATATTCTTATGTTAAAAACTTGGAGCATGCAAAATCCTGACTTGATTTGAGATTTAAGTCTGTTATTAATTTATGATCTTTGGCTTCCAAGTGGAGGATTCCTGGACATCGTTATGTTTGAATTCCGAATAAATCAAATTAATCAAACATCATTATGATAAATAATTATAATAATAATATGATCATCAAGTTCAAAATCTGTTACAATTTAAGTCCTTTAAACAAATATTTACTGAATTCACTTTAATTTATATCGAAAATTGACTTTAATTTACACGTGAACAAAATATTAATTTAGGGACGTATTTATTTATATATTTTCAATAAATCGTATGTTTGCTCTACTACACCATAATAATTATACTAAGCGAAATGACATCCATTAGTACACCAGGAAAAATGAATGATGTGCTATTAAAATTAACGAAAAAATGTTAGAAATGTATTACCATTGCGTCTTAGGGGGCATCTATTAATTACGTGAGGTGTTTTTAGCGATTTCAGACCCCCCACCCCCCTTGGTGGGATGTCGTGAGATTTTGCTTAACCCCCTCTCCCATTCCCCTAATCTCACGTAATTTTTCAAAATATACATATGTTTCTAAATATTGTCCACATTCGACAAACTGAGTGAAAAAATCAAAACAAAATAAAAGTGTTTTATTATATTTTTATTTTTTGCAGTTTGTCCTTTAAGTGGATTAATTACCACATAATAATATAAATTGATAATGTGAATTATCATGTTTTAGTAAAGTAGGGTTGCCAAGCTCAAATTTAAAAAACCAGGATTTGAAGTTGGAGAAACCAGGACAACTCAGTTTAAAAACAGGACGTAGTAATAGAGTTGCAATTAGGCCCTGTGATATCGGAACTATTCTCAATACCGGAATTAGTTTTCGATATTGACCCCAGATTCCGGAATTAGTTCCGATATAGGTTGTTGAAATTAAAATAAAAAAAACCCGCCTGCTATCACTAAAGTTATTATGATACACTTTTTTGAAAACCTTCTGAATTTTTATTTTATTTTATTTTTTATTTTATTTATTTATATGATATAAATGGGTAAATCGAACTTCGAGAAATAAGTCACTCATAGAATCCCAAACCGGGCTGCGTTCGGGAAACTGCGTCATATCTTGTCGTCCAAAACATGACCTCAGTACCTGAAGTCGAAGGTATTCGAGCAGTGTGTGTTGCCAGTGATGACATACGGCTCCCGAGACGTGGTGCTTTACTGTCGTCCGAATCCACAAGCTCAAAATCACACAGCATGCTATGGAGAGGGCTATGCTCGGTAAAGGGCAAAGGGCCGATAACCGTTGGGGAAGATAGGTCCTCGAATGGCACTCACGTCTCGGAAAACGAAGTATAGGACGCCTCCCGACCAGATGGACTAACGGCCTGAAGAACAGTGGGCATCCGCTGGACTCAGAAGGCTCAGGATCGGTCATAGTGGCGCAAGTTAGAGGGGGCCTATGTTCAGCAGCTGACCTCTAAAGGCGGGTGGATGGACGGATGGATGCATAATAAAATAAATTATTTGATTAAAGTTTCATCAGATATGTTCATCATAGCATATTTTTGAATATTTACGAATTACAACTAAATCTTTCTGAATCAAATGCTGCTTTTGAACACGACAAAAAGATTGATTTCATACAAATATTACAATTTCTTTGTCAGCTTATCTATGAAGGTAATAATGGTGGCGCGAGGTCCTCGCGGCGAGGGGTACACAAGGGATAGAGAGAATTGGATAATTGGGTTCGTGGGTGCGTTCAGAAATAAATAAAAAAAAATTATAAGAAGCGCGCGAATTTTAAAATTTAAAAACCCAGGACGCTGCTTAAAAACTATCCAGGACGTCCCAGGACACTACAAAAACCAGGACGTGTCCTGGGAAAACAGGACGGATGGCAACCCTATAGTAAAGGAACATGTCTTACTTGATTTAACACTATTTCCACTCAATTTTGTTTCTTGCGAAAAAAAATACGTGAGATTTGCGGAGACCCCCCCTCTCCCCAAAATAAGATTAGATGAGATTCGACTCGACCCCCCCTCCCCCTAAGTGCCTCACGTAATTAATGGATGCCCTCTTATAATACCTAATTTATTCGTTAAAAAATATTTCATCCGATATTTCATTTTAGGGTTCCGTACGAAAAAACGAAAAACGGAACCCTTATAGGATCACTCGTGCGTCTGGGCGACCGCCGTTCACAGCCAATTTACTCCGAAACTACTGGACCAAATGAGTTGAAATTTGGTACTCATGTCCTTTTTTGTGAGCCAAAGACGAAGGTATAATAAACAACAGAATTTTGATTATTTACAAATCGTATATCGTATATTTTTTTGTTATAGTTCTACAATGGATAGTTTTAAAATTATTACAGAAAGAACGAAAATTAAAGCCAAAAATTTTGAATAAGATTCAGAGAATTATTATTTACTTAAATATTACAGGAAAACTTGGTCTTAAAAAACGGCAAAATAAATAAAATAGAAAAATAATGGTAAATACATTATCAACATACGGAACCCTCTTCGAGCGAGTTTAACTCGCACTTGTTATGTTAATTTTTTTATGAATGTGACGTTATGACATCGTCAATAGATTCATCTGACATAAATAAAATGGCCACACTCGTAGGCTCACACTTTTTTTACTATCTCATATTATTATCATCTTGTATCTGCGTCTATCTCCTCTTTAGAACTCATCTCATAGGTCATAGGTTAATCATCCCACCTCGTCCCATCTGTTCCGTAGACCCAGTGAAAAAAAGTGTGAAATGTGTTGCAGTGTAATTATTACAATCTTTATACATACAGCCGTCATGATCACAGCCATGTGTAGTAAGTAGCTATATAGCATGTAACGTGCTACTACTATACATGCACATACGCAGCATTTAGTAGGTTTTGCGCGAGGCAAGTGGAGCCTGCAACTGGAACTAGGCCAGGGCTACTAGTCACAGCTACTACCCCACAGCCCACTGCAGTTACGCGTGATTATAATAGATTGTTGTAATTTGACTCTACACTATATTCACATTCGGATCAGAATTTACGCAATCACTGTGTTGCCTAGCAACCACAAACAAACAGGTGCATGAAACTTTTGGTCGTTTAAAGTGCGTTTGAACTAAATCTGGAGTTCGCAAGTCGCGTTCCGTTCCACTCTTTATAATTTAATTTCTTTTTAAACATAATATTTATTTTGCAAAAGTTTAAAATAACACGGAATAGTTACGTATAAAATCGATATAGACTGTTTTTAAAAAACATAAACATAAATATAAAATGTTATTCGGCTTTGTTTAATGAAATTTAACTTATAAATAACTTTATGCTCATGCATGTTGAGTGGAATGAAATATCTGTATAATCTGTACAGTGCCATCTCTGAAGAACTTATTTGTGCCGTGGCGAAAATTGGAACTAATGCCATCTCATTCATAACTTACTAATAGCGCACTATGATTGGTCCAATGCGTCCGGCAGCGCCCTCCTTAAAGTCACAGATAAGTTGATTTCACTGTATTTCGAAATATAATACGACCAAGTTGCAAAGCATGTAAGCGCCATTATAGCTGTGAGGTTTTCGAAGTCATTTCTATTTATAGTCATAGGCAGGCAGACCGTAAACAATATTTTTGTGCAAAGGTTACAAGTCGCTTCACGAAATTAAGGATGTGCGAGCGTGAGTTATTAAATGATGAAAATTGTTTTAAGATGTTTGTTTTTACGTCGTTTTCTCTTAGTGTGTTGTTGTTATAGGTCAATAGTAAAATAATGAAGATGTCACAAACCTTATAATGATTATTTAGTTCTTTAATAGTTATTTGGTGTGCGAAATACAAATCAGTTTGTGAAAACCCTATAAAGGAATTTTAATGATTTGTTGACAAGTATTATGATACGAGTTTGACTCAAGTATAGACATATAATTACAGTTACTTCGTTCTTTGTTACATATGTACGAATATATTATGCATTATTTAATTATGCACAATTATTAGGGTTCATAAAGAAACAGTTGTTTGATTTTAATTACGTACCTAACATGTTTAACTTATACCGTAATAGTCCAGTCAAAATAATTAAGGTTTACAATAATCCTTATAGAGCTGAAAATTGGTACACATGTTGGGTTTGGGACCACCATTATGAATTGTATATCGATGATAAAATGTAAACTTAAAGATGAGCGTTAAGTTATAGAGAATAAACCGGTTAAGTGCGAGGTAAACTCGCGTGGAGAGGGTTCCGTACGTTGATTTATCTACTACCTTATAATATGTTGTTCAAATCTAAACTAAATTTGTTTGTGGTAACAAAAAAGTATGTTTATAATACTTATAATGCCAGAAAAGTATGTATAGTGTGAGCGCCAGAAAGCGTGAGAGTCAGAAAAATAGATAAGATAAAGCTTTATTAAAGTACCTAGACAGAAACCTACAGGTACATTTAAAAAAAGTTTAAATAGCAGCATAGCAAGCATAGCAGCGAAAGCATACCAGTTTGAACGTTGATCTCCCGAACACAGGGGACTGAGTTTAAATCCTGGCAGGCACCTCTATTTTAAAAATGATGTGCGATTTAGAAGTTAATTATCATTTGCTTCGGTAAAGGAAAACATAGTGAGGAATACTGCAAACCTGAAAGATCTCCATAATTTTTTCAAATGTGTGAAGTTACCAATCCGCACTTGGCCAACGTGGTGTACTGTGGCCTGTACCCCTCACATTGTGAGAGGAGACCCGAGCCCAGCAGTGGGACAATTATGGGTCGTGACTTTGACTTTAATACTCGAAATATGGTGTGATAGATTTATTATTTATATTATTATTATTAACAAGTACAAATATACAAGAAACAAAATTGATTCTTTATCCTTATTTGGCCTTTAAAAGGTATTGTAATAAGTTTTTAAAATCGACAAATTTAACTCAGTAATTGAAAAACATGTTTTCCCATACATAATGTATATGAAAATATGTCTACTAACTGAAAATATAAGTTTGTTCATATTTTTACCGTTTTCCTTTAAAGAACATACACTTCTTATAGGTTTTCCTGTAATATTAAAGTAAAAAACTATTCTCTGTATTTTTTCAAAATTCTTTCGGAGGTAATTTTTCTATTTTATTTTTAGGTAATTTTTCTATTTTATTTTTGCCGTTTTTTTAAAACCATAGACATCTGATAGGTTTTCCTGTAATATTTAAGTAAAGAACTATTCTATGTATTTTTTTACAAAATTCTAGCGTCAGTAGGAGATAAGGGGGGATGGTAAATTTTTGGCTTTAATTTTCGTTCTTTCTTGAATAATTTTATAAGTATGTATTATAGAACTATAACAGAAATATATTTGAGATCCTTACAACAAGCCCTTTCATTTGACATACGACATGATACGCTTTGCAAAACAGTTTTTGTTTAATTTTGATTTCGTTAAATTTTTTTTTCAAAATTCAGTTGTTTACGTTATACCTCTGTCCTTGGGTCACAAAAAGTACATTTCGCTAATTTGGTACAATAGTTCCGGAGCAAATTGGCTGTGAAGACGCACGAGTAATCCTATAAGTATTCCGTTTTTATGTGTTTTTCGTACGGAACCCTAAAAAATCTCTTTAAAAATATATAACTATAAATAAGATTGACCCTTCATTCAATGTAGTCCAAAGTAATTCCAAAGTAGTAAACAAATATGGCTGACTGCTAATGTCAATTTCAATTGACAATGAATACGATTGAAAAGGGTTTGGAACTGTCGAATTAACTATTAACGAACACGATTAATTCAAATGAATGATATTAATAGCATCATACTTTAATAATTGATAAATTTATATTAAATCATTCATATTTTAATACATAAATGATACAAGAAAATGTTGAAAAAAAAAACTTGAAAGGTGTCAAGGGACACCCGGATGGACCGAAGTTCCTTGCAGTCAGTACTAGGATAGCAAAAACATGCAGCAAGTGTGCCAAAACAAATCTAAGGTATTAAATTTCTCATCGGCTTTGTTCACCTAGTAGCAATTGCTAGTAGCAATCGGCTTTGTTCATCTAGTAGCAAAGTGAACAAAGCCGATGAGAAATTTAATACCCCAGATATGACTACCACACTATTAGAAATGACTACCACACTACCAGAATAATGACTACCACACTATTAGAAAGCTGTAATTTGGCATAATATATATATATTTAATAAACTCCAGAATCGTAGAGTAAAATATTGAAAAACATTTTTTTTCAGGGTAGGTTAGTAGTAGGTAGGGGAGGGCCCTATAAAAATAAACTAATAAAATTCTAATATGAAATTAAAACCTACAGCTGCAGAGTAGTACCTTGAATCCTTGACATAATGACTTGCATTAGCTAAGGTTTATTACCGAGTAAACCTCTACTTACCGTAATGAATACATTTAATTTTATGACATTTCTCAGAATAGAATATTATTTATTCATTGCCGACGTTTAATGTCTAATTATAAATACATAGAGCCATGACATAAATTCTCTTTGTAAGTTCCGTACTTTGAGCGTGTCTTGAGTGAAAATGCTATAGAATGTAGGTCATAATATACTACCTATGTTGGCTAATTGCGAAATACGTTGTTTCAAACGTTGTTTCAAACGATGTTTCAAATGTTTCAGAAGTTCTTACGTTATAGAAAATTATCGGATTTCTTCATTATATTTTTCTTATATAAAGTTAAAGATGACTATTATTTTCGTGGAAAACTGTAACAATGTAATGTATAACTTGTGCCCCATGTAACGGATAGTATGGCCGTCGAGAAAATATATCACGTTTCCGCTTGACGTATCAATATCCTAAAAATATGTATATGATTTGCTATGATAAATCTATTTCTAATTAGTGCGTCTGGACCGTAGTCAGCGATAATTGATAAGAAAACGCCAAGAAACACGTCTTGGGAACAGTTAGTACTAAAAAAAAATGGTTATCGGTAAAGTCGGTTTACGGACGGTAGTTTAACGTGACAACGTCATGACAAAGCTCCGCTCCGCCCCGCTCCGCCCCGCCCCGCCCCGCTCCGCTCCACTCAACTACGATCGCCTACGGCTCGCCTACGATACGCCGATCGTAGCCGATAGTGCCTCTCTCTCGTTTTTGCCGCTCTCTCGCTCGCGGAACGCTACATTTTTTCATAGATGCGCCCGGCTCGTTTTAATAGACGTTATCACGTCAAAAATTACATAGTTCAGTTTCAATTCAGGAAGGCTCGTACGAGTAGATAGGTAGATACCAGTTTTTTAACTTTAGTTTGTCTAAAATCGTAGTTATATATTTATTAAAACTGTTTCGTTAAAGATTTATCTCATACTTAAATTATTATAGATAGTTATTATTGCTCGGTTTCTGGATCTGTCGGTGTTTAAATAAACAGATTCGATTACATTAATGGCTACAAATTGCAACTGCCTTGACGTAACGCACACTAAAGCGTTGCTCCCCCATCCCCTGCTAGACTGGCGAGCGCGGGGCGCGGTCTGTAGGGGTGCGAGAGGGGTTTTCATCGGAAAAGCTTCTGCACCCTGCATACATAGCTACATGCATACATACTGGTGAAGCTAATGTAATACGAAGAGTAAAAAAATAACGAGAATAATTTTTCAGAAGCAAGCAAAGGAAAGGAGATAGGAATTAAAGGATTTACCGAAACGAAGATACTTATGAAGTTGGATTTGTAATAATAATAATAATACTGTGTCTGGGGTTCATAGAAATCAGAGCATTATAGCTATTACATATTTCGATACTATTTTCAGTCTTTGAAAGTCTTAATTTCTAGTTTAATGGTTTACAGATAATTGCAAGAATAATACTGTGTTGAAAATATTGGCGATATTTATATGTATTTTATTTATAGATAATATTTTTGTTCAAAATCTGGAATATGTTCAGTGTAATAAGAATTTTCAACCGGCTAGTAGACAGAGACGGAAACTACGGTATTGACGTCATGAGCTACGAACGTCATTTCACATCGATCCGTACGTTATGCGTTTTGCACCAGAATAATAGAGAATGTTCCAGAGTTGCCTGCAAAGCATGATTTTTTCCATCTATTTATATTTTGCGGTTTTAGTTGTACTTTTTAGGGTCCTGTACAAAAAAACGAAAAACGGAACCCTTACTAGGATCACCCGTGCGTCTGGGCGACCGCCGTTCACAGCCAATTTACTCTGAAATACAGGACCAAATGAGTTGAAATTTAGTAATCATGTACTTTTTTGTGACCCAAAGACGAAGGTATAAAGTAAACAACTGAGTTTTGAATAAACAATTTTTTAACGAAATCAAAATTTAACAAAAACTGTTCTGCAAACCGTATCGTGTGTTATGTCAAATGAAAGAGCTTGTTGTAAGGATCTCAAAAATATTTTTGTTATAGTTCTACAATAGATACTTTTAAAATTATTCAAGAAAGAACGAATGCCATCAAAAACAAAACTTGTAAAAAAAACCAAGTCTCGCAACTCAGTTCTTCTACCGTAAAAAGTTGTGAGATCCATGTAATACCAAGTCGGTTAATTTATTCAGTTCCTACTTAAGGGTCCTTCTGTCTTAAGTTATTACGTAATTAGCTAACCTAACAAGTAACGACATCTTATAGTGACCATATTATCAATATTAAAAATCTTTTATGTTTTAAATAAATAGATCGACTTGGCCATCGCATGAAAACACAATGTATCTCACAAGTAATACCTACATATTATATTGTTTGATTGATTGTGCGATTGCCAAGTCAATCTATTTATTTAAAACATAAAAGATTTTTAATATTGATAATATGGTCACTATAAGATGTCGTTACTTGTTAGGTTAGCTAATTACTAGAGATGGGCCGACTACACACCGACTAGTCGGGAAAGCCGAATATTCGGCATTAATTTTCGCTACTAAAAAATAAAGGAAATGAAGAAAATTACAAAATTATAGAATTAGCCAAGATTTATTTTAATAATTAATTTAAAAAAATTGTTCTCAATAACTTTGCAAAACCAGAACATCATTAACTCCTCAATGGATGGGAATATTTGATCCATATTCAAAGATATAATATATCGCTGCTAATAATAATATTCCAAAACCAGTGACCATTTCGAATTCTGATGATGGGTTTTGGAAACAAAGTATGTAACTTGATACTTTGCAAAAAAAAACTTGATGACATATTTTTTTGTTAGTTACCTCAAATTATGTCAAAAATTATGCGAATATTCGTAACATCACTAGTATGTGGCAATAATAATTTACAAGTTGACCTGGTACTTTTATTTGTACTTAGTCATATTTTCAATTTAATTTATTTTTAATAGCTATAGTAATTTATGGTGAAGAAACGTCAGACTTTCAGGTTTATCAGGAAGCAATCGATTCCTTTTATTTTCATAAATATTTGATCGGCATTGACGACTAGTCGGCCGAATAGTCGGCAATTTTCTCACCGATTAGTCGGCTAGTCGGCTGATCGGCAAAACCCATAGTCGGCCCATCACTACTAATTACGTAATAACTTAAGACAGAAGGACCCTTAAGTAGGAACTGAATAAATTAACCGACTTGGTATTACATGGATCTCACAACTTTTTACGGTAGAAGAACTGAGTTGCGAGACTTGGTTTTTTTTACAAGTTTTGTTTTTGATGGCATCTCATTTCTTTTTGTAGATAGTTCTACTTTTTTTCCTTTTACAAGTTACCTTTGAACATAATTATATCTAGGTACCTACCTACACCTATTATTCCATTATATTATATACAGGTACACTGATTCATTCACTGCAAATGTTACTTTGTTGTACAGGTACAGTAATTCATTAACTGCAAATGTAACTTTGTAATCCTATATATTTATATGGGATTACAAAGTTATTTATGCAGTTGAGGTATCTAGAAAACTGGACCGAAATTGCAAAATATTTTAGTTTTTCCTTGATCTATACACTAAACACTAATTGTGTTCCAAATTTGAAGCTTCTATGTCTGCTAGAAGTGCCTTAGAGTTTTGATGATCGGTCAGTCAGTGAGTGACGAAATTAAGAAACTTTGACTAGTTATAATTCTTAAACACTGGTTCAAATTGAATGAAATTTGAAATATACAGTGTTTATACAATGCCTGCTTGGTTACTAAAAATTCTGGCTTCTACCTTTATCCAAATCGAAGTTATAGGGGGTGGAAAATGGCCTGAATTGCTTCGAGAAAAGGATGGTACGGCCGTGCCGCTTTTTTGCTCGACTTGGCGGGGGCACTACCGTGCCCCCAGAAATTAAAGCCAAAAATTTACCATCCCCCCCTTATCTCCTACTGACGCTAGAATTTTGTAAAAAAATACATAGAATAGTTCTTTACTTAAATATTACAGGAAAACCTATCAGATGTCTATGGTTTTAAAAAAACGGCAAAAATAAAATAGAAAAATAACGGTAAATACATAATCAACGTATGGAACCCTCTCCAAGCGAGTTTAACTTGCACTTGTCAAGTTAATCTGATAGAATCGTTATCTAATTTCATGAAAAATACTTCAATATCTATTGAAATGGATTTTTAATCTTATTGTTAGCTTAAAACCTTAGCTATTTTATTGGTTACACGTAGGTGACTTTGCTCAGACTAAATCGCTAAAACTGCCTCAAGACACTTGCATATGGCGGTGGTCTCATTTGAGGTCAGGTCAGATTTACCACCTGGTGTTATTTGTTTGTTTTTCTTTGAATTCATTCTGTGAGCTATTAATCATTAGACTAATTATTTATAGCGACCCACATAATATGGCCAAAACAACAAATATCAGCAAGGTGGAAAAATAAACATCATCTCAACAGTCTCATTTAACTTCCGTGATTTGCAAAAAAATAAATATAGTTATTTAAAGCATGTTCAAATGCAACATTGTGCAATAATGTGTCTACATTATGTAGGGCACCGTGCAGGTTCCCGTCTGCGGAGTTAGCATTTCGCGCATGCGCTGTGTCCTGGCCGTCCTACCACCCTCATTCGATCGCATTACGTAGACTCTACGTGTAACTGTGAAACGTAATGGTACCTAAGTAGGTCGGCGGCCTCTCACTCAATGCGCGCGCAGCCTTGCCTCCCACGCCGCCCGCCGCCCTCACCCCGCTGGTCTACCGACGACGTCACTATTGATCGCGCACGTGGCGCCGTAAATGACGTAGCTCTGTCTCGTCGATAGTACACCCCCGCGTACACCCTCGACACTGCATCGCCACCCTAGTCTCCATCGCCCCTGTCGCCTCCCTAGCCCCCATCACCCCCGTCGCCCCCGTCACCCCCAGGTCACCCGGCGCCGTTGGCGGGGATTGCATGTTGCAGTTAATAGCGTTATTTCCATGCGTAAGCCTACTTTTCGACCTACGCCATCGTTAATGAACGCCTACGAGAATATTTCTTCATTCATTTTTTTTACACATGTATGTAGTGGGTTGCACTTGCAATAATGCAGCGAGTATCTAAAGATCAAGGGATTTTTTACTACGATGTCACATGTTTCTATTCTAGTAGAGATAAATGTTCTCTTCCATGACGTCACTACAATGCATCATTTATTTATGCATCTGCGTCATGAACTAATTAAATGACATTGGTAGTAAAAGCTATGCAGTAGTTCTACGGTAATCGTAACTTTTAATTTTGTAATATTATTCTCGTGTATAGGTACATGAACTTTTAGATAAATAAGGACACCCAAAATCTTACTCAATGACTGAATTACTTAAATATTGACGAATTTTACCATCATATACATCATGATGTAACAAATAAGATGCAAGTTTCCCTTCTTATTGTTTACTTGAGGAGATGTAGGTTCCAGACTTTGACAGGTTGTTGTTGTAGACTGAAACAGCCGACAACGCGTCAATAATGTCCTTGGTGAGATGCAACGGACGACAGTGATGTGCTCACGATTAGATTTGGCACATCTGCTCCCTTATCGGCTATTTGCATAAAAATAATGAATATTTATTTATTATAACTACTTCTCCAAAAACTTTCACGTATAAACGCTCCGTCACGTAAATTGGCTCCGACACGATCAAGATGTTTACTTTAATTTTCTTATTTATTGTTTCAGGTAATGCGTAGGCAGCGTAGCTCTACAATTTTGTTAAGCACGAAGTAGGCTAGTAGAGGTGAGTTGAAATGGGCGTGTGTTTCGCTTCAAACTCTTTCTTTTTGGTTGTAATAGTATAATTTCTTACTATTTCTTACTTTAACTTACTCATGAAAAGATTTCACATCGTGTTCGCTGCAGGTGTTGCAGTTTAAATTTAAAACTGTGCGAATCATAATCTCCGTAGACGTAAAAAATACCCTGGAGAACAAATGGAGTCGTTTGATTTGTTTTAAATATTAGTATATTAGGTATTTATTTACCCACAGGTAGCTCCTGAAATAGATAAATTACATTAAATTAAAAGTTAAATAAAATCCGTTTAACATGTCCCAATAATATGGTTGTTCAGGATTTTTTTCAGAAAAGTTCAGTTGGTAAGTTACATTGGTCAACGTTTGTTTAGATTCTGAAATTGTATAAATTTTGTCAGTTTTTGCCATTGATTATATTACTAGCGTATAAACCGACACCGCGAACTCGATGTTTGCGCAATGAACTAGCCCATTGGCTACAGTTTTCAGGTGATTCTGTTGACTTGAAATGAGAAGGGGGGCTCGATTTTCAAAATGGAACCTCCCGGCGCAACACAAATTTTGCGCATACTTATATTAATTTTCATCTTCCAATTTTCGATGTTATCGATATTCTCTCTATTCTATTCACAGAACTGTGTTACGTATTCTGAATGTTGACCTATAATATAAGATATTAGTAATACTCAGTTTCATGAAGATTCGTTCGGCAATTTCAGCGTGATGCGAATTCAGGTACGAGTACAACTAGAATTCAATTCTTTTTCATTATTTTTAGTAGAATTTTATAAATCATCGATCCTTCCTGTAGTGATTGGTGAATCACGATGATGATAATCCCGTAATTTACTGAAGATAAGTTTTTACAAAACTTAAAATTATACGTATCCTTCGAAAATTTTTCAGTGTGATATCTTATTTATGTGATTATGTGTAGTGCCTGCTCGTACCAATATTACTTTATGAGTTATATTAACTAACCTCATAATTATTTCTTAATTTCTCACTCACGCTGGTGAATGTCCATAATGACTGTTAATTTAAAACGTTACATTGTAATAATTTAGTAGTATTCAATAATGTACGTGGGTCCGTAGTGGTGTACTCATAGTTTTAGTGATGCGTACATGGATGACGTACATTGTGACCGACAACTTTGTTCGACCTACATTGATCAGCTGTGGGAACTGAATCGAATAATCAAGAAACCGGCCAAGTCCATGTTGAGTTACATTGAAAACAAGAATTTTCTATAGGTTTTCCTGTAAATAATGTGTGAAGCCCAAATAGGTTTTTCTTATAAGTTTCAGGATAATTAGTTCTGTGAGAAAGGCAATGTTTTCGTGCATTTCAATTACCATGTACATTTAGAAAATTTGAATTTACACCTTAACCCATAACAGGAATACGTTTATTTCAATCTAGAAAAAATCGGGATTGGACGGTGTGGCACACGGACAGCATAAACTCATAGACACATCTCAATTTTGAATTTATTTACTTTTGTAACGGCTGTGTAGAACTGTAGAATTACAACTAATAATAATAATAATAATATATGTAATTATTTTAATACTAGCTGTCACGTCAGCCGGCAATACAAGTAAGGTACCTATCAGTATTTTATTCACTTACCACCTTTCTTATATATTTTTAAATAAATGTTACATCAAGGTAGCTTTTTTCCTTCAACGACAATTACTAAAAGACAAAAATACACAGTTCAAAGTTTACTATCAGCTGACCGGATTAACGAAGGATGTGGCAGCAATGGCGATATGGCGAATGCAACATCAACTTCGATGTGCCGATGATATAGTGAACCTGGAAAGTTCTCTGGAGGGACTTGGTACAATCCTCGGGGATTTGAACAGCGCCTCACAATGGGTGGCTCTTAAGATGAACATGATAGATGATAAGACAAAAATCATATCGCATATCAATGGCACACCCCTACCGGTTGTTGTTGACGACGTTGTTCTCGTAATTGTAGTCGAATAAATTTACCTGGGACAAGTGAAGCAAATGGACAAGTTCAACTTCGAGAAAGTAGTCATTCGTAGAATCCAACTCTGATGGGCTGCGTTGCGACATATTTGTCCTCCAAAATATCTGAGTCGTGCATGAAGTCGCAGGTGTTCGAGCAGTGTGTGATCACATACGGCTTTAGACGGCCTAGACGGTGGTTTACTATTTGTCTAATGCACAAGCTTGAAAGTAGCGCAGCGGGTTATGGAAAGGACCAAGCTCGGTAAGTAATCAAATTAGAAATGATGAAATCCGCACAGTTCGTGAACCCGATATAGCTCAGAGAGTTAGGCGACTGATTTTTGAAGGGCCGTCAATGTTTGGGGAAGAAAGATCCACGAATGGACACCACGCCAAAAATAGAGTATAGGATGCATCTCGACCAGGTGGACTGAAGACCTGAAGAAAACATCGGGCATCCGCTGGATTCAGAAGATTCAGGATCAGTATTACTCAGTATGGTAAACTATGGTACCAGCTGTTATGTATCGCAGTGGACGTAGACCAATAAATCCCACAAAACTATTTCAATGGAAAAGGTCACCAAGACTGTCTTCACTGCTAATAAAGTTATCGGATCAAAGTTATCAGTCAGGAAATCTACAGTCAGGAATTATGTAGACTCCTATGTCGCTGCCGATACGTCCTCGCAGACAATCCTGGATCCGCCACTGCATCAGTGCATCGAGGTCTAGCATGATTGTAACGGCAATGATAAGCCTGTAACCCCATATGCAAAAGTTCCACGAAACGGCCAAACCATAGGGGATTTTATATATCTGTGGTAATGCTATCACATTAAATGACTTTCGTTATGACGGAATTTCTATTTTTATGAAAAAATTCGTTGACATTTATTTTACAAACAATAAAAATATCAGTCAATAGCTTTATCCAATGTTAAACTCTTGATCTGTCAATTCCGTCATACAGCGGCCATAGTACAGCGGCATACTATTTAATCCAATGTTAAACTCTTGATCTGTCAATTCCGTCATACAGAGGCCATAGTACAGCGGCATACTATTTAATTTGTGTAGATTACCGTAATGTTATGGTCGGTGTGAAAATAAAATCAACGTTAAATTACTATTATAAGTACTATTATGTCTTCTGTGGTTAAATATAAAAATGTTTATTGTACACATCGTAGGGCACTTCCAATGCGGTGGTAATAAAGTTTTATGCATTTAGTTTTTAGGGTTCCGTAGCCGAATGGCAAAAAACGGAACCCTTATGGATTCGTCATGTCTGTCTGTCTGTCTGTCTGTCCGTCCGTATGTCAAAGCCACTTTTTTCCGAAACTATAAGAGCTATACCATTGAAACTTGGTAAATAGATGTATTCTGTGAACCGCATTACAATCATACAAAAATAGAAAAAAAAACAATACATTTTCGGGGTTCCCCATACTTAGAACTGAAACTCAAAAATGTTTTTTTCATCAAACCCATACGTGTGTCTATGGATAGGTCTTTAAAAATTATATTGAGGTTTCTAATATCATTTTTTTCTAAACTGAATAGTTTGCGCGAGAGACTTTCAAAGTGGTAAAATGTGTCCCCCCCCCCCCTCTAACTTCTAAAATAAGGGAATGATAAAACTAAAAAAAAATATATGATGTACATTACCAAGCAAACTTCCAACGAAAATTGGTTTGAATGAGATCTAGTAAGTAGTTTTTTTTTAATACGTCATAAATCGTAAACCGCAAAAAACATTGATCAAAGTTACAACGAACTACAAGAACTTTTATTATGTTACTTGCTGCTACGGAACCCTTCATGGGCGAGTTCGACTCGCACTTGGCCGCTTTTTAAATTATACCTACTAGTGGATATCCGGCGTGTGCGACTACACTAAAGAAAAAAAAATCAATTCGAGTTTTTTTATGGGAAAAGTCGAAAATCGACTTCGTTAATGCACCGAATGTGCCTCATGCATTGTCTAAGTGGTCTCAAACCATCTTCGCATCATTGTCTTTCAAATGAGACTAGTTTTTGTGGATGTCTGATTATATTGTTTATCTACGAGTTGTCTATTGAAATTTAAACAGTTTTCAAAAACGCTTCACAATCTGCTTCCACGATTCTTTCTGCGAATGCTACTTTAACCTTTATTTTATTCGCTTCACGATGAAGTATTAGCGGGGGTTAGCGTATAATGTATGTTTGCCTACTGATCGCGGAGGCGGTAGCGAAAAGGGCAAAGGTCGTGGTGCAATGGCGCTGCAGCGCGTGGGGGTGCTCCTGGCTGATGGAGGCTGGTGGAGCCGTGGGGAAGGTAAGGGGGGTGGGCGTGGGCGTGTTGTGGGGACGCGGACAGAGGCCTCGGCCCGCGCGCTCGTTACATAAGCCCATAGCCGTATTTACATACCGAGTTCCGCTAATGCTGAAGGTTGTTCGCATAAGGTCGAACGTCTGGGTCACGACGCTGTCACGAATACGCTGTTTTAATTTGCTTTAGAAGCAGTTTTCATGTGCCTTAATAATAATTCGTTATAAATGCCTATGTCAAAACTCGTCTGTCATTCGGACGTTTTATTGTAGAACTGTTTGGTTGAACTGGTTGACGAGCTTCTTCTAAATAGGATAAACTTTTTTTTCTCCTAACTTGTCTTTTATTTTTTCTCATGCTAATTAGGTCCAGTTTAAACGGCTTTATTCAGGTAAAGGCGATACTAATCTGCAAGACGTAGTTTTTGAATTGACACAGGTGATACACTCATGCACGTATTCTTTAGCTACTTGTTGTCTTCTCAACTCAAATAAAACCAACCCATATTTTACATTTTTTCTCAGTAGATTCAATGATATTAAAAAAATAGCTATAATAAATGTTCCGAAAAGAGCTACAACACACACACGTTTGTCTTTTATTTCACTACACCAATCACATGGGTATAATACACAAGGGCATTTTAACGCTGTATGTAATGTCAAGCACTTCTGACAACAACAAAAACGTATGTATCGTCTTGTATTGACAAAGCGACTAAGAGCAGAACGGTCAATTGCCTGTTCTTACGCTCTTCATTTCATTCATTCAGAGTCACTAATGGTTACTTAAATCGCTCCTAGTATAGAATTTGTATGGTGATTCATTACTAAGGAGCGATTAAAGTAACCGTTAGTGACTCCCGAGTTGGGGCGTAAGAGGAACCAACTGTAAAACATATGATGCTCTTCAATCTTCCATTCCAACTATAAATATTATAAATTAATTATTGTCATTCCATTTTTTGGAAAATAATCTTTTCAAGGGTTAATTTAGGGGATGGAACTTAGTACTCAACTTCGTCAGTTTTGAAGTAAATAGGGTGAAAATTTGAATATAAGCTTATAGTTAAACAGGGGAGGGGGAGAGGGAGCGGGTGGGAGAGGGAATTTAATGGTCTCTGATTTGTTAAAACCTATCAAAACTATAAAAGTTAAAAGTAACAACAAAGTACATTCACTGATTATCAAGCGATATGAAGTTCGCCAAGACAGCTAGTGTTAAATATTTATTTAATGATGCCAAAGAAGTATAACTTCTTACACGCGTACCTACATAAGTACTCGTTTATGTTTTTTTAAGATCATACAATTCTTATTAATTTTCCTCAAAAAATTTTGGTGTTTATCGGATTTGAACCCAAAACACCTGGGTTTTTACCCACCGGGCTTAAACCCGGGTGGGTGAATTGCCCATCTATAAAAGTAACTTTTCGTTAGAGCCAACGCTTAATATTATAGTATCAAAATCACAAGTATGACTGAGAAGCGAAACAACAGTTAATAAACATAGTAATAATTCTGATTTAGATTTCATTAAATTAATACTTTAATATTTCAGTGTAATATTTATAATAGTACAGTTCAGTTTATCATCACATAGATAAAACTACATATCTTGGCGCCGCATTCACTTCTATACGTAGAAGTCGTATCGTATGTGTACAGTCGATACGTGCGCCTACACCACGTATGTGCCCAATCGCGACTCTGCTATCTTTTCAACTAAATCTGATAATGCGGTTGAATACAAACACTATCGATTTGTAATAGTATTTGTAAGCTGATTGTGTTTACACTCATACCGGGAATTGTAGTAACGTCATCGTACGGCACGTGCAACCGATTTGATTGCAGCGCGTTGGCGCCATGTTTCAACGAACTTTGCTCCCTTTACCTTCTTTGTTGTAAATGTTTTCTATATATGTATACTGTATCTAGTTCTAGCCTATATTGTTCAGTGTTATTCGCCGACACGCACTGTTCAAACTTGGCGAATCATTGTTTCGTCGTGACTTGTAAAAACGTTCTAGTGGGCTTGTCGAGACGAAGATTATTTTTGTTTTTAAGCTTGTCTGTCTTCGATTGAGGCTAGTCAATATAAAATGTTTCGAATTACAGTGAGCCTTTCACTTTTCTTGGAAGCGGACATGTAAACGGAACAGTCACAGTGCACCAAGTGTAAACATATAATAATATTCTTGTCATAATAACGAGAAACGCCTCTCCAGGGAAACTTGAAACGCGGGGCGGATATATAGATTTCATGACGTATCACTTTATATTTTTAGATTTTATCAGAACTGATTCGTCATTTGGCTGCACTGTCTGTAGATTAGACATATGGATGACTATCTTGACTAAACAATGCTCGTTTTCTTTCAAAAATAAACCTTTCGAAAAGGTTCTTAAATGGTAAAGAAAAATCAAAATTTATTACCTAGTTTGCAAGAGCAACATTGACAAATGTAAACAGTATTTCAGTTATACACAGAAAAGATAAATTATTATAGTACTGGTTACCTATATAAAATAGAGTTCATCATAATGCATCATAAACGAAAAACCATAACCTTGGCCTGATAACATTACCTACGTTACACGTTGCAGGTGTAACGTCAGTCGCTTGCGCAATCGAGATTATCTCACTGGTAAGATTCCGAATACTATAGTCTACACCACTACACTTTAACGTTGAACGTGTTTTTTATATTGAGTCACTTCAGTTATTGTAGTAGTAAAATGACTACCTACTTGAGCTTTATATCTGTATATTTTAAAATGTTTTGTTGGTTTGTGTACGCTTCAAAAACTTGAAAAGTTCTTCACCGATTGAGCTCTTTTGGCACAATAGACGATACACTTCAAAGATATTTTTATATAGAGGTTTTTATAAATTTTTCGCGTCAGTAACTTATTTATTTATCTGCGACCACAAACAGTTATGTTGCATAACGACGTCTGTCGGGTTAGCTAGTTGGTTTATAGTTTTTATCATGATAAAGTTATTCACAATATGTATTTTGTACGCCGATATTTCGACCCAGTTGCATGCATCGTGGCTATTCTGCTATTCTATAAGCGCGGATAGTTTCTACGTTACATACCTGTGTAATTGTTATTCAATAACAGACTGATAAGGAACGTGATTTTTTATCCCTATTGAATGCTCCTGAAGGATAAAATAGGAAATGTGATATAACGTATTTTCACAAAGCCGTGGTAAAAAAATCTCGAAAGAACCGGTAATCCCGGTTCCAGCATAGGCGAGTACCGAAAATCCCGGTTCTTTAATACAGGCCGATTTTCGATACCCTAGTTGTGACCTAATTAGTGATTTTAACATAATCCTATTATAATATTATAAATGTGAAAGTTTGTGAAGATATTTGGATGTTTTTCCTCAATCCCGCAGATTCCCGCCACAACTACTTAACCGATTTGGCTGAAATTTGCAATGGAGATAGCCTATACCCTAGTTTAAAACACTTAGAAGTTAGGCTACATTCCCGGAAAAGTGCACTTTATTTTTATGCGGTTCTATAAATATAAATTAATTAATTAAAAATTTTGTTTCGAAACTATTCCATTTACCCCGGGCGAAGCCGCGGGAAAAAGCTAGTATCATAAATGTGAATGTTCGTTACTTATACGTTTCCTCGTAACTACTTATCTTTTGATAAAAAATAAAATCTGACTCAAATGAGTTAAACTGATAGATATTTGGTATGTAGGTAAATTAAACCCTGAAACAACAAATAGGGTACGGGGCATAACTAATTTTGATGAAAACATAGTTCATAAGCTTTTTTTCAAGCACACTAAATATAAAGTTATTGTAAATTTGAGCATTCAAGTAAACGTAAATAACAATACATTTCAATCTTAAAAAATATATTTCTCTCATGAATTTCATACGTCACATTTTATGTTTTTCTAGTGACTTTACTGAATTGTATTGTAAAAAAAAGAAGCGGCGAGGTAGCGGGTTTTAAGCCCACTTTTCGCTATGAAATAGTAATAACAAAAAAATGTGAACCGATATTTTAAATGGAAAAATAATGGCGGTCCCAATATTGATCCTTGGGGCACTTCGAAGGTAAAGTCGTCTCCTGGGAACTACATCCCATTAATAATATTTTTTGTACTAAGGTCCGATAGGTACGATTTTATAAGGCCACCTGAAAGTCCTGAGACGCCATAGTGTCTAAATTCCTCGAAAGCCCTTACTTAGTTAAAGAATATATCAATTGCATCCTGCTTGCACTCCCAAGTATCAGATAAGTGTTTACGAAGTGTGATACAGCTTTCGTGTTGTGCTGTCGTTTTTGTGGTGGTATACTTGGATGTTGACAGTCATTATAACTTTTATTACTGGAATTATCATTCCGTGAAGCCTATCTGACTAGCTATCACCCTCTTGTTTGACTCAGCCGCCAAACGACTCGTCATGTTCCGGCTGTAGACGGAACCCAAAAAGTAAGCAGAAAGCGTTTGTTCGATTTGCATACTCGTAGTAGAAGACGACCTTAAGGTGGTATAAATATGTATAAATAGGTGGTATAAATAGTATTTTTACTCGTTCTGTAATTTAAATTACAGCAGGGAGCACAACGACCTCCATGCCACAGTACAATTCTGTGACGTAACTTTTTTTGCCAACCTAACTTAGTCAGCTCTCGGGTGTTTTGAAAGAAGAAAGGTGCCCTCGTCTCCGTTTGTAAACGAATACAGAGGCAGATACACGATCCTTGCTATAGGGTTGTCAACGGTTGTAAAGTTTATACAGGGAATTGAGTGGTCTTTACTATAAAGCGTTTTACTTGGTATCTAATTAACTTTCTTAAGTGTATACCCACCAAAAACATAAATGTAAAAAAGGAGGGCCAAATTCAATACAAAAATGATGCTTGGCTGTGGGCTTCGCCGCAAAAAGAATGGAGATCTAAATGAGTGCCAAGTTCTATGCTAAATCGAAATATGTATTTATAGGAACAAAATAACATTATGAACAAGTATTAAACTCTATTTCTTTGCTTTATTGGATACCTATAAAAATTGCTGTTATTTAAAAATGTGAGATCTTAAAGTAGGTTAGATTTGACTTGGCCAGTTTTCATTACATCAGTCATTTTATAAAGTTATTCAACATTTTAATTCTGATAAAAAGTTCCCGACGCGACACAAAGTTTGTTCGCGATGTCTGTTCTGGTGTTTAAGTACATCATACTTCAATGATAAGCTACCAGTAATTTTCTTCAACGTAAAATTATTATTTTTTGTAACTTATTGATTGCTCATTGGGTGCAAGGAGCGCTTTACAAATGTTAGTACGTAAGCAGCCTTAATTTTCCGCAAAAATTGCTTTGTTGTATATTTGATTTTATACCAGATCGATGGCTACTAAATCTCGCATTGTATGATAAAAATTATGACAATGTGCATCACCGCAAAATAGGCATATATGTTAGTTATTAAAAACAAGTAACCTCAATTTACCATATTACAACTTAATCACTCAATCAGCTGTTTGAAGTTCGGCCATGTTTTATTTCGAACATCTGTAATATCACTGTGACGAAAAATGACAAACTGTTTTTCTGTGACTATAAGTTGTACCTTTTATCCCTCAGAAACAGGTATACCTATTTCCCGGAATAAAAAGTATCCTATCCGGTAGATAAGTTAGGTTAAAAACTATCCGTGTGCCAAATTTTATCCATATCCGTTTAACCGATTTTGCGTGATTCACAAACATCCAAACATCTAAACATCCAAACTTTCACATTTATAATATTAGTAGGATAATATTAGTAGGATTAGTCGCCCACTGCAGGGCACGGTGTCAACCAGAAAACTAGCTCATACTTTTACATATGTATGTCAAGTGATCCGTACCTTCAGATACCTCTTTGAATATTGCCCTCCATTATGTATACATAAACTTCTTGGTAATCAACTAATCACCCTACGTACCTAACCTACCAATAACTCACAAGTTTGTGTTATTGGTAGGTTACACTCAACCGTGTGTTTCATCGTGGAGTTCCCCGCGCACATTGCTCACTAACTGCAATCCGATCGTTGGCATTGAATTCTATAAATAGACACACACATAATTGTGTTATTGTTTATTGTATGTACATCACGTAAGACTAATTCTTAGTATTTTTTTTATTTATATTTGAGTAGCAAAAAAACGTAAAGTGCACATGGTTTAGGGTTCGTACGAAAAAACGAAAAACGGAACCCCTATAGGATCACTCGTGCGTCTGGGCGACCGTTCACAGCCAATTTACTCCGAAACTACGGACCAGTTGAGTTGAAATTTGGTACTCATGTACTTTTTGTAACCCAAAGACGAAGGTATACCGTAAACAACTGAATTTTGAAAAAAAAATATTCTATGAAATCAAAATTAAACAAAAAC
The DNA here is from genome assembly GCA_951805285.1 of Thymelicus acteon. Classification (NCBI taxonomy): domain Eukaryota; kingdom Metazoa; phylum Arthropoda; class Insecta; order Lepidoptera; family Hesperiidae; genus Thymelicus; species Thymelicus acteon. The sequence goes on along the minus strand of OX638225.1, from coordinate 9,755,611 downwards.
TGTTTTGCAAACCGTATCGTGTGGTACATCAAATGAAAGAGCTTGTTGTAAGGATCTCAAATATATTTTTGTTATAGTTCTGCAATGGATAGTTTTAAAATTTTTCAAGAAAGAACGAAAATTAAAGCCAAAAAAATTACCATTCCCTCCCCCCTTATCTCCGAAACTAATGACGCTAGAATTTTGAAAAAAATACAGAGAATAAATAGTTCTTTACTAAATATTACAGGAAATCCTATAAGAAGTCTATGGTCTTAATCAAACGCCAAAAATTAATAAAATAGAAAAATAACGGTAAATACATAATCAACGTAGGGGAACCCTCTCCAAGTGAGTTTAACTCGCACTCGTCAAGTTTATTTAGGTTTGTGTAATACCCACAAGGAAAATAAATAAATGCGTAAGTTTTCCTGTAAAATTACATTCAAATTATTATGTATGCTTGTCAGAATATCGGTACCTAGTGTTGTTTATAGAATGTCAATATGCATTTTTCTATAAATAGAATATGTTACGGAAATTCCAGCCATGTAATAAGTTAAAGTTTATACAGGATAATGTAGAAATCTAAAACTAAGATGCGTGTTTTTACGTTCGGTTGTATAAAGCAACAACCCATAACTGTCCCACTGCTGGGCTCGGGGTCTCCTCTCACAATGTGAGGGGTACAGGCCATAGTCTACCACGCTGGCCAAGAGCGGATTGGTGGACTTCACACACCTTTGATAACTTTATGGAGATCTCTCCGATGTGCAATATTTATTAATAATGAAATATTTGAAAATCAGAGGTGCGTCCCAGGATTTGAACTCGGGGCCTTCCGTTCGGGAGACCAACGTTCTAACCGCTAGGCTATCACTGCTGTTCGGTTGTATAATATTACCAAAAATTTAAGTCACGTGCACTGTGTGCAAAACTAGTAACCTCTCTACGCTATACGTACTTCAGAAAAAACCAGCCAAGTTTTATTTTTAAATATTCTACGATTTCAAAGTTTTAATAAATATGTAGGGTAACAATCGGCGCTTTAAGGTGATCATGGACTTTGACAATTTCTTGTTACAAAATAAGGTTCCTTAACTTCCTAATCGTGAAACATTTTATGTTGTTTCTTGGGAAACTGATATTTAGCATTGATTATAATTATAATCACATTTTATTTCTTAAACAACTTTAATGCAATAAACATAAAGAAGGGGTCAAAGTACAATGATTGGCCCTTGGTGTATAAAGATTGATGTTTTTACGTTATTTTCCCGCCAGTTATGACATATTAACCAAAACACAATGTAAATTAACACATAAGAATAGATAACATGCAATTTAAATAAAGGAAAACTAATTATCATTACAAAATGCTTAATTCTTACGAATTTTGTAACAAAACCTCTTTCGTTGCAGTCGCCGCAAAAATATTTTTTATTAGTTTTACTACGTGATAATTTTAAAACTGGCAATTACGTTTGAAAAAAAAAATTTTTTTCCTGCCTCGTAAACCAATACTACTTTTAATAAATGGATTTTAAATCAAAGGGCTAATTAATTGGAGGAGGACCAACATTACTACTACTTACACTGTATCCATGCCAAATTTACAATTTTCTAGCACAGGCTCTCGGCTGCGGACAGACGGACAACCCTTTTTTCAAAATGGCAGAAAATGCTCATAGGAAATCTTGGTTGATAATTTGAAATAAAGCTATTTTAGACTCCCCGACGTAATATCCAAAACAATCCAATATCCTTCCGTTCACATGCATTTCTTATCTGTTTTCTCCGACGTAATAACTGGACTAGTATCTTACAATAATAAATAAGAATATTTGATCACAATTCTTGATTTTATGTATATATTATACTATTGGTATCAAAAACATGTAAACATTGCTCACCTAAACGATAACAATTTGTTGAACTGTTGAGAAAGTCCTTCGTGTCTTAGCTCAAATGGTTCTGATTCAGACGTCTAGACTGCTTTAGGATTTAGTTTTGTCTAGACGGGCCATGACCCCTTTAGCGGTAGCTGTTCTGTAATGACATTCACTTGAAATATGCGAGTACTTCTTAATTTTATCTTTTTATTTCTATCCTACGTCTAGGACATGAACTTATTAGACCACGTAAATAAACTTAAAAAAGTCGTTTGTATTTACTCGAAGGTCAGTTAATATCATTTCCTATTTGCCTTTCTAAGAATTGACTTAGCACACGAAAGTCAAGTCATGAAGGTGAAAACGCTCATAACATTTCAAACAATATATGATAATCTGATTGTAAACAATAGTTTATTACGTAAGTTGTTAAAATATTTTGCGTACTTTAAGTGTTATTATTTTATAAATTACCTATATTCTGATATAGTTATATAATTCTTTGCCCCGCGTGGTGTCCGGGTTCTTTTTGTAGAATAGCACCACTCCCGTTCTTCCTGGGATGTCGTAGAAGGCGACTAATAGGACTAATCCAGAAAATGGGCATCAGCATCTTCCTGTGTCTGACAAATACCGGTCAGGTCACCTGCGGTCACCAACACGCACTAGCCAAGCGTGGTGACTACCGGCTAAAACCCCCACATGATAGCCACAAGTAAGCCTCGGCCCCAGTCGCCGGTAGCCCTACTATTCCTAGTTACGGTAGTGGCTATGGTAACGGCGGGGCAGGTGGTGCTAAGAATCGCCGGCAGAGATCCAAACGACGACTTCTGCGCCTAGCAACATACAACACCAGGACACTGAGTACACTGAGGGCCGACCACAAAGTAAAAGAGCTGGAAGAAGAGATAGACAAGTTGAACTATTGTATTGTGTTGAGTTTAACACCAGAATGGTAACAAATGTCCACGAGGTACGGTCTAAGTATTTCAAGACCCACCCTAGTGGTAGATCTCAGGTTCTCTCAGAACGAACTCTCGGTCTTATGAGGGATCGACGAGAACTATGTGTGTATTCTCCAACCTCTGTAAGGGAATACAGACGTCTAAATTAACAGATCTCCAAGTGCAGGCGACGCGATTTGCGAAAACACCGCAAATGTGTAAAAAACACAACTGAACGAAACCAGGGCTCCATATTGTTCGCCAGGGTACTGTCTATTGGGCAAAGTCAGCTTACAAGGTTGAAGACCGAGTCCGGCACCATGGTTTAGTCGAAACCGGAAGTTCTGAGAGACACTGAGAGATACCACAGACGGTTGTATGCCTCCTGTCAAGTTCCATCTCCCCGCGAGGACGGCAACAAACGAGCTAAACTGACCCCACACAGCCCACACTACACAGAGGATATCCTGGACGTCAGCCTATATGAGATTAGAGAGGCTCTCAAACAGCTTAAAATCAACAAGGCACAAGAAAAACCCCTTCTAGTGGCACTCCAAAAACTGTTTGATTCCGTCATTAATACTGAAACTACCTTGGAAGCGTGGGGCAGAAGTGTGGTGACGCTGTTCTTTAAGAAGGGCGATAAAGCCCTTTTGAAAAACTACAGGATGATTGCACTTCTGAGCCACGTTTATAAACTGTTTTCGAGGGTGTTCACAAATCGCATTGCACGCACGCTTGACGACTTCTAGCCTACCGTACAAGCAGCATTCCGAAAAGGCTACAGGACCATGGACCATATACACACACTGCGGCAGATTATACAAAAGACCGAGGAGTATAATATGCCGTTGTGTGTTGTCTATGTGGACTATGAGAAAGCCTTTGATTCTATCGAGACCTGGTTCTAAATTCTCTCCAGCGGTGTTGGATCGACTACCGGTATATCGAGGTGTTAAAGTGTTTGTACTCATCTGCCACCATGTCCGTTAGAGTACGCGACACAGCAACGAACTCCATCCAACTGCAGAGAGGTGTCAGACCAGGGGATGTCATATCCCCAAAACTATTCACCGCTGCGTTGGAAGATGTGTTCAAGCTGATGGAGTGGAACGACGTGGCATCAACATCATGGCGAATACATCACACACCTGCGATATGCCGATGATATAGTCATCCTGGCGGGTTCTCTGGAAGAACTTGGTACAGTGCTTGGGGACTTGAACAGCGCCTCGCAACGGGTGCGTCTTAAGATGAACATAGACAAGACGAAAATCATGTCGAATGTCCATGTCACACACACATGTTGTTGTTGACGGCGCTGCTCTCGAAGTTGTAGACGAATACATTTACCTGGGACAAGTGATACAAATGGGTAAGTCCAACTTCGAGAAAGAAGTCACTCGTAGAATCCAACTCGGATGGGCTGCGTTCGGGAGACTGCGTCATATCTTGTCATCCAAAACACTACCTCAGTGCCTGAAGTCGAAGATGTTCGAGCAGTGTGTGTTGCCAGCGATGATATATGAATCTGAAAAGTGGTGCTTTACTATTGGCCTAATCCACAAGCTCAGCGTAGCGCAGCGGGCTATGGAGAGGGCTATGCTCGGTATTTCTCTACGTGATCGCATCAGAAATTATGAGATCCGTAGACGAACAAAGCTAACCGACATAGCTCAAAGAATTAACCCGATGAAGTGGCAGTAGGTTGGCCACATAGTTCGAAGGACCGATAACCGTTGGGGAAGAAAGGTCCTCGAATGGCGCCCACGTCTCGGAAAAAGGAGCATAGGACGCCCCCCGACCAGGTGGACTGACGACCTGAAGAAGACAGCGGACATTCGCTGGGTTCAGAAGGCTCAGGACCAGTCAGTGTGGTGCAAGTTAGGGGAGGCCTATGTGGACCTCCAAAAGGCTGATGGATGTATGGATGGACATAATTCTTGGGCAATAACTTAGCATCGTTATTTTTATGGTATTTATTGTATTATGCTTAAACTGACCATTTTTTTGACCACTGAAACTGAACTTTGACCTTCGTGTGAAAGCGGGACGCCTACGGAATTTTGTATACAATAATTACTATTTATAGTTCAAAAAAAAAGGTCGTTTGGCATAAATCTCGTACTTTCAGTGAATTTCATGTCACAAGTAAGTAAATATATGTATAGCAATGCGGGAAAAAGCGGGACTTTTTTGATCTCGCGGGAAACAGCAGACAGCCTCAAAACAGGACATTCCCGACCAAAGCGGGACATATGGTCACCTTAGGTATGCTCAATGCCGTGGTAAGGTTTGTACAATGATATCAACTTGTTGAAAACGTTTTATATTGATTTTGCAAATACGTTGAAATCCGAATTGGGCTGATGAATATACACAGAAATATTTTGTTTGCGTGAAAATTAAAAGATTTACCGCACGGGTGTTATGAAAATATGTTGATTCCGCTGTTGTATAAAATGGTTAGGGGGAGAATTGAATATTTTGCATTTATCTTGTATATTTCTTTTGTATTTTCTTACCTAGTGGTATGTCAGTTTCCGTTATAATTAAAAGGTAGGTAGCTGTTTAACGAGGTGTTGTCCGTTCTGGTATATGCGCTGAGCTGCTGACGTATCCCCTGCTCCCCTGCCTCCCCGGTCTCCCCGCACAACCGCGGCTTCGTTAGTTCCGCATTACTGCCATGCATCATCCTTATTCTGTTTTTTTGCACAGTACTGCATCTTGATACTGTTATAGTGCTCAGATGGAAATGTATACAATTACGTACAATGTTTACAGTGGCTGAGTAAGATTTTAAATGTTAACATATTTAGTTTGGCGCACAGGTTCGGTTTGATTACACTCTGAATTAGGTTATAGAGAACTGGCCTGTTTTAAAGAACCGGGATTTTTGGTACTCGCCTATGCTGGAACCGGGATTTTTTTACCACGGTTGTGCCTGCGTGAAAATAAACAATAAATATATGAGCTATATAAATATATGGCTCAATAAATGAGCCAAATTTGACAGGTTTATGTGGAATAGTTTTTGAGTTATGAGAGGGTCAAAAGTGGCTCCAAATGGTTGGTGTAAACACACAGTGCTGCTCGCCAGTTCTGTTAGCTTGAAATTGGCTTGACACGCCACCGCGTGTTTAGATGTGAGTACCTTTATTTTAATACTATTATAAGCCTTGTATTGCCAAATTCAGGTATTGCCATAGTTTTTATAGCATAACATGATAATGTCTTTATCTGTACAGGAAGCAACAGAACAGGATGTAACATAACATTACAAAACAAGATATTACCGCAAAAAAACCGGCCAAGTGCCTGTCGGGCTATACGGAGCCTACCGAATCCTAGAGTTCCGTAGGTGTACGATGATCAATTGTTACACCTACCTGACCGTGATAGCTTGGCCACGGTACAATTTATTGTTTGTACCGTGGCATGGCCGTGATGTTCTTAGCTAATAGACTACTGGCCCACCCACAAAAATCCAGGGTCATATGAACCACCTGGTGACCTATATAGGACGATAGAAGAGCATAAAATAATAAGATTCAGCACTATGCCGTCACTTGTAAGCTGTCCAACTGAGTGCTGGTGAGAATTCAAAAGTGCAAGTAGGGTGAGTAAATTTTGGTCATTTGATTCTGTACGGCATTTTTAACCATCGATAGGGCCATGAAAAATAATAAGAAAGCGCGCAGTGCCGTACAAAAAAGGTGGTCCACAAAGTCGGTAAATGATTTTGAATTCGTGACAATTTCGAGGGTAAATTTGGTCATTTGATACAGTACGGCATCAGTTTCATACTGTTGCAATACAGCTTCTAATCCATTATTCCGCAACGCCGTACAAAAAATCGTGCGACAAGGGGAAGAAATCGAGGGTTGCAACCCCCTCTTTTGCAGTGGTCCGGGGGGTCATTTGAAAAAGTACGGCTTCGGTTCCAATACATTTTCTAGGACTCAAAAGTACTATTAAAAATAATGCCGTCAAAAAATGATAGTCCATTTGAATGTATAATTAATAATTATCTTAATTTCATGGTATACTTGATTTATAAAGCTGTAAGGTCATTTGACCCTGTACGGCAACTTTGTTTTTAACATGACATTGTAAAATACAATTGTTATATAGTATTGCCGTACAAAAAAAACTGTCCTAAAAAAAAATATAGAGAGATACAAAAACTGAAATTTTTGAAATTATTGCAAAAGTTTAAATATTCATAGATTAATGAAATATAGCAATTTTCTACCTTTTTCCCTTGTTTTAAATAGTATTAAGATAAATAAATTAGGAAAAAATTATGCCGTACATTTTAATGCAGACCATATCTTTTAGGCTGATGAAAATGACGCTACCATTTTATGGTCCAGTCATCTTAGTAAAAATTTGGTAAGAATTGCGGAAATTGAGATACCCAGCTGAATTTTTGTATAAACTTGTATTTTGGCGATCTAAAAGTTGTCTCAAAACCTGCATATGATAGGATGACCGCGTCTATTAAAAATTTGAGGACAAAGGTCACAAAAATCGTTTTTTTTTGCAAATATCTCATTTCCTATGAAATTTTCGCTATTTGTATCTTCATCAATATTGTAGAGAATTAAATTCCCTTCAACTTTTGTTTCAAAAATTTTTTTATACGTTGAATCGTTTTCGAGATACAGGGCGGAGAGAGCGCGGTTAGAGCATCATGTAAGGTCAACCGGTATAGTCCCGATCAAAACACGCTATATAAAGTTTATTAAATGAAGGGAATTTAATTTTCTAAAATATTGATGAAGATACAAATAGCGAAAAACTCATAGGAAATGAGATATTTGCAGAAAATCGACTTTTGTGACCTTTGTCCTCAAATTTTTAATAGACGCGGTCACCCTATCATATGCAGGTTTTGAGACAACTTTTAGAATGCCAAAATGCAAGTTTATACAAAAATTCAGCTGGGTATCTCAAATTCCGCAATTCTTGCCAAATTTTTACTACGATGACTTTATTTATTACTAAATTAATTTTACTACAAACCTTTGGACCAACGAAAATGTACGGCATGTAAAAAAATATTATCTATGCATAAAATACTTTCAAAATAAATTAATTTTATGTTGTATCAAATGACCCCCCGGACCACTGCAAAAGAGGGGGTTGCAACCCTCGATTTCTTCCCCTTGTCGCACGATTTTTTGTACGGCGTTGCGGAATAATGGATTAGAAGCTGTATTGCAACAGTATGAAACTGATGCCGTACTGTATCAAATGACCAAATTTACCCTCGAAATTGTCACGAATTCAAAATCATTTACCGACTTTGTGGACCACCTTTTTTGTACGGCACTGCGCGCTTTCTTATTATTTTTCATGGCCCTATCGATGGTTAAAAATGCCGTACAGAATCAAATGACCAAAATTTACTCACCCTACTTGCACTTTTGAATTCTCACCAGCACTCAGTTGGACAGCTTACAAGTGACGGCATAGTGCTGAATCTTATTATTTTATGCTCTTCTATCGTCCTATATAGGTCACCAGGTGGTTCATATGACCCTGGATTTTTGTGGGTGGGCCAGTAGTCTATAATCGAGCTTTGAAGGACCTACCTTACACTTGGTCGGCGTTATACCTAAGTTACTGAAGAAGGTGGTAACCCCTAAAGTTTTTGAGGTCTCGTGTATAAATAATTAAAGGAATACAAATGTAATTAATGTAATTGATTAATCACTTAAAACTATACGCACGAAAAATAATAAAGTATCAAAACAAGTCGAGACTACTTGACGGAAAATACCTATTATTATTTATTATGATTTATGATAAACATTGAAAATACTTAATATTTGTGAAGCTTGTGACCACAAAGGTTTTTCCGATATTACATTATATCAATAATAATCATATTAATCATTATTAAAAAAAATCATACAACTCTTATCTTGACTTGACAAATGTCAGATTACCGTTACTACTTTATTATATGAAAAACGCTTTTTCCTGCTTCATCTCCTTGTCATTTGTTCAAATTCAAATAGTTAGGTGCAAATGCCATGAGAATTCGGTACACCTAGCCTCGAATTTGCATTGGATATCCTTGTTTGTATCTACCTACCGGTAAACCAAGGAACGAATTGGTCTCCCCTACGATAAGATAACGCGAGCGATAGCTGATCAGGTGTATTTATAATAACGTTACGTGATAATTTATTGACGTACCTACTTATTTGCAAAGACTACGGTTGGCGGCGGCGACGCCAAGGTCGTGGTCGTTGAACTCATCTACGTCTTTCGTCGGGCGCCTGGCGCCCGCCCGCCAGCGCCTCGCGTGGAAAACGACCGGCGCGGCGTGGCGGCGGTACTTACTTACCTTTGCACAATTAATAATTCAGACTGCTATTAAACTATCGCGGAAATCGGTACCAGCTTTTACGCTCATGATTCTTGTTCTGTTCGATTGCACCGGTCGATGGGGGGATTTGCCTTATGTTATGGTATCGGAGTAGCAGAGCTGAACGGACATGTTGACAACAACATATTTCTGCTGTTGCTATTACTAAAAGCACTGTTGCATAAGTTCTAAAACTTGCCAAGCTTAGTTGTCACTTGTCTGATATTTTATAATATACCTCGTATTCATACATCGTATTCGTATTGTATCATCTCATCTTATTTTATTGGGTATGCCAGCTAGCCAACTAGCTTAGTGTCAGCTATGACTGTAAATATTTTGATCCCCTTACCCGTTTAACATATTTATAATGTGCGAAAAAAGTTTTCTTTCGGGGATCGAAATTCGACTATGATCATTTATTTTTTGAACAGTTTACCATTTATTGCCATCATAAAGTAATTAAACAAATATTATTATTCACTGTCTTCAGCCTTCGTCTGCTTGTCAGCCTGTGTCAGCAGCTTCGCCCACGGGAGAGTGGTTCTATTCCTCAAAACGAAATCGCAAATCCACATAAATATAAACGTCCCGATCATCCTAGGGGAACATACTACCGGGATAAAAGACAAATGACAAACTTCCAAATATCTTCTCAAACTTTCACATTTATAATGTTAGTAGGAAGTAGAACTGGATACCAATAAAAGTTCGCCAGTAGCTACCAAACAAAAAAAAAAAAAAAACAAAATCGGTTTTTAAACTAAAATGATATAGTGAAGAAACTGTTTTCTCTTATAGTCCCCGTGAACTAAAAAGCCCAATTTGTCGTTTGTCATCACAGTGACACTAGAGATGTACAAAAAAATTGGTTCACGAAAGAAACCAATTTTTGCAACAAATCGATTCAAAATTGTAAGACCTTCTAATCGATTCGATAATTAAATTGTAAACTAAAAACCGTAACATTTAGGTACCTACCTACTACCTCGATTGAGCTATCTCGTACCGCGTATTCTCAATATTATGTATTTACGACTCCAATAAAATATTATTTAATTGTTTATTCCTAACAACTCATGGTAACATGGAACTAGGTGTGCATGGAAATAGCCGAGCCGGCAAACGAGCTGACAATCCACCTGATGGTAAGTGGCTGTCATCAACCATCAAAAGCATCACTGATGCGTTGCCGGCCAAGAAAGAGAGATGAAAAAGAAAGAAAGACAGATCATGATAGAATGAACTCATCCGCCTAGATTCATAATAATATTTTGACATAATGTTATGAGCGTCAGGAAAAAATCTGCAGTGAATAAAATCTTGTTTATTTCGTAAGACACATTCATGTGCGTATACATAATTATTATTTCGTTGAAAAAAAAAAATGTTTACCGCAAAAAGGTTAAGGCGACGTGGTATCGACTTCACAGACGTTTTGAGGGGGTGAAGGAGACGCGTACGGGCAGCCGGCGCGCGGGGACCTGATCCCCGCGCGCTCGTCTGGCTAGGGACACGTATCGAATAGAAAGTATCGATACTGTACTCATGAGTAGTATCGAAAAAAAGTATCATACTTAGAATGAAAACTTCCGTTACAGTTGTGGACCACCGACTCATAAAAGTATCGAGTACCTTTCTTAGGGTACTTTTAATGATGCGCATACGAATATAGTAGTATATAGTATAGTATATAGTATATTATATATATTAGTTGCTAACGAGCAAATAGCACTGCGAAAGTCGTTATCGATTGGATCCTGAGCGTTTTACCAATTTACTATTCCTGCGTTCATTAAAATTTAAGGATAGGCAAATGTAGCTTTGCATGATATGAATTTATTTGATTATTTAGTTTAAAAGACACAAGAGTTCTAATTCAAATATAGTGTTACAAAGTGAGATTTTATTATTTATAATATGATATTCCTACTGCATACCACATTGTTTTTTTTAAAAAACTTAAGTGACTTTTCAATATTTAAATATGCAATATTTTGAATAAAATTTAATCTATTATAAAATTTAATCTATTATAAAATTTAATCTAAAACGATTGACCATAATATTGGCTGAATGATATATCTTTATTTAGAAACCCAATGAATTAAGCATGTCGATAGTTTATATAACGATATTAACTTAAAAGTACTGTGATGGTCCTGTAATTGCGGCGTATCTTGGCCGGAGTAAACCTCGATTCCTTCTGTGATTTTGATGTGTGCGTGATAGGATAGCCAGATTCTGTCAGATGGAGATGGTAAAGAATCTCTTTCCGAGTACTTTGAGCCCAAACTCGGGTATCCTATCTCGCCTGGGTCAAAAGTTGGTTTCCGGAGGAGTGAGGAATTTACCAGGAGGAGATTTAATTCCGTCGGAGCCAAAAGATGGTAAATCTCCTTACGAGTCGTTTGAACCCAAACTCGGGTATCCTATCTCTTCCGGTTCAAGAGATATAGCCCGCGGGGTGAGGTTAAAATTTCGGGGGGAGGGGGGGGGGTTTCGTGAGGGTAAGATTGGTGGAGTTTAATTTTTTGTGGCGGGGGGGAGTGTGTGATAGGGGTGTGACAGGATTGTAGGGGAGGGGGTGATGTTCCTTAATGTCAGGATGGGCTCGGTGTCACCACTAAGTTGGTTGGGGGTAGGGGGGGGGGTTATGGGGATGTTAGGGGTGGCGGCTCCTTGGTGAAAACACCTCGACGGCCTGGTTCAGGGGACCCAAAACACGCAGGGTCTAGATCTTCCCTTTCCGGAGTTATATTGGGATATTCATGACGATCCGGAGTATCGATACATAAAACACCCGGATCAAACATTCCTATTTAAAATTGCTTTCTTTTTCTTCTCTTTCTTAGCTGGCAACGCATCAGTGATGCCTTTGGTGTTGCTGATATTCATGGGCGACGATAGCTACTTATCATCAGGTGGATCGTCAGCTCGTTTGCCGGCTATTCCCATTAAAAATAATTGTTAAAAAAAAAAACTAAAAACACGCCTTTTTAGAAAATCTAACTAAAAAAAAACTAGAAAATAAATTTGAATTAAGAATTGTGTGATTGTAAAAAAAGCGTGCGGTGTTTTTAAAGATATTATCCCTTCTACTCATTGACACCATGCACCCCACGCTTTTATTACAATTACACGATTCTTAATTCAAATTTATTTTCTAATTTTTTTTTAGTTGGATGATCTATAAAAGCGTGTTTGTTAGTTTTTTTTTTAACTATTATTTTTTCATTTTTAGTTTGATTTTTTTAAAGAAATTTAGGTTGTTTTTTTTTTCTTTCTTTCTTTATTCTTTATTTCTTAAAATATTGAATTGTCATCGATCCTCGATAAGTCTACGTAGTTTGAAAGAAATCTGACCATTTAAAGCTAATATAAAGCGTGTAATTAGGTTTCTTTCTTTCTTTCATTCTTTTTTTCTTTAAATATTGAATTGTCATCGGTCCTAAATAAGTCCACGAAGTTTGAAAGAAATCTGACCGTTTGAAGTGGGTCAAAATCAAGTCCAAAGAGAAGTTACAAACAAACAAACCAACAAACAAACAAACAAACATACAGGTGAAGCTAATATAAAGCGTGTAAAAAAAATCATTCGATACTGGATCGATCCAGATTATCGTATCAAATCACTTGGATCGATACACTGCGATAGGATCCATATCGATCCAGAGTATCGATACAAGGCACCTGGAACGAACATCCCTAGAAAAGGCGCGCGAAGGTTGAGAAAAAGTCGTACAGGTCTGCTCTCCACAAGGCGCTACGGCCGACTGCGGCGAAGCGGGAGGCGCGGACCCAGCGATACGTCTGGCTCGCGCGCAACTGAATGACTGCTTTTACATGCTCACTTAATTTAATAAAATTAAATATTTCTTTTTACAAAAATGTTATCCGATAGTTCACTTACACATTTCATTGAGAAAGTGTAAAAAAAATATCGTTAAAATATCTTTAACAATGACCGAATGCCATTGATTTTCCCCCCGGTGAGCACACTGAAAATTGTAATATTTTAAGAAACTTTGAGATTTTTTTCTATCGAGTCAAGTTTAGTCAATCGTGTTTCAGAGCCGATGCTTCACTAAAATATATCATTATCTTTCATTAAATATATATTCTTAATGATGTGTAGCTGGTTTTCAATGTCTATAATGGTTTTCACGTAGAGTCAAATAGTCTAATTTGCGACTTACTTCACCTTAAAGCTACATAATAACATATAATTTCTTATCTGCAGCTACTGTCCATGGATGGCGAAGTGCCTATACATAATGGAAAATGTCCTTTGTTAACATCCAATTCGTCGTGGTATTCTTGGGTACCTAATTTTAAATTCAAATGCAAGTAAACCATTTTTAACAATCTGATTAAATTAATCAATTTTCATTTTTAAATTTCGATTACAGTAATGTATTGATTAAATTGGTTTTATAAACGGTTTCAAGCCGTCACATCACTTTACATCACTTTAAATTTAGGCCTCTTCATTTAACATTGTTTCGACGTCATATATTTTTATTATATTTTGCATAAATTATGGTGTGATGGGATTGTTACTAGATTATAACGTATAATATGATTTATAATCAACGCCAATGTAAATGAGTAGGAATTTTGCCAAAATTCTTTGTCCGTAAGCATCCAACTATTCATGTCAAGTAAATGATTATTCCATTTCGCTCAATGACACCCCTACAAGGTTAGTTCGTATTAATAAATTGCAGGTGTCATTATGGGCATCTTAAATAATTTTGACTATAGCTTATTTATATGTATTTATATTCTATTCTTTAAACTACATACTAGTAACTAGTGGATATCCGGCGTGTTCCACTACGCTTCAAAAATTCTGATGAGAATGACCGATCAGTGTTTTTGTGTTGACGTTGATGCGTCATCTTTCCACATTATCTTCAAATTGTTGTAGGGAAAAGTGGAAAATCGACTTTATCAATGGACCAAATATGTCTAATGCATTGTTTTAGTGGTCTCAAACCACCTTAGGATTATTGCCTTTCAATTGAAACCATTTTGAGGCATATCGGTTGGATGGTTTCAGAGTCTATAAAGGACATCCGTACAAACATTTTTCGTGTTTTATATATATAGACTAGCTGACTCGGCAAACGTTGTTCTGCCAAAAATTTAGGGGTGGACCACCCTTAACATTTAGGCGGATGACAATAGATGTCGTCCGATTTTCCATCCTAGCCGATATGCACGCTAAGATTCACGAAAATCGGTCGAGCTGTTTCGGAGGAGTTCAACTTCTAACACCGTGACACGAGAATTTTATATATTAGATAGATAACGTGGTAGGAAATTTAGAATCCAATGGGTTTTCTGCACTAGTGCCACGTCGCCGCTGTTTAGGGGTTTAGGTGCATCACACACCGGACGTGGCTTGGTGTGGTGCGGTGCGCTGTTGCTAGTGCGGTGCTGTGCACCACAGCGGACTGATTTTGCTCAGGAGTCGGGTTTCAACCTGGCTTACCCTGGCGACAGCCCGGTGCTGCTTTCTGCGTGTTTTGTCCCATAGACACGCATAGAAAATTCAAAAACCGCGGTTGCCGTGGCGCTCCTTCGCCGCTTATTCGTACTTCTCAACGTCCTCGCCGCATCGTTATCGCGTCGTAGGCTCGTAGCCACCTCGCAGGCTCCCTAACTTATCCGTGTGTTTACGATGTACCGACACGTCATGTGCCGACACTACCGACTGACAGCTGAAATAATTATTTTACAGAACTCAATTGACGTCAATCGGTGCGGATACTGATTAAAGTAATAATATGATAATGTAATTATTTAGTTTTGCTTCAGTCGGTTTAGTATTATATGTATGTACATATATTACTTTTCTCTTAGAAATTAAACAAAAATTGTATTGTTGTATTCTTATTTTTACAAATATAATTTTATTCAAGATATCAGACTTTTTCATAATCAATAATTAAGGATAATAATATCTTAACTACCATAACGTTCTTTAAAGGTAAATATATAAAATACGAACAATATTTATATGGATGTCTCCTTTATGGACTTTGTAACCATCCAACCGATATTCCTCAAAATGGTTTCACTTGAAACGCAATAATACGAAGATGGTTTGATATCACTAAAATAATGCATTAGGTACATTTTTTTTAGTGTAGTAGCATAGCGCACGCCGGGTATCCACTAGTAAGTAATAATTACCTAATTAATATGTAGTAAATGGCCTGTTTTAATATTATTATGACAGACAAATTTATATTTACGTATAATATCGATCATATACGTAAAGAAACTAAGGTCCTTTAGCATTATCTAAAGCCATTGCCCTCCCCCCCACCAATCCGCACTGGAGAAGCATGTTGGAGTAAACAAGCTTATTCAGTTGTGAATTACGATGAATGATCCGTACCCTGTCGGGAGCCATCGATGGGTTGATTGAAGCAAAAAGCTATTTTGAAACTCATGTGGTCAAGAATGTCAAGATGCAACTTTAAGTTATGAGTTTAATAGTTTTTGACACTATACATAATACTCTTGGCAGTGTTTGTTTTAAAGCCGTGCAGGTATGTCATTGTGGCTCTGTCATGTGATACGTATTATAGTGTATGTACCCTAAGATTATTTAGAAATCTTGGGTAGCTTCCAACCAATGACTTGACTTGATCAAAGCATGACTGCGTGTATCGTTTGTTTGAAGCGAACATCTTCGAAAATTGTATTACTGATTTGGTTAGGTCGTCTCTATTATGAGACTCTTATGAGTCTCTATTATGTCACGTTGTGTTATATTAAGAGTTTTACACAATTTAAATTGAACTATTTACTGTAAAAACTGATGTATAAAAATTTTATAATTAATTTGTTGTAAAATGTTATTTCTTTGAGTTAAATATAAAATTCGAAATATCGAATGTTATTTCTTTTAACAAAACTGTTTGTCAGGCGCACCGCCACAGCTGGCGCTGAAATAATTGACATTAAACTTTTGTAAATAAGTTCAATGTAAAAATAACAATTTCGTTTCATTTTTATTAAGACTGGCACAAATATCGACATGCGTACTTTTGACCTCCACATCAAACCAGTTTGTTTATCCTACTAATCCTACTAATATTATAAATGTGAAAGCTTAGATGTTTGTATGTTTGTCACGCAGTCATGCAAAAACGGCTGATCGGATATAGATGTTTGGCACACAGATAGTTTAATACCTAGAATAAAGTATAGGATTCTTTTTATTCCGAGATATTGATCTGTTCCCGAAGGAGAAGAAGTAAAATTTATAGTAATAGTTTGTCATATGTTTATTAAAAATTGCGGTGAGGCACATTCTGATAATTTTTATCATACAAATTTTTTTACGCAAAATTAAGGCTGTTTACACACCAGAGTTTGTCGAGCGTTCCTCGCGCCCAACGCTTGATTGATGAGATAGAAAAAATGATAATTTTACGTTGAAGAAATACTCGTAGCTTATCAAGTTTTTTCCTAGCTCTCAATAAGAGGTGCGATTGAAATATTATAATACTAGCTGACCCGGCGAACTTCGTATCGCCTAAGAATGTAAAATCGGTACAGCCGTTCTTAGCCGTTACAGTTTCTGTGTGCTCCTCCCTCTCCCTCTCCCTCTCACGCTCCCGCTCCCGCTCCCGTTCCCGCTAATAGCTATCTATCAACTACACATAACAAAAGTCTCCTGATTCTAAGCTAACTCCCCACCAATTTTCAGCCAAATCGGTTCAGCCGTTCTTGAGTTATAAATAGTGTAACAAACACGACTTTCTTTTATATATATAGATATTGTATCAGGTTTAATTAATTGCAAAAAAAACATCAAATTTGGTTTTTAACCTTCGTAAAGATCTACCTATAGGTATAATTTTTATTTACTTTATACAATTAAATATTAGTTTATTAACCTATTGAGCAAACCGTTGCAACCGTTGCAAAGTGTGTCGGATGAACGCGTACGCTTATACAATCCTAGTCTGGTGTCGGCCTTATGTCAAGATTTCTTTATTTTTCTATTGCTGTGCATGCGTAATGCCAGTGCTTTTGGCCGAACACTACAAACCTTCAATAAGTTTTTTATGAACAAAACCGTTAATATACGTTTTAGATAATAGATTCGTTATTTAAGAAGCGATTTTAATGTTTTTTTTTTTAATTGTATTGGGAATTTGCTCAAGTTGGTCCTACTTCAATATAGTGAGTATCTGATGATGGATTCTGGAGATAAAAAGTGAGCTTCTCAATCGTAGGGAATAAATAACTGAACCGTGTTTAAATATATTAGCTGTTGTTATCGTTGACATCGTCCATATCAATCAATCGTTGACATTGCAAGGTATGTGTTGTTGGTATGTGGTGTTGTGTCTTAGAGACAAAATATGTGACTCCTCAAGGGAATAATTGAAAAAACTAAACAATTTTTAAAAATATTTGTTCGTAATATTATCACTGTAAAACCAGACGCACAGAATAATATTTTTTTTTAAATAATAAGTTAATGCTTAACTACTTATTATGAGTACTATTATGTCTTCTGTGGCTTAACTACAATTCCACCTGATGTTACGAAGCGATGTAGTCTTGGTTTATGTAACTGATTTTTATGACCCCTCAGCAGCTCGCTGGGACGCCAAATAATTAGCATGTTGCTGGTGTCGATGATGTGCCTGTTTAGGCAGCTCTTAAGGTAGCCTATAGCTGAACTTATTCCCCACGACATGCCCTATGATTTTTTTGAATCCTTAGCAACTTGCTAGGATGCGAAGTATTAAGCATGATGATGTCGATCAATGATATCCATTGATGAAAAGCAGGATGCTGTAAGTTTATGTGTGCCAAATTTCATTTATTCCCGGTGTGCCATTTTTGCGTGATGAAACAAATATCCTAACATGTAAACCTAACATGTAAAACATCTAAATTTTAGTAGGATCTGGATCATATTCTTAATTCTTGCGGACGAAGTCGCGGGTAGAAGCTACTTGAAGTGAAGCTAGTTTTAAATAAATGTTCTGAATTACTTATAAAAAGTAATTTGTTAACATTAACCTGTATAATTGGGATTTCTTACATGCCACTAAAAATTAAATGTAAGTACGCGAACAGTTCGTGCATTTTATCTAGGAAGTGCAATGATTTCACGTGTATAAAAACACTAGCCTGCCTGCGCCTTCGCTCGCGGAAGTCTGTTTTCGTGAAAAGAAATCACAAATATATATGTTACCGGCAAAACCCGATTTCAGGTTAAACTAGTTTGGCGCTACACGATTAGGCAAAACTAGTTTCTCGTCAATAAGTTTGGCTTATGTTTAACTTACCACCAAATAAATCATTGTTAACCCAAAAGTAGTAAATGATCACCAAAATTAAAACAGCATTTTAATGTAAAATTATAACCAAAGATGGTAATTCATTTTTTGATTCACAAACAGGCTTCCGAACGTCTCCGGCGCTGCGGGAAGTGGAGCCCCTCCGCCCTTGCGTAACAAACTGCAGGCACTCCATGCTCGCCTACGCAGCTTCGGCTTTTTGGTCGCCTGCGGTGACCAGCCTCAGGCGCTTCGGCTCACATGGTGCCTGCAGTTGGTTACAGCGGGCGGGGGCTGCTCTCCCTCCGCGCCTCCGGGGTTTACATTCACTCTAGGGGTAGGGCAGACTAGTACCACGTGGGGTCGGGGTTAACCAAGTCGGTTTTGTAACCATTTCGACCTACATCTGGAAATTAAAAGAATCCAAAAGAAACAATATATACGCGAGCAGTTAATTTGGTGATAATTTACTACATTTGGTGTTCGAATACAATTTGAAGTGCAGTCGTGACTAAAATAGCTGTAATTTAAGAGGTTTAAAGCCCAAAGATTTGTCGAATAAATATAAATCCGTAACAATTCGGTTCTAATCAGTTTTAGACTGACGAGAAACTAGTTTTGCCCATTGACTTAAATATATATAGACTCGCTGTTCTTAACAAATTCCGTGTCACGCTTTCGTGCCACAGAGTACTCAATCACAGAGTCAATATGCGCCCAGTGTTGCCAACACCCTACTCCGAAAGAGATCATGGATACATTACTATAACTGGACATATACCATGGATATATTACTCTGTCTGGATTACTTTGTAGAGGTACCTGAGGATTAATTACGTCATAACGGAATGACCATTGTGTTCATCCATTCATTGTGTTATCTGTAATCCCAGGATATATCATTCAGCTGTGTTAATTTTTTTTTATAAGTGTTGTGCACTTAAAATAAAGGAAATGTACCGTAATAAATTACATTGTTTCATTTCATTATCACCTTCAACATCCGTTTTCATGACGTAAGGACAATTTTGAAGAAATTATAATAAAATGTGTTAATACAATAATATATTTTTTTACCACCAGAAAAATTATTAGAAAACATTTGGAAAATAGGACATAACACCCCACAATTATGAAGGATAATCTCAATCCGGTCTGCGATTGGTCAAATAGTCATTCCGTTGTGACGTCATCTGTCTTCAAGTACCTCGAAGTTATGTATCCAGTTAAAAGTTATAATTATATCCATGGCGACAATCCTACGATTTATGCCTTTTTCCAGTTCATCTCGGAGTGACTACTATATATTTTTTTAACATCGTAAGTAAACATTAATAATTTAAATATGTATTTGTATGCATTGTTAGAAAATTATGTACGAGTATAATAGGTTCATGATATAATTATTATAGGTTCATAGATTTATCAATAGATGGCGCACATTATAATTACCTATGTCCCGATATTTCTACATTTATAATTTTGTATGTTATTATGTAAATTTATATTATAACTAGCTGCCCGGACAGACTTCGTTCTATCAAAAAAAAATTGCAATAAAATAATATTGCGACTATACATTGAGATGTAAGCTATCCTATCTTTCAAGTTGGATCAAACTGCACACGGTGTGCAAAGGGCAATGAACCTAGTTGGCATACCTACAAGTCAGCAATTTTGAAAAAAACCTCGATTCGGCGGCCAGTGATGTAAAATATGTCAATCGATAGAATAAATGATTATGATCAAAAAGTATTCAGTGATGAAATGTCGTAAGTGGTATACTTTCTGAGATATTTGAGTTCAAACCCGTAGAAAAATGAAGTAAAAAACTTTGTTTCGGCGGATATTGATAAAACATGTGTCAATCGATAGACTAAGTGATTACGATCAAAAAGTATTCAGTGATAAAATGTCGTAAGTGATATACTTTCTGAGATATTTGAGTTCAAACCCGTAGAAAAATAAAACATTGGTAATTAATTGTCTTTTTTATTTATTAGTGGATCAACACTATAACTATATACATATAAAATATCACAATATCATTAACAAAACTAAATAAATACATATTTATTCATATTTACATATATACATTGTAGCAGCCAAATAAGGGTAAATAAATAATGTACACCCTGCTACTATTATAACGCAGAAGGCGAAGGTCTGAAGAAAATATTTATTTCCTATCTACCCCCGGCTACTGAGATACTGCGAGCTGCATATTGAAGCAAGATAATTCAACGTATAACGTCTCCGTTTAGAAACATGAAACAGCCGCAAATATCATCAGCGCCGCATCGTCTTCACACGCAGACTATCTTCAATTAATCTTCATGCATCCGACGACCATCTTCGAGCAAGTTTCTTCAACGCCGCAGTCGCTTCTTCCAAGTTCTTCTTGCTGTTCCGGAGATGTGTTCCGCGCCGTCGCCGCCCGCCGAGTGTGCGCGCGCGCTGTCCTGCGCGCTTTTATAAGACCGTCCGGCGGAGCATCTGCGAGAGGCCGCACACGAATCTGCACGACCGCCCGGCGACCGGCCCATCGTCGGTTAGAGCGCGACAGAACTATTATGCGTTTCGTCTGTTATTAACGATGTACATAATGTTTTAATAATATTATTATTATTTTAATCTCATTGGACAAAATTTATGTATTATAATTGGTTAAGAAAATAAAATTAATTGCTATTGGTCAATTGTAAGTTTAGCCAGGCATATAAATATAGGCAGGGGTGCTCAAATAAAACATTCCTATTCGCTCGCACATAGAACGCAATCAAGACCAGCAGTTTCATTTCTCAACCTTCTGAGCATCATTCTTATTGGAGTCTGTTAATGGTGGACCCCTACACCACCATTACAGTGGTGACCCCTGAACGAGCACCGAGGAGGAAGACCCTGTCTGAACACGAGGAAGACCCCTGAACGAGCACCGAGGAGGAAGACCCCGCTACGAGCACCGCGGACTAAAATCCCTGGAGGAAAATCTCTGCATGAGCGTCGTTGAGGAAAATCCCTGCAAGATCGCGGTCCAGTAAAATCCCTGCAAGAAAAATATCAAGAAGGAAGATCCACGTGTTACAAACCCTATCAAAAGCATCGAACGACTTCAGTATATAAAATCAGTGTAATCAAAATATCATCATGGATCGAGAGCTCATTCTACAAGAACTTGCGAAGCTGTCAGCTGATATCGCCGCACTGAAAGCCGCTCGCCAAAAATGCAACGAGCTCAATCAGCAACCACGAAGACCGTCCGTTCATCACGACCGTCCTGCAAATGGTAGTCGGAAGAACAAAAAAACAAGGTCTACCCACTGCTACTTCCATCGACGTTTCGGTTCTAAAGCAAGAAGATGCACCACACCATGTACATTCAAAAATAAAAATATGAAGCCAGAAAACACCATCGAACATAGCACAGTAGAATCCTGCGTAACAGACGGTAGGACACCTCGCCTTTTTGTCACCGATAAAAAAAGCAAACTTACCTTCCTTATCGACACCGGAGCGAATATCTCAGTATTACCGCCGAGACAAGGACAGAAGATGAAGCCACTGGAATTTCAACTCTACGCCGCAAACAATACGACCATTCCGACATATGGAGAAAAATCAATGGAACTAGATTTAAATCTACGCCGACCATTCAAGTGGAGATTTATCATCGCTAAAGTCAGTAAACCAATCATCGGTGCTGATTTTCTTCAACATCACCAGTTGATCGTCGACATCAAAAATAGAAGACTCATCGATGGGAAAACCAATCTTGCATCTCAGTCTTTCGTCCAAGCAACCAATCTACCCACAATAAGAAGCATAGATGTTCAACAATCATATCACAAGATCCTTGAAGAATATCCTGGAATTACAAGAATAACATCAATGAAATTAACACCGAAGCACGACGTTGAACATTTTATCGAAACCAATGGACCACCACTTCACTGCCGTGCACGTCCAATCGCACCACACCGATACGAGCAAGTTCGAAAGGAATTCGAAAACATGATCGAGCAAGGAATATGCCGCCCAAGCAAAAGCCCTTGGTCGTCACCACTTCACGTCGTACCGAAGAAGAATGGAGAATTACGAGTTTGTGGAGACTACAGAAGACTGAACTCTATTACCACTCCTGACCGCTACCCAATACCGCGAGTCAAAGACTTCACTCATCAACTGTCAGACAAGACTATATTCTCCACCATCGATCTCAACCGAGCTTACCAACAAATAAAAGTACGTGATGAAGACATAGAGAAGACAGCAATAATTACACCAATGGGATTATTCGAATTTCCAAGAATGACACCAGGACTGAAGAACGCTGGTCAAACCTTTCAAAGATTCATACACGAAGTACTTCATGGACTCGATTTCGTTTTCGCATTCATCGATGATCTCCTTGTTGCAAGCCCTGATGAAGAAACGCACGAAAAACATTTACGCACCGTGCTACAGAGGTTAGAAGAAAATGGAATCACAATCAACCCTTCGAAATGCATATTTGGACAACAAGAAGTTCAATTTCTTGGTTTCACCGTCAGTAAGGAAGGAATCAAACCGCCTACTGAAAAGGTCAGAGCAATCGTCGATTATGCAAAACCAAAAACAATCGAAGAACTAAGAAGATTTCTTGGAATGATAAATTTCTACAGAGATCACATACCTAAAGCCGCTGAAATTCAAGCACCACTTCACGCCTACCTTCACAACACGAAGAAAAAAGATAAAACGTCAATCGAATGGAACAACGAAGCCACGAAGGCATTTGAAGCTTGTAAGGTTGCGATACAAAATGCAGCTTTACTCGCTCACCCATCGCACGAAGCAACCCTTGCTATCTTCAGCGACGCGTCCGATTTGTCAGCGGGAGCTGTACTACAACAATATATCAACGGGAAATGGCAACCACTTGGCTATTTTTCGAAGAAATTCTCCGATACTCAACGTAACTACAGTACATTCGACAGAGAGCTACTCGCTATCTATATGGCTATCAAACATTTTAGAAAAACGTTCGAGGGTCGAAACCTGATCGTTTTTACCGACCACAAGCCATTAACATATGTACTTCAGAAGAAACCATCACCATCGGAAACACCACGAAGAGCAAGACAACTCATTTTCATCAGTGAATTCACGACCGACATACGTCACATCAGTGGGAAGGACAACATAGTCGCCGACGCACTCAGTCGCATACCAATCGACAGTGTAACGTGCCCTACATCAATCGACTATCGCAAGATCGCCGAAGCGCAAGACAGAGATAGCGACAACATTAAGAAACTATCGAAGCAAAGTAACTTGTCCATCAAGCAAGTTACAATACCAATGACTCATCTACCTATCTACTGCGAAGCCTCAACGTCAGCCATGCGACCATACCTACCAGAAGAATGTCGTCGCGAAGTCTTCAACGCACTACACTACATAAGTCATCCAGGTGTTAAAACAACAAGAAAACTCATCACTGAAAAATTCTTTTGGCCTTCAATGCAAGTGGATGTTGGAAACTGGGCGAAGCAATGCATTCAATGTCAAAAATGCAAAGTACATAGGCATACATCAAGCAGCCTAGCTTCATTTCCACCTACGGAGAGATTTGAACACCTGCACGTTGACATCGTTGGACCATTACCTACGTCACCGCAAGGACATCGATATCTCGTAACAATGATCGACAGAACAACAAGATGGCCAGAAGCAATTCCCGCCGATGATATTTCAGCTGAATCCATCGCGAAAATAATCTATGAAAATTGGATTACTCGTTTTGGATCACCTAAAACCATCACAACGGATCAAGGAAGAAATTTCGAAAGCAACCTATTTCTCAAACTCCTTCAAACAATGGGTATACAGAAAACACGCACAACGGCATACCATCCGCAAGCAAACGGAATAGTCGAACGATGGCATCGTACATTGAAGACCGCACTCAAAACTCGTTTATCTCAACATACAAAGTGGATTGATGAGCTACCTACAGTGCTATTGGGACTACGAGCAACACCGCGTGCAGACACTAGTCTTAGCGCCGCTCAGTTAACTTACGGCCGCAGCATAAGACTACCGTGTGACTTTTTCACTTCAACATCGTCAAACAATCAAGAAATGAATTACGATTTTGTAACTCAACTACAAGAATCGATAAACAATGTCTTATCGTCGCAACGCATATCATCACATGAAAACAAGAAATCTATATTCATTCATCAAGATTTGAAAACATGCAAACAAGTCTTCGTAAGAAACGACGCGGTGAAAAAACAATTTCAACCTACCTACGATGGACCTTATAAAGTCTTAGAGCGAGATAGCAAGACTTTTAAATTACAAATACCCGGAAGGAAATCTACTGTAATATCAATCGATCGACTAAAGCCTGCCTATACTATTGACGAGGATACTTTAGAGGACTCATCATCATCATTGTCATCTCAACCACCAGCGAGGAAGCTTGAAAACCCATCATCTACAACATCAACCCATATCAAACCTATATTGAAAACTACAAGATATGGGCGAGTCGTCAAGCCTCCGGTACGCTTTCGCTAGGGGGAGAGTGATGTAGCAGCCAAATAAGGGTAAATAAATAATGTACACCCTGCTACTATTATAACGCAGAAGGCGAAGGTCTGAAGAAAATATTTATTTCCTATCTACCCCCGGCTACTGAGATACTGCGAGCTGCATATTGAAGCAAGATAATTCAACGTATAACGTCTCCGTTTAGAAACATGAAAGAGCCGCAAATATCATCAGCGCCGCATCGTCTTCACACGCAGACTATCTTCAATTAATCTTCATGCATCCGACGACCATCTTCGAGCAAGTTTCTTCAACGCCGCAGTCGCTTCTTCCAAGTTCTTCTTGCTGTTCCGGAGATGTGTTCCGCGCCGTCGCCGCCCGCCGAGTGTGCGCGCGCGCTGTCCTGCGCGCTTTTATAAGACCGTCCGGCGGAGCATCTGCGAGAGGCCGCACACGAATCTGCACGACCGCCCGGCGACCGGCCCATCGTCGGTTAGAGCGCGACAGAACTATTATGCGTTTCGTCTGTTATTAACGATGTACATAATGTTTTAATAATATTATTATTATTTTAATCTCATTGGACAAAATTTATGTATTATAATTGGTTAAGAAAATAAAATTAATTGCTATTGGTCAATTGTAAGTTTAGCCAGGCATATAAATATAGGCAGGGGTGCTCAAATAAAACATTCCTATTCGCTCGCACATAGAACGCAATCAAGACCAGCAGTTTCATTTCTCAACCTTCTGAGCATCATTCTTATTGGAGTCTGTTAATGGTGGACCCCTACACCACCATTACACATATTATATTATATATTAAGTACATAAATATTTATAACTACGTATGTATATAACATGTGGTTGAAGACCACGGGCGAGGACATTCTAATTGC
Organism: Thymelicus acteon; assembly: GCA_951805285.1. NCBI lineage: Eukaryota > Metazoa > Arthropoda > Insecta > Lepidoptera > Hesperiidae > Thymelicus > Thymelicus acteon. The sequence continues at coordinate 9,729,652 of OX638225.1, read as the reverse complement.
TTCAGGTAGTGCTGCCGGACGTGATTCTTGAAGGAACTTTTGGTAGTCTTTTGATGTCTACAAGCAAGGAGTTCCAGAACAGTATTGCAAAGGAATTCCCGAAATAAGCAGTGCTATGGGTTTCCTTTAAATAAACAGGAGAAGACACATTATTCAAAATAGCATAAAATGTTGAGAGAATTCTGAAGTTTCACCTGTGTCGAATTGGTAGCAATTTAAGTTAGGAATCAAACTGGGAAATGTGGTCATACTTACGTAAGCTGAAGATAGGTATATCGAAGTTTTTTTACTTTATTTTCCTACGGTTTTGAAATCAAATATCTCAGAAAGTATATAACTTACGACATTGTATCACTTAATACTTTTTGATCGTAATCACTTAGTCTATCGATTGACACATATTTTATCAATATCCGCCGAAACAAAGTTTTTTACTTTATTTTTCTACGGGTTTGAACTCAAATATCTCAGAAAGTATACCACTTACGACATTTCATCACTGTATACTTTTTGATCGTAATCATTTACTCTATCGATTGACACATGTTTCATCACTGGCCGCCGAATCGAGGTTTTTTCAAAATGGCGGACTTGTAGGTATGCCAGGTTCCATACAAAAATGTTGGAAGCCCTTTGATTAAAATCGGTTTAGTAGTTAAGGAGTCTATCGCGGACAAACAACGTGACACGTAATTTATATATATAAAGATAAGAAGATTTTATTTTAATTTATAGTTTTACTTATTACTTTTCTTTCAATTTCGTTTTGTAGACCGCCATCTAAAACTAATTAAAGTTTTAGTACCTACATTAAATGAATCGTACTATTTTTTTTCTGGAGCCATCTTAGGAAATACGACTTTTATTTACCCACCGTACGATCTCTCACTCCGCGACGTCTGGCAACCCTGTTCCGTAGTGATTAAGTACTCTGTGTTCGTTCTGTCAAGTTTGGTTCAAGATGTCGGTATTAAATATTTGACACTAAATAATTTTTAAGACTGTAAATAAAAATATAGTTACTTACCAATTATGATTAAATAAAGTGAAATAAAGTTCAAACGTAAATAATGAGAACGTTTTAACTGTGCTCAATAAACAATAATACGATAATAAGTGTTTTTGAACAGTCGGAGTTTTTCTAACGTGACATTTACTTGTGTAGCTTGCTCGCAACAGACTAAACTGAGGTGAACCCAATTGGGTTAACCTCAGGTGAACAAACTGTAAGTACTGAACAGCGTGTCTATATATTTAAGTCTATGGTTTTGCCTAATCGTGTCGCGCCAAACTAGTCTGGCTTAGGCCAAACTAGTTTAACCTGAAATCGGGTTTTGCCGGTATCATATACAACTCCAAATCATCTTAGAGGACCATACAACCAGGGTAAAATCTATAATTATTTTAATCTAATCCTCGATATGATTTGTATATGTGTGCCATTATTCATCTTAATTAATAGTACAACGGTTAGTGCGTGATGGAAACCCACCCATAGAAACACAAACACCCATAGACCCATAAATCCAAACATCTTATCAAACTTTCACATTTTATAATATTAGTGGAATAACACGATTCGTTTGATAACACTTAACTTGATACATTGTTTACAAACATTAGAGCGTGCTGCGTTGCCTGCGTGATACATCGAGAACGAATGGAGTATTTCCGTTGCAGCGAGATATAGGATGGCCGAGCTTGGCGGCCGAGCAAGTTTAGTGTTCTTGTCAGAGCGTGCTGTGAGGCGCGTGATCGAGCGATGGTCCGAGTTTACAGATTCCGACCAGGGTCAACACAAGTGTACACTGTACAGTAACATCTGCTTTGTTTGCCTCTGCAATATCCGTTTGTTTCTCGTGTTTCGTTTTGAGCCGTGAAGAGATGCACCGTGTGTCGAAGGCGTAAATTAATTGTATTTGAAGATAAAAATATTTTACACTTATTGATTGTAGAGTTGACGCTATATTTCAAAGTCGTTTAAATATTGTGCTTATATTATTTTCCGACGACAGTATTTTCAAATCATTAAGCTTCTGATTGTTGTGATAGCACTAATAACTTATTTATTTTAGCTCTCCAGTTGTAGTTTCGTCACGTTGAAACTTTAGGCTATATCAGGTTATATCATGTTCGTGTTATAATTTTATAATTGATATCTACATATCGTATGTACTGTATTTACAGGGCTGTTTGAGAAAAAACAAGATTTGATTGGTTGAGGAATGGGTCCCGATCCCGACTGTTAATCCTTCCATGGTGTAGTTGTTCAGTATTACTTTTAACAACATTCTAGTCCGGTGTTTTATTTTTTTTATTATTTTTTGTCTGAAATATAATTAGTTTCCAAGTAACCTCTGTTTATCTGTTCTTAGTTTACTGTCAAAATAACTTCTCTAGCTAATTTAATATTCATAAACGAGCCACAGAGCGTAATCGGATACTTGTATGAATGAAGATTCCATAATCTAACTTGTTTGTACTGTGTACCTCGTCTCTCGCCCTTTTATGCGAATCCGGTACGTTACCTAATTGTTTATGCGAATCGGAATTCGAAGAATGGAATACTAGGTTTGCGTTCTATTCATAGCGGATGATGAGCGAAGTGATGGATGGATGGATGACGCGGCCTCGCCGACGCTACTGCAACGCCCCGCATTGGCGCGGCGCCGCCGCCGCGATCACGAGGTTACAAGCAAGCTATAAATGTATATATTCAGTCTATATTTAACTTAACTCCATTATTATGCTACATAATGCTACATACTTCACGAGATGACGCTCACGCCGCGTACGGATGATGTAATTTTATGTTATCGCCTCTCAATGAAATTTATTTTTACATCAACAATATGTTTTGTAGGTTTTCTAATTATACGTTTTGTCATCGCGTTACTAAAATAAAAGCTCAAATTATTATTTTCTACGATACACATGTCAGTAATTTATTATACTCCAGCAAAATCTTTTTCAAGTGGTTTAAAAAATACAGTCATTATAATTTTAAGTTATTGTTGACGTTTGTGAGGATGACAATTCTGAAAACCTAGTTAGGTTGTTAAATCAAACTTAGATCAAACGTCGTCCTTCGATTGATCATTAAGATTATTAGTTAATATACAATTTTCCAGCCGGAATTGAAAGCTTTGAAATAATTACAAATAAGCCTTAAAAAAATAATTAAAACTTGAATTTTTTTGCTTGTATCAATTTTATGTGAAAGTCTCTACTTCGAACTCTACTTGTCTGTTCTTTTTCTTACACCGCTTAGGCACGCGCTTTTCTCTATCCAAAGGCCGCCTGAAATAGTGATAAGTTATAATATAATGTATAATTTGATGTTTGAATAAAGATTAGGTATTTTGTATTTTAATTTAATAATTTTAATGTAGTAATTATAGTCAAAATTATCTAAGATGCCCATAATGATAGCTGCTATTTATTAATATGAACTAACCTTGTATGGGTGTCTTTGAGCGAAATGGAATATTCATTTACTTGACATGAATAGTTGAATACTTACGGACAAAGGATTTTGCCAAAATTTGTTAAAAATCCCTACTCATTTTCATTGGCGTTGATTATAAATCATATTATACGTTAAAATCTAGTAAAAATTCCATCACATCATAATTTATGCAAAATTTAATAAAAATATATGACGTCGAAACAATCTTATATGAAGAAGCCTAAATCTAATCTGACGTAGGGTGATGTGACGGCTTGAAACCGTTTATAAAACCAATCATAATCGATACATTACATAATCGAAATTTAAAAATGAAAATTGATTAATTTAATTACATTGTTAAAAATTATTTGCTTGCATTTGAATTTAAAATTAGGTACCCAATAATACCACGACGAATTGGATGCTAACAAAGGACATTTTCCATTATGTATGGGCACTTCGTCATCCATGGACAGTAGTTGCAGATAATATGTTATATGTAATTATGTATTTAAGGTTGTGGTAAACTTTTTTTTTCAACAAAATAATAATTATGTATACATGAATGTGTCTTACGAAATAAGCAAGAATTTATTCACTGTAGTTTTTACCTGAAGCTCATAATATAATATTATGTCAAAATATTATTAAGAAACTGAGCAGGACTTTCATTCTATCATGAAAATCATGATCTATCTTTCTTTTTTTTTTCTTCTTTCTTTCTTGGCCGGCAACGCACCAGTGATGCTTTTGGTGTTGTTGATGTTCATGGGCGAATGGATATGTTACCGGCAAAACCCGATTTCAGGTTAAACTAGTTTGGCCTAGGCCAAATTAGTTTATCCTACTCGTGTCAGGACAAACCAGTTTGACCTAGTCTAAACTAGTTGGGCCTAGGCCAGACTAATTTGTCCCGACACAATTAGGCAAAACTAGTTTCTCGTCAGTCTAAAACTGATTAGAACCGAATTGTTACGGATTTATATTTATTCGACAAATCTTTGTGCTTAAAACGGGATCCTGCCTTCTCGCCGAAAATTGTTTGGCCGATTATCACTTGCCAACCAACGGTTCGCCTATTTTTCACTTTGACAACTAACGATTGTCAAATTTTTATATGACAACGTTTCATTTAGTACAATTAATGGAGCTGATTATTATGATGACAACACGTTCAGAGCACTTATCATTTGTCAAATCCTTCACTAGGCCAGACAACTTTTAGACGAATAATAACGTTTCGTCTGTGTAACAGTTCCCTATTCGTACATTTATATTATGACGAGTAACCGCCCTCGCTTTGCTTCGGTTTTCTTATTTTTTTACACCTTATTGGAGTTTTATTAAGGATCCCTAATTTTTTTGAAAATATAATATAGCCTATGTTACTCGGGGATAGTGTAGCTTCCCAACAGTGAAAGAATTTTTCAAATCGGTTCAGTAGTTTCGGAGCCTATTCAATGCAAACAAACAATCAAATCTTTCCTCTTTATATATTAGTATAGATAAAAAAAAAACTAATTTTTACATGCAATTTTTATTTAAGAATTACAAAAAAACCTTAACACATTAAATTCGTAGCAATGCACATTAATAATTTTTCCTCTGAATATGAAGATTTGTGTTCAAAAGAGTTCTGTTGATTCTTTCGTCTTTCTTCTTTGTCCAAGTACTTTTTTTTCTTGGGTTCTGGTGGGGCACCTGTTAATATATTTTCTATTTCCCCCTCATTGGTAATGGTTTCCTTTATTAATTGTTTTATCAATTTTTCAAAATTGGTGACAGAACCGACTTAGTCAACCCCGACCCCACGTGGTACTAGTCTGCCCTACCCCTAGAGTGAATGTAAACCCCGGAGGCGCGGAGGGAGAGCAGCCCCCGCCCGCTGTAACAAACTGCAGGCACCATGTGAGCCGAAGCGGCTGAGGCTGGTCGCCGCAGGCGACCAAAAAGCCGAAGCTGCGTAGGCGAGCATGGAGTGCCTGCAGTTTGTTACGCAAGGGCGGAGGGGCTGCATTTCCCGCAGTGCCGGAGACGTTTGGAAGCCTGTTTGTGTATCAAAAACCCCTGAAATTTCTCCCTAAAAGTGCATACAATGCAACTTTGTAATTATAATGATTTGTCGTTTTCTTTATAAAATTGGTCCGAAACCTTACTTAATACATCATTTTGGTAAACAATATGCAACTATTACTCTAACTAACGACTAGCCTGACAAGAAACTCGTTTTGCCTAATCGTGTCGGGACAAACTAGTCTGGCCTAGGCCCAACTAGTTTAGACTAGGCCAAACTGGTTTGTCCTGACACGAGTAGGATAAACTAGTTTGGCCTAGGCCAAACTAGTTTGACCTGAAATCGGGTTTTGCCGGTAACAGATATAAGAATATTTTATTTAAGTCGTAAATAGGTACATATTGAAAATACGCGGTACGAGATAGTTCAATCGTGGTAGTAGGTAGGTAACTAGGTACGTAAATATTATGGTTTTAAATCGATTAGAAGATCTTGTAATTTTGAATCGATTTGTTGTAAAAATTGGTTTCTTGCGTGAACCGATTTTTTTGTACATCTCTAATGTCACTGTGATGGCAAACGACAAATTGGGCTTCTTAGTTCGCGGTGACTATAGTTTAAATAATTTTGTATTTGTACTTATTCACAGTGATAGCCTAGCGGTTTGAACGTTGGTCTTCCGAACGCAGGGGGCCGAGTTCGAATTCCGACACGCAACGCAGCTTTAATTTTCAACAATTATGTGCGACGTGCGTATTAGAAGTTAATTATCACTAAACTAGCGAACTTGGCCAAAGTGGCTATGGCCAGTACCGCTCATATAGGAGCCCAGCTGTGGGACAACTATGGGCTGTGAGTTTATTATAAACAACGGCTAACAAACGGCTTTCAAACTAAGGGTGGCAGACGGAGGCGCAAAAAATAGAACTAGCAATTATAAAAGCTAAATATACTGGTACGCCAACGTCAATCCAACGCAAAATGAATCATGAAAAGCTGTTTACAAACAAACAAAGAGGTTATGCCCACAGGTGATATTAAGAAGCCTATTCTCTGTCCCGGATAAAAAATACACGTTGATATTTTGTATGTTTAATCAAGCCAATAAAATCAATTACATCATGATTGCAATACTGATGAGTGATGATTGTGATATGTCAGACTGCTTGAAAGTAACGTGAGTCGTTGATGTCAGTATATGTAGTGAATATCTAGATTAGTTAACATTGGATTCAGTGTGTACATTAGGACAGTAGTCAGTACATAGACGCTGCGTGGTTGCCGCGATCCTTGCGCCCACGCAGCACGTGACTCATAAGTTTTGGCTGCGCAACGGTAAACATTACCCTAATTACACTATTGCAACTCGACCTACTAGAAATTTTAACCTGCTTAGACAACGATGTATAATTAATTATAATATATTCATTCAAAACACTGGTCTGTGAATGGTATATTAATGACTTTAGTTTCATATTTTATCATTCACTTTGAGATTAATAGTTTTTTGATGTGTCATATTTAATACCTACTTAAAACAAATTTTCACTCTTTTTTTATATATCAACTAGCTGACCCGGGAAACTTCGACTTGCCTAAGAATCAATGAAAGTAGTGATACTGTTAAATTATTTTTGTCGTATTTAATTCAAAACGCGTCTCCTGGATTTAAAAATGGTTTTAAACATTTACACTAAACCCTTACTACATCTCTCAACTCACACCAATATCAAAATCGAGTACCTCAGATTTATAGCCAACCCATTATAATTTAGGTATAACATGATCCTAAGAGTATGGCTAATTGTTGCCAAACAATTATTAGATTCTTGAATTGGTACCTACATATTTAAAATTAGGAAATATTGTGAGTTAACTCGGCCAACGAACACCAAACACTTATTGGTATTGTTGAATATACGAATACACACAGCGTAGGCGTCGCCCGTGGATGGAAGAAAACGGATCATCAGGGCGGGCAGCGTCTGCGAGCTAATTTAAATTTTCATTGAGCGCTTCGCCCCCGCCCCTGCGTCGCTCCTCACCGCTGCAACTCGACACGCAAGCAAAACTTCGGGTCTCAACGTTGCACACATTTCTATACCCAAGTCTCAAGAGTCTCGTAGTTATCATCAAGGCAGCAGTCTGTCCAATATCTTACAATGTATTAAAGGACAATTGTAAATGTTTTGGTAGAAAATGTATTTTTATTTCACTCTTTATTGTAAACTAAAAACTAGATTACAATGGGCGGACTTAATGCCTGATATGGCATTCTCTACTTACTGAATTTTTATTTTATTTTACTGAATATTTTACTGAATATTTATTCGTAAATACCTAGAATAGAACAACAAGAAAGAAAAACAGTTAACATGTTGCGTATAATCCACAAATAAAATGTAGTTAAAATAATTATTTTCGCAGAGGTAAATGAACGGGAGCCACGCGCGTAGATACACAACTTTGTTGCGTTTAAGTACGAGTAGGTACGTACCAGAGGCAGTAAACTTGCACTACACGTGTGAAACGTTTTGAAGTCAAGGTACTGATACAAACTAGGCAACTGTAGGTACCAAGTTCACGGAAGTCACCTTATCAATTTATATTCATTACTTTACTTGATTATTATGACATCCTGTTAATTAGTTATCCAAAGTTAAGTGGTAACAGCATCTCCGCTAATTTAAATTAGATTTTTAACGAGACATTTACATTTCATTTCCATAGTTTATTTATTTGACATCACGATGGTTCCTAAAGATGCATACGAATACGATGCAATAAGAAAAGCAGCATTTAGAAAAGCAAAATGCCAAAACGACTGCAAGCAAAGTAAAACAAGTTTATAAAAACAAAACTGTCTTTTACTAAAATAATCACAGACGACAATATTAGTAAGACATTGGATAGACAAGAAATGAGTTAATTACTATTTAAAAAAATATTTAAGTAGGTCTGTACCTGTATGACGTGCAAAATGCAATGCGCCAGTCTTTTAGCGTGCAATAGGTATTGACTTTTCATTATTGTCATGCGTACGAGTACGAGTATGATTTAAATCATGTTAACAAAACATGCTCCATCGACATTTGCGACTGAGCTTTACGGTTTTGGTTTGGTAATGTACCTACTTCCTGTCTGCCTCGTCCTTATGCTATTCTAGGAAGTCACCGTTCAATTGCTTATTCAGAATCCGTCATCAAGTCGGAATATACGAAATTCTATCAATAATTCTATAATAACATTGACGTAGATATGTCGTGACCCGAATCCGTGTCCGGTATTGAAAATATTATGAAATTCATGATGATATGTCTGATCTTCTTAGCCACTGTTTATATGCAAAAAACACCTTCAACTTTTCATGGGCGCTTCTAAAGCCCAAAAATCGAGGACAAAGAATCTCATAAATGTTCGCAACATCCGCTACAGTTGGCAACCTTGATTCCAAACGAGAAAATTAGCTCTGTGGCGACATCCGCCGGCCCTATTGTTGGCTCGATGCACCTACGTGTCGGTGCGTCGCGGCAGTGGCGCAGTGCACGCGCCATGCCGGATCAAGTTGCGTCTAAATGTGGATTCGACGCGCCGCACCGCGCATCGCGCCGATCGCAGAAATAAACGCAAACAAACAAACATAGGTACACATAAATCTGTGTCGTACGGCGGCGGCGGCGGCAGCAGCGGGGAATACTGCTTACAGATAATCGCCATTTTATCGAATGCTGAAGTACTTAATAATAGTGGATTTACTTAATAGTGGAATTGTGAGCTGTTTTGTTATGAGAATCGGTGTCACTATAGAAATATGATTCACTGAGGCTTTTCAAATCCAAGTAGGCTTTGACTTTACAGCGCTGAGACGAACGCAATTTTTGTTTCATATTGACTGCTTAGGAAATCGTTAAATGGTTAATCGTTATACAGAATTTTATCCTGCTGGATTTCGAACATTTAGAATTTTTAAAGGTAAAAGGCATTTATTTCATTCTAATTAAAAGTTTAAAAATACAATGGCTAATTTAAACAACTTCAAAAAGCCATCATCAGATCCACACCATGTAAATGGGAGCAACTTTGTGAAATAGAGAAAGAATCATCAAATCGATTAATAAACAACGGATTTATAACTAAAAAACTACATAGATCATTAAATAAGAAATATAGACCACACTCTACAGATAATAACAAAACAAATAGGGAATTTAACAGTGTCTTCTGACTGAAACGGACTGAAAACGATATAGGTATGGCTACCAGCTTGCTATACACTCGAGGCTATGACAACGTTGATTCAAAACAAATACAACACAGTGAAAGCTAGGTAAATGAATTCATTGGTTGTTCCATGGAAAATGGAAATTGATACTAAACGCAATAAAATAGGTTTGCTTTGACCATTTAAAGTTTTACACAAATGTTTTAAGTAAAGTAGGAGCCAACATAAACAGGCTCTTTTTGATGGTGAATAGAGAAGCTTGTGTTTTTGTGGCGTTGAAATTCACAGGGCTGGCATCCCCATTCAGAAACTGCCTAATTGATTCACACGCTCAATTTTATTATGGCCTTTTATTCACAATGTATTTGCTCTTTACTAGCCGGGTGCTTGCCAGATATTGCTCCACAACTGTGATATCGTCTGCATACTTGTGAACACAGAGTAAGAGCGAGTCGTTGCGGAGAAAACAGACCCCTGAGGAATTCTGGCATAGTTTGTCTTTGCTTGGGAAGAGTAACCTTCAATAACAACTCTGTATGAAAATTCACACAAAAAGTATGTAACCCAGTTGATTAGCTCAGGGAGCGAGTTTGAAGCAGAACCTAACCCTCAAAAAATATTAATAGAGAGCGTGCTTAGGGCTAGTTACGCCGTAAGCCAATAGCAAGAGCTAGGATATAACGCTAGAGTCGCTGAGGAGATCATTGTGTTCTAGGAATGCCATTAGGCGCGTGTTCAATATAAGCTTCACGATCTTTGAAAGATTGGAATTGAACTAAATTGAATTCAACTGAATTCTCAACAACTAGACATGCGTCCAGGTTTGCTTTTACTGGGCTTATTATTTTCCTTTTAGTTTTTTTACGTAGTCGGGTATTTTGATTTTTTATTTATTTAATTAGTAATGTTTTTAACAGAATTTAACATACAGTAACACAATAATAAAAAAACCCGTATTAGAATAATTTTTAAAACCATCTATGCACTAACTAGCACGATTGCCATATTGTTATGAAGATCAATAGGAAACAGATTAATGTTTTAAAGAACAGATTCCATTTACATGGAAACCCCGTATTCATTAATCGCGACCTGGCGCCACACGATAGCGCCGTTCTGATGCACGATTACAGAATAAAAGAAAACAAACATAGCGGAATTAAAGTAGTAATTTACCTGAGTAGCTAAATTTATGCTATGCTACACTACTTTAACATTATCCATCGTTTTAAATCTATACTAATATTATAAAACTGAAGAGTTTGTTTGTTTGGTTAGCGGAAGCGGGAGAGGGAGAGGTTAAACAAAAATTGAGTATTACGGAAGATAATTCTCGTCAATTTGGTCTAGAGTTAAGAAGGTAGGTACTTGTTAAAAACAGTTGACAGTAGCACAAAACTTATTGCACTGTCAATGTTGTATTCAGTCATTCCGTTAAGCTTGTTATTATGTGAATGTGCTCTTGTGTTTCTTTTAGATTTTTTAATTTCCAGATGTAGTTCGAAATGGTTAAAAAATCGACATAGTCAACCCCGACCCCACGTGGTACTTGTCTGCCCTACCCCTAGAGTGAATGTAAACCCCGGAGGCGCGGAGGGAGAGCAGCCCCCGCCCGTTGTAACAAACTGCAAGCACCATGTGAGCCAATCTGCGTAGGCGAGCATGGAGTGTTTGCTATCCTGGAGTTTTTGCTATCCTAGTACTTAATAAGTGTTATAACGACGGCAAAAAGTGTCGTTACAACTTTTCCTCTTATTTTTTTCCGTCTAGCCCCCTTTCGCAACGCGCGATAAGGAACTTCGTTCCAATAAAAGAAACTCAAAAACTATGTGTTTTCATACTTAGCCCCTTTAGGGGGGTCCTTACCCTTCTCCGCTCCCCCAACTCCATCCCTCTCCCACTGATGCTAAAGAAATACCCAAGGTTTTTTCCAATGTATTATGATTTTACAAAAAAATCATAACTCGAAAACTATACCTGTCCTGGACATAAAAATTGTAGTTGGGATCCCAGTTAACTGTTAACAGTTCATAACAGCTGTGCACAAAGTAGGGTTAAGGTTCTTTACGACCCGCCCCAGTGAAAGATCTCAAGTTCTCTCAGAACATATTCACGGTCTAATGAGGGATCGGCGGGAACTATGTGTGCAGTCTGCAACCTACCGACGTCAAAGTACCGACGGCTCAGTAAATAGATCTCACGGTGCAGGCGACGCGATTTGCGAAATTATAACACAAATCTTTTAAAAGCCACTATTGAGCGGATCCAAGGCTCCAAAAAGAAAAAAACCGAGGAGTATAATCTGCCGCTATGTATATAGCCTATGTGGACTATTAGAAAGCCTTTGATTCTACATATCGAAACCTGTACAGTACTAATTCTCTTCAGAGGTGCCGGATCGACTACCAAATCGAGGTGTTGAAGTGTTTATACTCATAAGCCACCATGTCCGTCAAAGTACACGACACAGAAACGAACCCCATCCAACTGCAGAGAGACGTCAGGCAAAGGGATGTGATATCCCCAGAACTGTTCACTGCAGCGTTGGAAGACGTGTTCAAGCTGATGGACTGGAAATGACGTGGCATTAACATCAATGGCGAATATATCACACACTTGCGATATGCCGATGATACAGTCATCCTGGTGGGTTCCCTGGAAGAACTTTGCACGGGGAATTGAACAGTGCCTCAAAGCGGGTGGGTCTTAAGATGAACATGGACAAGACAAAAATCGTGTCGTATGTCCATATCACACCCGTCCCGGTTGTCCAAAACACTACCTCAGTGCCTGAAGTAGGAAGGTATTCGAGCAGTGTGTGTTGCCAGTAATGCATACGGATCCGAGATGTGGATCTAATGTTGGCCTAATGCATAAGCTCAAAGTCAACCAGCGGGCTATAGAACGAGCTATGCCCGGTATCTCTCTACGGGGCATCCTCACTTTTTCAATTTTTTTTGTTTGAATTTCATTATACCCTATTGACCGATGTTTTTTTTTCTATATGCATTATTTGACATATTTTTGGATCATCGAATTATCATATGTCATAGGTATTATTTTACCGAGCTATATTTCACAGATTTACAAAATAACTTTTTGCTATTGGCCGAAGCCTCTTTTGAACTTTTTTCATTTGCCAAATGATTTATTTGCCATATTACCATTTACCACAGCGAAACAATATTTTACGGAATATTATTTGGTCTTAAATATATAGCCGCTTACTTGGTAGTATTTTCAATATTAAATTAAAATAGTGTCATAAAAAGTCAATATGTTGTGCTACAAAATTTAGTGACAGAAACGAATCGCTGCAAAACCGACATCACGCAGTCTTGTCTGCCCAACGTATGGAGTGTAAATATGTAAACCCGCGTAGGTGCTGAGGGGCGAGTTGGCCCGCGAGCTGAGGAGCAGGTGGTCGGTGAGCGTTAAAACCATCTGTGACGATAAGCAGTGGACCGCGTGATCGAGTGGGACCGCCGGAGCCGTGACAGAAACAATGCTTGCTGCATGTTGCGTGCCTGCTTGCATGCTGCAAAAGTTTTAGGCGAAATCAAATTTAGTCAATATTTTTCGAACTTATGATAGGTACCTACCCCTCTTTACGCGATATAATTAGAAATGAGGAAATCCGGCTGAAGTGGCAATGGGCTGGCCATATAGTTTGAAGGACCGATAACCGTTGGGGAAAAAAAGGTCCTTGAATGGCCACAACGCCTCGGAAAAAAGGGCACAGGACGCCCCACGACCAGGTGTACTAACGACCTGAAGAAGACAGCGGGTATCTGCTGGATTCAGAAGTTTCAGGACCAGTCAGAGTGGCGCTTGTTAGGAGAAGCCTATGTCCAGCAGTGGACTTCCAAACTCTGATGGATGGATGGATGGATTCATTTATGTTTCTAAGTGTACTTACAATAAAGAATTTTGTGTTGTTGTTATATAAGTATAAAAAACACAGAACTCTACAAATATTAGTACCTAAACGGGTACTATGTTTTTCGTAGAGTTCTGTTTTCACTATGACAAATCATGATTTCTTTAGTAGATGAATGTTCCTAAAGTTACTAATTGTTTTGATGACTATTCAGTTTTCGTTCAAAGTGTTGTTGTGTACATAAAATACTACGTAGTTACTTTACTAGTTAGCATCGCCATCTCCGTAGTCCGTAGCGGGATCGAAGTCCGCGAGTCCGCGACCGCAATACGACATTCCGTTCAACTCATGTTGTGTATCATCAGTATTACGATTGCAGCATTTGCATTATACATGGAATGGGAACTGTTCTCAACCTCTGTCCTCATATATTATTATTATTTTGAAACCACCAAGTAGGTGGTGAGACTAATGAGTTGTATTAGTGCTGCAAATGTAGTTTGCTATTTATTTTTTTATGTTTGGTTGTAAAAAAAAATCATCCATATATCCGCTATGTGAAGTGAAAACTTGTACGGCCATATTAATAAACATAGACTAAAGCAAGAGTAACTTTAAAACTTGTCGTAAATAAGATTTAATTAAATTCAGTATTAATAAATATAGAGTAACGAAGAAGTAAGCTACTCCGAGTCTAATCTCAGAATCAAAGTTAGTCCATGTCGCTACATAGTTTAGCGACTGATTAGGCGTGGACTAGGCGTGCATTGACGACATTGACGTTGACTTGACGCATATCAAGAGTGCTTCGTTGTTCTAACTAAACGTCATTCACATTGATATTTTCTTTGACCTTTTCTTCTTCATCCCAGTTAACTGAGCGAGCACGTTTTTGGTTCATGTAAATCAATTTTAAATTTAACAAGTAACCATAGCATGAAACAAACTGCGAGGAGCGAAATTAGGCGCTTGAAATTGAAAGCTGATCACGTCGTTTGAAGTTGTCAATCCCAAAATATTGTTGTCACTGTCATTTTAATGCATGAAGTCATTCACTGACTCACTCTTTTTACTTTTAAATTACAAAGGTTGCCATATTTTACTCGTTGAAACCGGACTAAGAAATGTATTGTTAGTTCGAGGTTACTCCATATTTATTAATAACATTGCAATTACGAAGTTATTACTTAGTTAATCCAGAATTAACTAGTCCAAGTGTAGCTTCAGATGATGCTTGGATTAAGCGATTTTTATTAATAAGGGTGCAAGTGTTTATAAGTTTATAGCATTGGTTTTGCGCACACGAACGTCCAATATATTGGGATTGGGATTATTGGTAGCGAGTGCAGAAAGATATAAATATGTTTTGTGTTGCCATATGTAAGAAATACAAAACATTTTAATTGTTAATGCTGCTTAAACTGTCAACGTGAGACATAATGGCAGATTTGTTTTCTAATCAAACAGTCCCATACAGTGTAAATTATCGCCAAAGATTTTTTAGGTACCCGCTGGAACGTAGCGTAATAAATTCATAAATTACCTGATGATAAATTAGATCCGATAGTTGATATTATCTAATGAGAGAATCTCAAATACTTTCATACGTAAAATTTTCCTTGTCGACCACGCGGAAAAATAACAAGTTTAAAGAGTTTTTAAACTGAACCATGACTACGTAAAAATCGCGCTCTGGAAAATATGGAATATATTACAATATGTGGTACTTGAAATGAGCTGATTAAAAGTTTTATTTTATACCGAACATAGCGTCTTTAAAATATTTAAAATTTATGGTTTTAGTCTATAGTGTGCCAAATTGTATTTAGTGTAACGTCCCACAGGCTGTGTAATCAGTGAACGACTAAAGATAATTCGAAGAATAATCTAATTTTTCAAATTCTGTTAACATGTTCATATTATACGAGCTAAAATTAACCATAACCTTCTAAAATTAGAAATGGAATTTTTACGCTCCGAAATTCAAAACAAAGTTTGTTGTTACGCCAAAAGAAATTGACCATTCGGTTTCACAATGATCTGTAGTTCAGATAGTGACTGCGTTGTTTTGGAACGATCACAGATCACGGGACTCGCGGAAGGAAGTGGGCGGGTAGCTAGTGTGCATGTTTATGCCACGTTTCTCATTTCTGGGAACCGAAGCGGTATGATAATGACTCCCATTATAAGGCCAAAGTTGAATTGAATAATAGTTTGCCTGATCTCTTTGTCTTTCTCTTTTTTTAACTTACAATAAGTTAATGCTTGACCACAATCCCACTTGATAGTAAGTGGAGATGTGGTCCAGGATGGTGAGCGCACTTAATAAAAGCCTATTCACTCTTTTCTTGAAGACATCCACGTCATAGGTGGGTGGGAACGCTGACGCAGACAAGCTATTCTATTCCTTCTCATTTGCTATCTACTCCACATTTTCAAAAACTCCACATTTTTAAATTCTTCGTATTTATAATATTAACTTTGGATTTGTACAAATTAATTGTTAATCCATGTACCTAAGGAGGTAGTAAGTAGTGCAGACGCAAGACTTTGTTGATTAAGCAGTCCGACCACCATAAAATTCGAATAAAAAAAGTCTCAACAGTGAAACAAGGTATTGCGTCTTCAAAGTTCTTAACAAATAAAACACACCATAACAAGCACTATTTGAATGTGTCACGAAGAGAAATAAAACATTATGGGCTTGTTTCACAATCTTCAAGTAGAGTCCTAAATAAGCTATTCGCCGGTTATAGTGACCTTAAAGTGTCATTTTACATACACGAAATGTCAACTTAACCAACGAATAGCTTACTTCGGACTTACTTGAAGATTGTGAAACAAGCCCTATGTCTAATAAAACCTCAACAAGTACCTCCACTTGTTTACAGGTCCATTTTACATACTTTATGCATATTTAATATTGATATTAAACTACGTAGTTTAGATGAGTGCAATCGGTCAGTTACCCTTTAATTAAATGTAGGTATTTACATGATAATTTCTATTTATCGCTGTAATATTCCGTGCTCTTATCTTATTTTAATATGAAGTAATGTAAGAAAATAACATCTAACGCAGACCTAATGTTTATTCTTTAAAGCGGGAAGGGTCCTACACAGTAACAGTTCAATAAAATAGTCATCCAATTAGAGAAATGTGATTACATTTACCGTATTAATGTAAACATGTTTACAAAGAGAAGATGGATGAATCGTATTTTACGAGAAAGGTTATGAAAAGGTTCAAAACGATCGGGGAATGTTGAAAGAAAACAGGAAGATCTAAAAGAGATGAAATTGATAAGGTAAATTATATTATTAATAGCTGTTATCCACTTAAAGGTAAAACGATTACTAAATAAATAAAAAGCAATCCTAACATAAAATTCAAATAAACGTATAGTTGTGTGTCGACGAATCGTAAGGTTGAATGTAAAAAAATGTCCTACGCTTCGGTGACTCTAAGACACTTCTAGAAATCTAACGCCCAAACTCAGAGTTACTAACATAACTATATTATATTATATTAATTATAACATGACTAACAAGTGTCAATGTCATAGCAGTATGGTGTCAATGTGTGGGTGTGTGTACTTGTACGAATATGGAGTTGGTATTACTATGGGTGCTTCACTGAATTTGTTGTTGGGATTACGTCCGTCTTTTTTTACGTCCGTGGCAATAACGTAATTTTATTGATTTTCTGTGGTCACCAATATAGTTTCTTGTTAACGATAAGAACACGCTACACATTATGGTCGGGTGCAATGTAGCGTTAACTGGCAGCACGTGTAAAGCGAGCTGCACGAGCTACTTTTAATGGCGGTAGTAGCATTTTAATTTGTGGCGGTAAGTACATTTAGCCATCCGTCGGAGATACCAAGAATCGTTCTCCTTTTGAAATGATTTCAATTTTAAAGTGTCCGGGTGAAACTCAGACATGTGTCATGTAAAGCCCAATCTAAACTAATATTATAAAGAGGAAAGTTTGTAACCACCGGCTAAACAGTTATTCGAGTACTACGAGTATATCCACCGATAAACGATTAAGAAAGTACAATACTTACGTACCTTCTCGTAACTAATCGTACCATGTCTGCTTTTTAATTACCTTTTACTGTTATCGATACACGTGTTTCGAGTTTACTACGTTTGAGTAATACACACGCGTGCGTAGTACAATTACGAGGTAAAAAATATCATCGTGCTAGAATGATTGTGAACAAATGAGAAAAGTTATTAATATTGAGCACGTATAATCAATTTCACTTTATGTTCAATTGAACGCATGTGGGCTCTCCCTGCCTCTATCATATACTCTTTATATTCGTAGATGCACAATAGGCAATAAAATCGATTATTCTGATTTGTGATAATTGCAATCTGCTATCTGGTATATATGTTACCGGATATCTGTATAATGCAGGTATTCAACACAATTCCTAAGAAATGTGTATAATACCTGGGTCATTTTGGCAATGTATTAAATTATATGAATATTATTCACCATTACATACTTTGCCTAGGTAATGTATACGTTTCCCAACTACTGTACAGAATACCTGCAGGTCCACCGGCAATGAATAAAGTTAGATTTGGGTATGTGTAGTCAACTTGGATGGAGGTTGGAATTAAGAATTTACTTAAAAACACACTCAAAACAAATTGTAACCTGCATGAATAGATATTTTTTTATACATTTTAAATTAATGCTTGACCGAAATCACACTTGATGTTAAGAAGAGATGCAGTCTAATGGCTCCTACACTACACTGCTCGCCTACACAGCTTCGGATTTTTCAAAATTGGTGACAGAATCGACTTAGTCAACCCCGACCCCACGTAGTACTAGTCTGCCCTACCCCTAGAGTGAATGTAAACCCCGGAGGCGCGGAGGGAGAGCAGCCCCCGCCCGCTGTAACCAACTGCATTCATGGAGTGCCTGCAGTTTGTTACGCAAGGGCGGAGGGGCTGCACTTCCCGCAGTGCCGGAGACGTTAGGAAGCCTGTTTGTGTATCAAAAACCCCTAAATTCTCCCTAAAAGTGCATATGTCACCGGAAGTTAACAAGAACCGCAAATTTACCAATATACAACTAAATGAATATTACTCTAACTGAAATATTCGCTACTTGAAAGTTGGCCTTTTGAAAAGTGTCATCATAAAAGGCAGACCAAACGTACAGTTGGCAACTGTTAGGTTGGGAAATAAAAAAAAATATGTGATAAGTTGGCAAATGATAAATCGGCCAAACAATTTTCCGCGAAAAGGCAGAGAACCATCTTTTACACACATTACCAACTACGCATGGAGTATTGTATAGAATGCCTGGGCCAAGTATGAAATAAATAATATTCCAAACGTTACCTGAACGTTTTAGATGTTCTATACATTGCCTAGGTATTGTATAGAATACTGGTTTATACAGATTTCCGGTAACATATATATTACCGGCAATCTGTATTAGTTCGGTATTATACACAATACCTGGTAATGTATGAAATACCGAAAACGTTCAAGGGATGTATGAAATATTATTTATTTCATACTTCGCCCAGGCATTTTATACAATACTCCATGCGTAGTCGTTAATGTATGTAAAAGACAAAAACAAGGAAGTAGGAGATGGGCGAAACGTGAGAGCAGGCTGTAAATAAGACGAATTTTTTGGTATATAATTTAGTCTTGTCTAGTCCGTTAAGTTCTATCACAGATTACATATGGTTCGTGGCCGAAATCGGGTCTCTCCTTTTAGTCAGATCTGGATCCAGTTGTAAATTCTCGCAGATTAGTCGCGGTTAGAAGCTACTTAATATATTTTTATTTATTATTCTAATTAATTTATAAAAAAAACGTTTTTGAACAAATACCTCATCGTGTTTTATTTGTCTATCACTTTATAGGTAGGTCTAGATTGATAATGAATTAATGTTGACCACACATAATTATCTTTGAACTCTATTATATAATCTATTATAACTCTATTATAATTATAATCTATTAACTTCATTCATTGCCGGTGGACCTGCAGATATTCTGGACAGTAGTTGGGAAATGTACTATACATTACCTAGGTAAAGTATGTAATGGTGAATAATATTCATATCATTTCATACATTGCCCAAACGATCCAGGTATTATACACATTGCCTAGGTGTGTTGATTACCTGCATTGTACAGATATCCGGTAACATAATTATAATATAATGGAGTAAGAATGGATGTTCCGGCCGAAAAAATTAATAACGCTTCACACTCATAGCTCCACACTAGGATTCCCTGTGTCCTGAGTGCCATGGACAACACACAAAGACAAGGACATTTACACCCAGACCGAGAGCAAAAATTCAAACTCATCATTCAGATTTCCACCTTGCTGGGAATCGAAGCCAGGGCCCTTGGCGCATCGATCCGGCATGGTAAACATTGCGCCACACTTTTTTAAATAGATTTTCTATACATCTTTGTGTTATAAACAATGGAGTTGTGAAGTTTACCCTTTAGGGAATGGATTTTCGAAAATTCTTTTCTTTCCACTGTCAGTCAAACAAAAACAGTTTGTTGAGCACATGTTATTTACTTATTTCATGTTTCAATTACGGTACGCTTACTATTAAGAATCTCGACCCTAATCATAGTTTCCTGTTACCAATAGCTATGTATAATCTGTTGACGAGACAGTAGATAACTAGTTTCTTTTCTTGTCACAGGGTCCGGTGAACCACCCGTGTGGCAGCGAGCGCCTGCCACTCAAGTAGTACCCATGCCCGGGTGTCTGGCAGCTGGAGCGATACTGAAGCCACGTGGTGCACCTTCCACGCGTGCTGAATACCAGGTGAGTGATGAGGCAGTCTATACAATAGGGTCTCCTAAAATCCACAATTACTAAGTTCATTCTGCGTTCCCAGGATAAGCAATTTAGATTAACTATTATATCTACCTATAGCGCAATATTTAGCGGGTGTGTGATCAGTGTGATTCTTTGTGGTGTATGACGTAAGACATTCTTAATGACCAGTTTGCTAAATTAAGATGCTACACACTCATAACGTTACAAACTCATAGCCACACACCAGGATTCCCTGTCTTGAGGGTGCCATGGACAATACACAAAGATAAGAACACACACACCCAGACCGAGAATAGAAATTCAAACTCATTAAAATTTCCGCCTCGCTGGGAATCGAACCCTTGGCACGGCGGTCCGCCATAGTAACCATTGCGCCTCACGCGTCGTCAAGACCAATCACAATGAAGAAAATAAACCAAAGGAGTTGTTAACACTGAAAATAAGATATTAAGATTACCCCTCAACATTACGGCACAAAGATCTTATTACATAGTAAAATAAGTAAATAAACAAAAAATATGTCCCCGCTTTAGTTTTGTGCGGCAGTATATCGGTTTGCTCAATAGGCCGTGGTGACCACTTAACGTAAGCAATAATTAACATAAAGAAACTTCTGATGAGAAGGGGAAAAAGATAAATCGCTATGAGTGTGAAGCGTTTGTTTATTTATTTAATGATGTACTGGTTTTACAATGTTAATGGTAGTAATTAAAGATATTTGTTCCGTTTTACTCTGCCAATGCCAGTGACAAAATTCCTAACATAATAAAAAAAAACATCAAAGTTGTTTCATAAAAAAACTAATCTATGAAAGAAAACTAAAATTTTTCCTCTTATTCCTCCAAACTTTCACATTTATAAGAATTAAGTAGGAAAGTAGGAATAAATGTACAGGTTTAATTTAAAATTATTTTTGGGAGTGTTGTTTTTGTAGTATTCACACGTAATGGTACTAAGCAAGCACGATAACTTTTAAGGTTTAGCATTTTTGATACATTTATCAATATATTGACGATATCAAGATTTTATCAGTTAAAAGGCAAAACACAGCATGCTGTATTGCTGTAATAAATAGCAATTAACAAAGTGACGTCACACGTGCGCTCGGGTTTATTCGGAAACTGTCGGCGTGTTTTCGGTACTGGATTGAATCCTGTATTTTTAATTTGATATAACTTTTAAATTATAGCGAATAAAATAAAACTAAAACAGTTACTTATATTATACATATGAATTTTCCATTTATAACAAAAAAAAAATATTCAAATACTCAATTGAACGATGTGCAACGTAACAATGTTATGGTCGACAGAATGATAATAGTGTTCTTTATAACATCGAAGGCCGTATGAATAGAGACACAAACCATTTATTTTTACAACATGCTCGTACCTATGGAACTCGTTTTTAAATCGCCGATGTGACTGTCTAGTGAAAGTAATAATGATGTGCTTACCTACATTTGGTTACCGATATAGACATAAGTGCATAATAGATATTTGAACGGCCGGATCAGCCGGATGTAGTCGCAGAGGTGTACCCAAGGTGAGCAGACAGCGAGGCGGCAATACGCACGACGACCTCTATGGTAGTTTTACTGGTTTTTTCTAAATAAATTATGCTTTTTATAGCCGCTGTAGAAATTCAATACCGTCTGGTTAACATAATACCGACTAAAAGATCTTTTGAGTGGATTGTTGAATATATTAATTTTTTAGCATCAGGCAGACGTTTAATACAGTTGTACATAGATTAAATATGCAATAGAGTGTATTAGGCGAATAGATTGGGTGCACCAGAGATGTCATTACGAGTATAATGTATGGGGCGATTGTAGGATCTCATAGATCGTACACATTGATGAAAAAAAATCAGTGTTACCCTACAAAAAAAAAACATGCCGCAAAATGAACGGGTTCGATTCCTGGCTAATAATATTGATTTTAAAAAAATCTAATTATGCAATTTTGGTCTCCGTCAAAATCGGCCCCGAGACTCATTTGACCACTTTTCGTTATTCCTCATAGTTTTGAATTTATCCATCCACGCCCATTTCAAAAATCCACCCTGTATACTCTTCCGGCAGATACTTGCAACCGCTAGAATGTTCTGGCTGTTCTGTTCTGTTGAATCAGAATGGTCTGTTTACATATTATACTTTTTAAACAATTGAAAGAATTTTCCCTGAAAATTTGAACCTGGTGGTTATGAATTAATATTCTGGCCTGGCACATACGTGCAACCCTCAAAATAGGTTGGCAATTTTTTTACACTTAAACATATCTAAATTACAACCTATTAAAATAATAATTTTTAAGAATATGGATGTATTTCCGAAATAAAATGATTATTATTATTATTATTAAAATTGTAACCTTGTGGGAGCAGGTTAAAAAAAATATTTTTTCGCATTTTCAAAAATTTAAGGGATGATGACGCAACCGCGAGATGCCTACTAGAACGGCGGTACTTTCTTAATTGACTGATAATAAAACATCATTTAAAAAAATCCAGTTTTGTGGGAAACGCGTTAGTTAGATACTTCAGTAGCTCTTGGACTAAGAACTGTACTTTGTTAAATCGAAATGGAAATGGAATCATGGGATCGTCTAGGGACCGCTCTGGATCATGCGCATGTTGCATGATGGACCGTCATGCAAGTTCGTCATGCAAGCCTTAATAGTACAAAATATGTGCATGATGAACAGATGCATGATCGTCTAGGGACCACATTAGTTTTTTTTCGTTCCGCAACCTTGATAAGTGGCGTGACAGTGTCTTCAGAGTTCCAGACGGTGAGGGCTTCGATGAGAGGTGGACACCTTGACTTAAATTAAATAACTTTCTGCTTGCAATATATTACTTTACCGTTATGATAGTAGTGTAGAGTATTGTTGTTTATAAAACATACTCACGTGATACTTACATGTCGCCAGGTGTCTTATCGTCGAACCTTGATATTATACAATATCTTGCATTATTGTTTACAAAACATAATGATAGTTTGCAACCTTTCAATACTTTATAACTAAAATGTCGCTATCGCAAAGAATTAACTGATAAGTTATACAATTATTTTAATAAAGAAACAACTAATCTCGTGTTATTTTGTAAAGTTAGAGTGAGTCAAGTGCGATTTGGCAGACTTCTTATACCTCTCGAGAAATATATTAACTATAATATTAGTTATGAGTTATTCCTTATTAAGTGACCTCTAGACATACCTACTTTATGAACTGATTGTTTGTTACATCCGTATTAGGTCCCCTGGGTACGCCCATGCCGACAAAAGACAAAATATGTCCTTTGGCAAGATTGTCACACTATACCTAATCACTTCATACTACTGTAGAAATTGTATGGATGTGACATCATTGGATGTGACACGATTTAAAACACACTGAAGTGACGTTATAGTTATAGCACATGCGGCGTGGTGAAATGGCCCCGCTAATTATACGTCCACGTGTATTTTCATGTTTTACTCTTTAGCATCGTTATAAAGGACATCACAGCTTAGTAACTTCAGCAATGAGTTGATATTAAAATAGCTAAATGTCACAAGAATTCCAAAAATCTATACATCTATACATATATACATAGCTGTGATAGTTTTCCTTGTTAATTCATCATATTATAACCTATTTTTGAGAAATTTTTGGGGGGGACGACGACACACGACTCTATCAAAAATTTGCTTTAAAGCCAAATATTTCGCAAACGGGCCCCTAATCCAACAAATCCAAAAAGGTTACCTGTAGGGGTTTTCAATATTTTATTCTACGATTCTGGAGTTTTAATAAATATGTATAGGTATGCCAAATTACGAAATTGTAATATGTATAAAGTTGAATTAATAAATATAAATTATGATAACTATTGTGATATAAGTACTTAGATAAATTGTAATTTAATTTATTTCATGATAATTAATAATTTAAGTCAATGATTCTGAGGTTTTAATAAATATGTATATGCCAAATTACGAAATTGGAATAATAAGTTGAATTAATAAATATAATTATGATAACTGTTGTGATATAAGTACGTAGATAAATTGTAATTTAATTTATTTCATATTAATTAATAATTCATGTCAATGATAAATGTATGTTATTTAATTTTTGTCTAATTTAATTTGTATGTTTTGGGAAATAAAGGCTTATATTATTATATTATGCCAAATTACAGCTTTCTAGCATAATGGTCTCGCCGCGCCGCTTTGCTTCGGACAGACGGACGAACGGACGGACATGATGAAACTATAAGGGTTACGATTTTACTTCGGGACCCTAAAAAATATCGCTGATCCTGAAATTTTGGGGTAATTCGTGACCATAAATAAACAAATTAGGATTAAACACAGACGGTGTTTTGAAGGTGAAAATATGTGAAATAATGTGTAGAGAGCAGCTTGGTTCGCTTCGTTTCCATATATTGGTATGGCAGCGAAGGGAACTCTTATGTGAAACTAAAACACTATCCGAAATTCATTTCTCGCTCTCTGTAGTGGCGAGACTGCTTAGTGATATTATGTCTGGCGGACCCAGACAGAGGAAAATTTAAATGTTAACGACGACGCGACGCGACGGCAAGAGGGGACGGGAGTTCGGGCCCGGGGCTCCGGCCACCGCCCGCGTCGAACGACCTCGAACTCAGGGCCCTTACCACCTCAAGACGCTTATATTTATTTTCGTCACGCTACAGACAATACATTAATAGGAGTATGGGTTTTAAATTTTAACGTCGCGGAGACCTAACGCCATAAGGGGTATAGAATCGCCATGATCTATAATAGCTCGAAGTATAAAATCCGTAAATTTTATAAGTATAATAAATTATACTGTTTGCTGCTAACTATTTACTCGTCTGTTAAATTCAAGAGACAAACTTGTAACATTTTATACGAAAGAATTTTTGATCATTTTGATGAAAATACACATTTATAGGTGCATTATGTGAAAAGTGCCCTGTCGTAAGCCATTAATAAACTGCTGCCGCTATGTTTAAAAGAAGTAATAGATTTTTCTTACTGAGAATTCTTGTGTGCATGCATTAATAATATACAATAAGCTAATAAATTTTAGTCAGTAATCGTTAAACGGATCTGGGAATCTGGAATTTTAATTTCGTTTTAATTACGGTAAGTATGGTGTTTGTGAAACCTGACCATGTAGCGCGTTGTGCGGTGGAACGTTGGCCGGCAGTATTAAATTGAACAGTTATTGAAAAAAATCCTCATTAAACGGACGGTACAATACGCACAGAGAGCTCACGTCTCTCTGCCATCCAAACGATTCTAACTAAACCATCCATCATGAATTTGAAATTGTCAACACTACGAATTGTCCATCTTTGAATCCTGTTTAAGAGCTCCATCTGAGAAGTCGGTGCTCCCGCCCAGAGATGGGAGCAAGTACTCCATATGAGGTCGGACTTGTGCTTTATAGAGCAGCACATCCGAACATAGGTGTTCGGATGTGAAGTATTGCTTATTGCTTTGCTCTATTGAACACACCCAATTTTTTTGAGGCTAGTGTGGCCTTAACCTCCAAGTGGTCCCTAAACTGGAATTCATTTGTACAGTCGACAACTAAAATCTCAATTCTCTTGGAGATGTTAAGAGGAACATTATGAAACTTTGGGTGCTACTATAAATGGGGAATTTTTTCACGGCTATTGCGCAAATTTGTATCTTCAATAGGTTCAAATTGGACTAAAAGTCTGTCTCATTCATCCGCTCCAGAGATGTCTCGAGTTCATTCCTTTGACTGTTAATCCTTCTATGTTGTAGTTGTTCAGTATTACTTTTAACAACATTATAAATTACTGGCCTTGTTTTTTTCTTTTTAGTTTTTTACGCAGTCCAGTTTTAATATTTTTTATATTTATCTTTATTCTTTTCTTTTCTTTTTTCTTTTTATTTCATTTAGTATTTTTTGACATTTTACTGTATTTTCTTTAGCTCCTGGAAAGTTACTGTGTAGCATAACCGGTAACCGGAACATGCTCTTTTTATTGTCGATTAGAGTAGCACCTTTCGCCTTGTTATCTTTCACAATAGCCTTTGAATTTAAGGTAGTTACAATAGTACAGTAATGACTGACACAGTTATTACTCCATGTGTAGTATCCCACGCTCACAGTTCAGGCCCAGAGGCCCGACGCCCGCCGCGTTTTTTGTGAATGAAAGAGCAAAGCTGAGAGGACAATGGAATGAGTGTGCTTATGGCGCCTCGCTGAGTTCGACATAGTGTAGTTGCCGTACAAGTAATAGAAGTTTAATTTCCCACTTTCATTGCTTGAATTCCAATGATATGGTCAAGTTGTCTACAAGTTGTAATATGATTAAGATACACCACAGAGAAACTTATCATTGATTATAAGATTACATGCAGATTGCAGGTACATAATTTCGACCCCATAATTTTCCCAACGACTGTACTCAAGTCTCCTCTCACAATGTGATTGACAGACTTTTGACCTTTGATATCTAAATAGAGAACTCTTAGGTGCACATGTCCGCAGAGTACTCCAGACGCTTTTCTTTACTGAGCGAGTTGAAATTACCTAATTTGTAATAACTTTGAAAATTAGAGGTGTGTGCAGGATTTACATTTAACTCCCCTTAAAATGATCCTTTTGCGGCAGGCCTAAGTTTAAACCATCACTGCTAGGCAGTTTGGTTAATAAATTTATACTACTGGTTTGTGTACGCTGTCCGTCTGCTTAAAGCCGCTGACTCCGCTACATGTTAACGTGACTCATCGAGCCACCGGCCACCCACGCTCAACGATGCCGCTTATGGTTTCCTGTATTGAGATTTACAAGATGCAATTACTTTGCACGTTCGTCCAAACAGAGCTTTGCATTACAATGGACCCAATAAGACAAGAGTTGTTTGTTACTTGGTCATTTAATTATTAGGATTTTTTACGATTCAAAGTTTGGCATATCTATAATATCTATACTAATATTATAAAGCTGAAGCGTTTGTTTGGTTGACCGCGCTAATCTCAGGAACTACTGGTTCGAATTGGAATTTTTTTTTGTGTTTGATAGTCCATTTATCAAGGAAGACTATAGGCTATATAACATCATATATTTTAGTAGTTAGTTTTTTCCACAAATTAACGCGGGTGAAACCGCGGGGAGCACAGCTAGTTTTAGATAATTTTCAAAACAATCCAGTTGTTATGGAAAGATAATTTCTCAATAGTCAAACGAGTTAAGAATTTAGGATTACTTCCAAATATCGATAAAAGACCTAAAATGAAATACAGCAACTTGTTTCAGGGCAACTGCTAGCTAACTCTTGATGGTTTCTCCCATGACCATACAAATGTTTTTAATACCTAGCATTTGTACGTACTTAGTACCTATCTGCAAAATGTATCATCTTTGTATAACATAATTTGCTTCTATGCGTAATCATAATCGTACCTAACGTTGTTTCCTGATTCTCAAGGAAACAGTCTTGATTAGCTAGATTTTTATAATACCTCAACGAGATAAATTACTTCAGTTTGTTGTTAAATATAAATCGAACTGGCTAGAAATATTTTACAACACAGTGTAAGTAGGTAAGTAGGGAATCGGCACAATGACTGTTATCTGTTTACTGTTTACATGCGCACTCTCGCAATAGAGACTATCGAAGGTGTATCATGTGATAGCTACAGGAAAACAGTGCAGTATATAAACCACTGTCCTGGATTTAAATTTTGATAAATGGACGCAACGGTCATTCGTATTCGTTGGTGTTATGGGCCCCGCGCCGGGTGAATGACTGGGTCTTCAACCTGAGATGTTATAATGACGCATTAAATTGCCCACCGGCTCCTGCGCCGTCCTTGGACTCGGCCATTTATAGAATAGAAAAAACCAAACATCATGCTCACGGGTATTATAAGGAAACTGCGCATATACAAACAAGTCATTACGCTTTTCGTCGAGACAATGACTCTTTGGTTTCTTTATTTGACCAAACGTTTTACACTTACCAAGAAATAAGAATACCGAAAATGTCCAGAGATTCGGAAAATTGTAACCGTGTCAGATGTTGACGTCTTAAGATTCTAAGAACTTTTTTAATGATTTATGTCCGTGTATATTTCCTGAAAACTTGGCGTTGAACGCCAAAACATTGCGAAATTTGGGAAACCTCTTCAATATCCACCGTCAAACTTGCGGTGACATCAAAGGCATTATCGCCGAGTTTATATTACTTGCTCCCCGACAATCTCCGTCTTTAACCAAAACCCGAAACCGAGATAATTGGTACCATTCTAATACCAAGAGAGGTACCTACCATGTATTTTTATTTTCTATATGCTTTATGTATGCTTGTTGTAAAATAATAATAAAAAATATTATGAATCCCCAAATAATTGGGTTATCTAAAATCTAATTAAGTTGAAAATGAAACATTTTAATACGTTTAATAAATTAAAGGTTATGGTTAAAAAAAATTTTCGTCCTTTTGAAAGACTTGAATTGAAAATGGTGAGAAATTCTGAGATGGCGACATGGCGTAAGTAGGTATAGCGACAATCGTGTACGACAAACTTTTCTAAAATAACCAATTATTTTACACGAAATTACATTTAATTGTGTAAAGACGATTAAAGACGTATGTAGGTATGTCTTTAATTTTAATATTTTAATACACCATACAATGTAAACAGAAATAAAGAATTGACATTCTCTTTAATTGCACTAATTGCTAGTTGGTAGGTTCACGAATTTTACAATGTTTATATTTGTCCTCGACAACCGTATACTGTCCATCGTTTCCAAAGTCGTACTTTGGTAATGCTTTAAGGCGTATTAGCACACGATCGATATAGATAAGTTGCATACTTACTTAGGTACTGCTGAAGTTAATGAAAAGCATGATAAAAGGTTCACGTTTGTGAATGGCATGCACCTGCTACTTCCTTCTCACAAGTTCTAATGACACACTCTGTAATTGTACGTATAATTTTCTCGTGGGAATAATGGGTCATGTGATTGTCGTGCGATTTTGTGTGAGAAGAATCACATTTACTCAATACAATCGTTGTAGTATCATTCAACCGTAAGGAGGCTTGCACCTTAGACTACAAGGTGCCTCAATCACCAGACACGTTTAGATTGTCGAGCGAATAGATTTTTCAAGCTTTTATTTAACTTGCAATGCATGTATGTATCTTGTATTTTCGGCTCAAATTTTGCAAGCTTAATTAGAACTGACTGACATAATAATACTTTAAGTAAAGAATAAGGAAGACAGTTTTTCATTAAATTATTTTTCACTTTTCAAGTCATTTTGTTTTCTTTTTAAAGGCAGATCGATTTTTTATTTAAGTTTTTTAATGGCTCTAGACTTCTCGAGTCTAGACAATCTTAGTATCTATTCTGTCGTATTGTTAGTAAATATGCTATTCGAAAATATGCAAGTCGCAAAAGTACGCGTATTTCGAATATGGAATTTTATCTGTGTTGTTTGAGAGACTTGCATCGACGGTGGCATGGCAGTGTGGTGCGGTGGTGCGGGTGAACCGGGCGAGACGTGGTATGGCCGGAATGCAGCCTCCTCGGTGCAACGGATCGGCATGCACCGGCGAACGACCGCGCCGGCGCGCCGACAGTGCCGCCACTCGCTACGTACTGTCAGATCCCAGCCGACCGCGAGCGCATTCCCCTAGCTTGATTCACACCACAGAACATCTAATAATTAGTTAGAAAGGAGTTGTGGGCGGGGCAGGCGCGCCAAGACTATGAGCAAACGTGCATACTTCACAAAAACACGCGATCGCGCCGTTTAGTGACTCGCGACCTCCAACGGAGAAAAGTACTGCGAAACACTGCGACTAAATTACGTGAAAATGCCTTCATGTGCGGTAATTACTTGCCGTGCACGAAGCCAAGTGCTTAACATAAACAAAGGAAGCGTTTCTTTTCATCGGTAAGTAAAAAAACTACGATATTTTAGTTTAAATCCTTCAAAATGTCCTTCAAATAATTCTTTTCCCAAAAAATATACATTGCGGGCTGCATGCGCTCGTCATTTTTATCACATCAATTCGAACGCGTAATGTATTGCGTAGAAGTAGCTCTAGTGTTGGTCGTAGTAAAAGATGACATCGATATTCGATAGATTCTTTCGAAGTTATAATAAAAACAACGTTCTTAAGTAATGTGAATGTGGCCATATAAATTTAATATTTTATGCATTGAAATATAGTTTGAAAGAACATTGACGTATTTTACACGTAGTAACACTGGTTTATATTATATTTTTCAGTTAGATTTTTGGCAGGATATTGTTGTTTGAAGCAGTTACTTCTTGTTTATTATTTTGTTAAAATCTATATCTAATCTAGCGTTCATGAGTACCGTCATTGAACCTAGGTGGCATGCCTATGAGTACCGCCATTTTGAAAATCGGCAGTTGGTTTGATCACACGGTGGTTCAAATTGTTAGTGCAGCGCCACGTTACACTAGGGGTCCTAGGTTCAAATTCCATATCTGTAAAATTTATGGAATCCACATTTTCATGTTTTATTCTAATAGAATTTAATGAATTTTAGTTTCCCGAAAGATTCAGTTATACGAGCTCAGTGGATCGCTGCAACAGGCAACCTGACTGGATTCCTACTAAATGTTATTTTTTATGGATTTAAGGTAAACCTTTATTTTACCATCTGTCGACCTTACGAAAATAAATACCGATAAAAGTTTATCGTCAGTCAATCCTTAAGCTACAGTGCCACGCCTCTCATGCACACATAACAACCCTCGTGCGTATTTGTTCATTTTCGTAGTAGTAAGCAAATGGAGGGGATCGAAACGGCGACAGCGGTTCTCGTACAAATTACGCGCTATGCCCTTTCTAACTAATTATTAGATGTTCTGTGATTCACACACTTAACACCCGCCCAACAGCATCATTCCTCACTAGGTTGGTTACATCATCGTAGAAAACTGCTGACGGCTTTATCTTTTAAAGAGAAAATGAGACACTGTGGATTGGTAGGAGGAAAATTTCTAATAGTTGTTTAGGATAAAACTGATATAACTTTGAGTAGATGACTAGATGTATTTTTCCTTATTGGAAACCAAAATGAGGATTATCTGTTCGTTATGCAATTATTTGTAGGATATTTAAAGATTTTAAAATACAAAATGTCCTTTGAATAAGATGGTTTCAAAACACCTTTTATTATGTTATTTTCCACTTTACACTAAAATATGATTTATGTTTCACAAAAGCCTTATCTGGAGCAACTGAAGTAGAATATATTTATGATAAATGTAACTTTATTTGTTATCATTAATGAATGATTCCGTGTACCTACATTGCATAATTATCTTCAACGTCATCAACATCAATATCCAAAGTGTCTGCCGGAACATGTATCTGATGAGCTCACTGTTATTAGTCAAGTATCATCGTAGGAAAGAATACGTAATATCATAACATATTTACTAAAACCCGGGAAAGTGTGTGTGTGTGTGTAGGGTTCCGAAGGAGCATGTTTATCGAATATTACTCATTAATTACTTATGCTAAAGCCGTGATATTTTTCCTTGTAAATTCATCATATCTTTAACCTATTTTTGAGAATTTTTTCACTTGGGGGAAACACTTGACTAACCAAAATTAGCAGTTTAAAGCCAAATATTTCGCAAACGAACCCCTAAATCCAAAAATGGTCTTAGCAGAGCCATAATATTTTTGAAAGACCTTTTCTACGATACCCTACACTATGGGATACGCAACGAAAAATAATTCTATCATCACGTTACCTGTAACCCTAGGCTGTAACAAAAATCAACTAAGCCGTCGCGCAACGTAGTGAATTTACCACGACACAATATTCACCGGTGATTGACCGGAATCATAGGATAATAATAAATTTCGGACATTCACCAAAACTTGGCCGACAAAACTGATTCAAGTCATATTATTAAAACAAGCAAAGTTAGTCAGAGGTGTTTTTTATACCTATAGTAGTAAATATAGAATCGTTCAAGGAATTTCCATTATAAATGTAGCAGACTTTTTGTTGTCTGATCGCGAGTTCACCGGTCAGACAACGCAGATTACCGATTTTTTGGTTTTTCGTCGAGTATCGAGTCTCTTTAGAGACGGTAAATTCAACGAGACAAAATAAATAGTAATAAGTACGTGTTTAGCAAAACTTTGTTATGATGAGAACATTTTTTTACTAAATGCCATTCACAGGTTACAAGACATTGGCCAATCGGTCTTTGTATTTTCAAATAAAACGGTCACCGACGCGGCGCGGCGCGCGTTGCGGGCAATCCGGTTGAGCCAAGTAGAATGTATAGCACAGAATAAATAATAGTGTATTGGCGAAGGGGTCTCATCCTTCGTGGAATTTGCACTCACACATCAGTGTAGTCAGGTCGTTTAAAGGTGGACTGGCGGCGGCGGCAGCCTTCTCCCTACTTTTTATATGTTATTAAATATCATTATTACATGGTGCCTACCTGCCTCATATTTCGAAGAATCGAAGCTAAAGTCATACCTGAATCTGAATACATATAAACGTAATCAATACTTCAATGTAATGATAATTATGTTTACTTAAGGATGCAATTGTTTACTTTATAACTTTATTTTTCCACGTGGTTTGCTGTTCAGACTACTATGCGGGCACGTGCTCGCCGCCATATTGAAATAATGGAAGCCTTTTGGCGCCAAAGTTGTAGTTTTCGGCGCGAACAATATTGTTACACCTGCAATACGAGTGATTATTATTTTCGTCCTAAAGGGTACTCAACATTATTAATGTGTGAATTATAATAATCTGAATACATATAAACGTAATCATTTCTTCAATATAATTATAAGTATGTTTACTTAAGGATGCAATTTTTTACTTTATAATTTTATTTTTCCACGTGGTTTGTTCAGACTACTACGCGGGCACGTGCTCGCCGCCTTATTAAAATAATGGAAGCTTTGAGCTTTTGGCGCCAAAGTTGTAGGTAGTATTCGGCGCGAACAATATTGTTACAGGCGTTACAGCAATACGAGTAAAATAACTGAAAAGTAAGTGTCACTATATCCATAATAACATTAATAAGTACATACATAATTATTGGAACCTTTACGATACGAAAGCTATGTCCCTAAACGTTTAGGAAGATTGAAGATTTGGAAATAACGAGGTGAACCCTGTATAATTACACTTCTTAGGTCCCCGATATGTATGGGAATACTGTTATGCAACACCTAACCAACAGCATTTTAAGTAGGTATATTTATCGAATCTGTTAAATACGACCTGTTATACTTAACATGACTTGAGCTGATTATTGAGCTATACTATAATGCCAAATAAGATTATACCAAATGAATTCTGAAAGTAGACTGATTGACTTAGATTTTAAGGATGAATTAATATTATATTGTGTAAGTACCGAGAAAAAGGTGTTATTGATGTACGAAACTATGATACACGTACCTATTAAATCCAGTTTTAAGGGACGTAACGTAGGTACATGAGGACCGTGTATGTATGTGTATCGTATGGCAACAACTAGTAGCGATACCTATATAATTAAAAATATTAATACATTACCACTTGAATTTTAAATTGATATAAACGCTTTAAAATGTATGTAGTTATGTAGATTATTTCTATCGTGTTTTTAAATCATTGTACTTTACATATTCAGTTTATGCATGGCCACCTATTGCTACTACATATTTAGGTATTCCCTTTTCCTTTTACGGTTGGCGCCAAAACGCGGAGTGGTTCCACGTTAATGGCCGCCGGCCGTTCATTGCGCTCGCTTGGGTGTATTGGCCGCAACTTGCTACGCGCATCCTGCTTACTACATTTCTTTCGTCTCATTCATCACCGTACTCCAGGTACGCACAGAAGAGGGACGGCTATATCACGTGCAGCGATTTTTGTGCTACAGAAGGACGCTCCCCGAGATCAATGCACTTTTCGAGGACAGCGAGGCCGTTTTTATACGGGTCAAAACTGTGCACCATGGGAAGTAATAGAGATCTTACGCGGACGTGTTTAGGGTGCATTTAGATGTAAGCAGTAGACGCCGACGTCTAGACGCGCTGTGCGGGAAGTTATAGTAAAAGTATGTATGCAGAAAGCATTCCACCCGCCGGAATACCAGGCGCATTGTGCGTACGGTGTGGTATGGTGGCGGCGCGGCGGCGGCGCGTTCTGAACTTCGTCGCAACGCCCCTCAGTCCTCGCTGCTCTACATTGTGTTAAATAAAAACAGAAGAATACGCAAATAGATCCAGAGTTCTATCTCTATAAACATACGAGAACATTTTGTTTCTCTAAGCGATGCATTAGTGTTTTTGTTCAGTGAAAGATGATAGTACGTTATGATCATGTTATGATAGTTAGGTATCTAATAATGCATTTAATTCATTTAATGAATATCATTTACAATCGGTAGTTTTACTCATATTTACTACGCAGTTTTGTTATCATTGTTTGAAGTCAATACACCATCAAAGCCATACAATTGCCACTATCTAATGATGGCATCGAAAGGTCAACGGAACTCGTGACCCGTTAACTTTAAGGGCATCGTATTTAAATTCGTTTGATTGTTTTATGTAAATCTAAATAATAATTAAGAAGAGTCTGTTGGCTAACTCATCAGTCATCAATATCATCATATTCCCGGATGTTTCGAAACGACGGTATATCGATATCTTTACAATACGTAGCAAAAGCTAGAAGGTGAAACGATATTGTTTTGGAATTCTCATTAATTATTGAGATTTTACTGAGTTCCTTTACAGTTATACATTCGAAGCACTTACAATTTTATTGAAACCTGTCAATCTGTTGTGAGTTGCGAGACTAATAGTTAGTGCTATATACCTAGTTTTCAACCTCAATATTGATGTTATTTAAGAATTTCCGTTGTGAGCTCAGGCCACATGAATCTGGATATCAATAACATAATGACAATCACAACGCGACAATTGTATGGGATAGGAGGCGCTTACTTATCTTTTCTGGCTCTATCTATAATTGAACTTTTAACATTAATGCCTATTAATCTTAAATTAAATCTTAAATTAAATAATTATAAACTGATATCAAAATTTTAGTAGGTATATCTCTATACCTACGGATAAAATTTTTACCTTATTTGTGAATAATTAAAAATGTTTTGGTTATGTCTTGAATGGCAATAATTAAATCTTAAATTATTATAAACTGATATCAAAATTTTTGTAGGTATGTCTGTCTATACCTACGGATAATTTTTTTCACTTTATTTGTGAATAATTAAAAATGTTTTGGTTAGGTATGTCTTGAATGACAATTTTTCTCCTTATCTCGACACAAATTCTTGTACTTTGACCCGATATCCGTTGCGGACAACAGCTGCCATGCGTTAATTGTTTTTCAATGCGATGAGCGGGATCTACCCGTTATTTATTGTTGGTCCATTTGCGATGCGTTTGTATTACTAATATTATCGTAGACGAACAAGTTGCAACATAGTAGTTTTGACTTTAGTTGATAGAGACCCTGCCTGCGAAGCGAGGGGTCTTGGGTACGATTCCCGGCAGCAGTCTCTATACTCTATTCTATACTTCTAAAGCCTACAAACGGTTCCTCGTGCGATCAATAAAAAAAAATGCTTTACGATTTAGGTACTAAAAGGGGAGTCTTTGCCGACGCAAAAGTCGTTTTCGCTTTTAATTCCAAGTTGATTTCTCGTCTAGTCGTATTGAGAGACTTAAGTTTCCTTGATAATGGGATAAGTCAGGATTGATCTAGACACGCGGCAGCGTGTCCAGCCAAGTTCAAACCAAAAGAACTGGTGACGCAGCGCCATGTGTACAATGATCTTATATTAAAAGAGGTAGGTATAAATTTGTCTGTAGAAGTTGCATGAAGTCTTTTAAAATAGCAAAATAATAAAAGGTCCCATTTCAAGTAACAAATACTAAGATTTTCGCAAGAACTTTAAAATCTTCTTTAATTTCTAGCCTGGATCCTGGATTCCTGGCCAGGGATATTAATTTTTCAAAAATCTAATGATGCAGTTTTAGTTTTAATCAAAATCGGCCCCGAAAATCCTTTGACCACTTTTCACAATTCCTCATAGTTTCGAATTTGGCCATCCACGCAACGCACACTTCAAAAATTCACCTTGTATAAAAAAACCTCTTCTAAGGATGTAGGCATCGTTATAATAGAGATCCAGTGTCCGAATACCAACATTCTAGGTTCAATAGTTTAGGCTCTGGGGTGAGTCAGTTAGAAAAACTTAAATTTTTTATACATTAAAATTAATTATTTTTATTTTTATTTAATTTTTGCTGTAATTTTTAGTAAATTTTAATTATAGATCTAGTTTATAGCGAGAATCAAAATACCCTAATAAGTAAAACAATAGGAAGCCTTGTAAATGTGTCATATGAGTAGTTCAATAAACAAATTAACAGCATACCGGTATCATATAACTAGGACTAGGTTATTGTGAATTATGCCCTTCCCTCAAACTTGTTACTTCTTCGACTAAGGATATTGTTAATGTTAGTAATTTAATAGTTAATAAATAATAGTTAAAAATAAGTAATAGTTAAAAAAAAAACTAAAAAACACGCTTTTATAAAAAAATGTAACTAAAAAATAGAAAATAAATTTGAATTTAGAATCGTGTAATTGTAAAAAAGCGTGGGGTGCTTTTTATTAAGATATTATCCCTTCTACTCATTAACACCGTGCACCCCCCGCTTTTATTATAATTATATGGTTATAATAAAAGTTGAAGGGGTAAAAATAGGGGTAGGAAGTCACTTTCATACAAACCAACTTCGTCAGTTTTAGAGTTATGATTAGGAAAAAATTATGTAAGTTTATAGTTATGGATAAAAGTTACCTAACTTTAACACATTTTTTTTGGAAAATCATTCCTTTAAGGGTTAATTTAGGATATGGAACTTAGTATTAAAAAATGAAAATTTATATAATATTAGTGCCAGAATTTGTATTACGTTTTTTTTGGAAAATCATCCCCTAAAGGGTTAATGAACGTTGCAATTAATTAAGGGTTGCAAGTTGGTATTGAAACTTCGCCAGTTTTTACGTTAAAAGGCTGAACAGGTAAGGCGGTACAGGTATTTGATGCGTGTCAAACACAAAAAATGTTATGTGTGCGTAGATAAACTGACAAGTCAAAATATTATTTGTGTTACTTGTAATGTAATGATTATTACTAGATAATAGGGCGATTGTAAAAAAAAATACTCCAAAGAATTACTTCAGCTTAGTGGTAGTAGGCACTTAAAAATAATACCTAAGATCATATAATCCGATAGATTGACCGGTCAAATCTATTGATCTATATTAACTCCTAGTGGATACCCGGCGTGTAAGAATGTTGTATGGGAAAAGTCGAAAATCGACAATGTGCCTAATGCATTGTTTTAGTGGTATCAAACCATTTTTGCATTATTGCCTTTCACACGAAACCAGTTTGAGGCACATTGGTTGAATGGATTCAAAGTCTATAACGGACATTGCCACAAACATTTTGTGTTTTTTATATTACTAGCTGACCCGGCAAACTTTGTACTGCCTAACTACTCCCCCTCTCTCTCCCTCGGCTGTTACAAAACTCGACTTTGTTATAAAATAAAAAAGTTAGATATGTTGCTAAGGTTACATTAGAAAGATAATACGGTCGTTAAGTTTTCAACGAGCGATCGGACCTCATACTTCAACTACTTATGAAACAGACAAATTTCTGAACGCACCTATAAATATTTGACAACCAAATGACAATTTGACAAAAAATATCAAATGTTTCACAGCTTTGTATTGTAAAATTAAATTGTCGTGTTTAGTATTTTCCGTTAGTTATTATTTATATTTCTCACCGTTTAAATATTTCAAGATCAAAATACTCCATATTTCATAAGTAGATATACCGTGATTCCCTGTGTCTTTATTTCCTGAGCTTTGTCAATGTCTTGGGGTTAGGGGATTTCGGGACCGAATGAAGTATAAATATTATTACGACTCACTACTTATTTTGATTATCATAGAGTTATCGTAAACACATTCCTCATTGAGATAAATAATATTATCGAACAAACTAGGGAACGAGTTTACAGTGCCACCATCCGTTGCCGACTATGGACATCTGTGACAAATCTCGAATAGGACTGCAGGAATGATTATAATGGTAATTTAATGTATTATCTGCTCTTCCTGGTGGTGTCTTCGAGGCAGAAGTGATCGCTTTCACTAAGTGCGTTTTACCATCTAACACTACTTACATTATTTATCACTTACCATTACATGGGATTTTAGTCAAGCATTAACATAAAGCTAGCATAAATGGGCATAAAGAATTATCTCTAATTTTGCATATTCTTTATCATATTAAAAAAAGTAATTATTAGGCAGGTAGGTACTCGGCTGGTTGTTATTTCCGCAAAGGTTGTGTTTATTATGTTCCAGTTAACTATAGTTTTCTTGCCTATATTTGTAACCGTTCTCCGTACAAATAATTTAAATGGTAAGGACAATGACCGTTTTGATCTGTTTGTGTTTACGCGACGAATGAGTACCTAATTGGATTTACCATCTACTTGATAATATTTAAGCAGATAAAAGTAGTTGTCTGTCCGTCCGTTTGCAATCTCTTGGAGCTGCAAAAAATCAAGCTTCTAAGACTTCTAACGGCCGGTCTCAATAATGTACTAACAGATGGAAGACTGTGGATAGGGCTACCATTAGTATGTTATCTGTCATATTTGTCAATTTTTCAGACGCAATTTGACAGATAACATACTAATGATAGCTCTATCCACAGTCTTACATCTCTTACGGCCGGTCTCAATATTATACTGTCAGTGGAACTCTGGTACGTATCAGAGATAAAAAGTAAACATTGATCTCCCGCTAACTGCCGTCTCACAAATCAAAAGTAAGCAAAAAAAAGTAAGATCATCGGTAGATAATATTTCAGTGACATTTCTGCCTCTGGTTTTTAAGTCCCTCTGAAAATTTCGTTTTCGCATAACAATATTTTTTTTATACTTTTATACTTTTTTTATACTTTTTATCATAAAAAGGAGCTCAGTGTTTTTGATTATAAACTTATTTCATTTTAATATTAAAATGATAATTTGTTCCAAATGTACTGTGAATTTCGCGGATGAAGTTAATAAAATAATGTTATGTGTAACCTGGAACAATGCTTCACTAGTAACAAAACGCAGCATTTGACGTTTATCACTCATGGGTATCCCGGACGACGATGACATGTTATTGTCATTTGACATTCGTTTATGTCGCTTGGTTGCTCAAAATATAAACAACGTGTATTTTCTCATAATTTTAGTACTTAATATTAATTAGTTTTATGAATAAACTGGGATTATATAATGAAACACATAGCTCAACAATTACCGTGAGTATAGACTTTATTTGTTAATAAAATAAAATTTATTATTATGTTTAGTAAACAAAAAATTGTAGTAATTGTAAATTGTTGTAATTGTAGCAGTGATAGCCTAGCGGTTAGAACGTTGGTCTCCCGAACGAAGTGTTTATTCCCACATGTCCGGGGCCCGAGTTCAAATCCTGGCACGCTAATTTTCAAATATTATGTGCGTATTAGAAGTTAAGTATCACTAGCTTCGGTGAAGGAAAACAATGAACATCGCGAGGAAACCTGCACACCGGAGAGTTCTCCATAAAGTTCTTAAAGGTGTTTGAAGTCTACCAATCTGCACTTGGCCAGCGTGGTAGACTATGGCCTAATACCCCTCACATTGCGAGAGGTTTTTGCTTTTAAACAAAAAAATGTTGCCAAATGTACTAAAGGAAGTTTCTTTTCAGATGAAGTCCAGACCCTTCACAAAAGATGAAGTACCTTTTTTCATAAGGCCAAAATAGTAGCCAATAGCTATTGAGGTAGCAGGGATACACCATTATTTCTAAAAAGGCGAAATGTTTTTGTTATAATTTCAAAATAAATCTAACTTAAAAAGCTTAGTGTTCTTGTTTTATTAAAATACCTACTTACCTAAAATTTTAAAGATAGGAATTGTTATCAATTCTCATTCACTGCCGTTTTTAACCGACTTCAAAAAAAGGAGGAGATTCTCAATTCGACTGTATTTTTTTATGTTTGTTACCTCAGAACTTTGGACTGGGCGAACCGATTTTGATGATTCTTTTTTTAGTCGAAAGCTGGTGCTTGTCATGTGGTCCCACATAAAGAACGAGATCTGACAAGTAGTTTTTGAGTAATTTTGAAGTCGGTTATTTTTTGTTAGTAAAATTTAGATTATGGATTGTTTAATCTGAATCTAGGTAGTTATAAACAAAATTGGATTCACACAATTCAGTCATAATAATATGTAGTCATATATTTTATACGAGGACAATTTCGGCGATCTTGGTACCGTATAAAAAAGGCGGAATCAAGTAAGCAGGCTTCACAAAATTCATTATCATTCATCACTGATTAATATCTGTTTTGAAATAATATGTTTTGATAAATTTTCTTTACTATATGAGAAATCTACCAATTATCCGTCGAAATCGAGCGATGTGAAAATTTCCGATAGTTGGTAACTTTTATTACCGACAGTTAGCTGTCAAAGCGTTATTGAGACGCAAGTATTTATTTTTGTATGGACCAACATACCTACGGTATGACTTGGCCCTCCGAACGGTAGATCAATGTCATCGATAGATATTTTCGATCCACTGAAGGTTATTGAGACGCAAAAATTGACAAATATGACAGATAACGTATTAATGGTAGCCTTATCTACATTTTTATAACTGTTAGTACATTATTGAGACCGGCCGTTAGTACATTATTGAGACCGACCGTAAGTCAACGCAATCAAAAGATAGCTACGACGTTTATACCGTAAATGACACTCGCAAGGAAATCTAAACCCATAGGGTACCTTCTTCCCCTTCACCTAGCTAGAATCAATAATTTTAAAAAGAAGCAATGTCTTTCAGTACGGCACAAGTATTTATTTAGAAAAAACTTACATAAGTACCTTCATTCACGTATAATTGACACCAGTATATACCTCATCGAATAGTGAAATGTCGGCACAGAAATGTGAAGTTCATGGACATCTACAATAAAGTACCAATAAAAAAATTAGTTATCTGCGTGAACTCCCTGTTGACAACCGAGATGCTAAGGAAAATTTAAATGGCAGTGTCACTGACATTTTCCATGTTCT
Source organism: Thymelicus acteon (assembly GCA_951805285.1). Classification (NCBI taxonomy): domain Eukaryota; kingdom Metazoa; phylum Arthropoda; class Insecta; order Lepidoptera; family Hesperiidae; genus Thymelicus; species Thymelicus acteon. The sequence goes on along the minus strand of OX638225.1, from coordinate 9,687,977 downwards.
CAATCTAAATGACCCCAACATCTAAATTTAATCTTGGAATACGCGATTTAGGCACGTGTAATTAAATTATGCGGTTCTATAATATTAATGTTCTATAAGTGACTTGACGCCATTTGACATTTATAGTTACAAGTTTAAATTTTATTATGTTTGTAATCATAAGATTTATATGAAATCGGTCCGCGTTTGAGGTATGTGAGGCACCCGAGCAAGGGGTTTGCGGCGTATAACGAAACACCTACTTGATCGTAGGGTCAAAGGACCACTCAAGGCCGCGGCTCATGACTTTTTAGCAATGTTATCAGGTAGGCGCCTAACTTGCTCGAAGTGGCATGGCATTATCCACGACTGACGTACACTATAAATTATCCGTACGATAGGTCAACTACACCACCAAAGTAGTTTGTTTTTCGGTTACTACACGTGTTGTTTTTCATCGTATACATAAATAAATACACAATGGGTATTTGAATGTGATTGCCTGGCGTTTTTATGGTTATAGTAGAGTATTGAAGTATGTTGTAGTAGATAACAATAGTAATTAGTATGAAGTAATTGGTAGAACAGGTAGTTTGCTTACAAAACTCTATGGACTCATTAATAATAATAATAATGGATCTCTGAAAAATTTTCAGAACTTTGCGCGAAGATGTTTTGTGTTACCTCAAATCCGCCAGTTTAGGTGGTTCAGGCTATTTGTCAGGCAGTATTTATTTAAATGCTTTTGTTTATCTGTTTGTGTGGGTCAAATCTTGCAAAATCTACTTCAGCATAGACTTAAATATATAGACACGCTGTTCAGTACTTACAGTTTGTTCACCTGAGGTTAACCCAATTGGGTTCACCTCAGTTTAGTCTGTTGCGAGCAAGCTACACAAGTAAATGTCACGTTAGAAAAACTCCGACTGTTCAAAAACACTTAATAACGTATTATTGTTTATTGAGCACAGTTAAAACGTTCTCATCATTTACGTTTGAACTTTATTTCACTTTATTTAATCATAATTGGTAAGTAACTATATTTTTATTTACAGTCTTAAAAATTATTTAGTGTCAAATATTTAATACCGACATCTTGAACCAAACTTGACAGAACGAACACAGAGTACTTAATCACTACGGAACAGGGTTGCCAGACGTCGCGGAGTGAGAGATCGTACGGTGGGTAAATAAAAGTCGTATTTCCTAAGATGGCTCCAGAAAAAAAATAGTACGATTCATTTAATGTAGGTACTAAAACTTTAATTAGTTTTAGATGGCGGTCTACAAAACGAAATTGAAAGAAAAGTAATAAGTAAAACTATAAATTAAAATAAAATCTTCTTATCTTTATATATATAAAATTACGTGTCACGTTGTTTGTCCGCGATAGACTCCTTAACTACTTAACCGATTTTAATCAAAGGGCTTCCAACATTTTTGTATGGAACCTGGCATACCTACAAGTCCGCCATTTTGAAAAAACCTCGATTCGGCGGCCAGTGATGAAACATGTGTCAATCGATAGAGTAAATGATTACGATCAAAAAGTATACAGTGATGAAATGTCGTAAGTGGTATACTTTCTGAGATATTTGAGTTCAAACCCGTAGAAAAATAAAGTAAAAAGCTTTGTTTCGGCGGATATTGATAAAATATGTGTCAATCGATAGACTAAGTGATTACGATCAAAAAGTATTAAGTGATACAATGTCGTAAGTTATATACTTTCTGAGATATTTGATTTCAAAACCGTAGGAAAATAAAGTAAAAAAAAACTTCGATATACCTATCTTCAGCTTACGTAAGTATGACCACATTTCCCAGTTTGATTCCTAACTTAAATTGCTACCAATTCGACATAGGTGAAACTTCAGAATTCTCTCAACATTTTATGCTATTTTGAATAATGTGTCTTCTCCTGTTTATTTAAAGGAAACCATAGCACTGCTTATTTCGGGAATTCCTTTGCAATACTGTTCTGGAACTCCTTGCTTGTAGACATCAAAAGACTACCAAAAGTTCCTTCAAGAATCACGTCCGGCAGCACTACCTGAAGCAATTAGAATGTCCTCGCCCGTGGTCTTCAACCACATGTTATATACGTAGTTATAAATATTTATGTACTTAATATATAATATAATATGTATATATGTAAATATGAATAAATATGTATTTATTTAGTTTTGTTAATGATATTGTGATATTTTATATGTATATAGTTATAGTGTTGATCCACTAATAAATAAAAAAGACAATTACCAATGTTTTATTTTTCTACGGGTTTGAACTCAAATATCTCAGAAAGTATATCACTTACGACATTTTATCACTGAATACTTTTTGATCGTAATCACTTAGTCTATCGATTGACACATGTTTTATCAATATCCGCCGAAACAAAGTTTTTTACTTCATTTTTCTACGGGTTTGAACTCAAATATCTCAGAAAGTATACCACTTACGACATTTCATCACTGAATACTTTTTGATCATAATCATTTATTCTATCGATTGACATATTTTACATCACTGGCCGCTGAATCGAGGTTTTTTCAAAATTGCGGACTTGTAGGTATGCCAACTAGGTTCATTGCCCTTTGCATACCGTGTGCAGTTTGATCCAACTTGAAAGATAGGATAGCTTACATCTCAATGTATAGTCGCAATATTATTTTATTGCAATTTTTTTTGATAGAACGAAATCTGTCCGGGCAGCTAGTTATAATATAAATTTACATAATAACATACAAAATTATAAATGTAGAAATATCGGGACATAGGTAATTATAATGTGCGCCATCTATTGATAAATCTATGAACCTATAATAATTATATCGTGAACCTATTATACTCGTACATAATTTTCTAACAATGCATACAAATACATATTTAAATTATTAATGTTTACTTACGATATTAAAAAAATATATAGTAGTCACTCCGAGATGAACTGGAAAAAGGCATAAATCGTATGATTGTCGCCATGGATATAATTATAACTTTTAACTGGATACATAACTTCGAGGTACTTGAAGACAGATGACGTCACAACGGAATGACTATTTGACCAATCGCAGACCGGATTGAGATTATCCTTCATAATTGTGGGGTGTTATGTCCTATTTTCCAAATGTTTTCTAATAATTTTTCTGGTGGTAAAAAAATATATTATTGTATTAACACATTTTATTATAATTTCTTCAAAATTGTCCTTACGTCATGAAAACGGATGTTGAAGGTGATAATGAAATGAAACAATGTAATTTATTACGGTACATTTCTTTTATTTTAAGTGCACAACACTTATAAAAAAAATTTAATACAGCTGAATGATATATCCTGGGATTACATATAACACAATGAATGGATGAACACAATGGTCATTCCGTTATGACGTAATTAATCCTCAGGTACCTCTACAAAGTAATCCAGACAGAGTAATATATCCATGGTATATGTCCAGTTATAGTAATGTATCCATGATCTCTTTCGGAGTATGGTGTTGGCAACACTGGGCGCATATTGACTCTGTGATTGAGTACTCTGTGGCACGAAAGCGTGACACGAAATTTGTTAAGAACAGCGAGTCTATATACCTATATATTTAAGTCAATGACTTCCTCTTATCTTAAGGACTTAAAAATTATTATATTGTTTTAGTTTTTTTTTGAAAATGCATTTTTGTGATAAACATGACCTGATATGATACTTCACTCATTCACTCACACTTTTATTCTTTTTTTTTATCTTATAAGTTAATGCTTGACTACAATCCTTGTGGGGTTAAGTATGGGGTGTAAAAATCTCAAATATATTTTTGTTATATTTGTACAATATATAGTTTTAAAATTATTCAAGAACGAACGAAAAAATACAGAGAATAGTTGTTTTTAAAAAACGGCAAAAATAAATAAAATAGAAAAAAAAAACGGTGAATACATAATCAACGTCCGGAACCCTCTCCAAGTGAATTAAACTCGCACTTGTCAAGTTTATTTTTATACTAGTTTTAGATACCCTTCAATGATCATGTTCAAATAGTAGACCCACCATAACGCTTCCCGCCCACGTCAGTCTTTTTGTAGGACCGATAATCGGGCCGATTTTTCCTGCCATATTATTTCTGACCGACTTTTTGTAGAACGTGTGCGTTGCACTATTGCTATCAGTACGTTCTATTTTTCTCCTACAAGAAATCGGTCATCGATTATCGGACGTGGGCGGGAAGCGTTAAGGCTGCGAATATTTTCCGATTTACTTTATGGTCATCACTATTTAATTTGCACCCGAAACTGCTCACCCATGAAACGACAATTTAGTCTCTAAGATTTGTGGACGAACTAATAGGTGGTGGTGGACTGAGGTGAGGTTAGAGAGTGCATAGGGTCGTTTCGCCTGTTCGCGTCCATTTAGTGCAGTTGGCAAGTTTGACGGCGATAATAAAAATGTCCCAGCACTAATTTCTATGAAAAATTTATGTAATGTATTCATTATATAGTCTATTTTAAGATTAACTTTCAGTTTTATTAGAAACATCTTGTGTTTTCTTTTTAAATAGATAAACTTCAGAATTAGGCGTTTTACCCACTTTGCGTCCACAAAATCCAAATTGCGTCCACCCGTGGACCATTTAGCGTCCAACAGCTTAGAAAAGGAATATAGGGGTGAAATTTTGAATAATTTGTAAAGAAAGATTGTATCTTAATAATTTCTTTATTTAATAATATAAATATTAAAAAATCAACATTATTATCATTAAAAAAGCACTTAAAAAAATAAAAAAAATTCTTCTCAACATTGGTTGTATCGATTTATTAATCTCTCGAATTTCATTTAACGCTTACTTTAAATCTTCTTCTGTGTATGTTCTTTAAAGCTTATTGCATAGCTTTTATCGCGGGCTTGAGCGCGGCGAGCGAATCAAGAAAAACCGTAACGAAATAAAAGGTTAGACCGCCCACTTGCACTCAGTACTAGGATAGCAAAAACATGCAAGCAAGTGTGCCAAAACAAAGCTGGGGTATTAAATTTCTCATCGGATTTGTTCACCTGGTAGCAATTAATTAAAGCGAGTACTAGGCGCACAGAAGTCTTCGAGGATGCGACATCGGTGATACTGTACAGGCCGTAGTATAGTGCGGTCTTATTTACTCTTTGGTATTTTACATAAGGCACAACAGTGATGTCTATGTTACCGGATATCTGTATAATGCTGGTATTCAACACAATTCCTAGGAAATGTGTATAATACCTGGGTCGTTTTGGCAATGTATTAAATTATATGAATATTATCACCATTACATAGTTTGCCTAGGTAATGTATACGTTTCCCAACTACTGTACAGAATACCTGCAGGTCCACCGGCAATTAATAAAGTTAGATTTGGGTATGTATAGTCAACTTGGATGGAGGTTGGAATTAAGAATTTACTTAAAAACACACTCAAAACAAATTATAACCTGCATAAATAGATATTTTTTATACATTTTAAATTAATGCTTGACCGAAATCACACTTGATGGTAAGGAGAGATGCAGTCTAATGGCTCCTACACTACACTGCCCGCCTACGCAGCTTCCGATTTTTCAATATTGGTGACAGAACCGACTTAGTCAACCCCGACCCCACGTGGTACTAGTCTGCCTTACCCCTAGAGTGAATGTAAACCCCGGAGGCGCGGAGGGAGAGCAGCCCCCGCTCGCCTGCGCAGTTTCGGCTTTTTGGTCGCCTGCGGCGACCAGCCTCAGCCGCTTCGGCTCAATGGTGCCTGCAGTTTGTTACGCAAGGGCGGAGTGGCTGCACTTCCCGCAGCGCCGGAGATGTTTGGATGCCTTTTTATGTATCAAAAACCCCTAAATTCTCCCTAAAAGTGCATATGTCACCGGAAGATGACTATTTGCAAAGCATGCTGGGGTTACCTGTAATTGTAGGAACAGTAAGATTTAATATGATAAGTAACAACTTGTATTGCAAATGATGAAACTGTATCTTATGTTGGTAATCCTATAATAAATAAATAAATAAATAAATAAATAAATAAAGATAACAAGAACCGCAAATTTACAAACCTAGGTTTATAAACAATATACAACCAAATTAATATTGTTGCGAAATTAAAAAAAAATGTGATAAGTTGGCAAATGATTATTCGGCGAAATAATATTCTGCGAAACGTTAGTTGGCAAGTGATAATTGGCCAAACAATTTTCGGCGAAAAGGCAGAGAACCGTCTTTTACACACAACCAACTACGCATGGAGTATTGTATAGAATGCCTGGGCTAAGTATGAAATAAATAATATTCAAAACGTTACCTGAACGTTTTAGATATTCTATACATTGCCTAGGTATTGTATAGAATGCTGAATTATACAGATATCCGGTAACATCTATATTACGATCATGCACATTAGGTTATTATTGCTGTTTCTCTTGTCATGCCGATTAATATGCGGAGGAGTGACAGTGATAGAGTGAATCTATTACTGCCGCTCTGACAAGTTGTCAGAGCGCTCTGACATCACTTGTCAGAGCGGCAGTGATGGATTTGTTCTATCACTGTCGCTCATCCGCATATTGATTGGCATGACGGGAGATATGGCAATAATAGCTTAATGTGCATGATCGTGATATTGACGTCCCTGTTGTGCCTATGCTAAATATCGAAGAGTGAATAAGATCGCGCTGATGTCGCATCCTCTAAGACTTCTGTGCGCCTAGTACTCGCTTTAATTAATTGCTACTAGGTGAACAAATCCGATGAGAAATTTAATAACCCCAGCTTTGTTTTGGCACACTTGCTTGCATGTTTTTGCTATCCTAGTACTGACTGCAAGTGGGGGGTATGAGGTTTTATTTTGCAACAAATGATATGCAATAGCTTTACCGCGGCAGTCACCGAGTGCCACACGTTTTTTTTCCTTCTTCTTTCTTGTCTCCGAAGAACTCATCTTAAATGAAAAAAAATAAGAATGAAAGAAATTACTCATTTCAATTAAAAAAATAGAATTATAAATACGTAGTCTTAATAAAAAATGTACAATAATAATAAAAAATACATTTTAAATTATTTTTACAAGCAAGTATTTAACGAAAACTGTGGACGCAATTTGGTTTATTATTATCTCCTGTAGGTATAGTTTGCGTCCATTGCGGACGCAAAGTGGAAGTTTTGTAAAATTCGATGTAGTAATTCGCGTCCACCTTATTTTATTCGTTAAATATAAAAAACATAAGGAAATTCATAATTAATATTATTCCTTTTTTCATCATAAAAGTGTAGAAACAGCTATGTATCCTAAAATTCACATAAAACAATAAAAAACTTACCATCAAACGCACCGCTGCACACTAATTTTTATCTAAATATCCCGCCCATACGCGCTTCCTTGTTGAACAGCCGAGACTAACTATTTTTTCTAAACGGGATTGGTTTGACGCACAGAACTTTTGTCCATGTGTGCGTGCCTCTTATACATTGAAGTATAAGCGGTAATGACTTTTCGTTTGATTGGTGTGTTAGTTGACTTATTTTCGAGGATTTTTAAAGGGAAATCCGCAAAATGGACGCGAATTGGGCGATGGACGCGAACAGGCGAACTTACCCTACCTTGGATGACTCTTTAACAGTTAAAAGCACAGTCACTTTAGTAGGAAAATGCAAAAGCGTGTTTTTAGTGTTAAAACTACTACTTAAGGCGCTACCGCGCCCGTTTGGTTGATTTTCTTTTGGATATATTTCGTAAAGTGTATACGCTATTAGCGTAATACTTAGGTATATGTTTCTTGACTATGTACTTTAAATCTGCTCGAAAATGAAAACACGATAACGTGAAATTTTCTCGATAGAAAAAAATCATGAAGTTGGCTCTAATTATTTACATTATAGCTTGCCACCGCGATATTTAAAGAAATTTGTGCATGGAATTCTTTTTAAAACATAGTACATTATCACATCTAAATCCAAGTGTTTTTTTGTGAAAAAACATGAAGTAGTTTTTTAAAACCAAATAAAAACGTTGTTTGGCGCTTATGTCGGTCAGTTTCGAGCGCACGCTCAGTATAGCTGTCTCACAATTTTCATACAAGAACTCATTCCCACACTGTCTTTATGATGTGCGTTCAGTCGACTGCGGTCTTCATCGACGTCGGACGTATGTCTCTCTGCGCAATTTTTTACACGCTTTTTATTAAAGAATTTGACGTAGCGTATAAAGTTTTTGACTTTTGCTTATGATTGTCAAAACGTTAAATGGGGAAAACTAAACAGCACAGGGAAATGGAGTAGTTTTGTTTTATTATTTATATTTTATTATTTGTACTTAAATAAAAATGTTTGATGATATGTAAGAGAACGAATAATTAAATTACTGTTCAGTTGCGTAATACATTATCTATATATATAAAAGCAAAAGGAGACTCACCGCTTTTTATTCGGTTCGGTAGTTTTTTACATAATGAATAAAATGAAATTTTTCAAGGAGATTGCCGGGAAGACGTGAGCTAAGAACGGATTTTTCGAAATTCATCTCCTAAGAAAATAGGGGTTGGAAGTCACTTTCATACAAACCAACTCCGTCAGTTTTAGAGTAATAAATATATTTTTTTATGTAAGTTTATCGTTATGAACAAAATTTAACTTTGACCCATTTTTTTTGAAAATCCTTACTTAAATGGAAGTCAATACATTATTTATGAAGATTTAAAACATACACCCCACACTCAGATTGTAAATATACGTATATATAGTACTAGTAGAAACTAGCCAAGTTAAATGTAGAGCTTGAATTACATGTTGTTGTGACTAAAATTTAAGGATTTTCTACACAGAACTTGGCACCCATTTTGATCTCAATTCTTTTTTTTTTATTTGGCTCTCACTTTACACTTATGTTTTTGATGGGAAATCATTACTTTTTGTACAAAAATTATTAGAAGGTACTTATTCATAACGTTATTGATTAATTATTTACCTTATACATGAACTGTTATAGTGCTCTTCAACTAAATCTGTAGTTAGTGCGCCGTGGTCTGAAATACCAATTATTTCATTATTTATAAGTAATGACGTTCCAATATTGATGTCCACTAATATTGAAATAATAATAATTAATACTAAATCCCAGTTATAATATCGTAATATGTGCACCTTTACCCCATTTAATCTTACTCTATTCAGCTCTCTACATCTTAAGGTTGTCTGGAAGAGATCGCTGTGTAGCGATAAGACCGCCTTTTGTACCGTACCTCCTGTCTACTTCACTTGCCTACTTCTTGAATATGTTGTATTATTTTATTGGTGTAGAATAAAGAGTTAAATAAATAAATAATATTAATAAATACGATATTCAACTATACTCCTATCCATACTCATATTATAAATGTGAAAGTGTGTTTGTTTGTTTGTTTGTCCGTCTTTCACGTCGCAAAGAAGCTGATAAATGATATGGTTTTTGTGTATGGAGTTAGTGAGGAGGGTGGAGAGTAACGTAGGCTACTTTTTACCGCGGTAAAACATCCCCATGGGAAGATCGATATTTTGTTAGTTGCTAAATATTTAGTTCCGGATGTTGCTAATAGATGGCGTTAGTAAAATTCATTTGCAAGTTCTGAATCACGCTATCAAATGATACATGTTTACTTAAGTCATAGGCAACTAAATCTAAGTAAGTAAAAGTAAGTAGGATTTGTAAAGAATCGATCTCTACCGCGGGCGAAGCTGCGGGCAAAAGCTAGTTATATAGTTATAAGTAGTTTATGTTCGATGGCATAACGTGCTACAATATATTTTGAAACAATACTTCGAATCACTTTAAACTGGTATAATTTCGGAAATAATACAAAATTTAGTCGTTTACACGCCATACAAGATTAGAGAAAAATAATTCACGCATTAAAAATGAAACGACGTAATACACTGGAAATAACGTCCCACACACACTTTCCCAAAGGCACTTGGGACACTTAACATCTTCCCCCCGTTGAAAGCTTCACAAAGTACTAAAACTGATATGTTTAATTATATGTTCAGCTTGAAATCCACCTAATGACCAGATGTCATCAATTTTGATTGCTTCTCTTAAATTTCAGGCATTATAAGTGTTTCTAATAGAATCAATTTTTTTTTAAATAAATAAAATTATAAAAATTTACTATTTTTGATTTATTCCTTTGTATTCACCCGATTACCTATCTGGATGCCAAATTTTAACTTTCTAGACCATCTGGAACTGAGTTAGAGTCTTGATTTATAGGTCAATCAGTGATAAAAATGACGATTTTTGGATGTTAATATCTAAACGACCGTTTAAGATGTGTATATGAAATTTGGAACACATATGTATTTCGCAAGTCTCAATAAATGTTAAAGTTTCAATAAAATTTGACAGGTTTATGTTGAATAGTTTTTGAGTTATGAGGTGGTCAAAAGTGGCTCCAAATGGTTCATGTAATATTACACACGGTGCTACTCACCAATTCTGTTAGTTTGAAATTGGCTTGACACGCTACCGCGTGTCTAGATTATTTATTCTCTTCAACATCGTCAAACTTTGTACAAAAATTTCTCGTTTCGTTCTACCAAAAATAAGTAATATGGCAAGAACCTTAAAAGCCTACCACGGCTATGTTGCCTCTAATTTAAGGTATGGTATAGTTTTTATGGGGAAACTCTACAGATTGCAATAAAGTCTTCATTGCTCAAAAACGATGTATACGCGCTATTTGTAATGTTACCCCAGACACTAGCTGCAAGCCTCTCTATAGGAAGCTAAAATTATTGTCATTGACAGGTAGGTATATACATATTATATGAGATTTGTATTTTTTTTAGAACAAATACCTATACTCCTTTTTCAGGAAAAGAAAAATAATTGTTATTTTGCAACCAGATACCCTAATCGACTATGTGTACCATGGTACCTTCTTCTCGATCAGGGATACGTTCAAAAAATTAGACTTCGAAAATGATATATAATAAAATTCTTTGTAGACATAAAAATCTTAACTTTCACTAAATTTAAAATAGAGTTACTTAAATGGTTAACTGACAAATGCTACTATTCAATTAAAGAATTTAAATGACAATTTTTTTTTAATTTATGGAAATAGCCGTCAAACGAGCTGACAATCCACCTAATAGTAAGTAACTATTGTTGCCCATGGACATCAGCAACACCAAAGGCATCACTGATGCGTTGCCGGCCAAGAAATAGAGGAGAAAAAGAAAAACAGAAATTATTAATAATTATTGTTTTCGCTTGACATTTGAAATTAAAATTTATTATAATATGATGTAAATAATGTAAATTCACATATATTTTTGTGAAAATCCATAAAGTAGTTTTAAAAATCAAATAAAAAAATAGTTTGGCGCTTATGATGTTCGCTTCCGAGCGCAGGCTCAGTAGGTATAGCTGTCTGACAAATTTTATACAAGAAGTCATTACATTACTGTACTATCCTTGATCCGCAATTGTTTGTTTTTTCATCTGTTTGGCACCGCCTCATAATTATTTATTTACTGTTAATAATTTAGGATCTTAAATTATAATACTAAATGATTTATTTTGTTTTTAATTTTCAATTTTTTTCGTTGGTTCAATTTTTTGTTAAAAAGTAATTGTTTTATAATTTTTAGATGCAATAAAAATTTATGAATAAGTACTACTCCGTAGTTTTTCTGTGCTGTGCTTGTGAAGTGAGTGACATGACGGAAAGAAGAACATCGAGGACAAAAGATAGTGGCCACGCCCACTTTCAGCATAAATTCCCATCACGGCCTCCTCTTAAACTTTATTTTTAACAAACCTTGTTTTACATTTTTTAATTTATAATGTCCATGAAATAAATAAAGCCCGACAATATCAGGAGCCAACAAAAGTACTTAAACATAACAATGTAACGATCATAACTGTCTACCATGTTATAAAGTTTACACGTGCATAATATAAGTATGTAGTTAGGTGTTACCTAGATGCACGCATAGTTAGCTGCGATCTTTATGCGTAGGTAAAGATCTTTATGCTAGAAAAAATCCAGGATTTGAGATTGTTGTCAAGAGAACTGAGTGTTATAAATTACAATTTTAATTTATTGTTAACAGCTGACACGACTTACACGACACATTTTGCCGTAAAATTTGCATTTACACGAATTTACTCTGTTATATTTGTTTGACTCAAGAAAACAAACACGACAAAAATTAACTGTTCGGATATCATTCAGATCCTTGACAAAATAATCTGTATGAAGTGTCAGGAAAAGCCGGACGATTCTCGACCATCTGGCAACTCGAGGCTGAAGTGTTCTGTTAGGAACGGAAGTTCTGTATGTGCGGCATGTGCGCGTCCCGGAAAAGGACAGCTCGAGCGAACGACTGCCCAGCAACGGAATAAAGTAGGGTTGACTACACTTTAAAATTACACAACACGATCATGAGGAATCGTCCTTATTTACAATTACATATTACATGGTTTTCTTCTTTTTGTATTCCTTCATACTGAGGATATAAATTAGTGAGGATGTGCTCAAGTTATAACAGAGTCGCTTAGATTTAGATTAACCCCCGTATTCAAGAACAATACTTGTTTAAGTAAAGAAGCAATACTATGCGAAGTAAGGCATTTCTCACTGCGTTCGTCATGGCAACCCTTCTGTTTCACAGTCGACCCTTAAGTATCACTTGGCTGTGCGGACGCACAGGCTGTATACAGCCTTCTTATTGGTCCATTTGATGCGGCTAACTTCACTCTAGTCATTTGACACAAGCAAAAGACAAAGATAACAATACAAACAATCGATCCTTTCTTTCTATTTTGATAGAAGTCAAACCAACACTATGCGTTCGGTAAAGTAGCTCGGCAGCTACTTTATCGATTTTGACAAACGCACAGCGAAGGACTTCAATCAAGTATTGTTTACGAAATGATTTTAATGCACTATGCACTCGCAAACACTGTGAGACCACACAGTGTTGTTCTTGAATACGGGGGTAATTGTTGTCAAGTGTCAACTTTTATATCGTAATCTATACTAATATTACGAGTATAAAGGGGAAAGATTTGATTGTTTGTTTGCATTGAATAGGCTCCGAAACTACTGAACCGATTTGAAAAATTCTTTCACTGTTGGGAAGCTATCCCCGGGTGACATAGACTATATTTTCAAAAAAATAGGGATCCTTAATAAATCTCCAATAATGTAACCCAAGGTGTAAAAAAATAAGAAAACCGAAGCAAAGCGACGGCAGTTACTCGTAAGCTTATAAAATTATGTTTTGGTGACATTGCAAATCACATTATTATGTATGTTTTAAAGGAATGCGGTTGTGTCTTTACTTTTTTATTTAATCTAGTGATGGATGTATGTTCATAAATATTGTTTATAAACTACGTAATTATAACATTTTAATTGTGTAAAATAAAACCACGTTCCAATGAAGATATTTGTAATGTTGAACAAGTCAGCAATATTTTGTAAAGAAAAACAATTGGATGAGTGGTAGGTACATTTAGATACCTTTGTTTCATTGGTAATATTTTGTTACAGCTTACACGTGCCGGCGGTTTACATTACTAAAATAACACAAGAGATTGTATAAACTTCGACGTGAAGTAATTTATTATCAGAACGCAACAAATTGTTGTTTCTATGCAGTTTCAAACAATAACTAGGCAATTGGTCGAGGCACTTTGTACCTATTAACTGAACGAAGTACCGTAATAAAACTACATAATAAAAACAGAATACTAATATTTTATTTATATTATGGCATGGAAGTAGTAAACTGGTATTCTTATTAGATACCTACTTCCTTCGTTTTTCTTACTCCCTCTTTTGTAAGATTGATCGAAGAGGTCTACTCCTGAAAAATGAGGTGAAAACTCATTGAAAAATCACCAAAAGTAAACATAAAGTTTAATTCGATTACACGATGGATTTTACTATATGTAGCACTTGACAGGCATATTAATAAAGCGTTCGTATACCTTTCTTAAAATGCAGTTGTCGTTGAATAGTAATCACCTGCATGTAACACACCTGTTAAGCTGTTGCCGATGTATTTATTCGAAACATCTGCTGAGGCGTGCAACTTTGATTCGTGCGTTTTTATTTATTTTAACTTCTTGCTTCCATTTCATATCGGTTGAGCAGCTGCTTAATATTGTTCTACCTGGGACGTAGTTTTGTTTTTGTTGTTTTCTCTCTATAAATAAAAATCAAGAGAAACAAATAAGTAATGGAAAATAACATTTATGACTTAAACTAACCCACCACCACCTTCACGAATCGGTATTGGACCTGAATAGTGAGACTTGGAAGTATGCACTTAACCTATAAGATTCTAGAACTAGACCTTCTCATAGGACTTGTGCCTTATACCGGCCCATTCATGGATTGAGCCCTTATGAAAGGATTCGAAAGCACAGGTGTTTTCTCACTTCAAATACACAATTCACGATCTAAAATGGTCCTCGTGATTAGAATAGCTCGATTAAACACACTAATTTTTGTTTTGTTGGTAGATTTATTAAACAAAGTCTACATGAAGATAACGATTTTTCGACTTTTCCACGTTACACACATTAAAAACCATTGTTGTAATAATTAAAAGTTATTTAGACACTGGCCTGACATTCTATTTTTAAAGTTAAATCAATAACATTCATTAATATTAATGACAATATTAATATATACCTACATGAAATAATACTTGTCTTCTTTGATTGATAAAATTATAAATTGAGTGTCAAATAACACGCTCTTGTAATACAACTCTATGCTAATACAATGAAAAAAACGAGGTAGATAAGTCACTGCGCGCCGACGACGATGAAGAGCGTAAGAACAGCCAATTGACCGTTCTGCTCGTAGTCGCTCTGTCAATACTCTATCGATACGCACGCTTTTGTTCTTGTCAGAAGTGCTTGAGATTTGACATACAGCGTTAAAATGCTTTCTTGTATTATGCATAATTATAGAATGCATGATGCACTAATTACAGAAGTAAAAGAAATTAAATTCATGGAATAACATACCACACGTAAGTAATCATCATTTATGTAATAGAGCCTTAAGAAAAATAAATTCATAAATAATATAATATAAAAATAAAATATATATACCTACCTAATACTTAAAAGTTTTTTGTATCGATAAGCAAATAGTAAAAATAGAACCCTTATTGTAAAAATATTCCGGTTTTGTTGGATTATGTATACTTATATGTTTATTATTTTATGTATGTATACATATAAGTATAGGTACATATTTCATGTATACATAATTGATAACATACATATAATATTAACGTAATAATGTGGTTACTAGTGTAATAGTGTTATAGATTTCCATCTGACGAACTAGTGCTCCTAAAGTGGATCGTTGGTGTCCGCAAACAAAGAAGTCCCAAAATATTGCTTATAATATACTTGTACTGAATTTGTTAGTTTTTGCCAAATGTGCAAATGTGCCATTTGGTGACGCGAGCAACAAACACTAGCTGCCTTTTTCACTATTATGGGTTTAGTAATGCCATCCCTTTTACATAATTTACCAATGTAGTGATTGGTGTAGTGAAACAAAAGATAAACGTGCGTGTTGTAGCTCTTTTCGGAACAGATTTTTTGGTCGATTTGTAAGGGCATAACATATCTACATATATTTAAATATCATTGCTCTCGTGTCAATGGAATTTACTAGTACAGAACCTACAAAATAAATCAAAACCTACTTATTAATACTCGTTATTACTAACAGAGTAAAAAACGTAAACATGTTGTTGTGGCAATTGTTTTCGATGTAAATAAATTAAGCGCTCTGTTGAAACTAAATAAAATAATTTATTACCAATCTGAAAGCTAATAAGATTTTTATTGATTTAAATATCTAGCGCCAACGGATTTGATGGTTAATGTAATTTATTTCATTCTATCTATAAACTAAACCAATACGTTATATTATATCTATACGGCACGTGCCAATAGTTATGTTTCTCTATCTCTATCTATATGGTTCAAAATTTTAATGTAACACATGACAGGAGCGTTCTTACCTTTTAATGTTAAATATTTTTGCAATCAACATTGACTTTCTTATCATTTAAAGATAATCATAATAAGATACAAGACGAGATATAACTCCGTATCAACCGACATTGAGTATGTACCTTTAAGATTATAATGAAAACATAAGCTGCTGATGCCAGATGGCGAGTTCAATGTACGAGCGGGTTTTATTTTGTTTTTGTATGAAGCCTTAGGGCTCAGGGGTAACTGCGCTGCGTCGCGTCGGCTCGGCAAAAAATTGTAAACCCACCTGGCTTTATTATGTACATATGTACCTCTGGTGGAACATAATATACGATTGTTTACCACCAAACTGAACCTTTCAGAACAATAACTTTATTAACTGTTCACAATTTTCATCACAGAAAAATCGCATTATTTGACCAATAATGCGAGTAGAAGGTTCGCATGTAAGCTTGCTTAACAAAACTTAATTGACTCGAAAGTGTCATTATTGATATTTTGCAATAAAGGAATCTTGAGAAATATCTTTTTGATATTCACGACACCATCAATTAGAAAACAAGAGCGAATGACCGAAAGCATTTTGAATTATAATTTGTCACGCATTGGGACAGAAAGATTACATTTCTTTTTCATCACTTCTCATCTAAGTTTAACGACGGACTGAAGGTTAACAACTAACTTATTCTTACAATGAAAATGAGGTTGTGATATTAAAATTATCAGGAATTAAGGTGACTTAATTTTTAACACAGTTTGATGTTACATTCATTTTGTGTACGAAGGTAGGTACAATGTTTAACATGGTAATTATTGACGTCAATTCGAAGAAAAAAATATGTATCTAATGTATTTGACTGTAATAATACTTGATGATAAGATTTAACGCTAATAAATAATAATTAGCATTGTATTTTATGCGAAAACAACACGCGGTTACCTATGACGTTTGTTTGTTTTAGCTTTCGTAAATATGACTTCATCAACCCTTCAATTACACTGTATAATTGTGTATCCTTGATCGTAAAATTGGAGCAATCTATTTTTTTCATTAACGATTTAGTCGGTTTGCAAGAATATCATGATTCATGATATAAATCTTTCTCGAGTCCTCTTGACAATGTCGTCAATGATCCTCGTTCTAATAATATTTTGGTCTGAAAAAACAATCCATATGGAACACAATAAAAATAAAGTAAGTACTATGGTTGCATTACTTCTCAACAGGTTTTATGGTGTCATTGTTATGTAAGAAGGAAAGGTAAACATGAACAATTATTTATCGTGTTTGTTATTGTTTAGGCCACTTTTCCGTGTTTTTGTGCCCGTTGTCGATTATATCGAAGCAAGTACATATTGTAAATGCACATGTGCACAAGTCCCGTGTTGCACGTGCCACAACAGCTGCGCTCCGCCTAAATTCTCTCGATCTACACAAAAAGTCGACACGTGCTCATCCAGAAATTTAAGGCTTCATGTCCATTGTGCTGCCAACAATAACGTCCTACGTTCACATAGCTCCTTTTAAGTAATTTACCTGCCCTTGTTTCGTTGACGCTGTACATTTAACTCTAATTTAGTAAATCTTTTCATATAATTATTCTTTTTAGCAAAACAAAAGATAAGTAGGACATAAAAGTAACGAAAGTTGTAAAGACTTTTGTTCTTGCTAAATGTTCAGTCCCAGTCAACCTCCCTTACACGTGGATAAAAAGCCACGTGTCTGCCGTTCGAGGTCGGTGCGCTGTTTACCAACCATTTTTATTTCTACTTGGGTAAACTACTATAACTAACGACTATTAACATTCAGAAC
Source organism: Thymelicus acteon (assembly GCA_951805285.1). Lineage (NCBI taxonomy): Eukaryota > Metazoa > Arthropoda > Insecta > Lepidoptera > Hesperiidae > Thymelicus > Thymelicus acteon. The sequence continues at coordinate 9,670,151 of OX638225.1, read as the reverse complement.
AAATGTACTTGCGGTAATACCAAATATGTCTTAGGGTATGTACGGGGTTTTTATGCTGCATCGGTATTTCCATAATTTTCTTTGGCATTATTTTTTATATCCTAGGTACCTACGTTATACGATGTGTAGGTAATTACTTTTAAAATAAATAATATCTTGCGAAAATGCTTTAAATATTGTTTAGTCCTGTAAGTAATATTCCCATGTGGTAAGGCTCGTCGGGGCCACGTTGGCAGGAGAAACGCGTGCTATACGATTTTCATGCAGTTGCCGCGGGCGTGGTGTTCTGCACATCTTGATGTTATTGATTTCGTTCTCGTTTCCCGCGCTCCGATGCACCCCTCCCCTTCACGCCCCCTACCTTCGTTCCTGTTCCGCCATCCCTGCGTCATGCCGCCGCCATGACACTGCGCTACGCTCTGATATTTTACCCCCGAAGATTTTTAAAATACAGTCCACGTGTTCTCCACATGGCGCGTGGTATTTTACTCTTTAAATTCCTATGGTAATTAAATCACAAATTTCATGGGTATCAAAATAATCCAAGTAATGTATTTACTTAATTAGGTAGAATAAATTAAATTTTCGTAAGCAGGATTATGATGTTTTTATCGTTAGGATTACCTAACAATACCTTAGTACATATCTGATGTGAGTGATGTGAAATAGGCTCGCGTTTTGAGGTTCGGATCTTCTGGAAGAAATTCATACGGTATATTTTTATGACCTGCGTTTAAGTTTTGCTACAGATTTCTACATTGTACATATATAGTTTTAACTACATAACAAAAAATGGAGCAATCAACGGAACTGTAATGAGTATAGTAATTGGCGTGGGTGGTGAGGTGGTGAGGGTGTACCAAGAGTGCATTGCTGCGCTACCGACCCGCCGGGGGCAGGGGAGCGGCGTCGGAGCCCCGCGGCCGGGCGCCCGTACGGCCCCCCCGAGAGGGGCGGCGGGGAGCGCTCGATTACACCAACAAGCGCCGTACGTAGCGCGACGCGACCGTGCGATTATTCCGTCTACTGAGCGGAGGACGTAGTCAATGCCTTGCTTGCGTCAAGCGACGTGTTTGTTGCTTACTACTTTAGTTTAGTCTGCAACGCGCCCTCGGAGCGAACGGTTGTGTTCATCGCGATATCTCAAATTTAGTAGACTATTATATAGTACCTAGTAATTTAATTATCTCATTGCATTCCATAGCAAATTTCGTAGTTCTTACATATCTTAGTTTAATTATAGTGAAATTAAAAGCTTGGGAAATCAATACGAGCAAGCTTCATGAACTGTGATTGTGTTTTGGACCAACGACTATAAAACGGTAAACAAACTTCGTGTGTGGCGGGTAGAAATGAGCGGATTGACCATTAGAGTTAAAAGGGGATCGAGGGGTAGTGCCACGCTTGTTGAGGCAGCCAACAGCATTCTCAAACTTCTGGGAGTGAGCTCTACCAAGCGCGGGAAACAGCCCTCGCCCAAATCGACTAAGGTAAGGTCAACGGCTTTTCGGCTCGAAATTTATTATTATTTACTTGTGCCACTTGCCCGCCGTAAACAAACACAGGCGCGCCAAATATCGAGCACTGATGGTACATGAAATACTAATGTTTTTGTGTCTTTATCAAGGTAATGTTTATTTAGTGACCAAACTAATAAAAATAAATAAAATTTATAGATAGCAAATAAATTCAGGTCGAGGTGAGAGTGCTAGAACAATAAGTGGATTTGAAGAATGCTTGCAAGCATGACGGGGACATTTTAATTGAAAGTATTGAGTTCTTACAAAGATTTCTTAATTTATTGTTTTGATTTGTACCTACCTTTAAAATACAAGCTGTACTTTTATTAGATTTTTGCTTCAATTATTTTCATCGGTAGTATTTTGGTTGTTCAGTTTATTTTTAGGCTGTTCTTTGGATTCTGAGAACTGATAAATGTTGTACTATTATTAGTAGAAGTAAGTGTTGTTGTGATATAAAGACTAGTAATTTATCAGTTTGTAAATGTTGACGTGGCAAAATTGGTCGAGCAAGTAAGCATTCAACGTAAGGTGTTGATAAACTTTCGCTGCACTACCTACTACAACATCTAGGTGCGCACTTTCGCTCGCCTTTTCACGTGCATTGTGGAATGTGAACGGGAATCTCACCGGCCTTGTACATTTTATTTCAGTTTTTTTTGCGACAGTTTACCTACCTTATCTTGAGATTTTTTACAATTGTGAGCATCAACGTAGTACGTACACCCATTCATTTATTTCAAAATAAACAAATTATTCATAAAATATTCAACAAGAACGTTCACATTTCACAATTTACGTACTAAAACATGTCCGCCGTTGTACAGTTTATTTTCGTCCATTAATCCCTTGTTAAAGTATCATCATTTTAGATATACCAAATAATAACAGGAAAATGTTACATAATTAAGGTTAATATTTTTGCAATTTATAATAGGCTTCTATATATTTTTGTTTTGTAAAAACTAATTTCGTAGGCGTAATCCGAAGTCCACATAATTTAAGATTTTTAAAAAGCCAATCGTGGGATCTTCGGCGATATTAGCACCGCGTATGATATGATCGTTATGATGCAAACATCAAAGAGCGAGTGACGGCGGACGGCGGACGGCGCCGCGGCGGGCGCGGCAGTTGACAGCGTCAGCAGTGTCGGCACCATCACTGACACGCCACTTGTTTGTTCACGCGCTAGCGGCGTGACCACCTTGTTTACCATTACGACCGATTCACGGCCCGCGTTCATCATTCTGTTTGTTACATACACAACACAACAGATGATATACTCACCTTCAATTCACGCGGATATAACACAGGCAGACTGCATGCGTCATGACTTGTACTGCGATCAGATTATTCTTTATTGGGTGGGTCATGGATTTCCGTTGCTTACATTTTTCCGTTTTGCCGTTAGAATTTTGAGCATTTCCTATAACGGTGTGAACCAAGCCTATGAGAGGAATGCAGCCTTTACATTACATCATTCGTTTACAATGTGAAAGCATTACGGGCTGTGGATAAATATAGCTGTACATCAAAAGGCATGCCATTAATTGCTACCAGATTACCTTTCACCAGTACAAACAAACATACCTGTAATGCTAAAGACCTATTAACATTCTATCCAATTTCGTACTATTTCTATTTATTAACATTCTTTTCAATTTCAAGGACTCATCTATAATGCATTTAATTAGTAAACTGAGCGCTTTCATAAATATATTTAGTAGGTACCTAAATGAACATTAAGTAAACATTTCTATTTTTATCAGCTGTTTATGAAACTGTCTTTTAAGTATCCGATAGTGGCACAAACACGCTTGAATCGTAAATAAGAGATGGATGATAAAAACATACTTCACTAGATTCAACATACTCGTAACCATTCATTAGTTGCGTGGACATGACGCAAACGAGGGATGCGAGTGAATGTTTTTAAGATAAGTGGATAGCGTACAGTATGTTTATACATATTAAATCAGTATTGATAAAGTTTAGTCATTTATTTACAAACGTTATTTCTTTTCTACAGTGTTTAAAAATAGAATACCATGTTTTACAAGACGAGTTGAATCGAATAATTGTGAGCGAAGATAGAGGCGTCATCCCCTTAACCTCCTTTCCATAGTTGCAGTAGGGTGCGTCAAATCTATAAAACAGATTTAGGAAGTCAAAATAATAATTATGATACGATACTATGGCCGGCACATCTTTAGTGTGCAGAACTTTACAATATTATCGAAGTGTTTATTAAAGGCGGACTCTAACTCAAAAAAGAATGAGTTCATGAATGTCATTCATGTGACTATGTATTGTCATTGCGCCTGCGAGTGCATTCGTAAAGAAGAGAATTAACTGATGTGTGTTGTAGGCGCGGTCAACGACGTAGAGGGTCTCGCAATGGTGGGGGATCGAGGTCGAGTACAGACTTACAGAGTAGGTGCGCGCGGGCCGCGGAATGTGTTGCGGTGGGAATGCGCTCCGAGTACCGTTGTGGCGGTGTAAACCGCTCCGCGCCGCCGCCGCGGAATGCGAGACCCACTTGCGGTCTGCATGGACCACCTCGCTTATTTTGTGACTCATGCGCCATTTAAATCGGCCACACTCTCCGAACAGACAGTGAAATATTAGTTGTAGCATGCTGTAGTCGTAAGCAGTGATAGATAATTGCAGATAACTAGAAAAGATTGAAGGTTTACTGAAGGTAATTGTAAAAAGAAAACATTGTCAACAAGCAATGAAATCGAAAATTATTTTCAGTCCTTACTTTATTCATGACTTGCATGACTTGTTACTTGTTACAGTTCTTACTCCTTTACTGTTTATGAGAAATACCGTTTGAGTTTCGTTTACTACTTATTGTTTGTCTTTGCAAAAGTTACCGTTAAATACGTAGTTTGTAAGAGTAGAAAGAGAGAGCGGAGTCTTTCTTACCCATCTTGGCATATGTTATTGAATGAGAGCGGCATTTTTTGTCCGAAATGTCTGTAAGAACATGAACAAAAAATTCGTGGCGCAAACTTTTAGAAATTGGATCATCGAACTGTTGTCGAGGCCAACGAACGTGGCGGCGACGTTTCGAATATATGACTCGTTTATCATTTAGTGGTAAACTTAATCATTCCAGTGAATTCAAATTTCACACAATTCGGCGATACTTAATTAGTAATTAACAGCATAATTATTAATTGCGAATATTCATGAGGCAATCATAAGTGTTATTGTACTGACCTCTACTGTAGCTACTGAATAGACGTATATGTGATCAGTAGAAGCAATTGCTTTTTAACCTGATACGTTGACATTTCAAATGACGTTCAACGTTCTAAAGTATCAGTTTTATGTTATGACGATCCGAAATATTAAGTGCGTGAGAAGAATTCCGATGATGTAACGTGTTTCTAATTAGCTCATCAGCTAGTAAACAAACATCATTGATTTGATGCATCAATAATATTCGTAGTATATTATTGTCTACAAATGTTTCATAGATTCTGTGATGGTGAGAGGCTTCAGTCGCTTTTTATTAAACTATCTCTAACTATCTCTCTGTTTGTTACAGTCGAACGGGAGGTCCGGCAGTGAAGTACGGGCTCCTATTGCAACAACGGAGGCTACTGTGGAGTCGCCAATTAAGATGCAAGCGTCCCAAGCTGCTGCGGCTCCACCGACACCCACAACAACGCCAGCTTCTAGCCAGTCGTACAGACATACAAAGCGAACTGCCAAGGATTATATATTTGGCAAATTAATAGGCGATGGTTGCTACAGTACAGTGTTCCTTGCGAAAGATATTCACACTGGAAAGGAATATGCAAGTAAGTACCTCCGACACAGACTAACAATAAGTATATATTTATTGTTATCACAAATATCCTGTATACAGCTTTAAGGAACACAGTTAATTTTGAACTATTTTGTTTTGCAGTTAAAGTCTGCGAGAAAAGCCACATAATTCGCAACAAGAAAATACCATACGTAAAACGTGAGAAGGATGCTTTGAATATGCTGTTCCATGTCCCACATGGATTCGTGAAACTGTATTGCACGTTTCAAGATGAAGAAAGATTGTACTTCGTTTTGTCGTACGCGAAAAATGGCGAACTATCTCATTATATTAATAATAAAGTAGGCTCTTTTGAGATAAATGTAGCTAAATTTTATGCCGCTGAAATGTTATTGGCACTAGAAAAAATGCATGCTAAGGGAATAATTCATCGCGATTTAAAGCCTGAAAATATTTTACTGGATGAAAATATGCATTTACAAATTGCTGACTTTGGAACTGTTAAGATACTCGACCCTGAAACGATTCGGTCGCCTCCCGCCCGGGAGCCAGCCCCTGAAGTAGAAGCCGAAGACCAAAATCCGCCGAGAGGTGATCGCTCTAGGAAAATTAGTTTCGTGGGAACAGCACAGTACGTTAGTCCGGAACTGTTACAGAATCGGGCAGATACTCGCGCCTCTGACCTCTGGGCACTTGGCTGTATTATTTATCAGATGATATCGGGTTTGCCACCTTTCCATGCACCCACTGAATTCCTCACCTTCCAAAAAATACTCAAAGTAGAGTATGAATTCCCAGAAGGATTTCCTGCTGATGCTAAAGATTTAGTCGAAAAACTTTTGGTTTTGGATCACAACAAGAGACTAGGAGCTACCGACGAGGGTGAAATATATGAAAGCATCCGGAAACATCCATTTTTCGAAGGCATTGATTGGGAGAACATATGGGAGCAAACTCCACCTACAATAAGTTCGAATGTTGATAAATACAGTGTGCCCGACTACCTAAAACCAGGATTGGGGAAGGATCAAATAATGCGTTTGTGGGAATTCGACCTATCTACTTCCCGAGGTAATTATAATTAAGGTAATTACTTCATTAAGCTTTACTTTTCGTGAAAATAATGATTAACATAAAACCAGTCAAAAGATTTGTAGGAATTTATAACCTATTTAGGTACATTTTAACGGCCAAATTCTATTCAGTCGAGCCTAAAATCTTATTGAGGTATTTTGTATTTTCTTACTAGGTACCCAATTTGTTATTGGTCGATTCATTGAGCCTACCATCAATTGAATTAGTTTTCATTGACTACTACGAAATGAACGTACAATAATCTCTCGTTGTATTATAAATTGGTAACATGATCCCTGCACATGTTGCATTCAGTGTGCCGCGTCACCGCGTTCACTACTATTCAAAATTAAAACGGACGTCCTTTATGTTGTTGGTTTACGGTATAGTATGCGTGACGTCAGCTTTCCGGCGCGGCGCGGCGCGGCGGCGCTGGAGTTTGCATTCTCAGCCGCTTGCGACACGACATGAATGATTCTCCGGCGCGCCGTCGCGGTCGCGCCGACCTCTTTATTAATGACCACCATACAAACAGATGACATGACAATAACATCATAGGCATTTGAGATCAAATTAATTATTATATTATTGAAAGATGTAAATAATAAAAGAAGATAGGGAAGTTACAAATTATTTTTGTTTATCATTATTTCAAATTTTGTTGGGTTTGATTGATTCAGAATAAAAGGTATAGCTGGATAATTGTATTAGTAATAAATAATATTTCGGATACAAGTTTCAACTGAAATTTATTCTTTACAGGTATTCTAACAATCAGTCCCGAAGAACGTCGCCGTCGTCTTGAAATTCAAGCCAGAGAAAATAAATATCACCAATTTGTGGATGGAGAACTTATTTTGAAGCAAGGCTTAGTAGAAAAGAAGAAAGGATTGTTTTCTAGGCGTCGCATGCTCCTGTTGACGACGGGCCCGCGCCTGTTCTACGTAGACCCTGCAAGTATGGTACTGAAGGGTGAAATACCTTGGTCACCGGAGCTGCGCGTTGAAGCAAAGACCTTCAGAATATTTTACGTCCACACGGTAGGTTTCCTACTTAACATCGAGCGATACTTTTGTATCGATCACTTTTAATGATTTTGGGACTTACTGTGGATTATAATATTAATGAACACATTTATTTTTTCAGCCTAATCGCACTTACTTCTTGGAGGACCCAGACTCATTTGCTCTAGAGTGGAAAAACGTGATCAACGAGGTACGCATCGGTACGTACGGACGAGACACGACTTAATCGGTGGCAAGAGTTGCCACCTCGTGTCGCGCCCGAGCCGGGCCGCGCGCCCGCCTCCCCCCGCTCTCCGCACGCCGAGTGCACTTCTAGGATATAACTAGCCTTCATTTCAAGCACGATTATCATCCGGAAATGTTTTGACGATGAAGAGGTTCGTGTTCTGATTTAAATCGGAATCATCCTTTGAGTTTGGCACCGGCCGGCGCAGGAGTGGCCCGAAGCGCCCGAAGCGAGCCGCGCTCCGAGCGAGAAGCCCCGCGCCGGGCGCCCTACAAGGGGTTGTTTAACGAGACGACGGCATCGGTTCCCTGAGCGATCAGTGACGATACTGAATGACTGATTCCTATTAGTATGTCCCTACTATCTTAAATTATTCTTATTTAAGTTACTTATTTAAATGTGGATTGCGGCGGTGATGTGTAAATATTTGTCGTAAATTATTATTGCAATCGTTTAGATGTAATGTAATGCGTATCATGAGCCGTTTTCACTCAATTACATACGGACCTCTAGTAAAAACGGACTCGTTATTCGCCACCCGCGTGTTCACGAAGCCCATTCCAGTTGGTAACTAGGCAAATTGTAGCTAAATCTAAATTATTATTTATTTTAATTTAATTTTGCCAACGGAATGTGACTGCTGTACAGTTGTATCGTTAGAATATTATGAGTGTCGCTTGCGTGTTCTGCGATGCGCAAATCCGAGGCAACGTAATAAATAATATTATTAGCGTTAAGTTGTTGATTGTTGAAGAAGCAGCGCTCGCCGAAACGCAAGGGAATATGCGTGAGATGGCTCAACAGCGAAGTGCAGAAGTCTCATGCACCTCTCACGACATCCATAGTGATAAAGGCCTCAGTGCTATGCACTATGTAATCCTAACTTTTGCTAAGTAAGTATACGGATAATTCCACCAAAGGTGACCCTATACAATTATTATTATTATGCTTGATAATGATATAATTCAATGATTCCTCTGAATTGGTTTGATAATATATTTGTGTTTGTTGTTTGTGTTAATAATGTAACAGAAGATGATGTTATCGGTAAAATTCAATGTCATGGCTTCTACGTAAGACTATATCTAGTTGTGTTCAGATAGTTATCGCGGTAATGTATTTATTTCCCTTTATCCTCTACGTAAGACTATTATTTGTGTTCAAATGATTATCGCGTATTTCCTTTAGGTTAATAGTCTAGTTAAATGCCTAAAACTTGCCCAGAGGAACGATTGTAGTGGCGCTAAATGGGATTTAATCCATATTATGACCCATGTAGTAAAATTATAGGCTAATAGGATTTCATCTTCACTGTGTTTGAGGACTTACTTTTCGGTAGATAAATATGTTTTGGACTTCATGCGAGACGCAATAACTGTTAATGTAAATCGGACTTCACCATGACATTGTTACTAATAAATCTGCATTTAAAATTTAATAACTGTTAACTATTGTAATTATATTTTAAAACAATTTGTATTGCGTAAATTCCGTAACTTAACATAACCGTATAAGAAATTGAAATAAATTGAAGTTGATTTTTACTTACTGTTTTTAATTTACCTAGTCTTACAGAGAAATATGAAATTGACCTGTTACGTAAATGTAAACTTGGATTTAGAGAGCTCTCGTAAGGAACTATGTCTATATTATGGACTTTTACCCAACCTCAGATAAACCTATACATAAAGCCTAATGGCATTCTCAACCACTGGAGTCAATCCATATAATCTCATTGAATTGTCCCATGATTGGACTTTGGGCTGTAAGTTAAGGACCATTAACATTTGCTTCATGAGACCAAGCCCATCTAACCTACGCACAGTGGACCCTATTGGATAACACCTGAATTGGCTGAATTGTAACTTCTGATAGTGGTTGCATACAATCAGGCCAAATAGATGATGGCCACCGGACCCTTCTGAAAGTTGTTAGGTCCTGTAGCTCGAGCACGAATATTTGCGAGAAAGTATTCGTATGGTTAACGTAAGCAATTTGTATGGCATTTTTTCAAAAGCGCCCCTATCGTACGTAAATGGTACTAAAATGCCATACAAATTTGACAGATTGCTTACGTTAACCATACGAATACTTTCTCGCAAATATTCGTGCTCGAGCTACTGATGCCTGTACTGCACAGTTCAATCTTTACAGTACTAGTGCATGATGGTATTGGTCTTTACCTGCTTGGCTGGCTTGCTACCCATCTCATAGTGCTTAATTACTCTGTGACACATCTTCAAAATATTTATGATGTGTTTTAGTTTACATTGTAGGAGAATCAGTAATAAAGCGGGTAATCTATTCCTTTTTTAGTCTGCAAATCATTTGTAATGCCTTTGGTCTTACTGATGTTATTGGTAATGGTAAATATTTACTCAGTGGCTTGTCTACTTATGCCCCAACTCAGAGTCAAAAACGGTTACTTAAATCGCTCCTTAGTACAGAATTTGTGGTGATTCTTTACTAAGGAGCAATTAAAGTAACCGTTAGTACAGTACTAGTAGTAAGACAGAGGCATTTTTGTAAACCAACTCAACTTTCAAGATTTAAAAATTTAGAAGAAAAATGCATCTGCCAGCCAAGGAATATTGAACGAGGTGTCACACCTCATTACAATAACCTCGGGCTCCCCTCAAAAAAAAATCTTAGCTTTTTTTTAGCACAAGTACAATTTAAAACAAGAAGTACAACAAATAAAATAAAAACAAAGTATAACATAAAATAATAGTTGAAGGAGAAAAACAAAAAAAAAAATAGGTAATAACACATTAATTATAATTAAATAATAAGCACAACAAACAAGAGATAAGCAAACAAATAAGAGACATATTAAAAGCAAAACACCCATTAAAGAGGTAATTAATTACTTTGTGTTTGTTTAGGTCCTGCACTTTAACAGGTTAAATCTTTCAATGTGCTTCAGTGGCGCTTGGTATCTTATTTTCGGTGTCTTCATACAACGCCATTATCTTTATAACAATAAAATTTATAGTTTTATACCCATCAAGAACTCAGCAAGAAGTTTAATTTCCTTTCCTAGTTTCTTTATCATATTTCATAAAGCATAACCCGTGTAGGTGTTTCAGTTCTTCAAATTCGTTTACTTCTTAGGAACCTTAGCAAGGCAATGTTTTTCTTTCGCTCTGATTATTCAAAAGTTTAAGCGACAAGCGACGAGAGTGTTTTATGACTTTCATGGCACGTTTATTCACGTGGCTTTAGCTTCAATCATACCTTTTCAGCAATTTACTCTAGATTATGTTTACGGAAGGAATTAGGAATGTGATCTGTCGTGTCGTACTTATTTAAGTTAAATGATTTAAGACTTTCCGTTTTGTATCTACTATGTTTGAAAGTAGGGGAGAGGGGGGCACATTCGAACACTTTTTAAATAAATTATTATATTTCTCGTATAGTATTACCAATCAAGATTTATTTTATTTTAGTATTACATATGGGGTTTATACTACATACTAAAGATGATATTAATTTATATTGACTTGCTAAAGTAACACAATTTCGTTTTTCTTTTTAGCTCTATTTTGTTCAAATGTGCCCCATCCGCGGGGCACATTTGAAACCCCTAGGGGCAGTTTTGAAAAACCAGGATTAAATGGAAACCATGTAACTTAGAATATAATCCACAGTATATTTATGTTATTTGTATCTAATATTATCATAGTACACTGTCATTTATTTCTTACAATAACTATTAATTGAATAAACTTAATAAAATTCTGAACGGCCTGGGGCAGTCTTGAACAAAGGTAACAAACTTATTTCTATAACCGACATTAAATTAGATATTCCGAAACAATATTAAAAAGTAATAACATTCATAAGTATCTTAAAAAATATGAAATTTTAAAGAGCCTTAGGAAGATACCTACTTTAAAAGTGTTGAATATAAAATAAACAATCTCAAAAAGCGGTCCTCAGTGACTGTAAAGACAATATAAAATGAAATCGCTTCCTTATATTTTCATAAAATAAATACCTATATGTTATTTAAATGTATGGGGTACTTTGAACATTTTATTCAAAAGTGCCCCAGTGATTTTGTTCAAATTTGCCCCAATACCAACCTTCAGAATTAAAAATTTCTAGACGAAAAACTAACTTGTGTTTAATGATCTTATATTTGTAAATACTGAGTCTATAATATATGAAACACTATGAAATAATCACAACTTGATAATAATACTTATGTTTTCAGTAATTTGCTTACAAGCAAAAAAAAATTTGTTTATTTTCGTCTCCGTAAAGTAACCGGCAATTTTTTTGTAAAATTACCCTGACGTTGACGGTAGTTGGGATCTGACAGATGTGTAGTTCGGATTTACCAGTATTAAAAAGGTTATTGAGGTTGGGAAAGATAAAGAATGCGTTCATAAATCGAATAATTCAAAACTGCCCCTGTACTAAACTGCCCCCCTCTCCCCTACCTATTGCATGCTGCATTAGGTTTTACTAAAAAGTCTAAAACTTAACTTACCTCTTTATCTGTTTGTGCGTACTTTATAAAAGAATTGAAAAGAAGAAAGCGGAAAGTAAAGAAAGCGGAATCCTATTGTAATTTCGACACAAACTTTTTTAACACAACATACCGCGCCACTGCAACTGAAAAAGACATGAGAAAATTTAATTTTTGTGCCAAATTTAGTTCCCTAACCATTCGTAGATTTTCTGGTGTCACTAGTGGCGCTACCATGGATATTACTCTAACTGGATTAAAGACTTTCTAGTGGTACATGAAGATAGATGACGTCATAACCGAATGACCATTCGACCAATCACAGGTCGGATTGAGGTTGTCAGTCATAATTGTAGGGTGTCCATTTACACACTTAGAAAAATTATGTCCTATCTTTATATTATGGTTCTTCAAAATGTTTTCTATTGGTAAATTTTCTGGTGGTAAAAAATTTATTGGAATAATGCATTTTATTAAAATTTCTACAAAATTGCCGAATTAAAATTATGGCATTAAGAGCAAATTGAAAATTAAGGTACACAATTACGGTATATTTATATTACAATAATATATAATAATTATTCATCTTAGATGTTTTTTTATTACATATTATAAAAAATCACAATCGAATGATATATCCTGGGACTACAGATAACATGGACACAATACAAAAATTGTCGTTCCGTTATGACGTAATCGATCTTCAGGTACCACAACAGAATAAATAATAGTACAGAATAAGTACAGAAGGCGAACTCCGCAAAATCATTTAAATAAATAGCGACTCTTGAATCTTGATCCAACGCAATAAAGTGTAATTCAGGTCGCACAGTGCTAATTAAAAACGCGTAGTAAGTTGCCTTCCTTTCTAACACTATCGCTTAACCTCTCTGGCAATATCAAGATTGTCTTTTTTGAAAGAATAAAATTAATCTGAAAGTTTAATGACAAGTTATATGCCCATGCTACTTTTATGAAGAAATGAGAAGATATATGTATGTATGTTTGTATGAATGTATGTATGTATGTATGAATGAATGTATGTATGTATGTATGAATGTATGTATGTATGTATGTATGTATGTATGTATGTATGTATGTATATACTTTGTCTGTTTAGGAAACAGAAAAACCAGGCAATTTCAAACATCCAATATTTTTTGAATTCTTATTTAATTGTAAGTACCTAACTAGTAACTATACTACAATAATTGATAATGTGAATATGGGAGATATAAATAAGGACAACAAAATCTCAACAACGTCAACCTAATGACTAATTAGGTAGAAGTTCTTTTCTCTATCTTCCGATGTCCTTAGGAAGTGTAAAAAACGTAAGATTGGGATTTTTGTTATTGTTTAAGCTGCGGAATGCGATGCAATATGTTTTTGCCCTAATTTTACTTCTTATCGTAGGAATAGCGCTCGGCAGCGTGTTGTATCTAACTAACGTGTGACATGTGTGATGACATGAAGAAAAGTGACATTTACAAAAATTAATTAATTTTGTATTTTTTTCTGAAAGTTTAATTTTTAATATGTGTGATAGATTACGAACGTATGACAGCCATTATGAATTTTCTAAATTAGTCAGACACGTCGAACGCGGCATATATTTGTAACGTCATAGCTAAAATGCGGAGTGCGCCAGGCCAGGGCCTTAATTCACGTAACTTTAAAGGGGGCCATTGACGATGCGATCGATCGGTGCGATCGATCTGCCGGACATCGCACCGATCGATCGGTTCAAAAGTGCCGCTCATACACGAACGATCGATCGTAACGATCGATCGCAACGATCAAACATTACTTGTTTGAAACGGAAGGATAAAGACGTGCTCAAATAATTCAATACGTGCCCTACAAAATGGAAAATGAACTTATTTTCCTTAGCTATGTGGCAGTAACTTTGATTCGGCTACAAAATAAAAAAGTAAAACTCTTACTTGATTACTAAACTACTAAATTGTCCGTTTACAAGTATTAATTTACTTAAAATTTAGTTAAAATTTATTTAACTACTTAACTACTTAATACATGTAAACCGAACATAACCGAACATTTTTTTGTTTCTTTCTTTCTTTTTTCTTTAAATATTGAATTACCATCGGTCCTCGATAGGTCTACGAAGTTTGGAAGAAGTCTAACCGTTTAAAGCTAATATAAAGCGTGTAACTAGGTTTTTTCTTTCTTTCTTTTTTTCTTTTTAATATTGAATTGTCATCGCGGCATCGGTCCTCGATAAGTCCACGAAGTTTTTTTTATGGAAATAGCCGGCAATCGAGCTGACGATCTACCTGATGGTAAGTGGCTATCGTTGCCCATGAACATCAGCAACACCAAAGGTAAAAGCGAAAAATAAAAGTAAAAGCGAACCCCCTGGAGAAATAATAATAGTAATAATGGTATTAATTAACAATTAAAATCAATACTACCAATATAATCCCTCCGAGGGCCCTACCACCAGCGGGCCGGATTTAGTCGCCTCTTACGACACCCATCCGGCGTGGGTTTGGGGTTAGTATTCTAAAGCCGCCCCAATACGGCAAAAAAAAATTATTTGTTTCGTCCATCGAGTGTTGGTAGGTTTGTAGACTACGTAGTACCTACGTAACGCACTAGCCAAGGCATTGAAGACATGCGACGCGTGCGGCGCGCGGCCGGCATCAGAATGAGACAAATATCGCATCGCTGATCGCAAAGGTCCACACACAGTCGATTCATCGATGCGATATTCATGATTGCATGGATTTTTGTTGCGATCACCGATATCGTCTGCGACCAAGCAAATCGTTAACGATCTTGACATACACTGCCGATCGGTCGGTGCGATCGGTCTGCAACGACGGATCGCACCGATCGATCGTTCCGTCAGTGGCCCCTTTAAGACGCATCGATTGAGTTGCAGTGACGCGGCAATCAAGTTGACGTTGGTTGACGTTTAGTGTCTAAACCGTATTCTCGTAATTTTTGAACTGCGCGTCGACTGCACGCAAACTGCGCGTGAACTTCACTTCTCCTGCACGCATCCTGCGCGCCTGCCAAACTTTTCTTCGGCTATTTAGTACTCTGTGTTAGTGTTGTTATATGAGAGAACAAATAAACTTATTAATTAATCAAATACAATTTATTATGTTTCCATTAAAAAACAAAAGCGTCAACAAAACTGCATAAAAACTCGCACCGAGAAGTTTATGAGAATACCCTCAAACTGCGATCGGAAACACGCTATCTTGACGCGCATCAACAGAATACCTTTTTGTGACGTGAGCGTGTTTGACAAGCGCTCGCGTGACGTGAGCGTGTTTGACAGCGCTCGCGAAAGCTAAGAGAATACGGAAAGTGTTATTTTGATAGGAACGTCACTGCAACTGCACTGCAATCGAACTTGTTAACTTAAGTGAATTAGGCTGCTGGTACCATTATAAAGTTCATGATCCAGATATAATAATATATCCATGGGCGCTATTTAGCGCTGACAGCGCTAATTATAATGTAACCACAGAACACTTATACCCATAGACATAATACTACTAGACTAGACAAGCGGGCCTTCTTTGCGTTACGCTATTAGAAAGAGAAAGAGACCAAGGAGACTCGCGTAACTCGTAAGTAAGACAAGGATAGGTTTACCTCCTGCCTTTCTTCGTAGCGTGACGGTTTCACTTACTTATGCTCAGATACCTTGCCTAATCTAGTAGTATTATGTCTAGAGGGTGTTCTATGGTGACGTCAAGGCAAGGCGTCATTCAACGTCATAACATAATCAATATGACATGCCGACATTAGTGTTGCCACACTTTTTCCCTGATTATTTGTTTTTTTAGTATGTTTTAATTAAGTAATATTTCTTAATAAAATATATTTGTTTGGCATCAGAATAATAGCAAAAGGGATTTTCAAGGGAAATTTACTTTTAAAATTAAATAATAATCTCATTATTATGCAACAGACAGAATAGACTATACAAAGTAAAGTAACTGATTATTAACGTATATACTCGTAGATAGTTACATACTTCAGCTAGATGGTACCTATAATTATTAAAGGTACCAATATATTATTTTTTTAATATCGATAAAAACAGCAATGCCTAAATTCATAGAATTTCAAGATATAACCAAGCAGCGCCATCTCGAAATTACTTCTTCAATTTATGTCTTTAAAAAGCTAGATATTGTTTTTACAGTTTGTTAATTGGATGACGCTGTACATGCGGAGCTAAGCATTCATAATAATTTTTCGCAGTACTTATTTTTGATCAGTCCACTTTTATTAATAAACTAGCAAAAAAGCGGTGCTTTAGGAGGGCTCGCGAAGTTTTCTTACCTAGTAATTTTGAAGACAATTTTTTCAAGATAATTAACTTGTAATGTATATACGACAAACTGTCCGTCTACTTCAATGCAGAACATGATTTATATCGTTCTGGAGCAGTTGGCAGTCTGAATACTGTTTAATATCCAAAAATAGCTTTAAGTCGTCTGCAAATAACAGGCACACAGCCGCGCTGACCACATCCGGTAAGTCATTTAT
The DNA here is from genome assembly GCA_951805285.1 of Thymelicus acteon. NCBI lineage: Eukaryota > Metazoa > Arthropoda > Insecta > Lepidoptera > Hesperiidae > Thymelicus > Thymelicus acteon. The sequence continues at coordinate 9,653,509 of OX638225.1, read as the reverse complement.
GAATGTTAAAAATTCTAGAGGTCCCAAGTTAGAACCTTGACTGATCCCAGAAAACGTATTATACGATTTTGAAACATATCCATTGTACTGAACATACTGCCTCCGGTTACGGAGGTAGCAGGAGAAGAATTTAAGTAGTATTTTATCTAATTAATTTTGGTTGTTTGTTTGGCAGGGTCTCAAAATTATTTATTTACTGTTAATTTAGGATTTTAATTTATAATAACTAAATGGTTTATTTTATTTTTCGCTTTTCGGTTTTTTTTTTCGTTAGTTTTATTTATTGTTAAAAAGTAATTATTATTTCGTCATAAATTAGTTCATTTGACTTTCTTCTTCTTTTCTACATTTTAACATATTATGTGAATTTTTAATACTACCTAATCTATCATAAGAGAATTGTTTATATAACGCTAATCTTTCAATTGTTCTTACTCTTGAAAACGCTACATATGTATGTTAAACCAAGAGACGTTTCTTTATTTCCAATACCTATAAATGCTTTGTCTAATGTTAAACCTTGTGACTTATGTTTTGTAATGGCAAAAGCTAATTGTAATGGAAATTGTTTCCTAGAGCAATTAATATTTTCACTTTTCCAAAATTTAGTTATAGGTGGTATTGAAACACAACCGCTATTATTATAAGTTGAATGAGAATAATTTTCAAATCGAACCATTTTTACTCGTGGCATTTGATCAGGGGGACTATAATTTTCTTCATAAATTACGTTTTAACAATATATAAAACTAACGAAAAAAAAAACTGAAAAGCGATAATCTAAATTTTACTAACAAAAAATAACCGACTTCAAAGTTACTCAAAAACTACTTGTCAGATCTCGTACTACATGACAAGCACCTGCTTTCGATTAAAAAAGAATCATCGAAATCGGTTGGCGTAATATTGAGTTATTCGTCAATTTGTCGCGCACATTTTAATACAAATTTACGACTTACGTGGTTTTGTCATGGATGCCATTGTCAGATCTCAATAAAATTTATGTGGGACCACAAGACAGCCACCAGCTTTCGATTAAAAAAAGAATCATTAAAATCGGTTCGCCCAGTCCAAAGTTCTGAGGTAACAAAGATAAAAAAAATACAGTCGAATTGAGAACCTCCTCCTTTTTTTGAAGTCGGTTAAAAAATAAAATAAACCATTTAGTATTATAAATTGAAATTGTCTTCAAAATTACTAGGTAAGAAAACTTCGCGACCCCTTCTAAAGCACCGCTTTTTTGCTAGTATTAATTCTTATTTTTCCATGTCATACTCAGTGACTTTAGTATCTTTATCAATTAAGATCATAATACTTTTCAAGTTTTTCTATTCACCGCTAGATGGCAGATTCTAATAGTCTCAGATCCGACTGCAGAATAGGGATGTTGACACTATCAGTAAATTAAAATAAATTTATGTTTAAAGTATAGAGGAAAACATTTAAAAACCTAAAATATTATTCTTTTGTCGAAATCAATCACAACAAATTAAATATAATTATTTTAAAATGTTAAAAATAGTACTCACCGTCACGTGACCTCAAACGCCATTTAGAGCTTATGACGTCATTGTTCGTATTTTATATGCAAGTGCAACTAACTTCAGTCGACAGATAGTATTGAATATCGGCTAGTGACGTCACGTGACGTTTTTGGTGGGAAATTTGAAAATGATTTTTATTGATCAATTTTTGTTTTTAAATTGAAGATTATTATTTTTATAATATTTTTTTCGTGAATCTTAAGGTTCTATCTATTAAATCAAATTTAATCCTAAAATTTGTCAGCATCCCTAACATATTCATAATTAGGAGAATATATAATTACCAGGTTGCCTATAAAAATTTGGCCGCTAGTATTTTTAATGAAATTATTTTTAATTTATTTTTGGGAAAAAATTTCGTTTACTTGTTTTTTTTTTAATAAAATCTCGTCTATATCACGACCATATAAATAAAGATTCTAAAAAATCACGGTTGCCGTTGCGCAACCCGCCGCACCTCTTCGCAGCCAGGTGTAAATAGGTATGACTTCGATACATTTATACGTTCATAATGTACATTTATCCATACTTATATTTTAAATATGAAAGTGTGTTTGTTTGTTTGTTTATTCGTCTTTTACGTTGCAACGAAGCTGTTATATGGTATAGTTTTTGTATGTGGAGATAGTGAGGAGGATAGAGAGTAACGTAGGCTACTTTTTACCGCGATAAAACATCCCCATGGGAAGATCGACATTTTGTTAGTTGCTAGATATTTAGTTCCGGATGTTGTTAATAGATGGCGTTAGTAAAATTCATTTGCATTTCACGCTATCATTATACATGTAAATTACTTAAGTCATAGGCAACTAAGTCTAACTAAATAAAAGTAAGTAAGGATTTGTAAAAAATCGATCTCTACCGCGGGCGAAGCTGCGGGCAAAAGCTAGTTAATTATATATCAAATTAAAGCTATTTTTTTCTATTTATTATCGTATATTATCGTATATGGGTTTTTAGCAAAATACAGATGAACGCACTAATCCTGCAGCCGGATCTTAGACTATACGTAGAATCTGCCATCTAGCAAATAATTCCGTCTCCTGAACGCTAGATGTCGTGACTAGAATCTATATATTGAACCTTAGGGATATAGTGGTAAGTTATATTGTTGGTTATCAACATCATCCTGCTTCTTACTTTTATGGGTTTAGGCTTAGAGAATTAGAGATGTGCGTGGTGCTTTTATCGCGTTATCGACAATTATCGATATTTATATCGAAACTGGTACACTACAAGGCCGTACTACCGTAATCGTAACCATAACCGTAACCGTAAACTTCTTGTTCTTGTGCTGTCTATGTGAAAACATGCTTAAATTTTTTAAAGCTTACACGCCGAAGACAGACAGTACAAGGCGAAGACGTGACCGTAGAAATTTTTATCAAGGTTATCTAAGTAAACTGTCACGAAATACCATGCCTGGTCGTTTTTAAGCTCAACTCATTTTGGTGGAATTATATTTCCTAGCTTCGAAGCGCTCATAGCCCGGCGGCTTGCGTCGATCCTAAGCGATCAACAAAGTTAAGGAACAGCGCTGCAGTGGGCGAAAAAATATAATCGCCACTTACCATCAGGTGGGATTGTTGTCAAGCACTAACTTATCTTATGTAAAAATAAATAAATAATAATATTCAAATAATTAATTATTCATAATAATGTATAGACCAAGTTGACTGTTAAAGATTGCCAACTGGCATTAAGTACTTTTATGTATGAATTATAGGTTATTTGCGAAGATATTTTCTCTATAAATAGCCATTTTAACCCTTATCAGTCGTGTCTTGGTCGTATAACATTACATGGTAAATAAAATTACAAAACTACGGTATCGATAAAGTAGCTCATCCCTGCCCGAGTAGCGGAGAGAGTTATGACTGTTCTGGAAATCAATAGACGAATAGCAATACCATTTAAAACATAAAATGAACCTTATTGCAACAGAACTAAAGTAGCTTTTTGATCATAAATTATATTATTTCCTTGTATCTGTATTCCGTGGGAAGTTACATTGAAGTATTTTTTTAGTTGTTCTACATGTCCATAGATGGCGTTAGTAATACGATAAAAATCGAATTTCTAAAAAATTTTTTTTTTAAAGTGGCCAAAATAATATTTTGATGATAGATAACACATCTAGACACGAATAGAAAATTCCATGTCAAAACTCAAACCTGTAAGTGCAATAGTTTCTCCATAAAAGGGATAGAAAACTGTATGGATTGTCGACTATTATTTAGGGCTCGCTTCGCTCGCCCTGAAAACAAAAACAAAATTTTCAGAAAACAAACGGCAGACGGAATGGTAAAAATAAAATTAACGAAGGCAAACGCAACGAACGGAGTGCTTAGTGCGAGTTGCATCGAAAACTTTTCTATCACGTCATCGTCAATACGTGACTATCAAAAAGTTGCGAGTGCCAGTTCTAAAACGTGACTCGTATCGATCCACGTTTGTTCACCGAAAATATCTATTATTATGTTGGCAGCAAAAACGTCGTTAAATCTCGTTAAACGTCGTGAAAGAACCCAACCAAATTGAAAATAATACATCTATTTAGTTGGAGCATTCATATCAAGCTACAATTAAAATAGTGGTGATAAACTGTAGTTTATTTGCTATCGTGCTATAGATAGCTGTATTGGTTGTTTGTTTTGTTTAGTGTACATTATTCATAATAATTGATTCGGTAATTATTCCTCAATCATATTATGTTGTGGTATAATGCATGCGAGAAAACAGGCAATATTAATTAATGGAACATAGCTACAGCGATAAATTTGAGGAGAAGTAATTGTTGTGTGGTGAGTTTATGTGAATGAAATTTATTATATATTTAACAAGCTCAGATCAATAATTAACAAGTTTACGATTGGTGTGGTGTTATATTTATTTAATAGGATTTATATGTATAGGCACGGTGACCTTTGGCTGTAAATACTTATTCACGATAAACAACAAATGGACAAATCATGCTTATTTTGAAAAATGAAAGTTTTTATGATACCTAAGATATTACAACATGAGGAAGTGTACAAAGTAAGAAATGTTATGTTCCTAATATTTATTTAATCTTTATATTTAAGGTACAAATCAAGATAGATGAGAGGCAGAGTATCAAGCTTGTTAACCTCTCAACAGCACTACAACAAAACAATAGCAATGCAACATTTTCCCCATTGTGATTTAAGAGTAAACGAGTAAACAAATACATATACGTATATCTATACTAATATATAAAGAGGAAAGATTTGATTTTTTGTTTGCATTGAATAGGCTCCGAAACTACTGAACCGATTTCAAAAATTCTTTCACTGTTGGGAAGCTACACTATCCCCGAGTAACATAGGCTATATTATATTTTCAAAAAAATTAGGGATCCTTAAGAAAACTCCAATAATGTAACCCAAGGTGTAAAAAATAAGAAAACCGAAGCAAAGCGAGGGCGGTTACTCGTAAAGTATAAACAGCAACATGGGTTTGAGAATTGAGAAGATAGATCAGAAGAAGGCCGCTACAAATATGATTATATTAATTTAAATTACAGTGTATGAAATGTGAATTCTGTGACCATTGTAATTTACTCATTGGTCTTCTATTGAGATTGGAATTGAAGGTATAACATTATGTGGGAGAAATAAAACTTTAAAAGACAGATTGTAGTTTTCTTTATAATTTTATTTTAGGAGGCATATTATTTTGAATATGAAATTAAACAGGCATTACAGCATAATTATGTGATTTTAGTTTAAAGAGTGAAAATAAAATGTTGAACAATAAATGTTTTTTAATTTTGTAATTCTTCTCCGGATAACAGTATTCAGTTGGATGTCAATAGTCTTAGTTGTAATTCAATCTTCCCCTTTTGTTATTATATTATTCTTCTTATTTGCTCTTCGACACCTTTCCTTTAATAAAAATCTTATAATATGACAAATTGTGTTCAGCAGTATATTAAAATCTGTTAAAACAAGGATTGAATATATTTGTAAAACATAAATATCCATTTTTTTATTTATAATAAGCCTTATTCAATTATTCCCTATCTATTTTAAAATAAAGCAGGCCCATATCATTTTGGCATATTAAATGGCATATAGTGAAGTACTATCAATACATCTTGCTGAGTATTGGCTTGGCAAGAAATCTAAAACATTAAGAACATAGATATACCTAATTTAGGATCTCAAACTGATACACAATGATAATATTATAGTCCCAAGTAGGTATATTGAATGTTAATTGCACTTCTAGTTACTGCTTACTTCGCAGCTGGGTATTCAGTTTATGGGTATAACAAATGTGTAATTATATAATAAATATTTTCCTTGATACTTGAGAGCTCCTATGTAAACGATATTATTACCTTTGGCAATATTAAGTTGCATAATAAAATAATTCATTGAGTACATACTTGTAGACAATTTTAAATAAACTTAATTAAGTCCTAATTAAGTACCTAGGTAATCTAAGTACCTTTTATTTCAAAGAGTCCAAGTCAAGACACAATAATATTAGGTTTATCGAGTTCCTTGCAAGAAGTTTAAAAGTTATCGTCTTTAAAAAATATCTCCTTACTTTTTAAAAACTTGGTGACATTAGCCATTGGATTAGTGTTTATGTTTAAGTACTCTGTGACTGTGATTGCGTAGTGTTTAAGTACTCTGTGATTGGATTACCGGAAATTCTTTCTGGCATGAACAATACAAATACTACTTAACAATAATTTTATTCACTTGATTTAGTGACCGCAAACATGCTCCGAGTAATTAGAAATATCCAGCCATAATTTTCAACAAACAGAAAAAAGTGTAATTAAAATAATAAACTAATATAATATAAAGGGCTTCCAACATTTTTGTATGGAGCCTGGCATACCTACAAGTCCGCCATTTTGAAAAAACCTCGATTCGGCGGCCAGTGATGAAACATGTGTCAATCGATAGACTAAATGATTGTGATCAAAAAGTATTCAGTGATGAAATGTCGTAAGTGGTATACTTTCTGAGATATTTGAGTTCAAAACCGTAGGAAAATAAAGCAAAAAACATAGTTTCGGCCGATATTGATAAAACATGTGTCATTCGATAGTCTAAGTGATTACGATCAAAAAGTATTCAGTGATAAAATGTCGTAAGTGATATGGTTTCTGGGATATTTGAGTTCAAAACCGTACAAAAATAAAACATTTGTAATTAATTATCTTTTTATTTCTAGTGTATCTGTAACTGTATCAGTGTTATGCCAGATAAGAAATATCATGAATATTTAGAATAATTACTATATATACATATAAAATCACAATATACATAAACAAAATTAAATAAATACAGTTTTATTCAGATTTACATATAAACATCTTATATATTAAGTAAATAAATATTTATAAATACATACATATATAACATCTGGTTGAAGACCACGGGCGACAACATTCTAATTGCTTCAGGTAGTGCTGCCGGACTTCTTGAAGGAGCTTTTGGTAGTCTATGATTTTTTGATGTCTACAAGCAAGGAATTCCAGAACAGTATGAACTGTATTGTGAAGGAATTCCCGAATTAAGCAGTGCTATAGGTTTCCTTTAAATAAACAGGAGAAGACACATTATTCAAAATGACATAAAATGTTGAGAGAATTCTGAAGTTTCGCCTGTATCGAATAAGTTAGGAATGGAACTGGGAAATGTGGTCCCATATAATCTGTACTTACGTAAGCCGAAGATATATCTAATACAGTTATTAAGAAGGCGCTCCAATTTATTCAGAAGTTCCTCTGACAAATCTGTACAACACACATTAGCATAATCAAGGTGAGGGATGACCAGAGTGTTTATGGCGTATTTATGGTTAAGTTTTTATGGCGATACAGCAATTGAAGTGTACCGGTCACTTTTTTCCTTACCTCAGTTACGTTATGTATTATAAAAATTAAACAAATTCGTCAAACAAACAACTTAAGGGTAGAGATAAAATCGCGGGATGGTACTGCTCATGCATAGTGGGAAAAAGAACCTTGTCATGTTGTTCCCATATAATGTGTGTTATATGGTTCTTGGCATGGGCTTGACATCAGGAAACATTGCCTTTATCACCAGCGGAATTTTTAGATTCAGTGATTGTCAGACATGATATATAAAACTAAGCCAATAGTGAATTTTAACTTTTGGTTTAGAGTAATTGCCAAAGCTGTAGCCGCTGGTGGCAAATAAATTATTTATAAAACAACCTAGTAGTTTGCTTTTGCTTTGCTTTTTTTTTAATTCAAACCTACCCGTTATTAATAAATCAAGTACCTATGCAGCACATACACATATGACATAATATACTTATTTTTCATTATTGACCCAATAAATTCAAAATAAGTAAATGATAATTTTTAATGCATTATTTTTGTACGGTTTTGAACTCAAATATCTCAGGAAGTATATCACTTACAACATTTCATCACTGAATACTTTTTAATCGTAATCATTTAGCCTATCGAATGACATATGATTTATCAATGTCCGCCGAAACGAAGTTTTTTGCTTTATTTTTCTACAATTTAGAACTCACTTATCTCAGAAAGTATATCACTTACGACATTTCATCACTGAATACTTTTTGATCATAATCATTTAGTCTATCGATTGATACATGTTTCATCACTGGCCGCCGAATCGAAGTTTTTTCAAAATGGCGGACTTGTAGGTGTGCCAATTAGGTTCGATGCCCTTTCACGTGAAAACTTTTCGGTCACGTGGTCCCATAGTTTTCGCAAGTTGCGTATTGGAACTGTCAAATAAAGCCACTCGCACTCGTGCAATGTTCGAGAAACAATACAATAACCACTGACAGATAACTTCACTGTGAACTTCACTTTCGTGAACGTGAACACATAAAACTCGCACTCGCGCATTTTTTTTCTGTGCGCTTCCGCTAGATGGCTCTGCTTTGGTCCCATACAAATTTGCATTTACGTAGCGAGCCCGTTATGTCACGTAAAACTCGCACTAAACACACGGATGAATGAACCACAGAGTACCTATACCGGGTACGAGTATCGAGTACTCAGTATCGATTATCGCGAAAAAAAGTATCGATACCTACTCAGTATCGAAAGTATCGTTCGATCGATTGTCAATGACAGATGACAGAGCACTGTCCCCTCTTCTCTCTTTATTAAGTACTCTGTGCTGTGCTCTCTCTGGTCCTAGCTACAAGTATAGTAATCTGTGCTCTGGTCCGAATAAAATTCTAACCTATTAACAATAAAAATAATAATCAATTGATTTTTTCCGATAAAAATAAAGTGAAAGCTAAATTACAAATTTCGATTACAATGTCTATAACTGTAGTTAAATATGTTGGTAGAACTACTGATTTTAAAGGCAAAACATTGTGGGAAATTGTTGGAAGCCTCAAGAATTTTGGTGTTGGGAGATACATTGTGCGATCGGTTTTCAGGCGGTATCCTGAACCAAGTTTTATGAAGATTGTAAAAGTAGAAACATGCCCCGATGAGGTATAATTATATCAATTTAATAATTAAACATTTTGTTAAGTATTAAACAAGACGCACAAACTTGCTTAGTTTCATTTAATTCTATTTATTTACATCTCGATATAATGTATCAGTGGTATAAAATTACAGGAAAGGCGCAGAGTAAGAGTGTGGGTGGAGAAAACTTTCAGAGGTAAAACATTACCAAAATTGACCGAAATCTACCGCACATCTTACAAACCTGATTATCAACTAATCCCGAAGGATGAGGAAGCTAAACTATTGGAGTCTCTTAAAACATCAGAAAAGCCAGTTGAATTAATTTTGCCTAATACTATTGAAATGCCACCTTTGATGAAGAAATTTATCACCCGAGACCATGAGATGAAAGGCTTAGAGGTGAAGTATATTGTAATCTGTATCTATAATATTTATGTAATTCCCACACAATAATAAATACTCACTTATGATTATGAGTATTGTAATCCATCTTAAGCTGCATATCCACTTGAGCAGCCTTGTGATGAGCTGCCTTATCGCGAGTGTGCCACAGGAAGTTCATGCGTCTCTACTTGCACCACGTAAACGAGCATCGAGGCAACAAGCCTTAACCCGAGGAATAATTCTCTCAGTTTAGAACTACCGTCTTCACTCAACACACAGCTGTCACCTAGCTGCCTTTGAGCATGGACGTTTATTGATATGGCTTGGTTCGCTGCACAGCCGCATCGTTTGGTTCAAGTCACGGCAAGCCTCAACTCACAGCACATTCTCCACTAGCTCTGCCTCAAATAGATACGCAGCTTTAGAAGTGGATAAGCATTAAAAATCTGATCTAGTATGAGGCTTGGATGAGCTACAGGCTTCTTTTTTCGCTTATATAAAATCAACTAATGTAACTTTTCTTCCTTTTGTTTGCAGACAGTAAAGGAGTATGTGATGCCTCTGTCCTACAACCACAGTCCTAACAGAGTACACAGGGTAGCGGAAGGTGATGAAAAACCCACTATTCAGTTCACAATGGGCCTTGGCAAGCCGGCAAGTCCTTCACTGTATGAAGGTTTATCACTTCAAAATTAAATACTATGCTAGTTTTTAAATACTTGTAAATTGAAAATATGTAGTTCTTATAATGTTGACAAATAAAAATATTGAAAAATGAGTAAAGCTTTATTTCATTTGAACATTAATTTTTTGGGAAATTTTGAGTAGATGCGAACTTTTTGGCTAAAAATGGATTCATTTCCATATCAGGAAGGGTCTTTTCCATTTCCAATTTCTGAAAACATACAAATTAAATAACTAAGTATGAGGTAGGTACTTTTACTAAGAAGCCTGACTAACAACAAATCTATTTTATGGCACAATGGTTACCATGTCGGATCGCCGCACCAAGGGTCCTGGGTTCGATTCCGAGCGAGCCGGAAATTTGAATGATGAGGTTGAATTTCTGTTCTCGGTCTGGGTGTGAATGTCCTTGTCTAGTGTGTTGTCCATGGCACCCACGACACAGGGAATTCTAGTGTAGGGCTATGAGTGTGAAGCGTTATATATTTATCTAGACTACGATATACCCTTGCGTAAATATTTTTATATAAATAGCCGATAAACGCGCAGATTATCCATGTGATGGTATGTGGTTAATGATTTTCGTTCAATAGAGTATCAAATAGCATTTTACCGCAATATACCAATGCTACTTCAGTTGTAAACCAAACTATACTGAACAAACCTTCCAGAACTCGCGCATCTCCTGGACTTCCTCTTCTCTCTGCACGAAGTATTGCCGTACCGTTTTTTGTATCAATGTAGCTGCGTAGTCCTCCGGCCACAGCCAGGATTTAGGATAGTAAGGTCTGGGACTGTAAAACGCCATCAATTATAGCTATCTATTCATATAAGTGTTGCCATCGGAAAGGGGACAAGAAAAAAGTCATGTATCTTCACGAGGCTCTTGATGTGGCTTGTGGAATCGAGGGATCAAGACACAACACAACAAGAGGGATGGGTGTCCCCTGTCGGGTACCATTCGCAGAATATGAATACTGGCTGGTCCTCGCGTTGAGGGCCTTTACGGACCCTCGTGATGTCATGTCCTGTTCTTGGGGGCATGTGGGACCCCCGGGGTGTCATGTCCGAGAGAGAGGAGAGTCCGGTGTAGTGGACCTACACCGTTGGCCGCGGATTAAGGTAAGACAGAAGTGTGTGGAGACATTGTATTAGCTATAACGCACGGTTAACGCCCAACCTGAACTACGCTATCGAAGTTTTCTATACGCTCGCAACATAAGAAGTTCCTAACATGAGCTATTGGAGGCGGCTACCCAGACACGACCATCTAGCTTGGCGACAGATCTCCCTTTGCTAAAAGGCACCATAACCGCTAATGGACTCAAAGCCAACTTCCTTGGTGGTGTTGTACTCTGCTAAACTACGAACGAAGACGTGGCGGGCGTTCCCTTCTGTGGAAAGTCAATTGGGTTCTCTTCCACCCAGTTTAATCAAAACGGTACTCTTGCACGGAGGTAGGTTAGGTCCAAACGGTTCCCTAGCTATCAATTGTAGTATAAAGGGTGGTACTCTGCTTTTTAGGGTTCCGTAGCCAAATGGCAAAAAACGGAACCCTTATAGATTCGTCATGTCTGTCTGTCTGTCTGTCTGTCTGTCTGTCTGTCTGTCTGTCTGTCCGTCCGTATGTCACAGCCACTTTATTCCGAAAGTATAAGAACTATACTGTTGAAACTTGGTAAGTAGATGTATTCTGTGAACCGCATTAAGATTTTCACATAAAAATAGAAAAAAAACAATAAATTTTGGGGGCTCCCCATACTTAGAACTGAAACTCAAAAATTTTTTTTTCATCAAACCCATACGTGTGTGGTATCTATGGATAGGTCTTCAAAAATGATATTGAGGTTTCTAATATCATTTTTTTCTAAACTGAATAGTTTGCGCGAGAGACACTTCCAAAGTGGTAAAATGTGTGTCCCCCCCCCTGTAACTTCTAAAATAAGAGAATGATAAAACTAAAAAAAATATATGATATACTTTACCATGCAAACTTCCACTTAAAATTGGTTTGAACGAGATCTAGTAAGTAGTTTTTTTTTAATACGTCATAAATCGTAAACCGCAATTTACCTCGATCAAAGTTACAACGAACTACAAGAACTTTTATATTATGTTACTTGCTGCTACGGAACCCTTCATGGGCGAGTCCGACTCGCACTTGGCCGCTTTTTTTGGTCTGCAATGCTTCGGTCATTTCAGGTGGCTGCGCAAATAAATATGGAGATCTAATCTATACTAATATATAAAGAGGAAAGATTTGATTTTTTGTTTGCATTGAATAGGCTCCGAAACTACTGAACCGATTTCAAAAATTCTTTCACTATTGGGAAGCTACACTATCCCCGAGTAACATAGGCTATATTATATTTTCAAAAAAAAAATAGGGATCCTTAATAAAACTCCAATAATGTAACCCAAGGTGTAAAAAATAAAAAAACCGAAGCAAAGCGAGGGCGGTTACTCGTTATTAATCTAAAGATGCAAGAGTGAAAGAGAAATTATTGTACTTACTTAGTTTTCAGGTGTTCCCGGACCCAAGGCATGTTAAACAAGTGCATATTTACTTCTTTACGACCAGGATATCGAGGATTGTTGTTCCATAAAACCTGTTAAAATCCTTTGTTTATTTATTTCTGTTAATGTTTTCGTCTAATCATTGTAATGTTTGAATGACTTATGTTTAGTTTGGCGAGTAGATATCGTCATTGACAACAATAATACAAAACGTAGAGATCCCCTAGAAAAAGCTGTCTTCTAAGTTATAATCAATTTAAAAATTATTTCCGTTATATGAATAACGGAAATAATTTAGCTATACCTGGGCTATGTGGTCAAGACCATTGAAAAAACACTTTTGTCTAATTAACGCTTCCCATAACTTCGCTTTATTAAGTGTTTCTTCTAGAGCTGGCAGGAGATGAACAAAAACTTCGTTCTTTATGTAATCACATTCTGTTTCTGAAATAATGTAAATGGTAACAGTCTTTATTGCTCACATTCACTTACTACAACCAAGTACTATTATTTCTTTGATGCTACAACTGGACAAGCGGAACTCATAGCGGTACTCCTCCATTTGTTGGCAACACGTCGGTGACGCTCCTAGCCTTCCTAGCTACATTATTCAAAATAATTCAATCTGCACGGTGCGGTGGTCAGCTAGGTATTTGAATAAGAAGTTGAGCCTAAAGTAATTACAAGAGTTCTTACTAAGAAAGCATGACTTTGGTACAAGTTTTTGCTTGCTCTGCATGTATTCCTCAATTTCTTGGTACGCTTCATCACTTTCCCTAAGAATCTGTTGCCAATCAGCACCTCTAGCCTTCTTTATCACAACCGGGAATTCGATCTCGGAGCACGGCAGGCTGTCGGGCAGTGTGAACGTCGCCAAGGTATCCACTTGTTCGTTCGTTACAGATTTTGTGTCCTTAGCTTTCTGTTTGCGATCTGTCGCCTTTCCTGCCATAGTTTTTAATAAATACGACCAAAATAATTCTATAATTTATAGTCTATCAGCTTTCCCACTTACGTATTTGTGGAATTAAAGTTTACTTATGTAAAAACTTATATAACCACTCAGTTGCGGTGACAGATTTTTTATTTTTTATACACATGATGACAGTCGTAGTCATAAGGTAGATTGTAATAAAAATAAATGCGATAAGTGCTTTAGGGAAATAAAACAAAAGTAGTAAGTACATATTATAAGTACTATTATTTCTTCTGTGGTAAAAGTTAAAACTGATAGGTTACTACCTACAACTCTTCATGAACTGAGTGAGAACAAATCTGAAAATTAGAAACGTATTGAAGTTAAATTCCTAAGACGCAGTGTGGAAAATTGTATAATAAACATTAAGGATATTCCTTTAATCTGAAAAATAAGTATACGCGTGAATATAATTAATATAAATTTGAATATTACGTGTTTGAATATTAAGTACCATGACTAGCGACTACCGTATTTTGATCGCGCAATGTACAGTTTTGTATAATACTCGTAGTGCTTACGAGTTACCAACCAAGTGGGTCATCACAGATTTATTCTTCACCGGGATGTTTGTTTTCAGTGTGATGATGTGTACCTTCCTAGTTGTGATAATTATGTAACTCTTAAGTGTAAATAATGATTTCTTAATTCTTATAAGTATAAGGAAAAATTATGAAAAGAAACATTAAGAATATTTTTCATATTTACTTATTTACTTTATAAAATCTGCATAAGCAATTACTCGCATTCTCTGAGCATTACCGCCCAAAGGTAAAGAATAAATTACATATAAATTAATTTCTTACTTCTACTAAGTACCTATTTCATATTTGAGTCGAAAATAATGTCATGATTCACCATTCACCACAAGGAGTATCTAATATTGTGTGAATTTTCCAGTAATTTGAGAGATCCAGTCTAAGTAGTGAGCAACTTTGACGTAGACGCCGGGTACACCAGGTTGTCCACAACCGATGCCCCAGGACACGACACCCACTAATTGCCAGGTTCCACCACGTTCGCAGACTAGAGGACCACCACCATCGCCCTTGCACGCGTCCTTCCCTTCTTCACCGCCCGCACAAATAAATCCTGGGTTCAGCTCATAGTTGTAGCCCAACCTAGTTTGTCTCAGCTGCTGCTGACATTGACCGTGGCCTACGACAGGCACGTCGACTTCCTTCAGGATGTTCTGGTACTTTCCATAATCTCCGAATGCGTCTTTTCCCCAGCCAGTAGTCCAACATCTTTGTCCTGCGTATTCTGTGTATTTGTCGGGTAAGCAAGCGGGACTGATGTGAGGATACTTGGTCCATTCTACAGGATGATCTAATTTCAGAATTGCAAGATCGTTGTCCAATGTACCGGCGTAGTAAAGAGGATGCACGTGTACAGATAAAACGTCCCTTTCAATGTACGGGTAGAACTCCACATCATGATTGACATCCCATTCGCCAAGACGGACTCTTAGATCGAAGCCTTGGTATCTACAAAAGAAAAGATTACTTTATTAAAATGGGTGATTATAAAGTTAAAATAGTAGGTATATTACAGTGAAAATAATGATATAAAGGATGTATTTGTTATACTATTAGAATAGATACTTACGATTTGATACAATGTGCTGCTGTTATAATATGAAGTCCGTCAATGAGTGTTCCTCCGCAAACATAAACCGATTCTTTCGGGTCTTTTTTCAAAATAGCCACTTGCCACGGGTATTCTCCAAATTCACTGTCACCGTCGACGTATTGTGGTGTCTTGATTCTTCCATTAATGCCCTGTGAATGTCTTATTCCACATTGACCACGGTTCCCTGCTTGAGGTCTTAGAGGTCGACGACAGCATACTTGATTTGGCTTGCATTGTTGGATTTGAGGTCGGCCGAAATATCCTTGACGCTGTAAAAATAAGAAAAAGTGATGGTGAAATTAACGTAAAATTATGACTGAACCTACCGAATTTTGGAGATCAGAATCAGGTTATATTTTGTAAAAACGATGGATAAAGTATATTTAAAAAATGTGTAAAGCGCAATCAAGTTATTCCGATCGCCTAAAAACCTAAATACGTTTTTTACAACATAAAGTTTTAAATTGAAAACTTCCAATATTATAGTCATGGTTTAGGTTACCTCTTGTATCGTTTCATTTGATGGTTTACCAGAAGAAATGTCTCGCTTCTTCCTTCTTTCGGGAAATTTGATAGTTTGGCCTCCCCGGTTTGCCCCAAGGTTTTTGGAAGGAACTGACAGGGAGCGGGAGTGGGCATAGCGGTTGGCATATACGTTTTGATTATTATTCAAACTAGCATTAGCAGATCTTTCGAACCCATAACCTTGGTTCGGATTGTAATCTACTTGATCGTCATAATGGTTAACGTTATCGTCGTCGTAGTAATCTTCATTGCCTATAGATTGTTCAGGATTGTTGTATGGATGTTCTCGTGAGTACCCATCATAATAGTTGTGTTGCGGTGAATAAACAGGTCCACCGCCGTAATGTGGAGAATAATTTGGGCCGTGAGAGTACGGGGGGTGTAAATGCGGCGTATGTGGATGAGGATAGTAAGGGTGGTGGTAATGTTCGTGTTTATTCAAAAGATAAAGTTTCTTTTCGTGAAATAGGTGTCCTAATTTGTTA
Source organism: Thymelicus acteon (assembly GCA_951805285.1). Lineage (NCBI taxonomy): Eukaryota > Metazoa > Arthropoda > Insecta > Lepidoptera > Hesperiidae > Thymelicus > Thymelicus acteon. Next base: position 9,637,279 of record OX638225.1, on the reverse strand, counting down.
ACTACATGCTCGTTCGGTGTTACGTGTAAATTAACAAATGGTTTAATTACTTTTTCCCCATAATCATCTTTTGTTACTTGTACGGATAGTAAAGGATTTACGGAAAGTAGACCAAGATTTATGCCTCCACTATTTATTGCAGGGCCATAAGGGTTATATATAGGGTTTGAGTTAAAGGGATTGATTGGATAACCACCATGGGAAGGCTGGGGCAACCCAAAAGAGACACCAAACGTGGGCTGCACTTTTTTGTTGTTATTTCCGCCATTGTCGCCGTAGCCGGCCAGTCCGAGAAGGCGCTGTAGTAATATTTACTAATAAATTACTCAATATCGGTTTACTTAATGAATTGTTTTAAAATTTAATGTTAGATGATGTCAGTGCCCATTGTTTAGTTGTCCTTTTGTAAGCTGTTCCTAAGGCGTAGATTTTTGCTAAAATTTAACATTATCAAACGCGATGGTGGCATTGTTACCCCAGTCTTCTATTTGGTAAGTAGGAATATGAATGAAAAAAATGGATAGGAAGAAAGAATTAATTTTGGATGAAAAGTAAATAAAAATGAAATGTGTTAATTATATAAAATAGTTAGGTGACGTAGGTGTTATTTGTGTTGAAAAGATATGAATTTACTTACTGGCTCTATTTCTTTCGTTGCTTCCGCCCCGTTGTCGTTTTGAACTTCACGTTTTGCTACAGTTTTGTCTGCAGTGGAGTTTTGTACGGTATCCACCTTATCAGCGGGTGCGTTCGTAGTTTTGTTTAGATTATCTAATTGATCTTCAGTTAAAGCATCGATTTGACTAAACTTGTTACGGGGATCAATGGGCAAGTACAAGCCATCTTTACGGTCGATAATTTCTTGTGCTGGGCATTGATCGTAATTTACGCAAACACACTCAAGCCCTTGGGCTTTCGGTTCGTGATAATTTTCTTGATACTGGTTACTCTGAGCAAATGTAGCTGGTCCATGACTGTATATGTTGTTGTTATTTGACCCAACATGAAGCTCCTTTTTATAAAATTCACCATTTTGGGAAGCATAGGCACCTAAAGAGTTGCCATACTTCTGGTCTTCAAAGGCATTGTTGCTAAATTGGTTTGGTAAACCTTGAGTTAATAAACTGGCACTACCTTTGTTGATATTGCTGTGCCCGAATTGAGAACCATAGATAGTATCCGGCTCATAAACTGGTTTCAGATTTGATTGGAAGTTCCCTGACATTGGTTTAAAGCCACCATTGAATCCACTGTAGTCGCCCCCAGCAGCAGTTAGAATACCGGAAGATTCTTGAAGATGCGCTTGGGAAGCTAAGTGTCCTACGGATCCAACAGGTATAGCAACTGGTTTGATGATAACTTTTGGATCTTTGTCAGCATCACTATGTACATAGTGATGGTGTACATGTTGCTGAACAACTGAATCAGGTTTTGAAGTACCTTTGTTATATGTTGGTTTTGGAGTTTGGTAAGCATAAGGTTCTTCGTTTGTATAAATAGGAGGCTTTGTAACATAGTTTGCTTCATGTCCATTGTACAAGCCGCTACTTTGAGAGAATTGGTAGTTACTGTTAGAGACTCCATATTTATCGGCGAATCCTGGGCGAATGTTAGGGCCATATCCGTTTCTTTTAGGAGGAGCACCTTTGTATGGTCGAGGAGGGTATGGCATAGGTTTTGCAGGTCCATAAGCTCTAGGTGGTCCTCGGACTGGAATTGAAGCTACTGGTTTTCCAATAGGCTTAATATCGACAGGTTGCGCATATATAAGTTCGTCCGGTGAGACATAAGTTCTTTTTTCTTGGGTATCATCTTCTTCACACTGAAATTAATAAACACATTTATTAATTACCAATTTACCAGTCCTTTAGGTATTAGTCCTTTAGATCAGCAAATATTATAAAAAAAAAATCCAATATAGTTTTGTTAACAGTATTACAAGTTTCAAGTTTTGTCCTGAAGTTATTAATACATATAAACTTTATGAATACTGATAATCATGCTTACTTGAATAAGTCCAAGAGTACAAAGTCTTCCCTTGATTAGGTTTCTTGCCTCAGCATCGTCTCCGGCATCCAGAGCTTCCTTTATCGTTGGATCGCTGTATACATCATCGAAACCACCTAAGCTTCTTCCTTGTTTATTGCTGACCAATTCATCTACAATATCGTCGAGAACAGAACCGTCGGCCTCAATATTTTTATCTTGAGCCGTTGCCATTTCTTCGCCTTGCAATAGTTCGGCAGGTTTATCTTTTGCTTGGTCCTTTCCATTGTTGGCTTGATCGTCTGCACCCCAGGACCATTGAGCTTCTGTTTTTCTTATTGCTAGCGATAGTAGGACGCAACTTAGTATAAACCACCGCATTGTCTGTAATAAAAATATATGATTTAGGATTTCTGGTCTCCTTTTGCATAAGGAATAGTGACAACGTTTCGAAACTCAGTAAGGTAGGCGGAGAATCACTTTTACTTTCGCGGACAGTGGTTACATAAGCTTCTATAATGTCAGCGCTCCGTTGCACCGCGCGGGTACAAGCAGAGGCCTGCGAAAGCACTCACTCTCTCGTGTTATACTAGCGAGAGGTTACGTGTACGATTAACGGCCGAAATTAATAATGTATCCTCAATCCGAGAATGAGATCAATCTCGGATCGATATATACCGATGGATCGATCTTCGATCTGCGTCCCAATAACTAAACTCTACAGCTGCTACCTTTTTTGTCTGCAGATTGCCGACGATCCTTTCCCTCTTGACCGTTTCGTTTTACGCCGAACGTAGTACGCGCTATGGTGTGTTTATTTGTTTTTAATGCGCAAAATTACGACTGATATTACCGTATATTTATTAAATTTTATAAAATAATATATTTTTAGTATAAAATTTCGCATTTCAAACCTAAAACGTGTAATAAATTAATTATAATTTTCAATTCTGACGTTAGACGAATTACGTTTTACTATAATGGAATGTAGCTCAAAAAAAACGGGTCCTTCTATTGTGTTGTCAAATGTCAAGTTGTTGTCAATTGCTTACAAAATACGATTTAAAAATTATTTCGTGTGGAGAATCATAATAATTTCATTTGAAATGGATTCTGAAGTGGTAAGTCATATTGTTACGTATTATTTCTTGGGCGTCGCGTCGTTTTAAGTTATAAATTACCGTTTCCCGCGCATTGGTTTAGTTACAATTTTATTATGAAACATTGCGCCACACAGGTCGTCGGTCGGGTCGGGGTTATATTATTATTATTCCTGGTAGTAAGGGTTTTTAAAAATAGTTTTGGCCTAGTCTTTTTATGTCTGTGTGCTGTCTCTCTAGTAGGTAATTATGGTACAAAAATCACAGTTTGAGGCCAGATGTGTGGCTGACCTTTCATCAGGAATCACCTCTCAATGAGGAAACACCATTCATTCACTGTTATTGTTTTCCAGGTACAAAGAAAAGGAAACCAGATGAGGGAAGAACCGCAAGAAACATTGCATTAGCTCAACAAAAAAGAAATGTCTGGAAGACACTTCTGATAATATTTTACTGGAAAATAAAAACTTAAAATTAGAAAATCAAAAATTAAGCCTTAAAAGTAGAAAAAATAAAATCTGAATTATTAAAATTACAAAACTGAATTTGTTTATTAACTTTCCATCCATACATTTTTTTCTTGCTGAGTAGGCTTCTGTAACTGATTTCCAAATAAATGCTTTTTGACTGAATATTTTTTTTATTATTAGAAAGTAATACAAGAATAAAAATGTGACACTATTAACACATTTTTGAAGACCTTTATTTGTACTTACATTTTGAGCAAATAAAGTAATTCTTATTCTTATTATTAGGTAGGTATATCATATACCTGCAAGTAGTTATAGGATATTGTGACGATGAACAAAACAAAATATAAGATTAGTCCTTCCACTAATATCTTGCATATCCATATTTTGAGACCTATCTGCGACACTACTCTCACTATCACTCAAAAATAACGCAAAGGCCATTTTTCTTAATTTTATATTAATTGAAAGCATCAAAGTAACTCTCAATCCGCGGAATTTCTTAGATTGCAATCTCAGATCGTTTACACCGAGCGAACCATACGTCAAAATGGAAAGATTGGTTAATAACACACCCAAACTGTCATTTACGAACAGAGGTCAATCTTTAATCTCTGATCCGTCCTCCCAAAGATTGACCGTGTTTTCAGATTGCAATGTCAATCCGTGGATTGGTTATTAGCACAGTTTACACAAAAAAAGGATTGTGTTTTCAATCTTAGATCGCTAAAAATAGATTAGGATCGCTTATTAATTTCGGCCGTAAGTCAAGACGCATGTCGCGGCATAAATGAGTTTATAATGTCTTTTTCCGTAAACAACTGTTATAATTTTTACTGTATTTTTATTTTATTATTTTAACTTGGAGAAATATACATAGGAAAATTTTGCTTAGAAGGTATTAAAAAGTCCAAAGTATTATGATTTTGACTGTGTTCGTTATTATAAATACAGCTATTGGGGTCAATGTCGTTGAAAATTGGTACAAGCCATCAGTAAGCAAAACGCGTCTCTTGATGCGTCATAACTTATCGTAACTGCTTCTATCTGTGATGTAACTTCCGAAATGGAGCTCAATGTTTATGCAATACGTTACAACACCATCAACAACAACAAGCGCAATGCTTCTTTTTTAATAAGTAAATTATGTTATAAAATATTTAAGAAGTATTTGTTGTTATATTCGTATTTGCGACTATTGAAATTGAAACTTGAAATAGAGTTTGACGTGTTTGGTAGGAAAGCCTGAACTTATCAAATCTATGGGAATAAAACAAAGAACAAAGTAATTGTTCAACAAACATAACAAAGTTCTGAATGCATTGTAATCCAGGTATTCATGTGCCGGAGTAGTGCCTCTTTATGGCTCACTGGGAAGAGAAAGCGTTCGCAATGTGTACTTATGTCTCTTTCGGTTCGTAGAAACGACCAATTAATTTGAACCTATGCACTTGAGATTTTATTAAAAAAAAAGTATTTTACACAAATGGTTTTAGAGAGAATCATGTCATTTTAGAAAGAACAACGTTATGCATGTTACTCTTATGTATTTTGTAGGTAGAATAGGTACGTTTTGGTCCAAAATATGTCGTAAACCGTGAGTACCCATGTTATGGTAAGATATGCAAAATCCACAATGATTTGGGTTATATGCTATTTTGGTCATGGTATTTTTATCTGATCAGTGATCACTTTTTAGTCTTTTTTTTAAATAACTACTTTAAAGAAAACGTTCTTCAAATTAATTTGAATAACCAAGTTTACATGTATCACACAATAGAATATAAGTGTCAGAACGTGTTGTATATCGAATTAATTATTTAAATATTATATCACTTTATCCTTAATTTCGATTTCACTGAGATATTGGTTTACACTTATATTCCACTACATTCGCTTCACAGTAACGCATAAAAATATTTATTTTTAAATATGAACACTTTGCAAAACTAAACTTACTTTTGTTAATCCACTTTTTTGTTTATCACTTATTTTAAAATTAACTTTTTAAGTCAAATCCAACACTTAGCCGGCGCTGTGTTTGCGTCCGAATGGCTGACACGTTTACCACCACGACGCTTTATACTTCGACCAACGCAAAGATGCACGCAGCCCGATTTTGTAAGATGATCGACTCAGACTTGTACCACTATACATTATGAATGATTTCGTCGATCAAAAACGGTCACATCTTGCTAGAAAACTTTAGCTTGGAAGTCATGGTACACGAGAAATGTTGTAGTGGTACGGGGTATGACGTCAAAGCGTGTATCATTGATCAACCCTTGTTCATTCACGGACGTGTTCTGAGTAGAAGTTGGGCAATAAAAAATATTGAGGTCAAATTTGCGGATCTCTTTAACCTTTGTTGTTATCTATAATAGTTCTAAATAATTTAAGACTATGCTTAAGTCTCATTGGAGATTTTGTACATAAATAACATTTTCCAAATTTGTAATGCAGGTTTCTTTACTCTCTTATCAATATAGAGGCCAACATTTCAATTAATTTCAGCTTGTTATGTCTGGCTGTTATGAACCAAGTACGTGAAAATCATTGAACACATTAGGATTGTTACTTTGAATATTTATAACTAGCCATCCTGGGAAATGCAGATGCAATTCCCAGGTGACGTCGACTTTATTCACCTGAGTTAATTCACCCAGGTGTCTTAAGTCTACTTTTAGTGTACTTTATTCACCTATGCACCTAGGTGATTTAAATCTACGGGCCGCAGGTGAATTGATATAAGTGGACTAAATTCACCTATCATTTTAGTAAATGCAAATAGTGATGTTGGAATGTTATTCCGATTCGATTTTGTATAACAATCGATTGTATTTATGAAGAAGTTTTAATCGATTTAATATAACACTACTTGTTGATTTATTTAGATAACATAATATTTTATTACATACGTATATTTATTATATACATGTAGGTAATACAAGCTTTATGTTACTTTGAAAGTTTTGTCAAAAATTAAGTTCTGTTAAAAGTCAGGATAAGATCTTCGGAGTACTTTATCTACCGCATTGAATTAAAAGTTGTATTTTCTTATTCATTAAATCAAATCTGGAACTCCTAACTAAACATGAAATCAATAAACATGTAATTTATAAAACGCCTTGTAAAACTGATCCTAACGTGGTTCCATAATAATGGATCTAAGCGTTAATTATAAAAGATATAAGTTAAATTGTATGTTTTTATGTCATAAAACAAGAGGTCAATGAAACTAGAATATCTACATAGGTATTTAAGTAATAGTAACTGAAGAGGCGCTCATAGCCTTAATTTTAATGAGCATTTATTAATTATTGCCGCCGGAGAACCCGTGATTTGTAATTTGTATTCTGGCATTATAACAAAATCTTTTTGATAATTTTTATCTATAAACTTAAAAAGATTACTCAGTTGTTGAAGGTTATTCATTTTTGAAATCCCCATCAAGAAGTCCCTATTGGTGGGGTGAGTGACCGTAGTGGCAAAGTTTTGAGCGATCCATCGGAGGGCAATATGGAGAGAGAGACATAATATATTCAAGAAACTTTAAAGAATAGTCAGTATCATAACTTTATGTTATTGACTCTGCTTGTTTAGCGAATGATCCTGGTTGTGATCACTCAAATTGACATCAGTGGCATATACATTTTATCTTAGATTCTTGGTTGATCGTGATCAATTTTTTTGTGTCCATGTCTTTAGGGTATTAGGCCATAGGGTATCACATGGAGTAACAACACAAAGTTTGTAAATTGTAATCTGGAACTTAGTTGACTGTAACGATCACATCTTAAATAGATGGGTTCTGAAATAGAAATATGTTTCAGATTAGGTATGCATGGTCTTGTATGTACAATATGAAAAAGTCTTGCAACGTCACATCCCAATATGGAAGTAACATAAACTACTTTGTTCTTGTAGTGCATATTGTGACACGTTATCTAACTGCGCCGCTCTGCGCCCGCGCACCTTCCAAATTAGAATCTCCTGCCAAAAGTGGTTATAATTGTCGCGAACTACTTTCACTGGGGCATCGTTCGCGCCAGAAAGGATAGGTGACCTACTTGTAACGTGTTTTCAATATGTTATTTCTTATTATTTGCTAAGAACTTGGTTTCAATCAATTAGCCTTTGGAGGCACTTGGGCTCTTAGGCTTGGGTGGGATCCTGCCTGATGACGGAGTCTCATATACTACACTATTTCTACTTTTTGCGTAGCTCTTTTTCCTACTTTTTTACTTTTATGCCTTTGGTGTGACCAAGTGTAGCAACAGGGATTGCAAACAAATTGACTAATTGACTGTTGATTTATTTGTGAGAATTGTGTTTTACTACTGTGATATAAAAGACATCAACGCGGCGCTACTACGTAGTACTTTTTGAATCGTGGAACAGCATAAGAAATGTCCGTCTCTTTTTTAATATGTAGGTATGAAAAAGAATAGTAAGTTCTATTCATACATGTAATACCTACTTAACATATGTAATGCACTAAAAACTACCTAAGTACTTGTTTAATAAATTCAATAAATAGAATAGTAAACATTATCATTCGTGTTGTGTGACTAGTTAGATAACAATGCTAGTAGGATTATATTTTTAATTACGTCAGCTCAAATTGACTTTCGTTAGGAGTACAAAATTGGGGACATGTATGTAATTGCTGCTATCACTTTAAACTAGATTTGATAGCTTAATCATTTCACACTTCGTCCCAAAATTACTACAGTAAAGATAAAATCAATACGTATTGCGTTTAGTGAGAATCCAAAATTTCTTAATTTCATAACTGTTTTAATTGTCACATATTTCAATAGCTGCATACATTTTCACTATTTTTTTTGTACCATGGAGAAATAGGCAACAAATATTCAACGGGATCGAACCAGGATCTTTCGGCTGCACGCTTGGGTACCAACTTGCACAAGAGCAACTGGAAAGCCCCCCAGTGCAACGCGAACCGGACCTGGCAGCTGACGGCACCTCGCGCTGCGCTTGCGCAAGAGTTCGCTGAACCATTTCTATGACTGCAATTGTGCTTGCTTGCCTCCGGTTACGTCGTAGCGTGTTTGGTGTAATGGATGCAGTCAATCAAATGTTAGGAAAATACTATAATAATGTTTAATAATGTGTTTATTGGGCACATTAAATTATTTATTAATTTGTTAAAATTACACCACTAATATGATTATAAAGTATGCATTGGCTGATCCAGGGGGTGGGGCTAAGGGGGCCCCCACCCCTCAAATACATCTACGTCCTTCCGTCATACCCGTAGCAACATTTAATTAAGTTAATTTCATTTCCTAACCAATGATATTAAAATGTAAAAAAGAGGTAGATATGTCACTAACGCGCCGACGATGAAGAACGTTAGAACAGGCAATTGACCGTTCTGCTCGTAGTCGCTCCGTCAATATAAGACGATACGCACGCTTTTGATGTTATCAGAAGTGCTTGACATTTGACATAGTACAGCATTAAAATGCCTTCGTGTATTATACCAATGTGATTGGTGTAGTGAAACAAAAGATCGTTTATCTTTGTGTGTGTTGTAGATTTTTTGGTTGATTTGTAAGGTTTGTACGTACATATCTATATTTTTTTAATATCATTGCCGCCCCCAAACAAAAATCCTGGATCCGCCACTGGAAGTATGTTTGTATTGTATGCATAATAATTATTCTTTACTGCATTTGTCCTGGTAGAGTATTGAGTTTCACCATTAGTAAAAAGAGAACATACAGGACATAGTTATGTCATACGTCTCTATGGGTAGTTTAGTAAGTAGGTATGTATATGGTTTCACAATATGGATGTACATCTAGTTACAGCCTCATTACTTTGATATCAAATGATGCTATCATAATTCTTTTGAATTATTTGCGAAGTCGAAATATTTTCGATATTGCACACATTCTAAGTAATGACACAAACACACGTCAGTCTGTCGTTACCGAACTTTATTCACGCTTTCTGCTTGCCATGATTACTGAGAAGAAAGAATGATACAGTAAAAACAACATAGTAGTATAGTAGGTATGCGATGGAGTAAGATTTTCGTCAATACTCGTTTGACTAGATAATATTACTAGGTACAATGCACTTGAGTGCATCGAACTCAAGTTCAAATTATTGCAAAGTAGGTTTTAAATCATAGCATTTTAAAGCGTATTTTGACGTTGATAAGGTGTAATATTGGCTGAGACAATTGGGATTCATGTGTGTCCAAGATTTGATTGGAGCATGCCTTCGTCCGGTGACTTAATAGATGCCGTAGGCGCCGCGATGATTCAATGTTTACTGTTTTTATTACGTCTACATGTACCTAGGTACATAAAAATCGGAAATTATATGTATAAATGCATCATTTAATATGAGATTTTACGAAGAAACGACGCATACGCAATACTACTCCAGTACTTCCTAATATACTTAATACGCTTATTTATTAATAAAATTTTATCGTAACTATAAAATAATCTCTTTGTTTTATTAGGTTATTCATATTCTGTCTACACTGCTACTGAAATAACCCCCACGGTCAATTACTGGGAATCAGTGTTGCAAGTTTGAGAACACGGATTTTCCGAACTGTGTCTATTGCAATATGCTGCGGAGGCCGTATGCGCCTTATTCACAAGACAAGAAAACTGTGGAGAAGTTAACGAAAATTCCGCCATTATTGCCTTTTTTACTACTTTTATCTTATTACTTTTTTTTCTTTTAAACTTAGAAGAAACTAAGTAGTTACAGATGATTTTGAAAGTACCGTGAAAGGATACATATCAATGGTACATATCAATTCAACTCAATTTGCGGTACAAGATATATTACTCATAAGATTTTTTTAACAATAATCAGTAACAGAGAAACATTATTCAAAAACATTTATCAAAAACAAATTGAAAATAAGTGTGAACATTTTCAATTAACCTATCACATACTACGTTATAATAAGTACCTACTCTTTGTTATTTCGACTTAAAGTATGTATAGGTGAAGTGAATATAGTAGTCCCTGGCGGCTATAGACTAATTAACAATACGACCTACTTTTGGCCGATTATGAGACGCTACGTAACATTACGCTTCCCTAGAGTTTGATCCAAAGCCTCTCTGTGGAATTGTATACTGAATGCTTGGGTGTTTCTACATCAACCATAAAGGCATTGACAGTAAAATAAATTATGGTGTCGCAATATCGTTTCATGCGATAAAAAAAGTATGTTTAACTGATAACATAATAATATCATTAGTATATTATTATGCTAGTAATATACACAATTATATGTAGAAGTATATAGCATTTAATATAGCATTAAATAATTGTTATGTGTCATAAAAACACACGGAGATTTACTTTTGTTGACGTGATGTTTGGCGTCTTACAATAATGTAAAAGTTTTAGTGAGAACTCGACTCCTTAGCGTTTATAGTCTAATTGATTCGACGACCTACTTTTGGCCATTGTCAGACGCTACGTAATACTGGGCTTCCCTACGGTCCCTGTCAAGGACTCGCTGCCCAATTATATTCTGGATGCTTGCGGGTTTTACCACCAACAATCAAAGCAATGCCAGTTAAATCAATATTAGGATTGCACAACAACCGTGCACGCGATAGTGCAATAAAAATGTATTGGTTAAATTAATATAGGTACAGTTTGAACTAGATTTTTTTAGAGTTTAGGTACTCCTTAAGAATCGATTTTCATATAATTATAAGCCTGGGGATATTTTATGGGGAGTAAAATCAAACTTTCTCCGTTACGTTCAATGATCTTATATTTTAATATATGATCATTGGTTACGTTACGTTATGCGTTATCTTCGTGCGTAAATTATCTTGTTTGTTTCCTGTAATGTATTTTGAAAAATACAAATTATATAATTAATATAAAAAAATGAATCAACCAATCAATCATGCTTTCAGTAATATAAAAAATGCGTTCATTTACACTCATTTACTATTAATCTATAATTCTATATATATTTTATAATTGTTCGTAAGGAGTAAACACCAGTCCTGCGTCGGAGCTGACACACACATTTTTTCATAACTGTCAATCACCTAGGTATTTGATTAACAATTGATATTTTATTTCGGGTACTTTTACTACGGGTATTTGTTCTTTAAATCCCAACACTTAAAAATTCGTCGCCCACGGACATTAGCAACACCAAAGAAATCAGATGCGTTGTAAGACATGAAAAAGAGAAGGGATAATTTCTGGTATAAATCGTTTTTTTTTGTTTAGGCAACGCATCGGTGATGATTTTGGTGTCTACTGATGTCCATGATGTCACTAATGTCCATGGATGTCGATTGCCACTTGTCATCCGGATCTTCAGCTCCTCTCCTAGTTAGGTACAGAAAGATATCCATGAGAAAATTTTACTCCTTTCTTATGAATTATTTATATGTTAATAATGAATTTGTTATCTGATAGAATTGTTGGATAATCTGTCTTAGAACAATGCAAGTCGGCTGGTTGGATGATGACGTCATTGTATCGGGAGAAAGCTAATGTTATTGTAATTGTATACCCTTCTCATGACTTAAAATACATTTACCATTCGTTATGTATGTTTCTCATTTATGTATGTTGTTGTAACATACTCAGAACCTTTCTAATTTTTTTACTAAGTACTAACTTTTCACGGACTTCATGTCTTCGTCAAGTAATGTTTTCTATTTCTTACGTAGATATTTTCTTAAAAGCACAGGTACTGGATAAATATAAGAAATTTCAATGAATTTTGACTTTTTGATGTGTGAGGATTGCGTGGTGGGCTAGGGCCTCTACTGGAGTCTATTAATTGTATTACTTCACAAACTAGGTACCTAATGAGTGTTCGTCTGATATAATGGTACTAGCCAAAGGGGAGACCTTCGAGAGGACGGCAAGGCTCACTGAACTTGGCGTGGCCTGTGTTGCCGAAATTCTCGGACTGGGCCTTAAGGTAGCGCCATCTAAAACAGAGGCGTTATGGTTCCACAGCCGTCCCAGCCGAACGGAACCACCCAGCTCGATGTCTCGTGTGGGTGACGTTGACGTCCAGGTTGGTCGGTATTTTAAATACCTCGGACTCATACTGGACGGTCGCTGGGGCTTCGAAGAGCACTTCGAGCAGTTAGTCTTTCGTATAGAGAACGTAGTAGGGGCAATGCACCGGATGCTACCTAATCTCGGGGTCCTCAGGAGGGAGTTCGCCACCTCTATGCAGGGGTCATGCGATCTATGGTCCTCTACGGCGCCCCGGTATGGTCGTATAGACTGTCCGGAGTACGGCGCTGTAGAGCCAAACTGTACGGTGTGCAGCGAAGGATGGCCATCTGGATCACGCGAGGTTATCGCCCGATATCCTACGAGGCTGCAACCATCCTAGCACGTTTTCCGCCTTTAGATATACTGGCTGACATGTATGCGAGGGTATATACCCGAGTTCGCTCCATTCGCCAAAATCATTATTTCACAGAATTCGATCCTTGTTAGCGATACTGTCGAACAGTGTAACACGAATAATACAGGGTGAGTTTTTTTTTCAAAATCAATCAAATGGCTGGCTAGATATATTGATTTTTCAGAAATGTAATGATGCAGTTTTATTTTTCATCAACATCAGCCCCGAGACTCCTTTGAGCATTTTTCGCTATTCCTCGTGGTTTCGGATTTGGCCAACCACGCGCACTTGAAAAATTCATTCTGTATATGCACCAGGCATGGTTTCTGTCACGGCTCCGGCGGCGCTGCGGGGCTCCGGCGGTCTCACGTGAGCTTATCGTCGCCGATGCTTTTAATGCTCACCACCGCAGCTTCGGTTTGCTTGAAGAAGTCTTTGCATTTTTTAATTCCACGAATTGCGATTCGACGAAATATTATTCAACGAATTTTTATTCAACGAATTGTTTTCAACGAGTTTTCCGCAGAAGCCATCCTCTTGTTTTATTCAGCCGCTAAACGACTCGTCGTGTTCCCGCTGAGAGCTTGAAAGCAGGTGCTTTTTTTCTTTTTTTTTCTTGGTGGCACCTCCTCACTCTGCTGTCGGCGACTATGATCGTTACTGTTAAAATATGTGGATTAAAAGCGCTGTAAAATGCAAAGACGGTGTATCGTATGAACGTACAAACTGTTTACAGTTTTTACATTACAGTGACATCTATGTTTTTAGTAAAATACTACTTTACTTAAATACCTACAAGAGAGGTTGTTCGCAAGTACAAATATAAACTTATCATATTGCCAACAGATAACGCTGTGTTAGTATGTTTAATGATACAACATAGTTCAATGAGATATACATAGATGGCGTTAAATAACATCTAGGTACATTTCGGGAATGTACCTACTTAGGAAAATTAAGAGAGAGCTGCTTCTGATATTTTGTATGTAAATGAGTAAAGAGCGAGTGCTCATTCTCACCAAATCTCATGGTTAGCTCCGCCTATAGATACATATATCAGTTCGTAACAGGACGGAAGCCATATAACAAACACCTTTAAATCTGGCTGATATGTTCCTACTTAAGCAGCATTAACGTAAAATTCCATCAGTAAGATCTTTGTCCTTTTTGATCAACTTCGAAAGGCTGGAGAGGTTTTATATTTTCAATCAAGTAGGTATTTCAGTGCTATTATTGCTTGTAGCTAGCATTGTAGCAGCGGGGGCGCGGTAGTTAGATGGGTAACGGTGGCAAACATTTGTTGAGCGTTTCAGATTTTCGGAGGGCATGTAAACTTATAAAGCCGTTGGTCCCGCCCGTTTGTTATCTATACTAGTACATATATAAAGAGGAAAGATTTGATTTTTTGTTTGCATTGAATAGGCTCCGAAACTACTGAACCGATTTGAAAAATTCTTTCACTGTTGGGAAGCTACACTATCCCCGGGTAACATAGGCTATATTATATTTTCAAAAAAATTAGGGATCCTTAATAAAACTCCAATAATGTAACCCAAGGTCTAAAAAAATTAGAAAACCGAAGCAAAGCGAGGGCGGTTACTCGTCGTTATATATAGGTAAATGTTATCGTATAGTAACTGGCTACCGAACCTTCGGAGGACATGAATACTTCCGACCCTTAAGTTGGCCACTAACCCCTGGAACAGCGTGGTGAAGTATGCTCTAGCTTTGCTCATGAGGAGAGACTCGTGCTCAGTTGTGGACTAATAATAAGTTGAAGCCAGGCATTACCTACAGTGTTACATACTCTGTTACAAATTGTGCAATTTTTTATTCACAAGTATTGCATTAGTAAATTCATAATTAATTATGTGTGTAAAAATATATCTCAAGTTATTTCTTTCTGAGAATTTCCTGTTCGCCATTTATAGCTAATAAAGAATTATAATTTACATCGCAATCGCATTAAAAAAATAGTTTTGTAAGTAAACATATGTACCTACTATATCATTAAAAATAAGTTACATTCAGAAATGTACAGATTCAAATTATTATACTGTGAACAAACCGGCTTCAGCAAGTTTATGACTCAAACACGCAAACAGGATACCTAGGTACAAGTTGTGATAATTACGGAGATAAATTTGCATTCCTGTTTCACTTTTGCTGGCCTTGCTTGATTCAATGTTCCACTTAGGATTGACTGACCAAAAATGTATACCTATCTATTAATGTGGAGGTGCCTGACCGCTAAAAATTGTGATCCATTTCTTTCTTTCTTTCTCTCTCTCTTCTTTCACGGTCGGCAATGCATCGGTGTTAGCTTTGGTCTTTACTGGTGTTCATGAGGCAAGTGATCACTACCATTAGGTGGATCGTCACTTCGTTTGTCGGCTAGATACATAAAATAATTTAAATTTATCAGTAATGGATTTGAGTGAGGTAGTCTAGAATACCAGACTTTTAACTAACCTGAAATTATTTCTCTGTCCAGAATTAACTTACCCAAATCAACTATTTGAAGCGCTCATAGGCGCCGGCGGCTTGCGTCGATCCTATGTGATCGACAAAGTTAAGCAACATCGGGCGCGGTCGGTAGTTGGATGGGTGACTGCTAGTGGCAAAAATTTCTTGAGCGTTTCCGTGCTTCGGAGGGCACGTAAAGCCGTCGGTCCCGGTTGTTATCATAGGATAACAGTCGTTAAGCCATGTCGGAGGCCCTCGGGCGGTTTGAAAACTTCCGACACTCGGATTGGCCACTAACCCCTCCACCGATCTGCACTGGCGCAGCGTGGTGGAGTATGCTCTAGGCCTCCTCAAGACGAGAGATCCGTGCCCAGTAGCGGGCCATTAATGGGTTGAAGCCAATCCACTATTAAATGGTGTCAACTGTAATTGGGGAAATCAACTACATAAACAAACCCGTAATAACTATTACCATCAAGGCGAATATTACCAATAAAGTTACCAATTATGTACCTTAATTATAATTTATTAACTGGTTTTGGAATTATTATCTGAACTACTACGGAATTAAGAAGTAGCTCTGATCGAGTACTATCCATATACAATGGCACGTTTAAATGGTGTAACTTTAGCGGATGTTGAAGCGCCTTTGGCGAAATTTATGGTATAGAGTCATTTATAACCAGCTTCTTGCGTTTATCTATACCGATGTCGTCTAATCTCAGCGTCCAATCATTATAAATGTCACACGTTCAGTACATACTCTTTGCAGTTGGCCAAGCAAAAAGTGCGACCTTTATGTATCCGATTTCGGCGGCAGTGCACAAGGACGGCGGGATCTACTTTAATGTTCCTTAACGCCCATAACAATATCAATAGATTTATGAACATGATCGTCATTTAGTATAAATAGTAAGACGGGCTTCAGTTGATCATCAGTCGACTGTCCATTTTCGAAGTGATCTTCCGACAATTCGACACAGACCACGCTCAAAATGAGATCGCTGGTGGTGTTGAGTGCTTTTTTTGCTGCGGCAGTTGCTGCACCTCACGATAAGAGATCAGTTGGACATGCCGTCGCGTATTCATACCCCTCCTTACTGTCTCCGGTAGTGGAGTCTCGCGCTGTGTACAGTGCACCTATTGCCAACTATTACGCTTCACCAGCTGCTGTATCTCATCAGTCCAGGGTCGATGTACGAACTTCACCAGCCGTGATATCTTCATCTGCTGTTTTCGCCGCTCCAGAAGTGGAAGAAGCTGCTCCAGTCGTGATTGAAAGTGCCCCTGCTGTTGTTGATGCGCGATCGTCTTACTTCGCTCCCTCCGGCACTGTGTACTCTGGTGGTTCTGCTGTATCACACCAATCGAGAGTGGATGTAAAATCTTCGCCAGCCGTAGCGACAGAAGAAGTGATAGCGCCCGCTGCGATCGAGACCTCAGAAGTTTGTTGTACTCCATCCACCACTTTGCACGTCGGAGCTTCAGCTGTTTCACACCAATCCCGTGTTGACGTAAAATCTTCGCCAGCCGTAGTGACTGAAGAAGTTGTATCGCCCGCTGTGATCAATTCCCCGGCCGTTTATTCTGCCCCATCTGTTGCTTTGTACACCGGAGCTTCGGCAGTTTCACACCAATCCCGAGTTGACGTGAAATCTTCACCAGCCTTTGTAACTAACCAGGTAGTGTCACCTGTCGTGGTCCAATCTCCCACTTATTACGCTGCACCCGCAGCCACAGTTTACACCGGAGGGTCTGCTGTGTCTCATCAATCTCGTGTGGATGTAAAATCGTCTCCAGCTGTAGTTACTCAACAAGTGGTGGCTCCGGCAGTCGTTGAAGCACCGTCTGTTTATGCTGTCCCAGCTGCTACAGTGTACTCAGGGGCATCAGCTGTGTCTCACCAATCCAGAGTAGATGTGAAGTCATCCCCAGCGGTAGTTACCGAGCAAGTGGTGGGTTCTGCTGTGGCTGAAAGCCCTGTTGCTTATGCAGTCCCATCAGCCGTATCCCATCAATCAGTGGTAGGCGTGCATTCGTCACCTGCGTACGTCACTGGCCAACTCGTCGCTCGTTCGGGCTGGACACCGTCCGTCTACGCCACTTCCTGGTAAAACTAAACGAAATGTCACGAGATTAATTTGTTACAAAAATATGTATTTTATTTATTCGTTCACCATAATGGTATAAATTATCTTTACAATAAAATTTTGAGACAAATAGTTTGGTTTTTATTTTGTTTTCACATGTTTGAACTAAATCATGTTATGTACCTATATTTTTGTGTGCGTGTTACTTACGGGCATACATAACGGAAACGTAATACGTTAATCTATTTAAAATATTATTCACTGTAATAATATAAAATAAGATATAAAACAAACAAATATAACCACTCACCACAGATTACCACTCACTAAGGTCACGGTACGTTTCATACATTCACACTGAACTGTCACACCAGTAGGAATATATTAAAATACATAATATTGGATTATTGTTATTTGATATCAGTTTTATCTATAAAGTATTAATTAATCATAATTTCTGTTTGTATGTCTGTACTCTGTAATGTTGTCTGTAATATATGGAGCGTCGTGAATTCGCCAAGTGCATTTACATTTATCTTACGCTTCTCCATTTCTCTCCGTTTGGCATCATTTTTTGCATTCTAAAAAATATTATTATCTATTTATTCTTACTGTTAAACGCTCTTATTTAGCTGACAAATACAAATACAACCCTACATAGCTTACTCTGTTTATGTGGGTCAAATATTGCAAACTTAATTAGACCTATTTATTTCCTTTTATCCTTATGTACCTGTGAATGGATCAGGGATAAAATATATTATGATCTCAAATGGACAAATTGTTGAGATTTTAAGCAAACTGGATGTCATTTTTGATAAACCCCGACCTTTCAAGAACATATAATAACGCTTAAGAGATTTTTTATAAATTGCTTTAGTTCTGATGACAATGTATTTTTGTGATAAGCATGATAATAATATGATACTACATTCAGGTTTGGCCAGACAAGGGAACTCCTTAGCGATAACACACTGTCACATTTTTATTGCTTTAATATAATGACACTATAAATATATGCGGTATTTAGTTTTCAAACTATTCTTTTGTTGTCTATACTAATATATAAAGAGGAAAGATTTGATTTTTTGTTTGCATTGAATAGGCTCCGAAACTACTGAACCGATTTGAAAAATTCTTTCACTGTTGGGAAGCTACACTATCCCCGAGTAACATAGGCTATATTATATTTTCAAAAAAATTAGGGATTCTTAATAAAACTCCAATAATGTAACCCAAGGTGTAAAAAAATAAGAAAACCGAAGCAAAGCGAGGGTGGTTACTTGTTTATACTAATAAAGATAGTATCAAATGTGATCATAATCCCGAACTTATTGTTTCACATATTACCACAACTCACAATGGCACAATGTGAGGGATAAAATCCATAGTCTACCTGGCCGAATACGGATGAGAGAACTTCACACTTTTTTGGCCGGATATGATTAGCTAATATCGGCCAAATTTGTTTATTATACAGAGGCAATACGAAGATAAGTGACACGTTTCAGTTTAGTAATTTCAGCGTGATGCATTAGAATAGACACGGTTCCTCTTCCTATAATAAAATCACGCTACTTGGCCTAGCTCAAAAGAGAATTTGATCTGAGTTATCTACGAGTAAATAATGCAACTATTACGATACATGGATAGGATTAAATGGATTGTTGATTTTGGATTGGGTCTTCATTCAGATCTTACATCTCTCAGTGGCCGTAGTTTTGTTACGGTACAAGAATTTTGCACACGGAAAAATAGCATTTTTCACTTGTTAAAAGGATTTTACTTTATTTACGTGATTCAGATACAAACTCCATTAACATATGTCATCTTTTCTTTCTCTGACTTCTTAACTCATTATTCATTTCTTTATAATTAGTTAGATACCTATCATATTTTGTATACCTACGAGTATATAAAGATGTATGTACATTTCATACGGACAAAGTCGCAGTCGCTCCTTAGTATTAAAGTTTCTGTTAAGTAGTTGCACCGTAGTGAATTGGTGTGATTTATATTATCCGAGGTGACGTAACTGCTTATTGCTAAGCTATTATATTTCGACATTGATTTTAGCTTTACTTTCACTACTTTTGAAATGTCATTATAATTGAAAGTGAGTTTAAAATAGCCAAGTACTTCATTACTGGGATCCTATAAGACTTTCGAGACCTGCAACTCGTAAGTTGAATGGTTCAGACTACCAGTACTTCAGTTCTTTGGAAAAGTAAGAATTGGCTCCTTGGTAGAAGGGAATTATATGACCACTTAATATCAGGTGGCTTTTTTACTCGTTAGTCAGCTATAAGTCGCAGAGAAGTGAAGAATCTAACGTTATGTTAGATGATAAACTAACAATCCGTTAGGTCATTTCCCTTAGCGCTTTAATAAAAAAATAAATCATCATCATTCCCCTGGGACACGTACAGACGTCAAAAGAATTAAGTATGCAGGGCATAATTCTAAAATCCTCTGTAATCTATACTAATATTATAGGTAAAGCTGAAGAGTTTGTTTATTTGTTTGGTTGAACGCGCTAATCTCAGAAACTACTGGTTCGAATTAAAAAATTCTTTTGGTGTTTGATAGTCCATTTATCGAGGAGGGCTATATATAAATAACATCATATATTTTAGATGTTAGTTTTATCCACAAATTAACGCGGGTGAAACCGCGTGGCACATCCAGTGTTTAATATTACATGTTGTTTATGTTAGTATTACTGTTAAATCATATCTTACGTTTATAGGTATCATTTAATATTGATAATAATACAATCTGTAATATCAATAATTACAGAAGGTTTTAAAATCATGCCCTGCATACCTAATTATTTTGCCGACTGTACATTAAAATTACACATGTTATCATAATTGTGTATTACATACATACATGTAACATAAATACACATCCGTTATCTCCTCAGAAGTAAACTGGATATCCTTGATTACCGAATAAGAGGCTCGACTTCCGATGGGACCAGTTGTCCAGACTTACCTGTCATGTGGTAAAACCAGACCAGATGTAACATGCAATCCAATAATTTACATTGGATTTCCTTTTCACTTTTTTGCCAAGTTAATAAAGTAAGCAAAAAAGCTACTTTAACTTTTGCTAATAAACTAGGTATCATAAGTAGGTATCTCTGTAGTTTAAAGTTCGCCAGTTTAAAGGCAAAGCCTAGTATTTTTTACGTCATTATATCCCACGGAAGGCCGGGTTTGAATCCTTGCAGCACATAATTTTTTTCAAAGTGTGCTTAACCCATTTTCTTCTAATCCTAATAATCCTACTAACATTATAAATGTGAGTTTGTATAGATGTTTGTTATCTACTCTTTCATGCAAAAACTACTGAACAGAATTCATAAATTTCATGAAAATACACACAGGTATATATATACCATGATCTGGAATAGTAACAAATAAATGTATTTAAATGTAATTTCTGTCATGTCTGTGAACATTGTAAACTGAGACGACCGCTGTAGTCTAGTTGGTAGCGACACTAGCGACCCTGCCTGCGAAGCGAGGGGTCCCGGGTTCGATTCCCGGCCGGGGCAGATATTTATGTGACAGATAAATATTTTATTTATTTATTTAAAACTTTATTATACCTTTGAAATAATCGTACAACAGGTGGGCTTATGCTAGAAGCATTCTCTGCCAGCCGACCTTTGGGAACACAATTACTACTAACAAATAGTACAAATATTTGTACTTGGGTCATGGGTGGTATTGTGATGTGTTATAATATATATATGTACTACCTATGTGTCGTCCACGCCACCCACGACACAGGTAAAAACCTACTGCGGGGGTGTGAGTGTATAAGCGTTTATTATTATTTATTATTTTCATGTCGAAGCTATTGTAGAGAATGTTCAAATTTCTTGATTTTAACCAAAATTATTCCAGATGCTATTCACCCTATAATTAATCCGCTTCCGATTTTATCATTATGATCAAAATGATAACCATAATCGTACAGTGTAATCATTATCTTATTATTGGGGATAACAGTGTATGAAAATTATTGTTACATTTTAAAATATATTATGTAGATCGGTATGTCTTGTTTGGCAAATCTTTATAATTAAAGTTCAGTTCATCAAAGTTTTCATCACAAGTTAACATCTGGGTATGTATTCTAACCGGTTTAGTGAGTTTTGTGATTATAACCGGATATTAAATTTGATTGAATTATTCAGGCCTGAAGAGTTTTCAACATGGAGGTGAATTAAATTTATATTCGTGCGTGTGGGTATTTTGACACTATGTACACTTATGAACAGTCACTCAAAAATCATCCTTAAAGTTTCTCCAGAAAACCAGTCTAGCTGTCGAAGTGGCGTCAAATAGCAGGAACATTTATGTAGATAATTTTGTATTGAACTCCAACGAATTTCGTTGAAAAATAGATTCCGAAGCAACGATTTTTACTATCATGATTTTAATCAAGTAGATTCCATTAAGTCGACGTCATCACGACTACACTTGTAGTACTACGAAGATAAATGATCTCGAAAACGAACATGGAAACCTTGAAATTCTCGTTTGGTTTTAATATAATTATATAAGCGACTAGAGCAATGAAGTAACTGTAGTTTTCAAATAGTTAATGCAAAATTTATGTTAATGTAAATTTATTTTTACACATTAAAATATGTTTATTGATTTTAATATTAATGTGCTAGAAAAGGTGAACAAATAACTTATCTAATAGGCAATATTTTTATACTTAATCCATTAAAGAGTGCGAACGTCATCTGCACTTTTTTGGATTTACATAGACTAACCACTGGATTCCATGTTTGCTCTAATTTAAATCCATCTTCCCTATTGAAGTTTTAGTGCCCAGGGTTGTATTTTAATCTGCATGTCTATTAGGTACCTACTTTGTGTACTTAGTCTTTGTACGAGATGTTCTCGGTAGCCCAGGTTACTACTACTTAAGTAATCATAGAATACATAAGTGTTAGTTTTTCTTTCTCAGTATTATAGGCGGTTTAAAAATGACCATGCAGATCGGAACAAACGCATATTTTGACCTTGTTACAATTACGCAAAGCTTAAGAAATGTTTAAATTTTAGTATCATATCCATACATTTTAAGGTTGTTACCTTGCTACCAAAATAACTACTAAATGATATCATTGTTAATACTGATATCGACCGTTTTCGGTACACTAATATAAATAAACGTAATATGTCCGGACCAACCGTCTGATGATAATTAATTAGACATATTTGATCATACCGTTGCTAGCTGCGACAAAATGAGTAGGTACTACCGATGTCGAACAAAAAAATGAATTCATTTATTTATTTAGGCCATACACGATCAAGTGTACTTGATCAAGTCTGCAGTTTGACTTGACGCGCCATCCAGTGTGCTTGAGATAGATATATGGCCAGATACTCGTAGCTATACCATGGGCATACACGATCAAGTATTACTGGATGCCGCGTCAAGTCCGCTTGACGCTTGATCGTGTATGGCCTCCATAACAGTATCTCCAACAATGCAACAAAAATACAACTATTTCATCCTTGATAGCTAGCCAGACAGGTAATGCTCCTCATTACCAGACGTGTACTGTTGGGGTTACAACATATTTATGTTATATGTTGAGAGAAATTCCATGCTATTACTTCGACCCCTCCTGAGCTGGGCGCCATGCCTTTCTCATAAGAAGCGACTGTTGACGGTTGATTCTGACTAAAGGAGAATGTCTAAAGTTGGACTAAAGTTGAATTGCCCTTCATAACTAATCCAAGTTAATCCTTGTCAAGGTCTTTATGAAAAAATTTCTCGGAAGTCTTTTTCGATGAAACAAAATATCGTAAATATATCGTAGCTCAATATTTTAAATTTAATAAATTCAATGTAATTCTCATAAATACATAGTAATATTCCTAGACCAGATTCTAAGGCAGGCACTAAAATAAAATGTAGTGTATAGTAAATAATTTGCTTTAACGGTAGCGAAAAATACCCGTAAGTACTTATCGTCTCGTCAGTTGCGTGCCTGAGAGTTCACTAAACTTGTGGTTTGATCCTATTATTAATTAATATTATGAATGTGAAAGTTTGTGAAGATGTTTGGATGTTTGTTCCTCAATCACGGCACAACGCCTAACCGATTTGGCTGAAATTTGGAATGGAGATAACCTATTCCCTGGATTAACACATGTACTTTTTATCCCGGAAAAGTTCAGGGTTTCCGCGGCATTTGTAAAAAATCGTTATCCACGCGCACGAAGCCACGGGCATCATCTAATTAACGGACTTCAAAAAAAGGAGGAGGTTCTCAATTCGACCGTATTTTTTTTTATGTTTGTTACCTTAGACTGCGTGAACCGATTTTGATGATTCTTTTTTTTAATCAAAAGCAGGTGCTTGTCATGTGGTCTCACATAAATTTGAGCGAGATCTGACAAGTAGTTTTTGAGTAATTTTGAAGTCGGATATTTTTTGTTAGTAAAATTTAGATTATATCTAATATCATGTATCGTATCATTCTACTTATAGAGGACATAAGACATAATAGTTCACTATTGGCTTATAGGTGCACTTTATTTTTTGTATGTGATTCTATAAATCTAAATTAATTAATTAAAAATTTCGTTTCGGAACCACTCTACCGCGGGCAAAGCTGCGCTAGTAAAGGGTATAAATTACAAATTCTATTTTTTATAACGCTCCACATTAGAATACCCTGTGTCATTGTCGCCATGAACAAAAAGACAAAGATACACACCATCATCTTTGCAAAATCCTTAAAGCCAAGTTCAAGAACAAACCAAGAACTGAGCGAAATCCACCAATAAAATTCTGCAACTGTACATGTTGCATATTTAATTACTGTACAATTAGAGAATTAAAATGCAATCAAAGATTGGTATCGCCGAAATCGTTTTCGAAGGATTACCTTTCTATAGTTGTTACGAAGCTGTCGATTTATTTCTTAAGCCGTAGATTTAAGATAACCTATTACAATGGTAAAGTTATGTAGTAATTTGATAACTAAATAATAAGTGAGTTGAATATGCAGCTTATTATATTACTAGCTGTTGCCCGTAGCTTCGGATACGGAAATTATGTTTTACCTTATTTGTACTTACCTCTTGTAGAAGAAAAGTGAATTTATATTGAATTACTTATATTTAGTAATTTATATACTGAAACCCACGACACAATGACAAATGATAAGTCCAGGAGTGGGTTTTGAAAAATAAGCAATATTCACATTCATTTGTATTTTTTTCTTTTTCTTGCAAAATTTTTAAAAACTGCAAAATATGTATTCCATCAATTTAAGCAAGGAAAATTTGTTGCAAATTTGAGGCAAATCGGTTGATGCTTTAAAAATATTACATACAAATATTCATCCCGTTTCCCAGGAAACCCTCTTAATTTTCCGAGATAAAAAGTTTCCTAAAATATGACCCGGATTATTAGTAACGACTTTACCAATTTCATCGAAATCCGTTCAAGGGTTTTCATGTGATGCTCGGACAGACAAACAGACAGACAGACAATAATTCTAAAAAATGTATTTTTGTGCTCTAAGACGTTATTGAGGTGTCGAATTCGAAATTTTTAAAAAATATTCAATGTACAGAAATGGCCCCTTGAGTTTTATTAGGTATAGTATAGATAGCCGCAATATAATTTCCGCATGGTAATATGCCTACTTAAATATTTAAATAATTAGCTTTTCTCATCTTATTCATTATATTATCCGACTTATCGAGTGTTAGGCATTTCAAAAGCGCATGCCTATTTCAAGTATTTAAGTATGTATATAATTTTGTTTCCATAATATCAAGTTTAATTTACCTTTAATATCGTTAAGCTGAAGAAATTGTGAGCGTGTTAATCTTTCTTTGATGCCTTTTTCAAGCTTCTCAACGGGGCAGAAGCCAAAGTCCATTGTGATTTCACGCTTCACATTATTACATTTGAGAATAACTTAGAAATTTCTTAAAGTGTACTTCAAGTGTACTTGTCAATTTTCAGTTTGACTTGATGCGGCATCCAGTCTGCATGAGATAGTTATATGGCCAGATAGCCATACACCGTCAAGTTTACTGGATGCCGCATCAAGTCCGCTGCAAACTTGACAAGTATAATTTTGATCGTGAATGGCCAACATTAGGTGTGCTTTTACCTTACAATGTTCATAACATTTTAGTATGGTGAGAACTGACGATATTTATTTTGTAAGTACGCCGATATTTCCACCCAGTTGCGTGGATCGTGGTCACGGCTGAACTGCGGTGACGAGAAGAAACTTTTGACAGGATGACAGATGACATTTGACACTAATACTTAGGTCTATCAACTTTCCGTCTAGTTCGTTTTATGTTTTGCTAACCATATTACGACTACGTCACTAAACTGACCACGTCATCTTGCGGCACAACACCGCACTTTTTGGGATTTACATAGACTAACCACTGAATTCCACGTTTGAGCAATTTTAAATCTTTTCTCCCTATTGAAGTTTCTGAGGAGTTTTTTTAATCTGTATGGCCTCTCGGACTAACCGTGGGATGTTATGCCGTTCCGTGGAGATGACCTGCGCCCTATGCTCAATCCAGTGGTTCGTAGGTACCAGATTCAAACAGATGTTCTGCTACTGACCGTTTTGTCTGCCGCAACAGCTCTAAAAGCTACCTTGTACACCCCTGAGCACTGATCTACCTACCCTATCCCTACCTGATCTATCTACCCTAGATATCCTGTTTTTGGGTGATAATGCTGCAACTTTTTTAAATGGCGTGAAAAATGTTTAATATGATATTAATAATTAATATCATATTTAATATCCTACTATCAGCCTTTAATGTACGAAAGAAATGCCGATTGCCGTGCCAACGCTCTGATGGTAGGATGTTTCTTATGCGTGTCCCTTTCGACGTATGGTTATATACGTGGTCTAATTTCTGTATCATGTGTTCATCATCACATAAATCATAGCCATGCACCCATCCAACTACCGTAAGTTTTCTAACCACTGACAAAGTAAAAATACAAAGTGACAATGGAATATGACGTCACGCGTCGTAATTTACATTTGTGTGCCGTTTGTGGTCACGTGATTTTGACGTACAAACAAAATATTTTAAAAGTTGAAAATAAAATAAAATCCTATTTTTTACTAATTCGTATTATTTATGTATTTTAGGTCCATAAACTAGCTTTAGACGAAATATCACAGTTTCAACACTACAGTCCAAGACTATTCCATTGACCTCAAGAAATTATAGATATAGGTATTCCGATTAATGGAACTAGAATAAAATTGAGAAAAACATAAAATTTCGATAAACAATAAGATAATAGGATAATAATTAATATAAAACTGTAAAGAATAAATAAAATTATAATTATTTTAGGTGATTGAAAATATTTTATTTGTATATTTTTTGTAATACAAAATTGACGAAAAACAGAACTTGTATGGAATGGTATTGTGTGGTATTTCAAATGAAAGGGCTTATTGTAAGGGATTTTTGTTATATTTCTACAATTGATACTTTTAAAATTATTCAAGAAATAACGAAATTTTAAGACTAAAACTGAACATTCGCCCCCCTTATCTCCGTACCTACTGAGGCTAGAATTTTGGAAAAAATACAGAAAATAGTTCTTTACTTACAAATTAAAGGAAAGCCTAATATAGCAAAAATAAATAAAATAGAAAAATAACGGTAAATCCATAATCAACGTACGGAACCCTCTCCAAGCAAATTTAACTCGTACTTTTCAAGTTTATTAATTAGTAAAATTGGGGAAAGAGTGCTATTTTTTGTGCATTGTGTATACTTTGACTAGACTAGACAGGTACTGCGGCTTTCGAGTGATATAAACTTTCGTGCCCCTCCTTTTAATCGGCAATACACTAAAAAAAGTGGTTCATTTAACAAGGTCGATTACTTTCATGTGACACTTGACATTGACGTTTCAGTATGTTAATTTTAAAGCTTGCAAATTATTTACTATACTAACTTCATTATTTGACTGCGATTAGTAAGTATAAAAGGACCCGATCATTGGGTTGTCGGTATTAGTCAACCGATTCGGTTTGAAGTGATCGTGTAATTCGTCGAATCAAAGGAACACAGACCACGTTCGCAATGCAATCGCTGGTGGTGTTCTTCGCTCTTGCCGCCGTGGCGTGCGGCTCATACGTGCCGCTGGCGCAGCCCGCCCATCACCCCGCAGTGGTGCTAGACCCCCACGGTCGCCCCCTGGACACCGCTGAGGTCATCAACGCACGCGCTCTCCACCTGCAGGCTAAAGCCCTGGAGCCCCACTCCGCTCCTCTCGTCCACGCCGCCGTCGCCCCCGCGGTAATCGCTCCCGCAGTGCACACCGTCGCCGCCCCCGCTGTGATCGCCGCCCCCGCTGTGATCGCCGCCCCCGCTGCCGTGTCTCACCAGTCCCGCGTTGACGTGCGCACCAGCCCCGCCATCGTCTCCCACAGCGTCCTGGCCACCCCCGCCATCTCCGCTCATGGTGCTTACGCCGCCCCCGCCATCTCTACTCACGGAGCCTACGCTGCTCCTCTGCTGGGACACTCCGCGCACGGTCTGTGGAAGCGCTCTCTGGGACACCTTTCCTACGGCGCCCCCATCATCGCCGCCCCCGTCGCCACCTCGCACCAATCTCGTGTGGATGTCATCTCCAGCCCAGCTGTAGTGTCTCACGCCGTGGCTGCCCCC
Source organism: Thymelicus acteon (assembly GCA_951805285.1). Taxonomy (NCBI): domain Eukaryota; kingdom Metazoa; phylum Arthropoda; class Insecta; order Lepidoptera; family Hesperiidae; genus Thymelicus; species Thymelicus acteon. Next base: position 9,609,019 of record OX638225.1, on the reverse strand, counting down.
GTCGTAGCTCACGCCGTTGCCGCACCAGTTGTTGCTGCCGCTGCTCCAGTCGTCAGCTACGCTGGCCCTGCCGCCGCTGTATCCCACCAGTCCCGTGTTGATGTCCGTACCAGCCCCGCTGTAGTATCCCAGGCTGTTGTTGCTGCTCCCGTTGTGGCTCAAGTAGCCCCCGCCGCCGTGTCCCACCAGTCCCGCGTTGATGTGCGCACCAGCCCCGCCGTCGTTTCCCAAACTGTCGTCGCCGCCCCCGCCATCTCCGCTCACGGTGGCTACGCCGCGCCTGCCATCTCCGCTCACGGTGCTTACGCCGCCCCCGCCATCTCCGCTTACGGTGGCTACGCCGCGTCTGCCATCTCTACTCACGGTGCCTACGCTGCTCCTCTGCTGGGACACTCCGCGCACGGTCTGTGGAAGCGCTCTCTGGGTCACCTCGCCTACAGTGCCCCCATTGTCGCTGCCCCCGTCGCCACCTCGCACCAGTCTCGTGTGGATGTCATCTCCAGCCCAGCTGTAGTGTCTCACGCCGTGGCCGCCCCTGTCGTGTCTCACGCCGTGGCCGCTCCAGTAGTGGCGGCTGCTGCCCCAGTCGTCAGCTACGCTGGCCCCGCCGCCGCCGTCTCCCACCAGTCCCGTGTCGATGTCCGCACTAGTCCTGCTGTAGTGTCCCAGACAGTCGTCGCTGCTCCCGTTGTAGCCCATGCCGCCCCAGTGGTCAGCTACGCAGCTCCAGCTATCGCCCCTTATGCGCATTCCGCTGCATGGGCCGCCCCCGCTGCACATTGGGCCGCTCCAGCTGCCCATTGGGCCTAATTTAAATAATGGCAAAGCGTAACTGTGATTCGACGAAAACTGTTGTAGTTTTCGTTTTAATTAGGGATGTTAAAATGAATAGACAAATATACATAATTTTATCAATTTAATGACTTGTTTTTCTTTATGTCTCAATCAAATCTATCAAGCATAGCTCTATCATGTAAAATGCAATTTAAGACAATCTTCCGAGCATTTTTCACATTACCTTGTTACCTAATAGGTAATACAAGTCTGCTATAGTTTAAAAAAATGTTATTTTAAATAATTAAACCGACCACGCAAGTTTTTGAACCGACAATGCGACCATGAGAGCGTGAGGCCAATTCCGGCAAGTTCTATATAATTTCCTGTTAGTTATTAAGCCACTGCACCTACAAAACAGCTGTCACTTCAATGATAAGTCTTGATATCGACAGCTGCTATTTTAGGCACATAATTTTAGGATGGGAATGCGGATATAGGACAATATTGTCGTTCTTTGTTTTTTTACTTACAATTAGACACTTTTGTTTTTTTTTTATTAGGACTAAGGTACTGCGAGATTATCAGCAGTGATAGCCTAGCGGTTCTATGTATAAATGTCTGTGGGTTAGAACGTTGGACTCCCGAACGAAGGGGCCCGAGTTCAAATCCTGGCACGCACCTCTAATTTTCAAATATTATGTGGATATTAGAAGTTAATTATCACTTGCTTCGGTGAAGGAAAAACTTGTGAGGAAACCTGTACACCGGAGAGTTCACCATAAAGTTCTCGAAGGTGAAAGTGAAAGAGAAGAGACCCTGAGCCCAGAAGTGGGACAATTATGGGTTGTTGCTTTGCTTTTTTTTAAGTTACTGTAACTTATTACACTTTAAGTCTTAGGCACCTTAAATTGTGTAAAAACAATAGCATGACTTTACCCTTTTCGGAATAATAGCACTATAAAAAGTACATTTAAATTTAAATTTCGCTTCCGCTTTAATGCATCTGTAATGTTTTTTATATAACTGATAATGAACACCCAACATATTTCTTCAAACTGCGTGTCAGGCCATGCGCAATGTAAGGTAAAAAAAAATAATATATTAATCCATAGATCCTTTATGAAGTTATAGAAGGACCAACACATTGTTACTTTTAGTATGCAGTGATTCAAATATGCATTGTAGGTAATTGATCTTCCCATAGGAATGATTTGTTTTACCGCGGTAAAAAGTAGCCATCTCCACACAAAAAATCATACCATCATTACGACGTGAAAGAGGGACAAACAAACAAACACATTTTCGCATTTATAATATTAGTATGGAAGTATGGATTATGCATAAGCAACACATAAAATTAATAAAATTACTCCTAGAATTAGACATTGTACACACAGAATAATGTAAATGTGAAATAACCTTTAAAGTTTTTCTAACATATCATACTCCAAAAACTAGCACTTTAACATACCTTTTTTAGTACATGCATTGATTAACAAGGAAATTATGTACAAAACGACATCAAAATCATTGCTCTAAGTTGCAAGACTGGTGATTTATTACTGTTTGAATATGAGTATTACGCGAGTGTCCATCCAACTTGCGTAGCTACGTGCTACATTGAAAAAAAAAAAGATGGCTAGACCCCCACATGTGGGTATTTTTGTCGATAAAATTAGGTATATTTCATGCCCTTAAATTATCGCTAGTTGGTTGCTGGACACACTGTATACAATGATGAATCAGTTAATTGGTCAAGAAAAAGTAAACCTACTTCATTATCGTCTTTATTTAAACCGTCTTTTAGGAAAATAAATAAAAAATATATAAAAAAAAATTGCTGTTCGTTTGTGTCGCTAAAACTTGAGAATGGCTAACCGATTTGGCTAATTTTGATTTTGAAATACTTGTGGATCTTCAGGGAAGGTTTAAATATCATCAAAATTCATCACAGCGACTACCAGACGTCATGTTGTCAAAATTAAAAAAAAAATATCGAAGAATTAGTCAAGTGGGTATCGTTGAATAGGTATTCAAAAATTATTTTTACATTTAGATTTAGGCTTTTTAGGTTTAGGTTTTAAGGATTAGCAGTCGGGACCCATTTAAATTTAACAGGGCTGCTTGGGAAAAAACACAAGATTTGATTGACTGAAGAATGGGTCCCGTCTGTTAATCCTTCTATGGTCACAGAAGACATAATAGTACATTATGCTATGGTGTAGTTGTTTAGTAGTACTTTTTACAACATTCTAAACTACTTGTTTTTTCTTTTTAGTTATTTTACGCAGTTGCTTTTTTATTGTTATTATTAGAAGCTTAAAAACATGGTTTTGTTTGTCAAATTGTTAGCATGTACACAATATGTATGGGTAGAAACTTGTAAGCTGAATAAGAACTACTTCCTCTTAAACTACGGATATTTCACATATTGCTTTGGTTCCGATGACAATGCATTTCTATGATAATGGTGACCTGATACTGCGCTCAGGGTTACCTCCAGACAGACCGATTACATTACAGATTCTGTGAGTACACTTATCTACAGAATATGATAGCTCGTTCTAAACTACATCATAACCTTATTGCCGTGCTAAGGAATGGCTCCATAACAGATATCTTATCAGCGGCCAATAGCACAAACAGGAAACACTAAAAGCTTATTTTAAAATATTTTTTAAATGAATAAACTTTCAAACAATCCTGAATTGATAGTTTTAATTGTTCATGTTAAATGACTACCTACTTACGTTCTTTTAGTCTCTATTAATACACAAGCCTCAAATAAATTTATAGTTAAACGAATAAAGCCATTGCCAAATCAAAAATATGAACCGTCTTTAATTTCTATTATTCCTATGATAAGAATGTTGAATTTGAAGCGTCTAATAAAATTTAAGCAACTGTAAAACGAAACTATAAAATTCTATTTTTTCCCTATCTGTAGGAAATTAAAAAAAAAACAGCTTTAGCTTTAAGTTGTCTACAGGATGAAAAAACTTGTGTACAAAATTTTATTTTTCTAGTTAAGGTTTTGTGCTGGGCGTTGCAGTTGATATGCCTAATAGTTGAATGAGTATGAGTACAGGAAGTTCGTAAAGACGAGTAAAGGTAATGAAACGATTTAGTTATTTTCGTATTTATCTGTACGTAGATTTATTTATAAATATTTTTTTATTATTTTATTTATGTACATTATTGCATAAAATCTTAGGTGTTCGTCAGCTTCACTCTTCACCAACCATGGAGGGAATGTGCAAGGTGTCCATGCGCCAGGGGAGCTGCGTGGAGGAGTCCAGCGCTAGCGTATGGCGCGGCGATGTAGCTGTGAGCGATGGGTGCAGCGACCACACTGTGGGACACCACGGCGGGGCTGGTGCGGATGTCCACACGGGACTGGTGGGACACAGCAGCGGGGGCTACGTGTGCGACTACTGGGGCGTGAGCGAGCACGGGGGCGGCGACAGCGTGGGACACCACTGCTGGGCTAGAGATGACATCCACACGAGACTGGTGCGACGTGGCGACGGGCGCGGCGATGATGGGCGCGCTGTAGGCGAGGTGTCCCAGAGAGCGCTTCCACAGACCATGCGCGGAGTGTCCCAGCAGAGGGGCGTAAGCACCATGAGCGGAGATGGCGGGGGCGGCCAGGACGCTGTGGGAGATGATGGCGGGGCTGGTGCGCACATCGACGCGAGATTGGTGGGACACGGCGGCGGGAGCTACGTGAGCAACGACAGGGGCAGCCACGGCGTGAGCGAGCACAGGGGCGGCGACAGCGTGGGACACCACTGCTGGGCTAGAGATGACATCCACACGGGACTGGTGGGACACGGCGGCAGGAGCGGCAATGAGGGGGGCACTGTAGGCAAAGTGTCCCAGGGAACGCTTCCATAGACCGTGCGCAGAGTGTCCCAGCAGAGGGGCGTAGGCACCGTGAGCGGAGATGGCGGGGGCGGCCAGGACGCTGTGGGAGACGATGGCGGGGCTGGTGCGCACATCAACGCGGGACTGGTGGGACACGGCGGCGGGGGCGGCGATCAAAGCGGGGGCGGCGACGGTGTGCACTGCGGGAGCGAGCACCGCGGGGGCAACGGCGGCGTGGACGAGATGAGCGGAGTGGGGCTCCAGGGCTTTAGCCTGCAGGTGGAGAGCGCGTGCGTTGATGACCTCAGCGGTGTCCAGGGGGCGGCCGTGGGGGTCTAGCACCACTGCGGGGTGATGGGCGGGCTGTGCCAGCGGCACGTATGAGCCGCACGCCACGGCGGCGAGAGCGAAGAACACCACCAGCGATTGCATTGCGAACGTGGTCTGTGTTTTTTCTGACGAACGAGATCACTTCAAACCGAGCACGGCCGACTGATAATTTTGCGCCGCCCTCCGCTATATTTATACTGACCGGACATAATTAAAACTAAGGCAATTTCAGAAGGTAGGTAATTGCTCGGTAATGCTAGAACAATGTCAGATGTCAATAAAATGTGCGACCTCGGCTCTCGTGGCGGTCATAACGAAAGAATTTCGTGGTCGTAGTATGTAGTGCGCAACGTCTGCAGGCCTCACATATCATGCATTAACGTCGGTTACGTAAGAGACGTCTACGTGTGAATGTTACAAATATATACTTTACTGCATTTAAATGCAGTCATTGTATTTTCATTAAGTGAGAAATAAAGATCGTACACTTCACTACAATGTGCAAAATGAGGCGTGAATTTTGTTACATTTCGTCACAAGATTAATGCTTTGTAGATAAATCGATGTAGAATGAAGGGGGAAAGGCAGTTTCGATACCGGAGACGGTAGTGGGTCGGCTATACGCAGAAAAGCTGCGTTCAGTAGGCCGACGACGTCAAACGCGGGAGCTTACAAATACTTAGAATTAAACGATCGCAAACCGCTGCTTACTACGTACAATCGAAGTTCCGGGTCTCCGCAATTGAACCTTCGATTATTATTATTGTAGGCACACGTGTTATTTGGTTTCAATGGTTGCGAATGCCTGCACGTTTAAACACATTAAACTTTGTAGTGTAATTCATAAATATAAACAAATAATCAGTGGGTTGTTTTCGCGGTAATTATTTGTTACTCTTAGTACTTAAGGTGCGGTGTGATCTCAATATTCACAAAACTGGGTTTCTTTGGTGCTTGAGTACGAGGAAACCCAATGAAAATATCGCACGCAAAAAATACAGAGCATAGAAAAAGGTCTAAAGAAAAATGTTAACCAAATAGAATATTAAATAGTTGTTTGATATTCCCAATAAAAATCGTAATTTGCTGTACAAAAATAAACTTAATCGTCGACGTTCTCTGTATTTTCAGCGGTAACAACATATTTTTTTTTTTGAGAATATAATACGTATATGGTTTTATTAAAACTTAAACCGGACAGATATTGAATTTAATGTGTATATTCTGAATTATCTAAGGAAAACCCTCAAATTAAATGTTTATTCGCAATCTAGTTACATTGTTAGCAAAAACATGCTCTGCAATTTTGAACCCTATTCAGCGTCGCGTAAATGTAACATTAGATTAGCGCAGATATGCGGCTGTGTGAGTGAAATCAACGTTTTTAAATCGTAGTCATACCGCGCCTTAATGTTTGTTCCGTAGTATACCGATGAGGAAGTAATAGTTGAGAATTTATTTAAATAAATTAGTGAGTAACATACACCTTTCCTGTCCTATCTATTGATAAGTATTAAAAGTTCAGCCTACGTGCAGTTACTTAGCTAGATGTTTCAGTGTTTTTAAATTAAGCGTAATTATTTTTAGTTAATAAGCAATATCTTTTTGTCAGAAATTATATCAATATAGCCTATAACATATCTATAAACTTGACTATAACATGTTCTGTATACATATTATTATATAACATGCATGTATCTTTACATACCTAGTAGTTACTTACCTCGTCTGTTATAAATATAAATAGCCTATACCTAGGCTATGCCATTGCGGACATTTTTATATATTTTTGAAATAGAAAATTCCACAGTACAACACACTTTAATATACATACCTCATATATTTAGATAGTGTTAGCAATGAAAGCGCCAAAAAACAAAAAAAAAAATTAAGAAACATTTACATTTTATGGATATGTTGTTTAATCATAAAATGCACCTATTATTTATTCGTGCGGTCCCCTGGATAGCTACCACCCTCGTGCTTCAGTCAGCCGTCAAACGACTGGTCGTATTCCAGCTGGCTCGAGAGCCAGATCTTTCTATCTTGTTTTCCTTCTTTCTTGGCCGACAATGCAAAGTGATTCCTTTGGTGTTGCTGATGTCCATAGTTGACGATAGCCACTTACCATCAGGTAGGTCATCACATCAGCTCGTTTGCCAGCTATTTCCATAAAAATAAGTGAAAACCGCATGAGGAACCGTTGCGTAGTTAAAAAATCCAAGCATTAATTCTTGAGCTTTTATTGCTGAACAAAAGCTTTTTCAAGATATTCGTAGAATAATCGCTTGGACAAAATAAATAAGTTACCTGAATATGGTTTCAATCAGTCAACACCACTTACGATGATGGTCGGTTCATTCATTTGGGAGCTACAATTCCACAGACATACTAGTACATACATACAGATCCACAGATACACAGACACGTCAAACTTATAGCACCCCTTTGTTTGCGTTGGGGGTTAAAAATAGGAATGATGCATCGTGACAAATCACATATTATATCTGTTTAATATTGCAGAAATACGGGCGAGTTGCCATCGTATAAGTAGTATAATGAAGCAAAAGCTAAACCTTGCTCTAGTTTCGTAAGAAGGGACAATGCCTTTGCCAACTAAGAAAGTAATGATTAGTCGTGCAGCCCTGTCGTGCAAAAGTAAATTTAGTGTCCACATAAAGTATTCGTTTTCCAATTATGGAAGAAAGATAAGAGAAATCACGTAGGTATGTCTATACAAGCAAAATTTACTGCTGTTCTGAATAATTTTACAAATATTCTAACCACGTTCTAACCCACTATGTTACTGCTTAAAAAGTCTGCAAGGAGTAACCACAGATGATTTTGTATGACAAGTGAACTACGTTTCACTTGTGTGTTTAAGTATTGTGGTAATGTTTTTTGGACGAGTCCTATTTATTTAGTAAACAAGCTTACATGATCTTTTTTTCGTAATTTGTAATAAAAAAATAAGGCACGCATAAAATAAAAAAAGATTTTAAGGACAAATTATCATTTAATGCTAAAGGAAAGTTCTTTTTACTCCCTATGTTTACTCCTATTTATTTTTTTAAACTAACGCCCCAACTCTAGAGTCACTAACGGTTATTTTAATCGCTCCTTAGTAAATAATCACCATACAAATTCTGTACTAACGAGCGATTTAAGTAACCGTTAGCAGAGAAGACTTAATAGTTGCCGTTAGTGACTCTGAGTTGGGGCGTAAGTAATATTTCAGTAAAAAGTTTAACAAACCAGTGTCGTTTAAGAAAACGGACTATACCTCGTCATTAATATTAAAGTTTATTGTCTACATTTTCCAATTTTCAATGGTCAATTGTAAAGTGATTAATAGCAAGGTATTATTACAACCTCAAATCTTTTAACGCTTCATGAAAATAGAACAAATGCCGAGCTATCGGCATTAATTTTAATAACATGAATGAAGATTAATTTAAACCAACTGCACTGAATTGTAAAGGCTCAATTTACTTGGGTATTGTGTAGGTAGTGTACGTAGGGAATTTGCAATGTCACTTCTCAAGCGCTGTGTGAGGCCGTTGACGTGTATTTTCATTGCGAGATTTTTTATGCATATTTTCCTGTTATAAATAATCGCGATTTTCTTTCGTTTTTTTGGTATGGGTATACCTATCTATTCCTAGCCTATAGTTGAAATAACCGAAATATAAATTATTCTCTTTTCTTTCTTTGCTGGCAACGCATCGGTGATGCCTAATGCTAATGTGGGCATGGGCGGCGATGACCACTTGCCATCAGGTGGTTCATATGCTTGTTAGTCGGCTTTTTACATTAAAAAAATTAGGCAAGCTAAAATGTGGCTTGGATCCTATTTCATTATTTTTTACCCGACTGCGCGACGCAAGGGAGGGTAATGTGTTTATCAGTCTATGTATGTATGTTTGTTCCTATGTTGTGGGTATGTGTTCCTATGTGAATACGGGCGTAAATCTTGTAAAGTATGTATTAGGTATATCTTTATTGGCGACTTTTCGTTAAATTTTACAGGGCTGCTTGGGAAAAAAATACAAGATTTGATTGATTGAAGAATGGGTCCCGACTCCCGACTGTTAATCCTTCTATGGTGTAGTTGTTCAGTATTACTTTTAACAACATTCTGAACTACTGGGCTTGTTTTTTCTTCTTAGCTTTAGAGGCAGTCGGGTTTTTTTTTTTAATTATTTTTTTTTATTTTACACTTTTTAGTTAGGATTCATTGACTTCTTTAATATTAAAATTAAAAAATGTTTTTTTTTTCCAATCTCGCTCAAACAAGACCTTGGGTAATCGACTGTTTAGCTTCAAACACTAGACTTATTTGTAAGCCAGAAAGACAAACAAAAGGCAGACGAGGTAGCTACATGATGGTAATCTAGAAAGTCAACATCGCTTAAACTGTATACATTATAAATTGTGGTCATGCGCACCGTTACAGGTATAACCAAAGCAATGCGGGCGGCATAGCTTAGACAAGGAGCTTTCTATGCGTACATGTGTGAAAAAGAAGTGTAAATTATGTTTTTGTTCTAATTAAATGCTTTTTTATAAACATAATTTTTTTTATCACCATTTCTATGTATTATATATATTTATTATATATATATGTATATAATTATATATATATATATATAATTACTCCTGTTTATAATGTCTCTAGCAGTTTGGTAAGTTAGAATCTCAAAATGCCAGATAAAATAATTAACATGTTCCGCAGTAAAATTAAGCAGTAAACTATACATATAATCGCATGGATAATGTAAATAAGTAAGTACGTTAGTAAAGTACGAATCCGTTTTAGGAACTGTAACAACGAAACATCTCTCATGTGCGATAAGTTAACGGTATTTGGAATGACGCCTAAATCACTCCCGATCGGCCCGAAAGTTTAGTTTATGGCATAAAATAATTTTGCAATACATACTCAATTACTATAATATATGTAAACAGGACAAAGTGTTCCTTCTGTTTATCTAGAAAATGATAAATGTAACATTTAATTATAATGACCTTAATAAACAGATCGTTAAGCAAGGCTGTTTGAATTTTGGCAAACAATAGTGTACCTATAAAATATTAACAAAGTTATTTTGTGAGTTTAAGATAATATCTAGTATAGGAAGGTACGTATTATTGTATAGCTCCGGCGCCTCCGGCATCAGTTGGTTAGGTGTTGCTCTTGTCCTTGGGTGATGGTGACCATATGCTACGTATGTGACTGCTCGTTCATCGGCTATGTACATAAAATTTAACCGAAAAAGCTTGCAGGTAATTTATTTCTCTTAAGTACAGCTCATACTTACAGAGTAATAAGTCTCTGTTATGGCAGATATTTGAGAAAAAATATTATTGAAGGTATTGTATAGCTGCTTACTGCATTTGCTCTTGGGGATCAGCGGCTAAAACATATCTTCTTGACTTGGAAAGAGCGCAGAGAGCGGTATTAAAAGTTATGTTTTACCTACCTTTTCGGCACCCTATACAAGCAGTCTATGAAAAAGCTGGTGTCCTCTCAATACGCAAATTATTCATTTACCATAGCCTACGCAGATACCACAAACTTTATGTCCCAAATATTAAATTACCTGACAAAAGAAGACAACATTATCCAGTACCACCATCTAAAAGTAAAATAGCCCGACAAAATTTCACTTATTTAGCCCCTAAATTATTAATAAATTCAACAGTCTGTACAAAGGTAATAATTTATCCAATTATGAAGTCAAACAAAAAATCATAGAATGGTTGCGAACTCTTAACTACGACGATACTGAAAATTTGTTGTATTACACATTTTAAACTTTATATGTATACAAACACACACACACACTCAGACACAAACACACGCGCACACATACACACACACAAACACACATACATTCACTCACATATTTATTTATTTATTTATTTTACATAAACACTCACACACTCACGATTATTTTAAATAGGTACCTACCTGCTACTGTTTAACTATTTAATATTTATTAGTAGTGTTTTCTTTTTTCTTTTTTCATAACTTAAATTACATTTAAGACTGTAATTGTTACAAAAGAATTGGGAAGGAACTGTCTCCCAGGCCACAGCTCACGCTTTTCTGAGAGTCAGGGCTCTTCGTTTGAAATGTACACTCATTTATGGTCAATAAACGTTATTATTATTATTATTATTATTATTATTATTATTATTCATTAACGCAATAGATAGATAGATCCCATAAACCTTTAATATATTATTTACTATGTAGGTACCTCTATACGTACGTTCTATTGTGATCTCAGATAGGTACCTACACTCCGTTGTGATTGAATATCTGGCGCAATCTTTTTAATTATCAAACAACTAATTATGAATGGAATGTATTAAATGCAGTAGATAGTTTCTCAAAAGCCTATATTTGAAATACACTTGCGTAAACTTGCTGGCCAACCTTTTAGGCAGTTACTAAACCACTTTAGTGTTTTAGCACGTTTATTTCATTTGAATTATATCATTATACTGCGGAAAATACAGGCTGGTCAAATGTGCGCTACGGCTTTCGAGTATCCATAATTGCTTTAAATACAGGATAGGAGAGAATTAAATTGATTTAATAATCAGCAATAGTAAGCCTTGAAGTTAATGTTTTATTGAGGTTTGCATATATTTAATTATCGTTAGTTAAAAATAACGTAATAAGCGTGAAAATACATGGATAAATTAATGAATAATGCAGACCGCAGACCATAGAAGTCGAAAAGGAAAGTCAATGTCACACACACTCCACATTGTATTCATGAATACAATGTGTGAAGTACCTACGGTAAATTTGTAGATTCTAGTAAGCTTTGGTAAATTCTGCATGTGTAGCATGATAAAATGGACTTCAGGCTCCAAGCATAAATCCTAACACAAAAATAACCACTTCCATTTCATTAGAGTTATTTATTCGTCCAATGAAAAAAATAATTTTGTAAAATGGTCACCCTACACGACCTAGATCTAAATCAGTTGAAAAGCATTTTAAAGTATCTTTATGTCATCAATGTACGGCGACTGCATTCGTACCTGGTATCAGTGGTACAATACCATATTTATCCGTAAAAGTAGGTTCTGTACAAAGAATGATTGCAAATGGACTTTGTATTATAAGTATTCACAGGTAAGGTAGAGAGTAGGCGTGTTTATCAATGAAAAAGATCTAGACACGCAGTAGCGTGTCAAGCCAATTTCAAGCTAACAGAACTGGCGAGCAGCATCGTGTGTAATATTACACGTACCATTTGGAGCCACTTTTGACCCCCTCATAACTCAAAAACTATTCTACATTAATCTGTCAAAATTGGCTCATTTATTGAGACTTGCGAAATATCTGTACACATGCTCCAAATTTCATAAATACACCTCAAACGGTTATTTAGATATTAACGTCCAAAAATCGTCATTTTTATCACTGACTGACCTATAGATCAAAACTTTAACCCAGTTCCAGATGACCTAGAAACTTGATATTTGGCATGAAGGTAGACTATTAGGCATATGTAAAGGAAAAAATCTAAAAACTGAAAGTTATTGATAATTAGTGAAACTAGTGAATTAGCGGTTCCACTGTATAAAGTAGGTAATTTTACAAATAACAATAGATAATGATCTATCTTATAAATAATGATCTAGTATAAACACTTAGAATTTCTAGACAAAAAGTAATGATATCTTATCAAAAACATACATGTCAAATGAGAGCCAATTAAAAAAAAAGAATTGAGATCTAAATGGGTGCCAAACTGTGTAGAAAAGCCTAAAATTTTAGTCACAAGAACATGTTATTCAACCTTTACATTTGACTTGGCTAGTTTTCACTAGTTAACAACCAACTAACCAAATTTTAGCAAAGTTACATAGGTATTACATCAAACTTACAGACTTAATAATTATAACATAGCCTAGGTAGGTATATGAAAACTAAGTAAGTCAAATGTAGAGCTTGAATTACATGTTCTGGTGACTAAAATTTTGTTTGAAATTGGCTCTCATTTCATATGTATGTTTTTGATGAGATTTAAATATTCCGCGTGACACGGCTGGTGAGAGACACAGGCCGGGCCACCTGGCCCGGGGACGGTGGAGTACGGGGGACGGTGTATGCATTGTTGGGGGTGGGATGAAGTACGAAGGAACGTTCGGACTTCGGAACTATGGCAGAAATTAATTAAATATGGCAATAGGAGCTGGCCCAGCCCCGCGTTAGTAAAAGCTGGGCCAGCTCCTATTGCCATATTTATTTAATTCAAATTATAACTTTAATTTAATTTTAATTTAAATTGTAACTTTTTATGGCAATAAATATATTTTATGATTTTTAACTTTCTTTCCTTCTTGTGATGCCTTTGGTGTTTCTGATGTCCATGGATGACGATATAGCCACTTACCATCAGGTGGATCGTCAGGTCGTTTGCCGGCTATTTCCATAATAAAAAAAATGTATACAATAAAAACGTATTAATTTCATAGTCTTTTGTATTAAGTCTATGAATAGGTACCATTTCGTAAGTCTGATGTACCTAATAAGCTTTACTAATAAACTCTCATTATTTGTGTAAGCTTTCCTGTTTTCCCTGCACATCACCGCTGTTCTTGCAAATTCTATATTTTTAATTAAATATTTATAACTAATGCTTTGACCGCGGCTTTGCTCGCGTTTTCCCGGAAAATAAGTATCCTATGTCTTATTCCAAATCATGATCTAACTTTGTGCTACATGAAAATTTGTTCAGTATTTTTTGCGTAAAAGAGTACCTAATAAATCTAATATATAAAATTCTCGTGTCACGGTGTTAGAAGTTGAACTCCTCCGAAACGGCTCGACCGATTTTCGTGAATCTTAGCGTGCATATCGGCTAGGGTGGAGAATCGAACAACATCTATTGTTCATCCCCCTAAATGTTAAGGGTGGTCCACCCCAAAATTTTTGGCAGAACAACGTTTGCCGAGTCAACTAGTAACCACATAAACTTTCACATATATAATATTAAGGAGGATAGCTTTTAAAATTATTTGTAATCGTGTCACATGCTCGTAGCACATAATTATACGGCCGCACTCAAGAGTCACTTAACGGTTACTTAAATTACTCCATAATATAGAATCGCAAAATTTCACTCTCAGAGTCAGTTAAGGGACAATTAAAGTTAAGTATACAAATACTTTTACTTAACTATTTAATGATTGATTAACATTGAAGTTTTTGAATGTCAAGTCAAATTAAACACTCATCATTGACACTGCAGTTAGCAGTACTGCGCTAAATATAATGGTGTAACTTCTTTATTTTATTTTAAAGAAAAAAGCTACTTTGCAATGTTTTTAGGTGGGTGATTCTACGATAAGAGGTAACTTGTGCGGCAATCAGTTTAAAATTGAAATTTTATTCTATATGCTGTTATTTTCTGCAATGAAACACATTACCTAAATGTACTTTATTAAATAACGTCACGATTAAATACCTAATTACAGTATATTTTTATGAAATTCCTTATAAAGTCTAAAAACGTCTCTACCCTGGCCTGTCCCCCTGTCGGTTTCAGTTTAATTTACAAACGATACATACCTTCTTGGTATCAGTTATTAAACTAAAGCATGTTAAGCACAAATTTCAGTAAATTTATTTAAGTATTGTTAAGGAAAAATAGAACAATATTTATTTATTTGCAATATTTTTTAAACTTAACTTTTGTCCCACTGTTTTTGGGTATCTACCCTGGCAAATTTCATTCCGCTACTAAAAACACAAATATAAAATGGCCATATTCCAAATAGCGATCTATCGACGTGAAGTTAGCAATGCAAAACACGTGAGCCGTTAAGAGCGCCGTCATTTGTTAGTTGTTGTGACGCGTTGGTTAAAAGTGGTGGTTTCGCGAGGTCATTGTGTCTCTCCACTGGTAAGTCATAAAAGTTATATTATTCATTTAATTTATTTGCATTTACTGGTCTAATTTAATAATAATGCAATAGTTAAAGTGTGATACATAATGTACCCAAACATTTCTTATGTCAGTTAAAACAATAGAATTTATCATGAAAACGTCTCTTCCCTGCCATATTTCCCCTGGCAAGATAACTGTCAGAGGAGAGACTTGTTGACCAGGGGAGATAATTTTAGTGCGAACAAACTTAGATATAGCATATTTTTATCAATGAACAGTTTTAAATAATTTAAATAATTTTGGTAAATTCTTGAAACTGAAAAATAAAGGAGGTTCTCAGTTTATATAGTTGTTATTATATTGTCTAATATTGTTACAGATCATGGCACCACAGAAAAAGTTAACACGTGAAGACAGACTACAGAAGAAACGTGAAGCAGAAAGACTATGATATGAAAAGATTAAAAATGATTCCGAAAAATATGAATTGCAAAAGCAAAAAGAAAAGGCAAAATATTTAAAAAAAAGAAGGAGAAAGATAACTATTTTCTCCTAAAGACTGTCGACCAAATGACTCTTAGAGAGCAACGTAAGGCACGAAAGATATGAAAAAAGAAAGCAAGAGAGCGTAAGCAACGACTTGCGCTTCAAAATGTAACTAATCTTTTGGTAACGCCATCGATGTCAGATCATCCATTCATCAGCCTTTGGAGGTCCACTGCTGGACATAGGTCTCCCCTAACTTGCGCCACTCTGACCGGTCCTGAGCCTTCTGAATGCAGCGGATGCCCGCTGTCTTCTTCAGGTCATCAGTCCACCTGGTCGGGGGGCGTCCTATGCTCCTTTTTCCAAGACGTGGGCGCCATTCGATGACCTTTCTTCCCCAACAGTTATCGGTCCTTCCAACCATGTGGCCAGCCCATTGTCACTTTAGCAGGCTAATTCTTTGAGCTATGTCGGTTACCTTTGTTTGTCTACGTATCTCCTCATTTCTGATGCGATCACGTAGAGAAATACCGAGCATAGCCCTCTCCATAGCCCGCTGCGCTACTCTGAGCTTGTGGATTAGGCCAATAGTAAAGCACCACGTCTCAGATCTGTATGTCATCGTTGGCAACACACACTGCTCGAACACCTTCGACTTCAGGCACTGAGGTAGTGTTTTGGACGACAAGATATGACGCACTCCAGTTTAACTTGTCTATCTCTTCTTCTAGCTCTTTTGCCTTGTCGTCGGTCCTCAGTGTCCTGGTGTTGTATGTTGCCAGGTGCAGAAGTCCTCGTTTGGATTAGTAGCCCGATCTCTGCAGGTACACAGGAAATGTAGCATAGGTACAGGTAATATGAAATTTATCCTAGTTATTGCAAGTCTGATTATTTGTATTACTTAAAAGATGCTAATCTATATAATTAGTATTAATAAAAGAATATTTTATTATTTGTTGTAGGTACAATACCATGTTAATTTCATATATTATTGTGAAATGTCACTAAAGACACTTTTGACTTATATTTCATAGAAGGCTGAAATAATATAGTCTGTTAATGTTTAATATGATTGGTAAAAATTATAGTCTGATTCTATGTTAAGTACAATGTTTAATTAAAGTAGATTTAACTGATTTTGGTACTTTTATTGCCACAAATTCTCTTCCCTGGCCAAATAAGTATCTACCCTGACCTTGGTGTCTCTACCCTGCCCAATGTATTTACCCTGGCCTTGTAAAAATTTATAAAATATGCATAAAGTGACTTGCCCTTACGTGAAAAGATACATAAATAGGACAAAAATCGTAATATACGTGTTTAATGAAAAAACAGCAACTTTTCTCCGTGGCCGTATTCTCTATGGACTTAAAACCTCTTATCGTAGAACTACCCAGGTAAGAAATACCAGTAAACGAATTTCTTGTTACTATATTGATATAAATCATATTTCAAATAGCATTTACTGTCAACGTATGGCTACACGTGTGGCTAGTCCGCACTAGGGTCACTTAAAGTTGACAATATGACTTTAAGATGAACTGATACTTAACATATTTAATGTCAAGTTATATGTTAAGTTATGGACTCCTTACGACTAAATTAACGAACCCTTCTGATCTGAGTGTGGCTGTCATACAATAGGGGGCCAATTAATAAGGCTGGTAGGTAAGTATTAATTGGTCCCTTATTGTAGTTTGAATATCTTCTAATTCAGGCCTTTTGGCATTTAGAAATTGTCTTGACTGTGAAACAACTTTATCTTGTTCTAAGGGCATGAAGTTTGCCTTCTTATACCTAACTTTATGGTTCGTTTCCAGTACGACCCGCGTCGTTGAGAATTTGGTTTAACCTAAAAAGTACTATGTAATAGGTAGGTATTATGTCTTCTGTGGTTTAACAATTCAATTTAATAACCATTTATTAAAATGGAAAAGGTATTTGGACATATTTCAGACAGATTGTCGTATATCACGAGACGTATTGAAAATCCGTGATAAATATGATTATTTAAAACGGATGTATGTTCACATTTGAAAACTGGAGTCACTGCAATCGAGTCGTGGCAGAACATTGCTGTTATTTTATTAAGGCGTGCGCGTGACCCTAAAAATCGGTATCTTTCTTGTATTTATATCATACTTAATACCTAGATATAATTAAATTCTGGGCTATCATAAATATCTGACACACATAAGTAGGTATATTTAATATTGCTAATGCAATTCAAAATAAACTTTCATCATCCGTATGCATTGCGTAACTCACGGAATTAACTAAATCAATAACAAACATTCACTTCAGTTGCACTGTCGTGGTGGAAACCTACCGATATTCATTAGGAAGTGTTTATGACCCTCACCGAGGTAAGTACATTAGAAATAGGTAGTATGAACCTGTTTGTTTGTTTTGATTTTTTTATCCGACAGACAGTGCCTGTACTCAGTTAAGGGTTATGGTTTATAGTCTGAATAGCCTGAAAGTCTGAATAATAGGGGGAATATTTTGTTTCTACCATGAGCGTAGCCAGCCATGGGCTCAGCGTGGTCAGCAGTCTAAAATAATATGTAACTAGCAAACTATACGCGCGCTTTTTGTTTTGATCGCATTTTTTGTGTCGACTGACGACTGTCGAGTGTAAACTTTCTGACAGATATTAAGTATTGTAGTTAGTACCTAGATAATTAAGTTTTTTAAGTTTGATTAGGTACCTTACAGGCTCACCGTGGCTATGCCCATGGTCTCTACTTAAAATAACATTTATTAATATAGTTAGAAGATGTCGGCTCATCCATTTTAATTATAAGTGAACGACAACTCTAACCTGGGAAGTAAGCTAAAACGTAAATATCCTTTAATGTGAAAATAAGGAAAAATAGGGAAAGTTAGGCGTTAAAATTATAATATATAGATTAATTTTCCGGATTTGTAACATATAAAATGCTCTGATAATAATATGTAATTATACTTAAAATATTAAAGCAAAAATTTTCACCGCTATAGTACACTTAAACGAGACTATGTCTGGTCCCCTGTCGCAAATGGCTTAGGATATAAATGTCATCTGAAAATCTTCCAAAATAAAAAGAAAAAGTATTAATATGTCTGATAAAACCTTACCCCAACCTGATATAGATCTTTCTATCTAGTTACAAAGTCATCTTGACTTTAATCCGATTGAATCTTGCGTCTGCCGTTTGAACATCATTTTCTTCACAGGGTTAAAAAGTTTTTTAAAGATTCCTAAGTTGATAGTGAGTTTGTGAGGTCCGAGGCCCATTCCCGGCCATACCACTTACAATAAAGGCAATGCTAATTGGTTGAGAAACAAAAAGTATTTTAATAATAAAAGCAAAGTTACATATCGCGTGCACGAACATTGAATGAGACGAAGATTGGACCAAGGTTTATCTCAAAGCATTGTCTCTTAAGACAATAGCTGTTGTTAACGTGTTTACTGTCACCATAAATAGCTTAGACTTTTGGTATTAAAAAACCGTGCGTGGAAAACAATTTTTATTGAGATGAAGTTGCTACATTCATATCAAAAATATGTTAAAGAGAAAGGAATGTATTAAAGAGGGAGGTTGATAAATCGGTAGATGGATAATTATTCGGGTTCCGTAATAGTTTACTTTCAATCAAGAAAAACTATATATTGGTGTTTGACCCCGGAACACTAAGGCCCGTAATATCAACAGCAGTTTAAACTAAATTCCGAGTTTAAACTGTTATCGATATTACGGGCCTAAGGGCGGTCGCTTCCACGAAAATAAAAACTCAGTACTTTCACTTTCACTTTATTAACACCACTTACGGCCGGTCTCAATAATGTACTAACAGATGGAAGACTGTGGATAGGGCTACCATTAGTATGTTATCTGTCATACTTGTCAATTTTTCAGACGCAAAAATTTTTCAGACGCAAAAATTAACAAATATGACAGATAACATACTAATGGTAGCCCTATCCACAGTCTTCCATCTGTTAGTACATTATTGAGACCGGCCGTTATACAGTCTTCCCTAGTGTTCTCAAAAATACTCTCCTAAACCACGGCTTTTAAGGGGGCCATTGACGATGCGATCGATCGGTGCGATCGATCTGCCGGACATCGCACCGATCGATCGGTTCAAAAGTGCCGCTCATACACGAACGATCGATCGTAACGATCGATCGCAACGATCAAACATTACTTGTTTGAAACGGAAGGATAAAGACGTGCTCAAATAATTCAATACGCGCCCTACAAAATGGAAAATGAACTTCTTTTCCTTAGCTATGTGGCAGTAACTTTGATTCGGCTACAAAAGAAAAAAGTAAAACTCTTACTTGATTACTAAACTACTAAATTGTAAGTTTACAAGTATTAATTTACTTAAAATTTAGTTAAAATTTATTTAACTACTTAACTACTTAATACATGTAAACCGAACATAACCGAACATTTTTTTTCTTTCTTTCTTTCTTTTTTCTTTAAATATTGAATTATCATCGGTCCTCGATAGGTCTACGAAGTTTGGAAGAAGTCTAACCGTTTAAAGCTAATATAAAGCGTGTAACTAGGTTTTTTCTTTCTTTCTTTTTTTCTTTTTAATATTGAATTGTCATCGCGGCATCGGTCCTCGATAACTCCACGAAGTTTTTTTTATGGAAATAGCCGGCAATCGAGCTGACGATCTACCTGATGGTAAGTGGCTATCGTTGCCCATGAACATCAGCAACACCAAAGGTAAAAGCGAAAAATAAAAGTAAAAGCGAACCCCATGGAGAAATAATAATAGTAATAATTTTTATTTATTTTTATTTTATTTATTTAATTTCTGCAACACCTTAAGCTAGGGTATACAAGGGCAAAACTTAATGCCAAATGGCATTCTCTACCAGTCAGCCCTGGGTGCTGGTGAAATAGTAAGGTAGGCGCAAATTGTCAATTTAAAAGATAAAAAACAGTAGATTTAATAAATACTATTTATAATACTTATCCTACATAGAATAATGTATATACAATTAAACATACACATTATATTATAATATATATACATACCACTGAATATATAATATAAATACATAACATAAATACATAACATATATTTATATATATAATCTAATAAATAAATATACGTGTACTTAAAGGAGTAATGCCATTACAGTATGTTTCAACCCGTGGTAGGTAACTTCAGATAATGTTCCCGAAGCAGTCTCCTGAACGTCATTTTAGTTGGCGCTTGTCTGATAGTATTTGGCAGGGCGTTCCAAAGCTGTATAGCCTGAACTGTAAACGAGTAATGGAAAAAATCAGTTTTATGTGGAGGGAAATGAAATTTAAGATTTCGAGATGAACGAAGTTCCCTGTCACTTGTGGAGCAGAGAAACTGAAAATTTTCCTTGAGGTACGAAGGAGAAGTTGGATCATGTAAAATAGAATACAGAACCAAGAGAATCCTAGAATTCCGCCTTTGTCGAATAGAAAGCCATTTCAGCTGACTGCGATAGCTTGAGATATGATCATATTTACGTAGATTGAAAATGAACCGAATGCAGTTATTGAGTAGGCGATCTAGTTTATCGAGAAGTATTTCTGTGAGGTCTGGGTAGCAGACGTCTGCATAATCAATTATAGGCAAGACAAGACTGTAAACTAGCATCAATTTGGTCTTAAAAGGTAGGAACTTTTTGAGTTTATAAAGCGATTGTAATGAGGCATTCACTTTACGGCTTATTTCCGTGACATGCGTTAGCCAGGTCATACGACTATCAATGAGAAGGCCAAGATTTTTTACGGCATCGCACCACGGAATTAATACGTTATTGTAGAATATGCCCGGTAGGTTAACCGTATTAATTCTAGAAAGGAGCCTTGGACTTCCCACTAACATCGCCTGACACTTCAATGGGTTTACAGCTACACCGTAAAGTTCCGACCACGTTTGCACAGCCCTCAAATTCTGATTCAGTATATCGATGGCCCTATTGAGATCATCAATGCCGGATTGAACGTACAATTGCAAGTCGTCGGCATAGAGATGATACGAACAGGTGATATTAGAGGTGACAGAGTTGATAAACAACGAAAATAGTAAGGGAGAAAGTAATCCGCCTTGCGGAACGCCAGTCAGAAGGTCAGTCCAGTCAGAGCACTTCCGATCCAGGCGAACCGCCTGCTGGCGCCCCCGAAGATAGCTGGAAAACCACTTAATGGCAATAGAGTCAAATTTGAGATGGGAGAGGATGGCAAGGAGGATATCGTGGTCGACTGTGTTAAAAGCGTTTGAAAAGTCTATTAGCACCACCAAAGTGACCTTTCTGGTATCCATGGCCATACGGATGTCATCGGTAACTTTGATTAGCGTTGTGGTGGTGCTATGACCAGGCCGAAAACCAGACTGATATAGATTCAGTAGGTTATGCTTATAGACAAACGTGGAGACTTGCTTATGAACACAGGCTTCCAGAACTTTAGAAAGGAATGGGAGAATAGATATAGGGCGGTAGTGATTGGGAAGGGTAGGATTGGAAACTTTGGGAAGTGGACGAACAAAAGCCCTTTTCCATAAAGAGGGGTATTGGCCAGATTCAAGAGAACTATTAATGATGTTGGTTATCAATGGTAATAGAATGTCTATTATTGGATAAATCATGGTCCTGCTAATTTCATCGAAACCAACTGACTAATTGATAAAACAATCATCTTTACATCATTCTGGCTCACAGGCAGAAATTTGAAGGAGGGGATAGTTAAGGATGGCAATGACTCTATTGAAGTAATTGTTTGCTGTTTGGTTATGGGATCCAGTAGGCAAGAGGAGGAGACAAAGTGTTTATTAATCACATCTAGAGAGAGTGAGGGATCGTAATGGTGATTTTGTTAATAATGGTATTAATTAACAATTAAAATCAATACTACCAATATAATCCCTCCGAGGGCCCTACCACCAGCGGGCCGGATTTAGTCGCATCTTACGACACCCATCCGGCGTGGGTTTGGGGTTAGTATTCTAAAGCCGCCCCAATACGACAAAAAAAAATATTTGTTTCGTCCATCGAGTGTTGGTAGGTATGTAGACTACGTAGTACCCGTAGGTTACGTATAACGCACTAGCCAAGGCATTGAAGACATGCGACGCGTGCGGCGGCCGGCATCAGAATGAGACAAATATCGCATCGCTGATCGCAAAGGTCCACACACAGTCGATTCATCGCTGCGTTATTCATGATTGCATGGATTTTTGTTGCGATCACCGATATCGTCTGCGACCAAGCAAATCGTTAACGATCTTGACATACACTGCCGATCGGTCGGTGCGATCGGTCTGCAACGACGGATCGCACCGATCGATCGTTCCGTCAGTGGCCCCTTTTATACAAACTACGAGTTACATTTGTCACCGTGATTCAGCTTTTATACTCAAACTTTAATATTGCCCTCTATCCTCTATCTAATACATTATTTAGTGCACATGCCAACTAAATTGAACTGTCAATCAATACAATATCAAAATTTAAATAATAGACAAAAAAATATTTGCTGTAGCTAAAAGGTGGCGCTATTTCTACCCGCTACGGCGGTTCTGGGTCGAACAATTGGTATAGTGGCAATTATTGCAGTTGTTAGTATCGCTATAAAACCTCTTCTTTTTAAGCCCTTATTTTAATAATAATAAATAATAAAGGCTAACACATTTATACCCCCGCAGTAGGTTATTACCTGTGCCGCGGGTGGCATGGATGACACATATGTATAACACATCACAATCACACCCATGACCCGAGTACAAATATTTATCTGTTACATAAATATCTGCTCCGGCCGAGAATCGAACCCAGGACCCCTCGATTTTCAGGATTTTCTTTTGAAAAAACGAAGACTGTGTTGGGTATGGTAGTAGGTATAATAATTATTTGGTTGTTTGAACTCAATAATTACAGCACTCCATAAATACCTGTTAAGGATAGACCTTGGTGTGGTCATAACAAGTTTCAGCCGGCTAGAACGCGTTGTAACCGGTTACAGTTGGCTAAACTTAGTTCTACGAAATTCTAATCGCTTGGGAAACGCAAGAGAAGAATCTCACCACGAAAAACTAACACGCATAACTGAAGTAAAAATTACTTAGAAGAATAGGATACTACTAGGTTTAATGAACGGTGCGCGGCTTCATTTAGTTCTAACAGGTATCATGAAGGCTTAATAGTTCTAACCAAAGATAAGTAGGATAGAACTAAGTGTAGCCAATTGTGACCGGATACTATGCGTTCTATCCGGCTAAAACTAGTTGTAACCGCATTTCGGCTTTTAGCCGTAACACTTATTACGGCGTTACGGCTAAAACGTACTTAAAAATAATTTTAGAATTTGCAAGCATCGCAATCACTTTATTAAGGTATTTTGCAAAATTAAATATTTCCGAATAATAATGATTTTGCACACGCAGTTTATGGCTGTGTGGGAGCAGGTGATTGTTATAAAAGTATCGCGGGTGTTTTTATGAATTTTTACAAAAACTTTTTGTAAGATATAAGAATAAAAGGTTAAATTTTCTCTCAGTTCAGTTCACGCCATACACTGCCTGGAATTAAGAGTTCATAATTTCATAATAGGTCGCTGGATACTCATCTACTGTAGGTATTATATAGCCTAGAGTGAAGATTATAACATGAAAATACAGTGAAGAGTAGAACACACTTTGATAATTAATAGAATCTTAGTTATCTAGCTTTATAGTTCAACGTATTGAAAGTAAGTTTATAATTCGTAGTCGTATCTCATCTTTTAATATAGCTAATTATATAAAACTTATCTCATCCACCGTCCCCACAAGTAGCATAAGTAGTAACCACAAGGAGGCGTGATTGCTGACTCTGGGAAACACTGTATTACGCAGCTTCTAACTCCTTATTAACTTAATTAATTATAACTCTTGACAAAAAATAACCAACTTCAAAATTAGAGATAACTCAAAAACTACTCGTCAGATCTCGCTCAAATTTAAGTGGGACTACATGACAAGCACCAGCTTTAGATTTAAAAAAAACATCAAAATCGGTTCACCCAGTCGAAAGTTCTGAGGTAACAAACATAAAAAAACAGTTGAATACCTCCTCCTTTTTTGAAATTGGTTAAAAATACCACTGCGGCACCGGACACTGTTCTAAATGGTTGTTCCTGATGTGTAACTATTCAGTTCTGATTTGGGTGCAGTTTGCTTTTAGCGTATCTAGTTACAGCACAGCAGAAATAATAGTACTTATAAAAAGTAGTTCTAGTGTAGCACTTATAAAATGATCAACATAAGTGCAATTATTTTTACATCCATTTCAAAACCTCATTTTTTTCCTTTTTGAAGAATTCCAGAGGTATTAAGTATAGAACGAGCTTCTTACGGCCGGTCTCAATAATGTACTAACAGTTATAAAAATGTAGATAAGGCTACCATTAATACGTCATCTGTCATATTTGTCAATTTTTGCGTCTCAATAACCATCAGTGGATCGAAAATATCTATCGATGACATTGATCTACCGTTCGGAGGGCCAAGTCATACCGTAGGTATGTTGGTCCATACAAAAATAAATACTTGCGTCTCAATAACGCTTTGACAGCTAACTGTCGGTAATAGAAGTTACCAACTATCGGAAATTTTCACATCGCTCGATTTCGACGGATAATTGGTAGATTTCTCATATTGTAAAGAAAATTTATCAAAACATCATGGATATGGATATCAGTGATGAGTGATAATGAATTTTGTGAAGCCTGTTTATTTGATTCCGCCTTTTTAATACGGTACCAAGATCGCCGAAATTGTCCTCGTATAAAATATTATGACTACATATATGACTGAATTGTGTGAATCCAATTTTGTTTATAACTACCTAGATTCAGATTAAACATAATCCATAATCTAAATTTTACTAACAAAAAATAACCGACTTCAAAATTACTCAAAACTACTTGTCAGATCTCGTTCTTTATGTGGGACCACATGACAAGCACCAGCTTTCGTTTAAAAAAAGAATCATCAAAATCGGTTCGCCCAGTCCAAAGTTCTGAGGTAACAAACATAAAAAAATACAGTCGAATTGAGAATCTCCTCCTTTTTTGAAGTCGGTTAAAAACGGCAGTGAATGAAAATTGATAACAATTCCTATCTTTAAAGTTTTAGGTAAGTAGGTATTTTAATAAAACAAGAACACTAAGCTTTTTAAGTTAGATTTATTTTGAAATTATAACAAAAACATTTCGCCTTTTCAGAAATAATGGTGTATCCCTGCTACATCAATAGCTATTGGCTACTATTTTGGCCTTATGAAGAAAGGTACTTCATCTTTTGTGAAGGGTCTGGACTTCATCTGAAAAGAAACTTCCTTTAGTACATTTGGCAACATTTTTTTGTTTAAAAGCAAAAAGAAGCAACAACCCATAATTGCTGGGCTCGGGATCTCCTCTCGCAATGTGAGGGGTATTAGGCCATAGTCTACCACGCTGGCCAAGTGCATATTGGTAGACTTCAAACACCTTTAGGGACTTTATGGAGAACTCTCCGGTGTGCAGGTTTCCTCGCGATGTTCATTGTTTTCCTTCACCGAAACTAGTGATAATTAACTTCTAATACGCACATAATATTTGAAAATTAGCTTGCCAGGATTTGAACTCGGGCCCCGGACATGTGGGAATAAACACTTCGTTCGGGAGACCAACGTTCTAACCGCTAGGCTATCACTGCTACAATTACAACAATTTACAATTACTAAATTTTTTTGTTTACTAAACATAATAATATATTTTATTTTATTAATAAATAAAGTCTATACTCACGGTAATTGTTGAGCTATGTGTTTCATTATATAATCCTAGTTTATTCATAAAACTAATTAATATTAACTACTAAAATTATACGTTGTTTATATTTTGGGTAACCAAGCGACATAAACGAATGTCAAATGACAATAAACATGTCATCGTCGTCCGGGATACCCATGAGTGATAAACGTCAAATGCTGCGTTTTGTTACTAGTGAAGCATTCTTCCAGGTCACACATAACATTATTTTATTAACTTCATCCGCGAAATTCACAGTACATTTGGAACAAATTATCATTTTAATATTAAAATGAAATAAGTTTATAATCAAAAACACTGAGTTCCTTTTTATGATAAAAAGTATAAAAAAGTATAAAAGTATAAAAAAAATATTGTTATGCGAAAACGAAATTTTCAGAGGGACTTAAAAACCAGAGGCAGAAATGTCACTGAAATATTATCTACCGATGATCTTACTTTTTTTTGCTTACTTTTGATTTGTGAGACGGCAGTTAGCGGGAGATCAATGTTTACTTTTTATCTCTGATACGTACCAGAGTTTCACTGACAGTATAATATTGAGACCGGCCGTTAAAGTACTGAGCGAGAGATCAACGCTGTAATCACTAGGCGGCCACCTACAGAATACTAAAACCCAATAATTTGCTTCAATGCGAGGTCAATCTCTAGATTACAAATATTAAGTACTTGTAATAGCTTTAGGGTAATGATCGCCTATTGGTAGTAAAAAGAGCTTGCTTGAGTCAACCGCCCAACGTCTCGTCGTGTGGCTGAGAGCTTGAGAAACAAATCATTCTTTGTTAACCAAGAAGTCATTTTGGTGTTACTGATGTCTATGGAGTGTTTTTCGGCTAATCACTTAAAAAGAAAAAGAGTTCTCTCCTTTTTTAGAACAATTTTAAAATAAAATTCTTTAAATATTGGAAATGTGGAACAATTTTCTAAACGGCAGGTTTTTAAAGTTGTTTCGTCAGTTTCGTTTGTTGAAAAATCAAAACAACTTGGCATTTTGTTACATTTCTCAAAATGACCTTCCCATAAATGCCATATCTTATTAGTTTAAACTTTTTATAAGATAGATAATGAGCCTTATGTTAGTAATAAAGAGTTTACTCACTTATGTAATCAAATAAACAGGTTTGTTAACATACTTGTATATTCCTGTAATTTTTATTTAAGTTTATTACAGAGTTATGTCAGAAATACAATTTATTACGGCCTTTAATATGTCTCTTGCCTCTTGAAAAATTCTCGGGGCATCTATAGTTTTCCCTGAAGTCCTTCAGTGCTCTTAAAGGGACATTATCGCCTACTTTGTGTAAACAGATCTGTAAATAACCTGACACTGTCGTAATATCCGTCACAGCACTCACAGCGGTGTTTGCTCTGCCCGAAATTAATTTTGAATGCCATCCTAATGGCCCTCTATTCTGAAGTGAGTAGGTATAATAATGTTGTTATGAAACTTTATGAGAATACTTTTTACCTATCTATTAACGCCATACTTGGATACATAATGTAAACAAAGGGCTTCCAACATTTTTGTATGGAGCCTGGCATACCTACAAGTCCGCCATTTTGAAAAAACCTCGATTCGGCGGCCAGTGATGAAACATGTGTCAATCGATAGACTAAATGATTATGATCAAAAAGTATTCAGTGATGAAATGTCGTAAGTGGTATACTTTCTGAGATATTTGAGTTCAAAACCATAGAAAAATAAAACATTTATAGTTAATTATTTTTTATTTTTATTAAACATATTATATTATATTATATTATATTATATTAAGTAAATAAATAATTCGTCCAAAACACTACCTCAGTGCCTGAAGTCGAAGGTGTTCGAGCAGTGTGTGTTGCCAGTGATGACATACGGATCCGAGACGTGGTGCTTTACTATTGGCCTGATCCACAAGCTCAGAGTTGCGCAGCGGGCTATGGAGAGGGCTATGCTCGGTATTTCTCTACGTGATCGCATCAGAAATGAGGAGATCCGTAGACGAACAAGGGTAACCGACATAGCTCAAAGAATTAGCCGGCTGAAGTGGCAATGGGCTGGCCACATAGTACGAAGGACCGATAACCGTTGGGGAAGAAAGGTCCTCGAATGGCGCCCACGTCTCGGGAAAAGGAGCAAAGGACGCCCCCCGACCAGGTGGACTGACGACCTGAAGAAGACAGCGGGCATCCGCTGGATTCAGAAGGCTCAGGACCGGTCAGAGTGGCGCAAGTTAGGGGAGGCCTATGTCCAGCAGTGGACCTCTAAGGGCTGATGGATGATGGATGATATAACATCTGGTTGAAGACCACGGGCGACAACATTCTAATTGCTTCAGGTAGTGCTGCCGGACTTCTTGAAGGAGCTTTTGGTAGTCTATGTATTTTTGATGTCTACAAGCAAGGAGTTCCAGAACAGTATGAACTGTATTGTGAAGGAATTCCCGAAATAAGCAGTGATATGGGTTTCCTTTAAATAAACAGGAGAAGACACATTATTCAAAATAGCATAAAATGTTGAGAGAATTCTGAAGTTTCGCCTGTATCGAATGGGTAGCCATTTAAGTTAGGAATGGAACTGGGAAATGTGGTCATACTTACGTAAGCCGAAGATATATCTAATACAGTTATTGAGAAGGCGCTCCAATGTATTCAGAAGTACCTCTGACAAATCTGTACAACACATAGCATAATCAAGGTGAGGGATGACCAGTGTTTATGGCGTATTTATGGTTAAGTGTTTATGGCGATACAGCAATTGAAGTGTACCGGTCACTTTTTTCCTTACCTCAGTTACGTTATGTATTATAAAAATTAAACAAATTCGTCAAACAAACAACTTAAGGGTAGAGATAAAATCGCGGGATGGTACTGCTCATGCATAGTGGGAAAAAGAACCTTGTCCTGTTTTTCCCATATAATATGTGTTATATGGTTCTTTGCATGGGCTCGACATCAGGAAACATTGCCTTTATCACCAGCGGAATTTTTAGATTCAGTGATTGTCAGACATGATATAGAAAACTAAGCCAATAATGAATTTTAACTTTTGGTTTAGAGTAATTGCCAAAGCTGTAGCCGCTGGTGGCAAATAAATTATTTATAAAACAACCTAGTAGTTTGCTTTTGCTCTGCTTCTTTTTTAAATTCAAACCTACCCATTATTAGTAAATCAAGTACCTATGCAGCACATACACATATGGCATAATATACTTATTTTTCATTATTGACCCAATAAATTCAAAATAAGTAAATGATGATCATTTTTAATGCATTATTTTTGTACGGTTTTGAACTCAAATATCTCAGGAAGTATATCACTTACACCATTTCATCACTGAATACTTTTTAATCGTAATCATTTAGCCTATCGATTGACATATGTTTCATCAATATCCGCCGTGGCGAAGTTTTTTTGCTTTATATTTCTACGGTTTTGAACTCAAATATCTCAGAAATGGTATCACTTACAACATTTCATCACTGAATACTTTTTAATCGTAATTATTTAGCCTATCGAATGACATATGATTTATTAATTTCCGCTGAAATGAAGTTTTTTGCTTTATTTTTCTAGTTTTGAACTCACTTATCTCAGAAAGTATATCACTTACGACATTTCATCACTGAATACTTTTTGATCATAATCATTTAGTCTATCGATTAACACATGTTTCATCACTGGCCGCCAAATCGAGGTTTTTTCAAAATGGCGGACTTGTAGGTGTGCCAATTAGGTTCGATGCCCTTTCATTATCTAGTTTGAACATACGTTGCCTTAAATAAAATTTGTTTATTTTTTTTAAACAGTTCATCATAATAAAATTATATTTAGTTTTTAGTTCATCGAATCATTAATTTCCACAAAGAATTGAAGAAGATATTGCGCTTCCACACCTTTGAGAAATACGAGTATTAGATCCAACTATTTAGTATAAAAAACCATAACTGCATCTGGTGACTTTTTTCCGCCATTAAAACAAGAAAATAAATGTCTTGACTTTGCTTTGATCGCCAACTTGACCTGCGTGAATGTAACACTTGGTGAAGGTTAATAAAGCAATAAAATAGCGTGAACAGTGTGTGTAAATAACTTACATGAAATATTTACTTTATGTTTCTAAATTATTATTGGTTGCGGATGCGATATTCAAAATAATTATGTTTTAATAATTATGCCATTTGTCGACTACTGGCTACTGAGAAACTTCAAAAGAAAAAAGTCAAGAAGAAAAAGTTAAGTTTGTCAAGCATCCATGAGAACTGGTGAAAGAATTTTCTCTCGTCCGCATTACCGTTCCGTGGTTTGTTTGTTTAACCACTTCCGCTTCGCTTATTGTGTTTAACCGCTTCTCACTTTTTGTTCTTTAATCTGAGGTGCTAACATACCGCCGCGCGGCTGGATTTTTGTGTTGCTGTGTGTCAATTGCGGCGACTGTACGTAAGATTGCAGGTTCGTGTGAGACTGGTGAGTCGTTTGATGTGCTTAGCTGTTATAATTTATTTTGTGTATTGCTCCGCACCGCAACGCTCCGCTGCCTTAATTTGACTTAGTTTAGTCTCATCCCTCCCCCTGGAGGAGCTATTTACACGCTCCTCCAATTATTTTGAATGTTACGTGCATGTTGATTATAAAGTCGTTTACTCACAAGGGGTGGTTGGTGGTTGTACTTTAAATTTATTTATATCTGTTTTAAAGATATACAGTTAAAGTTATGAAAGTTCTCCAATTAAGTATTGAATTTCCTTTTTGAATCTCATAATTTTTAAATCTCATCCTTCCAGGGTTGATTTTTCATAAACTTTGAATAAGGTTTTCTTTATTTTATCTTTAAAACCAAACGATATTATCATAGGACTTACTTCAAATTCGGCGGATTTTCAAATAAACTCTGATTTAGCCCCCTTGGATTTTCCAAAAACACTAAACCGTGTATTATCTTCTGACTAAAAATTCGCAGATTTCTAAACAAACTTTCTCCTTAGTTTGCTGTTTCTTACTTAAAGGATATCTAATAAAAAGAAACCAATTGAATAAACTTCACGTTTCTACGTTCAGTAGCTTAAGCTTTGCGATAATAGATCAGTCAGCTAGATAAGTCATATGTAGATAGGGTTTAGGCGCAAAATTTCCCATTCACGAAATGTCCGGCGTGCGCAAAAGGTCCCATTCTCTGAATGTCGATAATAGCAGGATAAGTCCTTTGCCTTGCCCCCGACTTGCCATTTTCATCAGATATCTTAGGTGGTTTTCGATAAAATGATTCCGCCAAAAACATTTTCATGTAAAATATTACCCAGATGAGACCAATATGGCTCTACATCAATAAGTTATCAAATCTCATGTAGAGCCAAGCTTCTAATGTTAGGGCGTATAGTCTATATATAGTCTATAGTTAGGGCGTGTAGAGACACGCCCTAACTATACTAGCCCTATCTTCTTTAATGGATTATAAGGTACGAAGCGTTTCCATAACGGGAGATTACTACGGGACGAGATTTGGAGTTTCCTTACTGGACCGATTACAAAAGAAGTTACTAAATAAAAAAAGAAGAGGAAAGCTGATTAAAGATGTGCTCATTTTGCACAACAACGCGCCCGTCACATATGCTATATTGCGACGGCTGCCATTCCCCGATTTGATTTCGAATAATTGTGCCACTCACTCTAAAGCCCAGACCTGACCATCAGCGACTATTATTTGCGTAAAAAAATTAAAAAATTACGTCTACGGTTCGTTTTATGACGATGAAGATATTTAGTCGGCGATTTCGGCCTCTTTCGAGACCCAAGTCAAATTTTTTTTTTTCGAAGGTTTTTAAATAAGTAATAGGAAGGATATAAAAAATGTATTCGAGTGAAAAAAGAGAATATATTAAAAAGGAAAATAGTTTATGGTATTATATCATACATCTTCCCTGTCATTCCGCGAACTTTTTGACCTCCCCTCGTATACGTGTTTAAAATAGTTTGTTTTCGTCAAATATAGTCGTTAATATGTAGTCAAATATTACACTGTGTAACATATTTTATTTTATTTATAACTGCGGTATAATATCCATGTACCGTATGCGAAGGATAATTAATTTTGATCTAAAAGCTATCAACCTCATCAATTAAGGATGTACATTTAACTTTCACCTGGTTTACTTACCTCGAAAGCTTTTGATGAACTTAGTTAAAAGAGTGTAGGAGTTAGGTAGCTGCACATTATGTTCGTTATACGGTAATGCTTATAATATTGGTTATATATAAGTTATACATAAACAAATAATTATTTTATACTGTTATACAGTCTAATAGAATCTTTCTCACTAGAATTATCTTTACTTCTTTAATTATTTTTCCTTGTTCTTCGAAAACTATGTACCTCAAGGTCCTCGTCATTTTACTTCCTTTGTTATAAATCTGTCTCTATAAAGCCTTATTTTATGGCTTGGACTTCCTTTTCCTTTGCATTGTCTTGCTTCGCACGGTCCATATCTATAATCCCTACATTTTTTCTGTCGTAGTGTGGTATCAGTTACATTAAACAAGCTGTAGCTCGAGCACGAATATTTGCGAGAAAGTATTCGTATGGTTAACGTAAGCAATTTGTATGGCATTTTTTCAAAAGCGCCCCTATCGTACGTAAATGGTACTAAAATGCCATACAAATTTGACAAATTGCTTACGTTAACCATACGAATACTTTCTCGCAAATATTCGTGCTCGAGCTACAGCTTGTTTAATGTAACTGATACCACACTACGACAGAAAAAATGTAGGGATTATAGATATGTAAAATAAGTCCGACTTCAAAGAGCCTTTGAGGAACACATATCTAAACCTCCATATGTATACCTAAATGTTTTTACATAATATATATTACCAACATGTATGACCGAACCAAATTAAAGTTACACACTTCAAAACAGTATGTCAATATAAGTGAATAACGTATGGATGTGTCAAAAGTTTGAAGTGCGAACTAAGTGTTAACTTGCAGATTGTACATTTTTTATTCCTTCATTAAAGATTACTATAGTCAAAATTATCTAAGATGCCCATAATGATAGCTGCTATTTATTAATATGAACTAACCTTGTATGGGTGTCTTTGGGCGAAATGGAATATTCATTTACTTGACATGAATAGTTGAATACTTACGGACAAAGGATTTTGCCAAAATTTGTTAAAAATCCCTACTCATTTTCGTTGGCGTTGATTATAAATCATATTATACGTTAAAATCTAGTAAAAATCCCATCACATCATAATTTATGCAAAATTTATTAAAAATATATGACGTCGAAACAATCTTATAAGAAGAAGTCTAAATCTAATCTGACGTAGGGTGATGTGACGGCTTGAAACCGTTTATAAAACCAATCATAATCGATACATTACTTATAATCGAAATTTAAGAATGAAAATTGATTAATTTAATTACATTGTTAAAAATGATTTGCATTTGCATTTGAATTTAAAATTAGGTACCCAATAATACCACGATGAATTGGATGCTAACAAAGGACATTTTCCATTATGTATGGGCATTTCGCCATCCATGGACAGTAACTGCAGATAATATGTTATATGTAATTATGTATTTAAGGTTGCGGTAAACATTTTTTTTTTCAACAAAATAATATTTATGTATAGATGAATGTTGCCTTACGAAATAAGAAATAATTTATTCACTGTAGTTTTTTCCTGACGCTCATAATATAATATTATGTCAAAATATTATTATGAAACTGAGCGGAACTTTCATTGTATCATGATCTATCTTTCTTTCTTTTTCTTCTCTCTTTCTTAGCCGGCAACGCACCAGTGATGCTTTTGGTGTTGTTGATGTTCATGGGCGAATGGATAAAAGAATATTTTATTGAAGTCGTAAATAGGTACATATTGAGAATACGCGGTACGAGATAGCTCAATCGAGGTAATAGGTACTACAACTACTACACTACCTACTACACTTAGTACTACACTAACTAGGTACCTAAATATTACGGTTTTTAGTTTAAAATTTAATTATCGAATCGATTAGAAGGTCTTATAATTTTGAATCGACTTGTTGTAAAAATTGGTTTCTTTTGTGAACCGATTTTTTTGTACATCTCTAATATCACTGTGATGGCAAACGACAAATTGGGCTTCTTAGTTCGCGGTGACTATAGTTGGTAATTCATGTAAAGACCTATCCGAACACTTTTAAATATTATTGATATTACACTTCGGTCAGAGGAAATATTATTATCTATCGATTACGAGATAATCAGCAGCTATGAACAACCTTCTCAATGTTACTATGACGTTAAGTGCGCGTGCTTAAGTTCTCTGTTTTTACACGCTTTATATTAGCTTCACCTGTATGTTTGTTTGTTTGTTTGTAACTTCTCTTTGAACTTGATTTTGACTCACTTCGACTGGTCAGATTTCTTTCAAACTTCGTGGCCTTATTGAGGACCGATGACAATTCAATATTTAAAGAAAAAAAGAAAGAAAGAAAGAAAGAAAGAAAACCTAATTACACGCTTTATATTAGCTTTAACCGGTCAGATTTCTGTTAAACTTCGTAGACTTATCGAAAATCGATGACAATTCAATATTTAAAGAAAAAAGAATGAAAGAAAGAAAGGAAAAAAACTAAATTTCATTTCAAAATATCAAACTAAAAAATGAAAAATAATAATAGTTTAAAAAAAACTAAAAACACGATTTTATAGAAAATCCAACTAAAAAAATAGAAAATAAATTTGAATTAAAAATCGTGTAATTGTAATAAAAGCGCTGGGTGCATAATGTCAATGAGTAGAAGGGATAATATCTTTAAAAACACCCCACGCTTTTTTTTCCACGATTTTCTATAAAAGCGTGTTTTTGGTTTTTTTTAAGTATTATTTTTTATATCTTATAAGTTAATGCTTGACTACAATCCCACCTGATGGTAAGTGGCGATGTAGTCATGGATGGTAAAACGCACTAACATAGTAAAAGCCTATTCACTCTTGCCTTGGAGACACATAATCGAGCGGAAACACCGACGCGGGTTAAAGTACTTTACGAGGGAAATAATTTTATTGTATTAATTATGAATTATTCATTATGTATTTTTATGTAAATGTATAACATAGGTTACAGTTGATTTTGGTGCGGGTTTTCTGATTTATGGAAATGGTTTTTCCGAAGTAAGTAGTGCGGTTTACATAACTATTTCGTTTTAATTTACGAATAAGTTTTTGATTAACGAACGAATAAGTTCTCTAAAGATTACTAGTTATTTTATATTACTACTACTAGTAATATATGTATATGTATATTATATGGTCTAATTTTGCAAGGCTGAAATAGAACTACTTCCTTCCTTTCATCCTATGGAGTTGTAATTATATAAATTAATTTGGTTCCAGTAACAAGGCATTTTTATGACAATGGTGATCTGATATTACACTCAGGATTGTCTGCAGACGAGGGAACTCCTCAGCGTCCATTGGTACAAGCACAAATTTTAAAAGCTTGTGTCGTATAATATTTTTAAAATAGGACTTGTACTTTGTGTGTTGTCCATGACACCCACACATGACACACGGAATCCTAGTTTGGGGCTATGAGTGTGTAGCGTATTTATTTATTTATTGAATATTCATTATTATTAATGATTTATGTGGTATAAAGCGGATGTCAATAAATTTACCTGTGTTCAGTCACTAGTTTATGATCCTTAACGTCCGCCAAAACATTTGACGGAGATAATAATAGTAATTCAAATGGTTAGTAAACAATAAAGCTGTCAGTAAATTCGGAATTACTATTGTATTGTTTTGGGTAATCTATGTCTGGTTTATCGATTTATCCTTGTAAGCGTACAGAGAAATGCGTCTTGCTCAGTCTAGCTTATTCGAAGGTTAATTTATAAGCTCTGAACATAAATTGGTAGTTTCGTCTTCATAAGATGGAATTAATATTGTATGAAAATTATGTGGTTTACGAAATCACTTCTTATCTTGTTATAGGAAGTTACTTACGCTGAAAAATTGTTTACAAAAATTACAAGGAACCAGGGCCCTACAATATTCTCCTTTCAATTTCTAACTCTTTCTAATACTTACAATATCTGCATACGGAATTCGCACTCAGATGTTCCGTACAAAAAATCTAATATATATCTGGATAGCAATCAATTTAGCTGTTACCTGTTAAACTTAAGTAAAGGGTAAAAACAATTTTGTATACTCTTTGATGATTATAAGAGATTAAGATATTTAAGTATAATTCACAATTATTTTACTGGGTCTTTGTCACAGGAAGACTTACTCTTTAGTAAGTACTACTTTACTTAGTCTTTAGTAAGTGTTTAACAGGTGCCTTGACTACTTTATTCAATAGTATTTTAAACTATTCAGATGATTCAAGAGTATCCTTAAAAAAAATCCCGTAAAGTGCAGAATCATGGTGTCAGGACATAGCTTAACAGCAGAAAGACTTTGTAGGACTAGCGGCCAGTTCGAGTTGGACTTATGTTGTGGGTTACCTTGATCTAGTAAAACCTGCTGCCGGTATTGTAGGTACAGATGTAGAAAACATCTGGTCTGTATTATTTGCAAGTACTTTACCTATAAAGTTTATGGGACTATCAGTTGTGTCATTTTTAAGGACTCTGCAATGTTTTGTCCATCGTGTTAATTATTACGAATATATGAAGATTATTATGTTATTATTATTGAAATGAATGCGCAATTTTTTTCAGAATTTCAGATGATGGTTTGCAACGATAATAAGTGCCGAAAAATTTAAGCTGTAAATTATTAGGAAATTCTTTACTTTTAAACTGAAAGGATTTACAGAACATGTTCATGTGGCTATTATAGAAGGTTGTAAATGGTTCTTTAACCGTTTTAATATATTATTAAGATCTAGATGTAACCAGTACAGTCTTACTACAAACTGTAAATTTTATTAAATAATGGTGAATACTTAAAACTTTAACTTTATCCGCGTGAAGCTGTAATGCTCGCAAGGTCCTACAGCAACAGCTGTCCATTTGAAAAGAACAAACAAATAAACAAACAAATAGGTGAAGTTAATATAAAGCGTGTAAAAATACTTGGGAGCCGAGCTTTGCTCGGTATGTAAGTTTAGGTAGTAAGAACTTCAACAATTACCTGATAATTTTCATTGGCATCGTTATGGGTAACCATTCTTAACATTTCAATAAACGAATTACTTAAACAAGAATTGCTCGTTTGAAAGTAGGTATAAGATAAGTATCAACATACAGTCTTTCGTAAAACAAAAGTGTGGAGAACCTACTAGCCAGTTTATAGGCACTACAATTGTTTCATTTCCGATTACCTAAAGCGACTTTAGGTTTTAGTTTTTGTGCCAAAGGTTAGTCATGATATAATTAGAAAAACATGCCTACAGCCACGCTCCATAATTTGTTATTGAATTGAGGGTTTGTTTTTTATGAGAGCAAGATACGGAAGCGGGAACAATTTGATACGTTGAAACATTAATTTCATGCGTATTAATTTATAAAAGAAACAAAGAACATTGCGTGCAACTTCACCTGGAAAATATTTGCGTGGATAAACTACGCAAAATAAATTATAATATGCAGTAAAGTAAGTAACCAGTTACCTAGTAGAAAATGACCAACAAATAAATTTAAATTCCTGCCTAAATGCGTTGATAATGTATTACTTAGGTACGTGATACAGGTAACAATTTTTTACAAGCTTTTACAAACTTGCTTTGTTCTTTATATTGTTACAACTCAGTTTATAGGTATGGGTCAACTCTTACAAGCTGCTGTCATCCTACAGAGTTGAGATTTTGCATATTTATTGCTTTAGTTCTGATTACATTATCGTAAAGATGATACGATAATGGTGACCAGATAATTATTAGAAATGCTCCCTTCTTTTGAAACGAGTGAGCTCCTCCGCGGATTACGAGACATGAAATTTTATCCGCATTAAATTATGATAGTTTGTTCTAAACTCTTCTTTGTTCTTTGTTGTCACCTACTCTGTTTATCATGCATATAAGTGATATGCTCGAAACCGAGAGCATACATTGCTATGCTGATGACAGTACAGTTACACCCGCTATACAGGCTGCGCAAACATCTCTCAGTTGTAGTTCGAGAAGAAAAGGAATGAACTTCTGTGGCTGAATTCGAGACATCTCTTGGGTGGGTCTCAGAATGGGGTAGACAAAATTTTGTCAAACTGAAGGTACTAGTTTGAGTATCAACCCCCACAATATGCCCATTCCCATCGTAGAACCACAGTTTCAGAATGTTCCCCTTAACATCTCCAAGAGCATTGGGGTTTTTTCAGAGGTTAACTCATAAATTGCCTGAGAGAAACTGGATGTGCTTAACAGAGCAAAGCAGTACTTCTCATTATCAGAACATAAGTTGCTGCTTTATAAGGATCAAGTCCGACCTTATGGAGTACTGCCCTCATCTTTGGGCTGGACCGTCGACTACCCAAGTGGACCCCTTTAATAGGATTCAGAGACGGGCAATTCGTATTGCCGATGACCCCAAGCTCACGGACAGACAATAAAGACAATGTTTAGAAGATCGGTGGCGGCCAACTCTCACTACGGTTCAATACGCCGCAAAACTAGGTTTCACAACAACCACATCGATATCAATAATCCACTGTATAGTTTACACGTCATTTCCTACGGTACGCTTTTAGTAAAACCTGAGTAAATTCTTAAGGCCTGTGTACAAAGACAAGTTTACAAATAAGCTATGCAACAAAAGAGTGGCGCGATAAAATTAAAATCTGTATGTGATAAAATCATTTGGCATTTACAAGTCAACAAACAGCTGTAGCAGATTTTCTAATTACATAAATCTGATCAACGACTGTTACAATTAAACGTCATACTATTAAATGAGTTAAAGTTATGGATGATATAAGACCAAAGAAGATAATTATTAAGACAGCGTAATGTCTGATTAATAAGATATGCGCAGTAATAAACATTAAATAACAGATACTTCAAAGTGTAGATACAGATAAAATATTTTAAATTGACTAAAATTAGTTGACATCTATGTACAATC
Organism: Thymelicus acteon; assembly: GCA_951805285.1. Lineage (NCBI taxonomy): Eukaryota > Metazoa > Arthropoda > Insecta > Lepidoptera > Hesperiidae > Thymelicus > Thymelicus acteon. The sequence goes on along the minus strand of OX638225.1, from coordinate 9,569,737 downwards.
GTACTTTATGTTAAGTTAATTTTTATTTGTGATACGTGACCTTCATTTATTCTACAGTAAATAAGATTGACACCTTCTTACGTTTAGGTTAGGTGGCTTGTCTAGGGAAAGCTACGCCACTGACGGAATGGAAAAAGAAGACATTGCATTTAATCATTTTTATTTACAAGTTGACACACCGACACATGCACACATTACATTAGGATCTGATTTACAGGACACGGATAAATCACATCAATGATTAAAGAGCAAATATTTTACTGACAATTTCGGACGACGAAAAACGCAAGAGTTGGCGTTGATGTGAGATTGATAGACGGCGAGTATGTCACTGACCGTAAATTCTGCACATTTATTTTGTTTGGGAGTCACGGTCATGGTCAATATTACCCCAACAGTCGCCGCAATACCGATCTTATTATAATCTGCAAGGCCAATCACTGTCTTAGCTTATGCACACGCGGTTTACACATAATATGTCCAACCGGTAAAACGGTTACACACGCACGAGTCACTTAGATGAAGTTCACGGGCGCCTCGATTGGTTCATATACAATACAATACAAATGATCTTTATTGTACACATATAATTACAAATGAAAAAATATACACTTCAAAATGAACATACAATTGGTGGCCTTATCACTAAAACAGCGATTTCTTCCAGGCAACCATTGATTGGAATAATTGATCTTACTCATACAAAGGACAGGGTAGTGCGTGTACAGAAATAATAATATAACATTACTGTTATAGTATGTCAGCATATAGTAGAAAATGGTAATAAAACTTAGAAGAAAACGATAGAAAAAGAACGAAAGGAAAGAAAATAAAAGGAGAATTAAAAATAAATAATTGACAGCGTATATAGATAAAATTAATACAAGGACGTACGTAATATACGTAAATGTCAAGATATTTTGAACTGTTATCGTAAATCAAATTGAGAGACTGTTAGTTGATTAAATTATGAGGCGAGTTCTAACAGGAAAACAAAAGGATTGGCTTCACAAAAGAGAAATAGGTACTACAAATTTTATAAATGTTAAGTAACAGTCGGTTATGTTATACGTATTTTGATATGGAATTGATTGAATGATTCAAAAGCGTTTTAAAGTGGAAAAATTCATTTCAGTACCTAATTTATATTCATCGGGATAAGAATTTTCTTGAGTGTAATATGTTTACTTTACATGCAGCTTCATATTTTGAAAACCCAAATATTTTCAATATTTATAATCTAAATTTTACTAACAAAAAATAACCGACTTCAAAGTCTCAAAAACTACTTTTCAGATCTCGTTCAAATTTATGTGGGACCACATGACAAGCACCTGCTTTCGATTAAAAAAAGAATCATCGAAATCGGTTGGCGTGATATTGAGTTATTCGTCAATTTGTCGCGCACATCTTTACACAAATTTACGACTTATGTGGTTTTCTAATGGATGCCATTGTTAGATCTCAATAAAATTTATGTGGGACCACAGGACAGCCACCAGCTTTCGATTAAAGAAACAATCATCAAAATCGGTTCGCCCAGTCCAAAGTTCTGAGGTAACAAACATAAAAAAAAACAGTCGAATTGAGAACCTCCTCCTTTTTTTGAAGTCGGTTAAAAAGAAAATGTGTCCTAAATGTGACATTGAATAAAAAAATTCGTAATTCATTCAAATAAATGACTAATAGTTTTTAAATCTTTCAACTTTATACCTAATATTAAGAACTTGCCAAAAATGGTATGGGTAATGTAATAAAATAAAAGGTATGCTAAACATAGATAATACCTATTAATATTTTTTTGCATTTGGTTTGATGATGGTTGATGTAACCGGAATTTTAATTATATTATAATGCTTGAATGTAGATGTGTCTTAAATGTTACACTAATCAGATCCTGTCTGGTGATATTCACAAATCTATAAAACATTTGCGACATATTAGTATCTTCAGTCCGCATCGATTTGTGTCAGAGATCGTTTCGGTGTATCCCCAAATTTTTTCATCATGTATAAATTGGTAAGTAAGCTTAGCTTTAGTAAAATTTAACAAAGTTTTTATGTGCCTAACTAATTAGTTATTAACTTCCCTTTAAAATCATCTGTAGAATTCATGTTGGTGATCTTTACCATCTAGTGGTTCATCTGCTCGTTATTAAAATAATAGAAAAGTTTTTGAGGTTTCAACTTATTAAGGGCTCCCTATAGGGAACAGGTTTCTTCATAACTTAAAAAGCCTAGGGCATATTCCACCATGCTACTTCAACGGGGTAGGTGAAAGAGTTAGTGGCCAACGCAAGTGTTTCTAACACTTTATGTGATACACGAAGGCCTCCGACATGGCTGAACGACTGGACAACAAGCTGGGTCGACTGCTTTACGTGCTCTCCAAAGCACGAAATAGCTCAAGAAATCTAGCCACTAACGGTCCTACGTAGTAGCTAAATATTAAACTACGTCACTTCAGTGCTAATTATAAAGTGGATTTAATTGTAATTAAACTTTGTTGTCAAGTCCCAATGGGAATGAGATCAACATCCGGACTTAACAGGTACTAAAAGTTATAGTTAAAGTTATTAATTTCTGTGTAACATTGGAGCTATGCTTCTGCAAAAGGACAAAAAGCGTTTAACAAGTTGGAAAGCAATTAATGAAAATAAGTAATTTTCAGTTTCACTTCCCATCTTAAGATCATTGAACCTGCTTACGAAATGAATGAATGAAGTATCTAATAAAAGCTCTGGAAAAAGTATAAGTGTTGTTTCTTGTTGTTCCTTTATTTGATACAAATTTTTTTAGGAACTTGGCCTTTGTAAAAGTTTGTGATTTTAGGCCTTTTAAGACGGTAAATTAGAAAATAAAAATAATAAAAAATGAAAGGGCGTTACGAGCAATACAAGAAGCTATTTAGAACGTTACTGAAGAATGTGCGAGGAATTAGATCAATCCTAAAGTACAAGACAATTTTTACTTTTTCGGCCTTCTGAGAGACGGTGACAGGTCCTCCTTATTGGAAGTCGTTAGTTTCTGGACCATTCATGTTGGCACTCGTTTAGGAATCGAACCATAAAAAGTTTTTGAAGTGCAAATTCTTGATGCTAATTTTGAAACTACGGCTGAAAAAGAATTATATACTTCTTTGTTGTTTGATAACTTTAATGATAACTTTGTTGTTACGGTTTATAGGTTAACTATAGGTTAATTTGACCGTTCACTATGTGAGCAAGTTATTAGATTAAAGTACGTTACTTATATACGAAAATTGACGATATCTCCTTATTTCCGAAACCGCCCAGAGCGGCACAAAATAATTTTTACGAGGGTATTTTAGGATAATAATACTAGTATGCCTGTGATCTATGGTACTGGCATCAGCTAAGCCCTTTAACGTCGTACCCCTTCAGTGAAATATGTCCTCACGATAAACAGTACAATGACCTCCTATTTAAACTTAAGGTATTGCTGTAGGTAATTAAGTTGAGAAATACTGATTCAGGGTATTATAATTTTAAGTTTAATATATAATTTTATTGTAATGAAAGGTTCAAAAATAATATATCAATGACAATTATTTATAAATCATAATACAATCAATTGTTACGCGCTAGTAGCGGCATCAGCTTAAATAGTATAAAATAACCGGGCTGTGTCATAACGAAGTTTTAATTATTTTTCGTAAGTGGAAGTTTTTTTGGAAACAAATTACTATATACAGGGTCCATATTAAAATTTTCCTTTGGCGTCGATTTGAAATCCAGGAGCCAGGAGACCGCTACCCGGAGGGATGATACCATGATACATCAGTGCATATCTACGCTATTAAAAAACAAATAATCATCACATTGTAAAACTATTATGATTCATGACGTGGACTATTGTTAGAATTATTATTTAATTAATAAACAATTTGATAAATTTCAGGTTGTCTTCACTACACTCGTGGCGATTGCCATGGCGGCTCCACGACCCAACACCTTGGTATACTCCTCTCCTGTCCTGACTCCAGTGTCGTCTCATGTGGTGACTTCAGTGGTGTCTCCAGCAGTGACCAGTTACTCCAGCTACTCCAACGGAGTCGTCCATGGAACCCCAGTCGTAGTACAACAAGCTCGCGTGGTTCCCGTTTTACAACAAACGTCTTACGTGCAAGCTTACTCCTACCCTGAACACGTGATTGTAGCTTAGATGTATTAAAGGTCGGCAATTCAAATAAAACTTACTTGTTTCTCCTATGTCATTAATTCCCAGAATTCGATTATACTGTCGAGTGGACTAACAATACAGGTTGTTTTGTTTTCCATACGAAAAACGAAAAACGGAACCCTTAAAAGGATTACTCGTGTGTCTCTTCGCCTTTTACAATCAATTTACTCCGAAACTACTGAAGCGAATGAGTTTAAATTCAGTAAACATGTACCTTTTTATGAAGTAAACAACTAAATTATGAAAAAACATTAACGAAATCAAAATAATAAATAATAGTTAAAAAAAAAACTAAACCCAACACGCTTTTATAGAAAATTTAAAACTCGCTTTTATAGAAAATCCAACTAAAAATAGAAAATGAATTTGAATTAAGAATCGTGTAATTTAAAAAAAAGCGTGGGGTGCTTTTTATTAAGATATTCCTTCTACTCATTAACACCGTGCACCCCACGCTTTTATTACAATTACACGATTCTTAATTAAAATTTATTTTCTATTTTTTAGTTGGATTTTCTATAAAAGCGTGTTTTGAGGTTTTTTTTTAACTATTATCTATTTTTTCATTTCTTAGTTTGAATTTTTTAATTGTCATCGGTCCTCGATAAGTCTACGAAGTTTGAAAGAAATCTGACCGTTTGAAGTGGGTAAACATATTCTAATGGGAAAACCTACAAGAAGTCTATATGGTCTTAAAAACGGCAAAAAAAAATAAAAAAAATAACGGTAAATACATAATTAACGTACGGAACCCTCTCCACGCGAGTTATACTCGCACTTGTCTGGTTTATTATACATACAATAATTTAAATTTAATTTAAATTAATACTAATTCCAAACGGGTTCCATTACAAGCTAACATTATCAAATCATGCATGTTTTAGTTTTCATCAAAAACGGGCCCGAGAGTCCTTTAAGCACTTTTCGCTATTCCTCATTTTTTTTAATTGATCGTTTATTTGTTATATCTTTTTGTTATACCTACCAAATTAACCTTTTGTTACGCCTTGGTGATGTTTTTTAATATAAATAGCTACCAAACGAGCTTTCGATCCGACGGTAACTGTCCACCATCGCCCATGAACATCAGCAACACCAAAATAAATGCTAAAAAAGAATGACTCTTAAACCATCCATCCATCCATCAGCCTTTACGAGTCCACACGGCCTAGAAGCATGCAGTAGGTAACTTGATTACTTAACAGGACTACAATCATATTGTTCCAGCTAGCCTACGAATTTTGGCTAAAAACCATAAATAATCTTTTAAGTTATATCAAACTTTGGCGAGTTATGAAAATCCTGTGAGAGTGATATGTCCACAATATTCCTATTTTTATTTGAAATGCAAATGCAGGCAAGGACAGATTTAACAATTATTGAATTAAATATTTTATAAAACTTACCCGGCGATTAATCTCGCGATGCTTATTGCTTTTTTATAATTTTGGCGGTAAAGAAAATCCATAGACAAATTCACGGAATCATTGTGTGCATGCAGCGATAGAATATCTAATACCTATTAATATCTGCAAAAAATTGCATGAAATGTTCAACTCTAATAATTAATCTATATCTCCATAATCCCTGGATATGGTTATGGGTAAAGTAATAAAACTAACCTTCAAAACGTACTAACTGCCTTCGTTCTTAATTTGTGTCTTCCGCAAGTCGTGAGAATGAAAGTATTATATTAAACTTTACATTGTATCAGAGGCTATTTACTCACGTTATTCTATAAGTTGCACGTCTTACTTAATTTCTAATAGATAGTGATAAATAAAGAGTGTCTGATTCTACATTTAGTTTAATATAGTTATCGTTTCTTTGCATTTTCTGAGAACATTTACCATAGAATTGTATATTTTTATACTACCAGAAAGCAGAGATTTCAACGAACAAAAAGCCTACCGAATTTTTAAATAAAAGCGGCCAAGTGCGAGTCGGACTCGCCCATGAAGGGTTCCGTAGCAGCAAGTAACATAATATAAAAGCTCTTGTAGTTCGTTGTAACTTTGATCAATGTTTTTTGCGGTTTACGATTTATGACGTATTAAAAAAAACTACTTACTAGATCTCATTCAAACCAATTTTTGTTGGAAGTTTGCTTGGTAATGTACATCATATATTTTTTTTAGTTTTATCATTCCCTTATTTTAGAAGTTACAGGGGGGGGACACACATTTTACCACTTTGGAAGTGTCTCTTGCGCAAACTATTCAGTTTAGAAAAAAATGATATTAGAAACCTCAATATCATTTTTAAAGACCTATCCATAGATACCCCACACGTATGGGTTTGATGAAAAAAACATTTTTGAGTTTCAGTTCTAAGTATGGGGAACCTCCAAAATTTATTGTTTTTTTTTTCTATTTTTGTGTGAAAATCTTAATGCGGTTCACAGAATACATCTACTTACCAAGTTTCAATGGTATAGCTCTTATAGTTTCGGAAAAAAGTGGCTGTGACATACGGACGGACAGACAGACAGACAGACAGACAGACAGACAGACAGACAGACAGACAGACAGACATGACGAATCCATAAGGGTTCCGTTTTTTGCCATTCGGCTACGGAACCCTAAAAAAGCAGAAATTTTGACGTGAGAATTTTTGACTGAAAGGAGTGCTTTTTCGATATTAAGTCAAAATAAGGTGAAAAAAGAAATATTTTAAATCAAAAAAATTCAGTGCGTATGGGACATATAAAGGTAAGTTTTTACCAAATATTGTGAAAAAAAATTGTTTTTTGTAAAAAATAAAAAACCAAAAACTTGGTTATTTGAATTTTTCACGTAAATTTTAAGGTTATGTGAAAAAAGTGTGAATACAAAAGTTGTAGATCTTTTTATTACCTACAACTTTGCCGTTTAACTTTTTCTATAGGACTTGTAGTTTGGCCGGAAATCGAAATAAACCGTTTTTTACCCTTGATAACTCACCCCCCACTTCCATAGATTACCTCCAATAGATACCGCATACAAGGCAACTGACGCGCGCCAACACATACGTGCATTTGCAAGTCGACGACAATAGTATCGACCAATACTGACCCGTCAAGTCCAAGTATGAATAAGAAATAGCCAATCACAGCGCATTGTTTTGTCCCCCGCAACCCGCGCATTCCGCCAAATTTTGTGAGTTCAAACTCTAAGAAAATTTCACTTATGCGGTATCTATTGGGGGTAATCTATGCCCACTTCCAACCTCAGATCGCCCTTAATTTTTTTTTAATTTTTGTTATATTCCCTTCCTTTTCATCCCACTATTATTTTTTTTGGTTTTAAAAATTATCGACCCTGGTCTAGTTTTAATGGATTTGAAAATATTATACTAGATATTTGCGTTTTTATACTTAAATTCAAGATACAGATTTTATAAATTCGAGGTAAACTGAAGATTGCATGTAATCAGTAAAGTGAACGGACCTTTATCATGGGCCCAAGGTAACAACAGAAGTTAACTATCTTGTTTGACGCCACGTTTGTTGTGGAATGTATTTCATAAGCTCTAGGGTTGAATTTAGATAACAATCTCGGCGTCTAATGTTGTTTGCGGCGCCTGCTCCGGCCGTCTATGCAGTGCTTTTCTTTCCGAGACAAATCGCTAACCAACGCCTAGTTACATATTTCCTGACAACATAGGAACTACGCCTACAACGTGAATTAGTATAAAAGCTAAACAAAATGGGAAATATACATCAGTCGATTTTTGGACTACCAACAACACAGACCACAATGTTCAAGCTGGTGGTGTTGTCCTGTGTATTGGCCGTGGCTTCGGCCAGTGCCATCGCTCCTCTCGGTTGGGCCGGAGCGTGGGGTGGCTTGGCTGGACACGGCTTGGCCGCTCCCTGGGCTGGTCATGTGGCCGCTCCCTTGGCCGCTCACTGGGCCGCTCCCGTTGCCGTCGCTGCCCACGGCGTAGCGGCTGCCCCCGTGCTGGGCGCCTACAACTACAGAGGCCCGTTGTCTCTGGCTCCCGGCCAGCCCGCCAACATCCTGGCCGCCGACGGCAGGCCCCTCGACACCCTCAGCGTCAACCTGGACCGCGCTGCGCACTACACCGCGAGGGCTGTGAACGGTGCTCACATCCTTCACAAGCGTTCGGCTGTGCTCGCCGCTCCCGTTGCTTGGTCTCATACTGCTAGTCTCACCGTCCCCGCCCGCCTGGCCGCTCCTCTTGCTGCTGCTCCCCTGGTCGGAGCTTGGGGTCACGCACCTTGGGGTCACGCCGCAGCCTGGGGTGCACATTGGTGAAAATTTATATAACTGATTTTAGATTAACGAACAATAATATTATTGCTAAAATAAAGAGAGTTACTCCAAATACTTCTGTATTATTTATCCCTAAATAACATTTAACGCTCCAACTCAGAGTCACTAACGGTTACTTAAATCGCTCCTTAGCACAGAATTCGTATGGAGATTCTTTGCTAAGGAGCGATTAAAGTAACTGTTAGTGACTCTGAGTTGAGGCGTAGGAGTCAGATCTTTTGATGGTATTGCAGCAATCGGAAAAAGCTTTGATGTGTATGTGCTAAACATAATATGTAGTATGTTTTTTTATTCAAACTTAATTATAATTTAATGCATAAAGATTTTTTTCTTTAAGTAATCAGATGTTTGTTTTGAGCAGGTAAGAATTAAACAAAAGTTGCGCATGTAGATGAAAAGTATGATGTAGTTAGTCTATCCTGGATATTCTACAAATGATATGCATCTTAATCCATCATAATTTGTCGTATTGATGGATCACATCACTATAATATGTATATAGCTACGTGGGACCTCTGCTCTCCAATGAGATTATTGTTAGTTGTGCAATACGATTGAAGTTATTTAAAATACATTTGGCATGGACAGGTATGAAAATTGTGATTGATGCCATAAAAATGCTTTTTCTAGAGTGCGTTTCAAGTAAGTTTGCAGTTCGCCATATTGTTGGCAGCATTGAAAAGAGTGTTTTTATAACCTCAAAAACGATAATTATCAATAGAAAATCCAATTTGAATGTTAATATCATAATACCGAACTGCATACCGCGGTTTTTTGTTCATACCTCGCATGATCATGACCAAAACCCGAAAACAATAGACAAAAATATTGGAGGAAACGGAGAAATCTTAAGTACAGTTTCTCTCCAGATAGCCGTGGTATCGCGTCACCACGACCATAAAGTGCTCCGTTAAAAATATATCACTAATATAGTCTTGCATCAAATGAGTGATCTAAGGCCGTAAAGCTAGAATGCCTAGAATCTATGGTCGTGAAATTTATAAAAGAAACCGACGAAGTGCGTGATCCGTAATTTAAAGAGGAAAATATGAGTGTTTAAAAAGGATTAATGACAATTAGCTAGTTCGTAGATAGCGTCAAAAAGAGAAAAATTGAGAAGGGAAACGTGAAAGGAGACAAAAAAGTTAAAGGTAAAGTGGACAGGAAAGGTTAGAGTGGTGATTTCAGATATAGAGCTTTTACTTGGGCTTTGTAATATAGAAATGAACCAACAGATATGAGAGAAAGCGGTAAAGACTTCCAGAGGCGGAATTAGCATTCTAAAGCCGAATGTTTCTCTAACAGACCCCCAAATCGAAAAATAGTCTGCAAACACATAATATTTTTTAAAAGATCTTTTTTCAACGATGCCTAAAATTTGAAGTAGACGAGAAAAAAATTTACCTTAGACGATTTACCTTACATTTATTTAGACGAGAAAAAAATCCCCACTTTACCTGTAGAAAGGAAATGTAAAGGTACCTTAATTTTTGAAGTAAAAACTTCTTTAGGCGCGTTGGGCATTTCTGAGATGGGATAAAACCAATCAGCTCGTCACACCGTAATCATTTTAATCGACACCATCGATTTAATTTAATCGACACTTAATGTAGCGCCATCTCTGAGAGAAGTACAGAATTATAGTTACTTAATTTAGAGCTCATATTAATATCAAGATTGTAGTTTACATATATTTGACGGGGCGTTAGCAGCCATTTACTAAAAATGTAATGAATAAAAACACTTCATTTAAAAGTATTTCCTGCACAATAAAATTTTTCCTGACGTTTAAAAAAATACACACGTAATTGTTCAAGTTTTCACTTCTGTCAGCACTCCCGAAGTGCATTTATTTAATTTTTTGTTAGATTCTGTGTCACAACTTTAAAGTTTTATTAAATATTTTAAATATCCATGCCAAACTGCATCTGTTTAGCACTACGAGTAACTAGGTTATCTGCGCTATGCTGCGGAAGGACGGACGGACATGATGAAACTGTAAGGACGGAACCCTTTTGACTAGGGAGTCCACAAGAGTGACGTTTTTTACTATTTTATAAAATAGATTGATGATTGTATCTAGTATGCTAGTAACTTCTCAGGTTCTCAGATTATAGAACAAAGGCCAGGTTAAGTGATTTTATTATTTTCATTGTTACGGAACTAAACTTTTTGATTTAACAATAAATATCTCATTATGGCAGTTTGTTATAATATCACCGCTAATCGAAAATTAAATTCTTAGATCAAAAACCAAGCTTCGGTATTTACTTACAATACACGCTTAACTCAGATTACGTTGTCGTCACTCTGAAGTTCAATGACCAATTTGTTAGAAGGCGGTGTCCATTTCTCATTAGGTCCATCTGCTCCTTAATCGGTAATTAACATGAATAAACGCGATAGTAAAATGTTGAGTGTTGACTGTTAAAGATTAATAATTATAATGCCCTGTAGCCTAGTTGGTAGCGACCCTGCCTGCGAAGCGAGGGGTCACGGTTCGATTCCAGGCCGGGCAGATATTTTATCTTATCTATCTATCTATCTTATAATATTTATCTGTCACATGATAAATATTTGTACTCGGGTCAGGTGTGTGATCGTGATGATTGATATGTGTCGTCCATGTCACCTACGACACAGGTAATAACCTACTGCAGGGGTATGTGTGTGTTAGCGTTTATTTTTTTTTATTTAGTTTTATTTCTTCTCTCTTTTGTAGCCGGCATCGGTAATTCCTTTATTTCTCATAGATCACTCATGTGACGGTGACCAGGTAACCGCCTACAGTGTGGTGGATCGACAGTTGTTTGTTGGCTTTTAAAGAAAGAAACTGCGAGAACTTTGACCCTTCTAGCTCGCTTAGCGGTCGAATTTATAATTGTTACAAACAAATAATTCGGAAGTAAAACATTAAAGTTGACGAATAGAGTAGCTTTCGCTAGACAACGTTGGGCGCGGTCGCTATTTGTAGGGTTGACCACTAATGTCTTTCTGGAATGTTTGTGCGCTGTGGAATGTGTACTTAGATATCAATCGTAAAGTCCTGTCGGGGCCCTTGAGTCGTCGTGAGAACTTCTGGCCCTATTTAGCCGTATTGGGGCGGTTTAGAATACTGATTCCAATCCCTTGCTACAGCTATTAATAGTGTCTTAGGATAAATTATCAATATTATTATTGAGTCATCTATACTAATATTATAAAGAGAAAAGATTTGATTGTTTGCATTGAATGGACTCCGAAACTACTGAACCGATTTGAAAAATTTTTTCATTGCTGGGAAGCTACACTATCCCCGGGTGACATAGGCTATATTATATTTTCAAAAAAATTAGGGATCCTTAATAAAACTCCAATAATGTAACCCAAGGTGTAAACAAATAAGAAAACCGAAGCAAAGCGAGGGTGGTTATTCGTTAATAATATTAGGGGTATATTTCCGTGAAGCTACCCTTCTCTCCAGCTACTCACTCTTGGTTGAGTCAACCGCCAAATGACCGTGATGCTCCGGCTGAGGGCTTGAGAGCAAGTTCTTTTTTTCTTTCTTTTTCACTCTTTCCTGGCTGGCAACGCATCAACGATGACTAGTTGTCCATGGTCGTCGTAACCACTTACCATCAGGTGGATCGAAAGCTCTATGTCCGATAGTTACATTTAAAAACATCTCACTGAAGTCATAATAGTGGAGTAAAAGCGTATTTGTATGTATAATGTATTATTATGTTAAAGTACGAGGACTTACCCGTGCATTAATAGTGTTTAACTAACGAATCGAAAAGCGAAATTAAATCGATGAACATATTATCATTATTTTACTTACTTTTAATTAAAATATTTTATACTTAATTCAAGCTTTTTCCGGAAGTAAACTTATCCTAACATAAAATTATACAGAGTCTATCTAAGGCGATAATTAAATTAAATAACGCAGTTAGTAGTTCCGACTTATTTTCACATCCCTAATGAAAATGATCCAATATGTATTCAATATTGCGTCATATCCCCCGAAGGCAAATGTTGGCAATTATGTATAGTAACCTAATATTTTTCCAAAACCTAGGTCCTTCTAAGTTATCATAGCCGATAGCTTTTGGATAATGTGTTGCTATTGAAATCCAATTGTCATTTTATATCTCTTTGAGGCCAACCATAAATTACGTCACACGTTACTGGGGAGGGGGGGTCGATGTAGTGTGACATTGTGTGACAAGGGGTGGGAGGGGTCCTAAATTTCGTGACGTCACATTTCAAAATCAAATTATTGGTATGTATAGGCAATTATTAAGAAACAATGAATGGAAATTAAATTTATTTCGAACTACTGTTTTAATTTAATAATTATTTCTAGGTGTAAAATTTCATAATATATGACGTCACACTAGGGGGGAGGAGGTCTCACAAATGTGACCAGTTGTGATAAGGAGGGCGGGAGGGGTCAAAAAGTCATGAAATTAGTGTGACGTAATTTATGTATGGCCCCTATAGGTTAGTATGTATGTTAGTAAGATCCGTTTCATCCGGGTGGAGCTTGGAGTTTGGACCACCGAGTGTAGATATCTCCGTGATTCTCTTGCAAGGTGATAGGGTTGTTTATTAGTTCGTTTACTACTACCTGCTCTTTTTTATTCCAAACTAGCCGGCTTGTGCTAATACGCAAAATTTTTGTATGGGTAAAGTTCATGAGTACACCGAATGTGCCTAATGAATTGTTTCGGTGGTCTAAAACCATCTTAGCATTATTGCCTTTAAAATGAAACCGGTTTGGGGCACATCGTTTTTATCTGTGGTTTTCATCATTCTATGACACACAAAACCCTGTCACTTATTGGAAAAATATTGTTTTATTGTTTGATACAATTCTTTAACCGTCTAATGTACTTGTACACCATACCTGAACAATAACTTATTAGGTTACATTACGACGTAGGTAGGTAGTAATTGCCACTAATAGATTAACGTAAACAACAGTTGTGCCCGCTAAGGCCGCCCTTGCCGTTCTTTTCTTTCCGATATAGATTGCTAGCCAACGCCTTGTTGCATATTTCTTGACAGCGTTTATACTGCGCACAATATCCCGATTGGTATAAAAGCTAATCGAAATTTGATACATGCATCAGTCGATTTTTGGACTACCAACAACACAGACCACAATGTTCAAGCTGGTGGTGTTGTCCTGTGTACTGGCCGTGGCTTCGGCCAGCGCCATCGCTCCTCTCGGTTGGGCCGGAGCGTGGGGTGGGTTGGCTGGGCACGGCTTGGCCGCTCCCTGGGCTGGTCATTTGGCCGCTCCCTTGGCCGCTCCGTTGGCCGCTCATTGGGGCGCTCCCGTCGCTGTCGCTGGCCACGGCGTGGCGGCTGCTCCCGTGCTGGGCGCCTACAACTACCGCGGCCCCCTCTCCCTGGCTCCCGGCCAGCCCGCCAACATCCTGGCCGCCGACGGCAGGCCCCTCGACACCCTCAGCGTCAACCTGGACCGCGCTGCGCACTACACCGCGAGGGCTGTGGACGGCGCTCATGTTCTCCACAAGCGCTCGGCTGTGCTCGCCGCTCCCGTTGCCTGGTCTCACGCTGGTCTCGCTGTCCCCCACCTGGCCGCTCCCCTCGCCGCCGCTCCCCTCGCCGGAGCATGGGGCGCTGCTCCTTGGGGTCACGCTGCCGCCTGGGGTGCTCACTGGTGAAAACTTGTACAACGGATTGTAGATAATTAACAGATATTAATTGCTAAAGTAAAATATGTAAATTTTAACTTCTGTTGTATTTTTTCTGAACCCTTAAAACTAATAATTAGTAAATTATTTTTAAGTAGTCTGCTACATTACTTGTATATATTTTATTGAGCTTAGCGAAGTGTGAAATCGAACATTATTGAATAATTCAATTACGCTACTCCATTATAAAGGTTTTTCGTAGTACTTAGCAATTGCGTTGTAGTGATTTGACATATTTTAGCAACAAAGAGATTTTAAGTGATATAGGCTTGCAGACCTATTGTTGATAACAATAATAAAAATATTTTATACTCACTTTAATGGCTTTATTTGGCAACGAATAACAAATTTTTGGCATGTTTTATAGTCGCTTTTGTCATTAAGTCAGTATTTTAGGAATTATTGTAATGGAATTTCATGAGACTTTTACCATATTTATTTCACAATTACATAAATAAAATATGTAACTGTAACAGGTATACCACAGGTATAATATATAGGATTTTTCTACCGGCGCTCATGGACATCTATTATCTATATCTTCGGATCTTTCTTCACACCGAAGTAATGATACAGACTGAATGCCAACATTGCGAACGAAACATGTAAAACATAATTATTTCATTGGGATTCTATAAAACTTATCAAGTGCGAGTTAAATTCTGTGGAGAGGGTTCCATACGTTGATTATTTACGATCGAGGGATTTACCGTTTTTTTACGACCATAGGCTTCTTATAGATTTTCCTGTAATCTATATGCATAATTATGTTAAACATAAAAAATGTTTGTACGCATGTCCTTTATAGACTCTGAAATCATCCGACTGATATGCCTCAAAATGGTTTCATTTGAAAGGCAATAATCCGAAGGTGGTTTGAAACCACTAAAACAATGCATAAGGTACATTCAGTTCATTGATAAAGTCGATTTTCCACTTTTCACTTAAACAGACTGTCAACACAAAATCACTGATGATTTGTTATTGTCATCAGAATTTTTTTAGTGTACTGGAACACGCCGGATATCCGCTAGTATTTATAAGTAAAGAACTATTTTCTATATTTTTGTTTTGAAATTATAGCCTCAGTAGTTTCGGAAATAAGGGGGAGGGGAATGGTTGATTTTCGTTTTTAATTTTAGTTTTTTCTTGAGTAATTTTGAAACGATCTATTGCAGAATTATAACAAAAATGTATTTAAGATATTACATTTGACATGCCACAAGATACAGTTTGCAAAACAGTTTTTTATTATTATTTTGATTTCGTTAATTTTTTTATTTCAGAATTCAGTTGTTTATTATACCTTCGTCTTTGGGTCACAAAAACGCACATGAGTACCAAATTACAACTTATTTTTGGTCTGGACCAAACCGAAACTACCGGTAGTTTCGGAGCAAATTGGCTGTGAAAGGGGGATGGACAGAACCACGAGAGTTTATCGATTATCGATTTTTCGTTTTTTTTCGTATGGAACCCTAAAAAATTCGGCCAAGTGTATATATGTCCACGCGCAATGTAGGGTTCCGTAGTTGTAAGTAGATCGATTTATCACTTGTTATGTTGTTAAGAAAGTGAAAGTATTCCTTTTAGATTTGTCATTTTATATATTATTTTGTTTATTTTATGATTTATTTTTCAAAATTAACGGTTTCGATTCCTGGTCGGGAAAATGTCGTGTCACGGTGTTTGTGGTCGAACTCTTCTGAAATGGCTGGACCGAATTTTATGATTTTTTGTGTATATTTGGCACATAATATGAGAACAGCTCGTAAAGTATATTTCATACCGCTAGGCTAGAGGTTTTCAGATTTTTTTCTCATAGACCACTTTCAAAATTTAGCTAGTTCCGATGGACCCCCTGCGGCTACATTTTTACCATATTTCCAAAACTCGACAAAAAATGTCCGTTGCGGCTGAGTTTAGATTATATATAGATCAATAGTTTTTGAAAAAAAGTGAGAATTGATTGGTTAATTAATTAATTCATTTTTTGTCACGCCAACGTACACCCCCGTCGAGTCTCCCGTGGACCCCTGCAGGTACATGGTGGTTAAGCACTTCGTGTCCGTAGTACGGATGGGATGGTCCTGAGTTTATTGCCTGCCGGCTATTGAACCCTACTTATATCTTCTAGAATTTTGATAACGTATTTGGGTTGCAATATTTGCAATACAATGTAAGAGAATCTGATAACATAATTATTAGAAACCAACCATTATTCTATTTTTGGACTAGTGGATACTCGGCGTATGCTAATACGCAAAAAATTGTGTATAGAAAAAGTTGAAAATCGAAAATGTGCCTGATGCATTGTTTTAGTGGTCTCAAACCAACTTTGAATTATTGCCTTTCAAATGAAACCATTTTAAAGCATATCAGTTGGATAGTTTTAAAGTTGTATAAAGGACATCCTGTACAATCATTTTTTTTGTTTTTTAAATCATATTGATTATGTTTTCAGAGGTTTATGAAGTCTGCCAATTCGCACTTGGCCAGCCTGTTAAGCCAGCCTATACGTATATAGAAAGTTTAAAAATACAATATTGCTTAGCAATAATCATTTCATAGTAAACTACCTAGTAACTAAACATAAATTTCTTGTGCAACGTTTTTATGCTGCCCTTGAGGTACTTTTCTTTCCTAAATAGACTGCAAGCAAATGCTTAGTTGCATTTTTCCAACACAAAAGACGAAATGGCCAAGTATATAAGCTTAACTAGTTGAGGAATTTACATCAGTCAATTTTACAATACCTGCTCCATAGGCCACAATGCTCAAGCTGGTGGTTTTGTCTTGTGCGCTGGCGGTGGCCTCCGTCAGGGCTTCCGCTCCTCTAGGTTGGGTTGGAGCTGGCCGCAATGGTTGGGCTGGAGCTGGTCAGGCTGGTTGGGCCAATCAAGGCTTGGCCTCGCAGTTAGGCCTTCCCCTAGTTGCTCCCGGCGTAGCGGCTGCCCCAGTGTTGGGCGCCTACAACTACAGAGGCCCGCTGTCCCTGGCTCCCGGCCAGCCCGCCAACATCCTCGCCGCCGACGGCAGGCCCCTCGACACCCTCAGCGTCAACCTGGACCGCGCCGCACACTATACTGCGAGGGCTGTGGACAGTGCTCGACACAAGCGCTCGGCTGTGCTGCATGCCGCTCCCGTTGCCTGGGTTCGTACTGCTGGTCTCACTGTCCCCCTCGTTCCCGCTCCCCTCTTCACCCCTTCCCTCGCCGCTGGTCCCCTGGTCGGAGCTCAGGGACGGGGCTCCGCTTGGGGTGCTTCTCAGTAGACAAATTGGCACAACTGGTTTTAAAGTGATAAACAAAAATATTGTTAAATAAAGAGAGCGCAATATATCCGTTGTAGTTTTTTTGAAACCATAGAGTTGTGTTGTGTTTCTTGGTTGGCAACGTATCGGTGATGCCTTTGTTGTTGCTGATGTCCATAGACACCGGTGGTCACTTACAACTAGGTGGATCGTCAGCTCGTCTGTCGGCTACATAAAAAATTAAAACCGGGCAAGAGCGTGACAGGCCACGCGTAATGTAGGGTTCTGAAGTAGTTTATCGACAATTACTCTTTAACTACATAAGCTCACATATGTGTGATAGTTTTCCTTGTAAATTCATCATAATTATGACTTATTTTTGAGAATGTTTTCACTTGACCAACTACAACCGTTTAGCCGGCAGAGGGAGGATACTTGACTCTAACTACAGAAGACATAATAGTATTTGTCTCTAACCAAAATTAGCAATTTAAAGCAATATTTCGTAAACTGACCCCTAATTC
Source organism: Thymelicus acteon (assembly GCA_951805285.1). Classification (NCBI taxonomy): domain Eukaryota; kingdom Metazoa; phylum Arthropoda; class Insecta; order Lepidoptera; family Hesperiidae; genus Thymelicus; species Thymelicus acteon. The sequence goes on along the minus strand of OX638225.1, from coordinate 9,551,773 downwards.
CAAAAATGGTCTGAGAAGGCCCATAATATTTTTGAAATACCTTTACAACGATACCCCACACTATAGGGTTCGCGAAAAATAAAAAATCATCCTCACGTTACCTGTAGGAGAGGTACCCTGAAAAAAATGTTTTTCAATATTTTATTTTACGATTCTGGAGTTTTAAATAACAAATTACTCTGTGGTTTTAATAAATATGTATATCCATGCCAAATTACAGCTTTCAAGCACTAAGAGTCTCGGCGGCCTCGGCGCTTTGCTTCGGACAGACGGACGGACGGACAGACGGATGGACGGACATGACGAAACTATAAGGGTTCCGATTTTACTTCGGAACCCTAAAAATAGTTCCCTATAGATAATTTTGATCTTAAATAATGCGGTAGCAATTACAAATAATAATAGTTATCTTTTGTCTTGCATTAATTTTGTATGTTCATGTACTAGACAACTCAAACATTTATAAAATAAGTACTTCCTTATGTGCTAGCGACACGTGTTATAATTTGATTAAATCATGCAGGTCGTGCATGTGTAACTTCACATATTGAAAGCGTTGTACAATTAAATTATTTTTTAAATTTATTTTTGTCAACCACAACGTACGTATATCTAAGAGGAAAGATTTGATTTTTTGTTTGCATTGAATAGGCTCCGAAACTACTGAACCGATTTGAATAATTCTTTCACTGTTGGGAAGCTACACTATCCCCGAGTAACATAGGCTATATTATATTTTCAAAAAAATTAGGGATCCTTAATAAAACTCCAATATAATAACCCAAGGTGTAAAAAATAACAAAACCGAAGCAAAGCGAGGGCGGTTACCCGTTTTTTATAAACCTGGTGAAATGATAAGGTAGGTAAATGATAAAATAAATATTGTAATGGTGAAATGGAAAAGAGATCACATTTTAACTTCAGCGTTATATCGCCGCGCGGCGTAAAGACTAGTATTAGACTACTGGCCCATGCACAAAAATCATGGGTCATACGAACCACCAGGTGACGTATATAGGACGATATAAGAGCATAAAATAATAAGATTCAGCACTATGCCGTCACTTGTAAGCTGTCCAACTGAGTGCTGGTGAGAATTCAAAAGTGCAAGTAGGGTGAGTAAATTTTGGTCATTTGATTCTGTACGGCATTTTTAACCATCGATAGGGCCATGAAAAATAATAAGAAAGCGCGCAGTGCCGTACAAAAAAGGTGGTCCACAAAGTCGGTAAATGTTTTTGATTTGGTGACAATTTCGAGGGTAAATTTGGTCATTTGATTCTGTACGGCATCATTTTCATACTGTTGCAATACAGCTTCTAATCCATTATTCCGCAACGCCGTACAAAAAATCGTGTACAAGGGGAAGAAATCGAGGGTTGCAACTCCCTCTTTTTCAGTGGTCCGGGGGGTCATTTGAAAAAGTACGGCTTCGGTTCCAATACATTTTCTAGGACTCAAAAGTACTATTAAAAATTGGAACCGAAGCCGTACTTTTTCAAATGACCCCCCGGACCACTGAAAAAGAGGGGGTTGCAACCCTCGATTTCTTCCCCTTGTGCACGATTTTTTGTACGGCGTTGCGGAATAATGGATTAGAAGCTGTATTGCAACAGTATGAAACTGATGCTGTACAGAATCAAATGACCAAATTTACCCTCGAAATTGTCACCAAATCAAAAACATTTACCGACTTTGTGGACCACCTTTTTTGTACGGCACTGCGCGCTTTCTTATTATTTTTCATGGCCCTATCGATGGTTAAAAATGCCGTACAGAATCAAATGACCAAAATTTACTCACCCTACTTGCACTTTTGAATTCTCACCAGCACTCAGTTGGACAGCTTACAAGTGACGGCATAGTGCTGAATCTTATTATTTTATGCTCTTATATCGTCCTATATACGTCACCTGGTGGTTCGTATGACCCATGATTTTTGTGCATGGGCCAGTAGTCTATATCACAAAGTATCACTTTTCAATGGAGGAAGGGGGATATGGACAGAAAGGGGGGGGGGGGGGGGGAGGCCCAAGTTTTTTGTTACCAAAAAATCTTGGAATTAATGTACCTACCTACTGTTAGCATAAAAATGGCCAGACTTTAACACTTACAGGTGGAAAGGTTTGAGTAACAGTAATAGTTTTAGAAATGTAATATTTTATGTATTTTTCGATGTAATATATTTTTTATAATTGTCGACCAGGCGACGGGGGCAGCAGTCAGCACGACAGAGCGCTTGCGGATAACATGAGCCCCAGGAGCAGCCCAGGACGTGGCCACGGGAACGGTCCAGTATGTAGCCACGGGAGCGGTCCAGGATGTAGCCACGGGAGCGCCCCAGGATGTAGCCACTGGAGCGCCCCAGGATGTGGCCACGGGAGTGGCCAAGCGCTGACCGGTCCATCCACCCCAGCCTGCTCCCGCCCAACCGAGAGGAACGACGGTGCTGGCTGAAGCCACGGCCAGCACGCAAGCCAATACTGCCAATTTGAACATTGTGGTCTGTGTTGTTGTTAGTCAAAAATACGACTGATGTATGTATCTAATTTAGTTACTTTTTATACTAGTACTAATCATATGCGTGTGTTAGATAATTAATGTTCTTAGAAAATAAAGAACAAGGCGTTAGGAGTTGGCTAGAAATCCGTAGCAAAAAGATAAAGGAAGGGGGGGGGGGGGCGTCTGGATAACATTGGACTAAATAAGTACTGGCTATACTTTAGGTATGTTGTTTAGAGGGTAATAAGATAAAGTCGTTATAAGAAATGCAGTCTCATACAATCATGGAAATTAAATTTAATAAATAATATTTTATGATTGCAATGCATGTTTCTTTATTTTTGAAAATTCGTGTAACTATTCATTTAAGATGAGGATTACTGAATTCATTCAAATTTCTAATTGTTAGAAATCTCGTTCCTGAAAACTTCATATAAAATTTTGCCCCCGGAGTAGGTATATTACGCAATATTAATCCATATGAAATCATAAAATTTGTTTGCACAAAAACAAATTGTTAATTCTAATTCTGTTAGAATTATTTTACATGAATATATTATTTACATTGACATTGAGTTGGAAAGAACACATTATTTTGTAATTAATTCACTACGGGTGAAATATCGGTAATTTCTCGACAAGATGTTGACATTACAATATAAGTAATTAAGTATAAGAAATCAGTAGGAGTTGCAAATTTCCCTAAAATTAATCATCTCACTAAGAGGGTTAAGAAGTTTAGGTTTGAGAGCCAGTTCTTTCTTTTTTTTCTTCCCTCTTTCTTGGCCGGCATCGCATCAGTGATGCCTTTGGTGTTGCTGATGTCCATGGGCGATGATAGCCACTTACCATCAGGTGGATCGTCAGCCCGTTTGCCGGCTATTTCCATAAAAAAAGAAAGAACTGGTTTTGCAATTTCAATATGACCAACAACAAATTAATATCAGCTTTCAACAACAAACACGGTTCAATTACTCCTATACGTTGCTGTGTCACATTTCTGTCTCCAAGATTCGTCATCAGAATTAGATGATATAACTTTTTTGCTGTACTGGGGCGGCTTAGAATACTAACCCCAATCCAATCCCACTCTGGATGACTCTTTTTCTTGGCCGGCAACGCATCAGTGATGCCTTTGGTATTGCTGATGTCCATGGACGTCGATAGCCACTTACCATCAGGTGGATCGTCAGCTCGTTTGTCGGCTATTTCTATTAAAAAAACTAGTCGACAAATGAGATGTTCCAACGGATGGTCGGTCTTTCGTCCGTGGACACGGGTAACACCGGTAGTTAATGATGGATTGACTTGCAGTGTTAATGTTAACAACAGCTAATAGCTTTCTTGGTGTATTTTTTGAGGTTATTCGTTGAGGAGTTCCACGGTATATTTCCGAACGCATCATCAGATCTTCGGCATAATAAATTAAAGTTTCATAATGTAAATGCTTGACTCATTATTGAAAAGCCTAAAATCACTATATTCTCATCTCATTATACTTTAGGAATTCAAGGTAACAAACACAAAAATACTATTGGATTGACAATCTTCTTATTTTTTTAGTCATTTAATATCGCTAAATTTATATTGAATAACTTAACCTCTGAATCTTCTAAGCTATTCGTTGATATTTAAAACAACTATTCCCACGTGTAGCTACTTACAAGAGAAATAGTTTCTTAAATTCGTACACCAAACGATGGTACAACGTAACGATACACACTCACTGTGTTGTGGGTGCCATGGCGAACACACCAAAGATAAGAACACACACACACCCAGCCCAAGAATAGTTTAAACTCTTCATTCCAATTTGGCCTCGCTAGGAATCGAACCCAGGACCGTAGAATGGCGGTCTGATGTTGCTCTACACGTGTCGTCTTGCAAAAAAACTTTAAGAGACAGAGTTAGGCCTTTGTCAACGATAAAAAATGTGTTCAATGTCAATTTTCTTCCCCGTTGTAAAATATATGATTACATACAGATGAAAACTTGCGTCATTGAGTAGGTATGCTTTAAAAACATAACTTCTTCTGTAAATTCTGCTCTGAAAGTACCTGATCTGCATCCTTATTCAATACATCAAGGGAAAACAGCTATTTAGTACCGTTTGTTACTTATTTACCTAGCCCAATGTTGCCCAGACGCACTACGCTTTTTTTTTCCGCGAGAGATTGCTAACTAAAACCTAACGGCTCGTCGTTTATTTCCTGACAATATACACTTCGCATACGATTAGTACTACTATATAAGGTAAACTAAATTAGATACATACATCAGTCGTCTTTTTGACTAACAACAACACAGACCACAATGTTCAAATTGGCAGTATTGGCTTGCGTGCTGGCCGTGGCTTCAGCCAGCGCCGTCGCTCCTCTCGGTTGGGCGGGAGCAGGCTGGGGCGGATGGGCCGGTCAGCGCTTGGTCACTCCCTGGGCCGCTCCCGTGGCTTCATCCTGGGCCCCTCCCGTGGCCACGTCCTGGGCTGCTCCTGGGGCTCACATTATCCACAAGCGCTCTGCCGTGCTGGCTGCTGCCCCCGTCGCCTGGTCGAGCCCCGCTGGTCTCGCTGTCTCTGCTCGCCTGGCCGCTCCCCTGTCCGTCGCTCCCCTCGCCGCCACTCCTCTGATCGGAGCTTGGAGTAACGCTCCTTGGGGTCATGTTGGCGCCTGGGGTGCTCATTGGTGATTTGTAAATAAAATAATATATTTTAAAAAATAAACACAAGTAGGCTACATACCTTCTGTTTTTTAGTCACACCTTTCTACTTGTAAGGGTTAGCTTAAAGTTTGGCGTGGGCTCAAGATACTCGTAGATAAATTGTTTAAAGGAAAACTAGGTATAAAGTTATATATATATATTACTAGCTTCTACCCGCGACTTCGTCCGCGAGAATTTAGAATTAGATCCAGATCCTACTAAAATTTAGATGTTAGGTTTATATGTTCGGATGTTTGTGAATTAAACTTACAGTATCCTGCTTTTCATCCCAAAGAATGATGTCGACAACATGCTTAATATTTCGTGTTCTAGCAAGTTGCTAAAGATTCGAAAAAATCATAGGGCATGTCGTGAGGAAGAAGTTCAGCGGCAGGCTACCTTAAGAGCTGCTTAAACAGGCACATCATCGACATCAGCACCATATTCATTATTTGGCGTACCAGCGAGCTGCTTAAGGGTCATAAAAATCAAAGGAAACGTCGTGAGGAATAATTTCAGCAAGCTTGAGAGCTGCTACGCCGGAACAGGCAGGTAAACGACGTTAGCAACATGCTCATGAAACAGAATGACGGAGATGGGCTGTTGCTAGAGTATGAAGCGAGTCACAACACGCGAATCTCAGTAGCCAAAAGCTTATAAAAAGGGATAAAATTAACAAAGCGTGTAAATTTTGTGATGCGAGGAAACTGGAGGAAAACTATAAAGTTATTCCGCAATTAGAACAAACAGCAGAACCATTAACAGAATTACGTTTACACAAACGTAACACAAACGAACCATATCATTATTTAAATAACATCGGTATATTTAATGGATGCTTCCTTATAATATGACATCTTTATTAAGGGCATTGAAACGAAACGAAACGAAGAGACTCAGTGTTTTATGTACTCCATAGAGTGGCAAGAGGGAGGTTGCCCCATACATATCTTTTAGTAGCTAAAAATTATATAGCGTCTTAGCCATATCGATTATATCGCTAAAAAATTACACAATTCCGTAGTCAAAAATAAGATTTATTTGTCTGTGGACCTTATTTACGCAGATGAAGTTGCAGTTTGTTATATCGTTAAACTATGATTTAAAATCAAAAGTATGCCAAATTAAGTATTTTCCTTGCAATCATCGCGGGTCATCGCGAAACATGATCATTATCATACTTAAAATATGAATGGTATAAAAAATATATAATGTATATTTATGTACTAAATAGATCCTATAATAAACCAAGACTACATCGCTACTTACCATCAGGTGGAATTGTAGTCAAGCAATAACTTACAATTAAAAAAAATAAAATGTGTGCTATTCACACATAACGTGGTAGAAGTGAAACCTTCAAAAATTTTGTTTTCAAGATAATGAGACGAATAAAATTTCGGGAAGATGATAATTGTAAGTTTTACTACTCCACTCCACTCCAGTCTCATCTCTCCACTCCACTCCAGTCTCCACTCCACTCCAGTCTCCACTCAACTCCAGTCTCCACTCAACTCCAGTCTCCACTCAACTCCAGTCTCCACTCAGCTCCAGTCTCCACTCAACTCCAGTCTCCACTCAACTCCAGTCTCCACTCAACTCCAGTCTCCACTCAACTCCAGTCTCCACTCAACTCCAGTCTCCACTCCACTCCAGTCTCCACTCCACTCCAGTCTCCACTCCACTCCAGTCTCCATTTCACTCCAGTCTCCACTTCACTCCAGTCTCCATTCAACTCCAGTCTCCACTCAACTCTAGTCTCCACTCAACTCCAGTCTCCAATCAACTCCAGTCTCCACTAAACTCCAGTCTCCACTCAACTCCAGTCTCCACTCAACTCCAGTCTCCACTCAACTCGTCTCCACTAAACTCCAGTCTCCACTGGACAGTTTCGTTTCATCGAATTTCAAATCACCCCCGTACTGTGCCCGTACTAAAGAAGTTTTCACTTCAAAAAATCTATTTGTCTATGCGTCTGGTTTTACAGTGTTAACATTCATCATCATCCTGCCCATTTCCCAATTTTATTTGGGGTTGGCGCAATATGTTTTCCTCTTCCACACTTCCCTATCAGCCGTCATCTTTACACTATCTCTCTTATCTTTCATATCATCTGTAACACAATCCATCCATCTTTTCTTTGGTCATCCTCGTCCCCTTCGTCTATCCATCACATTCATATCCATCACTCTTCTCGTCACATGCGTTTCTTCTCGCCTCATCTCGTGCCCATACCGTGATATTCGGTTCCCTATAAACGTTTTTTGTAATTTTTGCCACTTTCAAACTTTCTTGTAATATACTCATTCCTTACTTTGTCCATTCTCGTCACTCCACACATCCACCTCAACATTCTCATCTCTATGATATGCAATCGTCTCTCATCCATCTTCTTTGTAGCCCAACATTCTGATCCATACATTACGACAAGTCTTATGACGGATTTGTAGATTTTACCCTTAAATTTACGAACAACAAATATGTTTGAAAATTGTTTAGTTATTTGAATTGTGCATTAGGCCATAGGAGTCATATTTCGTCTCTGACACACATCTTGCGATGTCAACGATAACAACAGCGAACATATTTAAACACGATTCAGTTATTCCCTACGACTAAGAAGTTCACTCTTAACATCCAGAATCCATAGTCTCACTATATTGACCAAGTTGAGTAAATTCCCAGTACAATAAAAAAATCATGAAAATCGCTTCTTAAACAACGAATCTATTCCTACCTAAACCCATTGTATACTAACGGTCTTGTTCATTAAAAACTTATTTAAGGTTTGTAGTGTTCGGCTAAAGCACTGGTTATATGCATGCACAGCAATAAAAAAATAAAGAAATATTGACAAGGCCGAATTGACATAAGGCCGACAACACACTAGGATTTTATAAGCGTACGCGTTCATCCGACACACGTGATTAATGATTTGCTAAATAAGTTAAAAAAATCTATATTTATTTCTATAAGGTAAATGAAAAAATATAGGCAGATATTTACGAATGTTAAAAACCAAATTTGATGATTTTTTGACGTGACAACGTCTATAAATTGGTTGACTCGGGTGTCATTCACGAAAACTGTGTAACGACCAAGTAAGATTTGCCGGAACGTTACCATGCACGCGCAGCATTAAAGAGAGAGGCTCGCTCGACCGGCGCGCGCCTTGCGTCTCTCTTCTACGCGAGCGTTTCTGGCGTCGGAGTTGAATAGACTAATTAGTGAACTTATGTTCCAAAAACTTATACCACGAACAGACGTTGTCACGTTAATTCTCCGTCCGTATACAGACTTTACAGACAGCCATTTTGATATTTTTGCTATTAATTAAACCTGATAAGATATAATATAATATTTCAATTGCAATTTATATTTAAAGCTAGGAAAAACCTTGATAAGCTACGAATACTTATTCAACGTAAATTTTTTTTTTTATAATTCATCGATTAAGCGTCTAGCGCTAGGAACGCTCGACAAACGCTGATGTGTAAGCAGCCTTCATTTTGCGTAAAAAATGCTGTCTTTGTTTTACTTGATTTTACACGAGATCGATGGTTACTAAAGCTTCCATTGCATGATAAAAATGATCACAATGTGCCTCACCGCAAATTTTTATATGTTTGTAAATAAACATATTAAAACAATGAACCAATTATAATTTAATCACTCAATCAGCTGTTTTGAGTTTTCTAATGTCACTGTGATGACAAACGTCAAAACTGTTTTCCTATTACCATTTAGTTTACTTCTTCTCCCTCGGGAATAGATTAATATCTCGGGATAAAAAGTGTCCTATATATTATTCTAGGTATTAAACTATTTGTGTGCCAAATTTCATCTATATCCGATCAGCCGTTTTTGCGTGATTGCAACACAAACATCCAAACATCCAAACATCCAAACATCCAAACTTTCGCATTTATAATATTAGTAGGATAGTAGGATAGGATATCTTAATAGACACGCTGTTCAGTACTTACATTTTGTTCACCTGTGTTGACCCCAACTGGGGCCAACTCAAGTTTAGTCGGCTGCGAGCAAGCTACACAAGTAAATGTCACGTTAGAAAAACTCCGACTGTTCAAAAACACTTAATAACGTATTATTGTTTATTGAGCACAGTTAAAACGTTCTCATTATTTACGTTTGAACTTTATTTCACTTTATTTAATCATAATTGGTAAGTAACTATATTTTTATTTACAGTCTTAAAAATTATTTAGTGTCAAATATTTAATACCGACATCTTGAACCAAACTTGACAGAACGAACACAGAGTACTTAATCACTACGGAACAGGGTTGCCAGACGTCGCGGAGTGAGAGATCGTACGGTGGGTAAATAAAAGTCGTATTTCCTAAGATGGCTCCAGAAAAAAAATAGTACGATTCATTTAATGCAGGTACTAAAACTTTAATTAGTTTTAGATGGCGGTCTACAAAACGAAATTGAAAGAAAAGTAATAAGTAAAACTATAAATTAAAATAAAATCTTCTTATCTTTATATATATAAATTACGTGTCACGTTGTTTGTCCGCGATAGACTCCTTAACTACTTAACCGATTTTAATCAAAGGGCTTCCAACAGTTTTGTATGGAACCTGGCATACCTACAAGTCCGCCATTTTGAAAAAACCTCGATTCGGCGGCCAGTGATGAAACATGTGTCAATCGATAGAGTAAATGATTACGATCAAAAAGTATACAGTGATGAAATGTCGTAAGTGGTATACTTTCTGAGATATTTGAGTTCAAACCCGTAGAAAAATAAAGTAAAAAACTTTGTTTCGGCGGATATTGATAAAATATGTGTCAATCGATAGACTAAGTGATTACGATCAAAAAGTATTAAGTGATACAATGTCGTAAGTTATATACTTTCTGAGATATTTGATTTCAAAACCGTAGGAAAATAAAGTAAAAAAAACTTCGATATACCTATCTTCAGCTTACGTAAGTATGACCACATTTCCCAGTTTGATTCCTAACACAAATGGCTACCAATTCGACACAGGTGAAACTTCAGAATTCTCTCAACATTTTATGCTATTTTGAATAATGTGTCTTCTCCTGTTTATTTAAAGGAAACCCATAGCACTGCTTATTTCGGGAATTCCTTTGCAATACTGTTCTGGAACTACTTGCTTGTAGACATCAAAAGACTACCAAAAGTTCCTTCAAGAATCACGTCCGGCAGCACTACCTGAAGCAATTAGAATGTCCTCGCCCGTGGTCTTCAACCACATGTTATATATTTATTTATTTATTTATGTACACTTTATTGACCACAATATAAAATATTGAAGAACAAATGGCGAGCTTAATGCTATTGCATTCTCTACCAGCTAACCATTAGGCCAAACAGAAAAACACGATGAGCGGTAGAAAAAAAAAAAAAGATATAACATACATATAAATAAACATAAGTATATATATATATATATATATATATATATATATATATATATATATATATATATATAGGTGTAAGTAATATATACAAATACATATAAAATATATTTATATAAATAAATAATATAATAAATAAACTATACTTGCATAAAATTCAGGTACAAAAAACTTGACAGTACACGAATAGAAATGATGACATTATGTTAAGAGCGACGTCCTAGCAGGTATGCCTGTAACCTTTTTTTGAATGTGAATTTACTAGCGGGCCCTCTAATTTCTTTAGGAAGTGCATTCCAAAAGCGAATTACTTGTACAGCAAAGGAATTAGACACAAAACCAGATCGATGTAAAGGAAAGGATAATAGGTGAGATTCGGAGGAGCGGAGTTGACGGTCGTGGGAAGAACATAGGAATTGGAATTTTGACTTTAAATAGTCTGGCACAAGGGGATCGAAAAGAATAGAGGAGAGTGAGCAGAGGGCTCTTAGATGCCGTCGTTCGCGGATCGAGAGCCATTTAAGCTTAGAACGGTGGCTAGAAATGTGATCATACTTACGTAAGCAGAAAACAAAACGAACGGCACTGTTTATTAATCTGTCCAGCTTGTTAAGTTGGGCTTCAGTAAGATCCAAATAGCACACGTCACCGTAATCGATGATTGGGAATATTAACGTTTGCACCAAATGAACCTTAGTTGTGATGGGAAGAAAGTTTTTCAAGCGGTTGAGAAATGTGAGCTTGGCAATGACACTACGACAAATTTCCGAGACTTGGGTGCTCCAACTGAGATCGCTATCAATATAAAGCCCAAGGTCTTTGACGCTTGGAGAGTAAGGAATTATCGAACCCTCAAACGTAACAGGGGGCATTGATGTAACATCTAACTTAGCCAATTGTCGTGAGCTACCAACGATGACAGCTTGGCATTTAGACGAGTTAATTTTGATGCCAAAATTTTGTGACCAATCACTTACTTTACCCAGATTGATATTTAAAACATTAACAGCTTCGATAACATCATCTACGTCAGCCTGGGTGTAAATTTGTAGGTCATCGGCGTATAAATGGTAAGAGCAGCCAAGAAGGGGGGTAAGTGAGTTAATAAATATGGAGAAAAGCAAGGGTGAGAGGATTCCCCCCTGTGGTACGCCAGAGGACAGGTTACACCAGTCCGAGAGCATCCCATCAACATTAACGGCCTGTTCGCGATCACGGAGGTACGACGTGAACCATGCCTGAGTTGCGGACGAAAGCTGCAGTCGATCGAGCAAGGCAAGGAGAATATCATGGTCAACCAAATTAAAAGCGTTGGAGAAATCAATTAGGATCAAAATGGTGACCATTTTATTCTCCATACCCTCCCGAATATCCTCAGTGACTTTTAGTAGCGCAGTTGTTGTGCTATGCCCGGGCCTGAATCCAGATTGCAGTGGACTGAGAATCTTATTAGAATAGACGTAGGAGGCAAATTGCTTGTGCACAACAGCTTCTAATACCTTTGAAAGAAAGGGTAATAGTGAAATTGGCCTATACTCCTTTACACCAATGGGGTTTGCTACTTTAGGAATAGGGATAATTAAACCTTTTCGCCATAGTGTAGGAAACACCCCACTGATCATAGAAAAGTTAATTATATGTGTGATCATCGGTAGCAAAAAACGGAGTATAGGCATGATCATAACCCTATTAAGCCCATCATACCCTCCCGCATTAGATTTTATTGAGGATATGACTTTGCTGATTTCGCCCGCAGATACAGGGGACAATGAGAAGCCATCCAGGGGGGGGAAAGCCATGGAAGAAATGTCAGAAATGGTTGATGATTTCACAGAAGTATCCAAGGAAGGTGTAGCAGTGAAGTGAACATTGAAATCATTACCGGAAAATGGAATTTTACTGGAATCTGTAGTTTTACCAATGCCAAGCGTACGAAGGAACTTCCATATATTGGCAGGCGAAGAGTCTGTTACATTACGTAAGATATAGAGTCGCTTGGCTGATCTTACCATTTGGTTACATTTGTTCCGAGCAGCTTTATAGCTAGACCAATTTTCTTCACATCTGTCACGTTTGAATTTTCGAAAGGCTCTATCGCGACGTGTCATTGCCATGCGAACCCCTCTAGTAATCCAGGGGGCTGGAGGTCTTTTGACTTTGACTGATCTTAGCGGTGCATGTTTGTCATACAATGTTAAGACTAAATTATTCAAACACATAACCTTTTCATCCACCGTAGGAGCCGAATATACCTTAGAGACATCCATGCTGGCCGCGTCTTCCAACAGAGCATCGGTATCAAGGCGCGAGAAACTGCGCATCATAATAACCTCTGCTTTTAGTTTTGGTGGTTTAAGTTTGTAACTAAGGTAAATTGCATCGTGTTTAGAGAAGCCGGGGGCACATAGTTGGCCATGACAAATAACGTGATCTGTGGAGGAGGTCAGAATCAAGTCCAGCAAAGAGTCAGTAGTAAGTAGGTTATGATGAGTAGGCCCCGAGGGAAGAATGGAAAGGTTGACGGACTTTATGATATTAATAAGCTTACTACTTTGGGATGATTTCTTTAGAAGATCAGTATTAAAGTCACCCATTACGATTATGTGTGCATAGTCAGAACAATGAGCCTCGAGTACTGTTTCAAGACTGGAGAAGTAGTCAATGGATGGAGGGCAATACACAATTCCCAAGAGGGCTTTGGCGCGCTTGACCTTAATTTCGAGAAACAAGTACTCAGCCGATGCCGAATAATTCGGGGGCGATGAAGCAACTACTGTAAAAGGAATATCGCTACGAAGGTAAATGGCGACGCCTCCACCACCTTTACCCGTGCGATCGTTTCGCACTAAGACGAAACCTGGCAGACTATAAGAGGTAGTCGGTAGTGAGGGTTTCAGCCAGCTCTCAGATATGAGAATCGCATGAATAAAAGGAGTGTCGGACGTGCCAAAAGATTCTAGAAGGTCCGCATAGTGAGATGGTATGCTTTGCGAGTTAAGGTGGCATACATTTAGAGCTACAGAACAGTTAGGTAGGGCATTACGTAACAGGGTTCCTAAAGTTTCAGGTTCCTTAAAAGAATCGTCGCTAGATGTGTTTGAAGAGTAGCCGCAAGAAGCTGAGTAATATTCAGATTCATCATCAGACATCATAAATCAATAATAAAATATATAAATATATATAAGTATATATATAAAAAAATATTATATTAATTTTATAAATCAAGATTAATAATACAAACGAAAATATGACTCCATTATGAGTCCTGCCAGTTGATTTGCTGATAAAGAATGTTTTAAAATGTTAGTTATAACTAACAGTATGAAAATAAAATATGACTAACAATAAGAAAAAAATAAGATCGTTCAGAGAAAAACTACATACTTAAAAATAAAAAAAAAGTAAAGACTTTGGCTGAATATTGATTAACCTTAGCCGTATTAAAAATTACAATCACAGAAGTCGATGGCAATTGCTGTCAGTGTCATAACTCATATCATCATGACAATTATGTCATAGACGTCACAGTCACTAAGTACAGTTTGTTTAGAATTTTATTAGAATTTAGAAATTAGGATTTAGAGTATTAACAACAACAGTAAACAAATAAAACAAGTTTGTTCGGATTACCCACTAACAAGCAAATAAAAGCACATTCCTGATCGTGAAAGGACGAATGAAAGAGTGATATTCTCGATTACACCGCGGGTTCACCTTATTGACTATTGTACATCATACCAGAAATGAATATTAACAATTACATTTTGAAATCGCACAATTATAGACACATGAAAAGATAGCGTATTATACATAAAAAGACTGAAGTTAAATAATAAAGTTAAGTTAAATTTGTAAATGACTGGACAAGAACCACCTCAGGAGAAATCGAGCACGGATTGTTTACATACGACACTATACAGGATATTTATTACTTCTTTTGTCGAGCTGCCCGTTTCGCCCTAGCATTGCGATCCGTTGAGGTGGAAGGTGCTACCTGTTCCCCACATTGTAGGTTGCCCCCTATAACGTTTTCATCCAATTGATTCGTGGGGTCGGGCAGGCCCAGCAAGTCCTCCTCAGAATTAATACGGTGTTTCGAACCATCACGCAGCTTAGCAAAGATATTGCCATCTAATGTCCAGCAGTTTCTTATACCAAGACGTTTACGAGCCTGGATGAATAGAGATTGTCTCTGATGTGTAAGGAACTCTGAGATGACATAATGGGAGCCCTTGAAGCCAGTTTTCTTTCTCCACACCAATGATTTCAGTGACAGATCAGTGAACCGTATTAAAACAGGCCTACACTTGCCATCCAACTGGCTGCCGAGACGATGGCATACCTTAATTTTGTCAGCAGCTATATCTTGCAGTCCAAGTTTCTCCTCCAACAGCTTGAGAATATGGCTGGATAAATTATCCTGAATGTCTTCAGAGATGCCACTAATTAGAAGATACTTTCTGCGATGCCTCATCTCTATTGTATCAACTGACTTGCAGCACTCTAAAATCTGTTCGCGCAGGAGATTTAATATAGAGGACACCAGTTTCTGGAAAGCTTCAAAGTCCGCTTGAAGTTGAGATGTAGTGATAGACTTTGTTGGGGCCACTGATGCAGCCTTGAGCTGATTCTCAAAATCTGTCATTTTCTGGAAAAGAGCTGCTTCCAGAGATTTCTGAGCTTCCAAAACAGCAGTGACATTTGCCATAGTTGCAGTGACGGTACCTTTACTAGTGAAATATCTTGAACACTAAAGTTGACAAATCAACCAGCAGGACTAATTCAAATATTTTTCAATATAAGTGCATTAATACTTGGATAACACTTGTGAGTATTATATGTGTATTGTTAATTCACCGTATCACAAAATTACACTTGAATACTTAGTAAATTTAATTTAAATACATTTAAAATATTAGAGCACAGTGTTAAATTATTTACATCTACCGCCCAAAAAAAAAATATAAAATAAATATTTATGTACTTAATATATAATATAATATGTATATATGTAAATATGAATAAATATGTATTTATTTAGTTTTGTTAATGATATTGTGATATTTTATATGTATATAGTTATAGTGTTGATCCACTAATAAATAAAAAAGACAATTACCAATGTTTTATTTTTCTACGGGTTTGAACTCAAATATCTCAGAAAGTATATCACTTACGACATTTTATCACTGAATACTGTTTGATCGTAATCACTTAGTCTATCGATTGACACATGTTTTATCAATATCCGCCGAAACAAAGTTTTTTACTTCATTTTTCTACGGGTTTGAACTCAAATATCTCAGAAAGTATACCACTTACGACATTTCATCACTGAATACTTTTTGATCATAATCATTTATTCTATCGATTGACATATTTTACATCACTGGCCGCCGAATCGAGGTTTTTTCAAAATTGCGGACTTGTAGGTATGCCAACTAGGTTCATTGCCCTTTGCACACCGTGTGCAGTTTGATCCAACTTGAAAGATAGGATAGCTTACATCTCAATGTATAGTCGCAATATTATTTTATTGCAATTTTTTTTGATAGAACGAAGTCTGTCCGGGCAGCTAGTTATAATATAAATTTACATAATAACATACAAAATTATAAATGTAGAAATATCGGGACATAGGTAATTATAATGTGCGCCATCTATTGATAAATCTATGAACCTATAATAATTATATCATGAACCTATTATACTCGTACATAATTTTCTAACAATGCATACAAATACATATTTAAATTATTAATGTTTACTTACGATGTTAAAAAAATATATAGTAGTCACTCCGAGATGAACTGGAAAAAGGCATAAATCGTATGATTGTCGCCATGGATATAATTATAACTTTTAACTGGATACATAACTTCGAGGTACTTGAAGACAGATGACGTCACAACGGAATGACTATTTGACCAATTGCAGACCGGATTGAGATTATCCTTCATAATTGTGGGGTGTTATGTCCTATTTTCCAAATGTTTTCTAATAATTTTTCTGGTGGTAAAAAAATATATTATTGTATTAACACATTTTATTATAATTTCTTCAAAATTGTCCTTACGTCATGAAAATGGATGTTGAAGGTGATAATGAAATGAAACAATGTAATTTATTACGGTACATTTCTTTTATTTTAAGTGCATAACACTTATAAAAAAAAATTAACACAGCTGAATGATATATCCTGGGATTACAGATGCACAATGAATGGATGAACACAATGGTCATTCCGTTATGACGTAATTAATCCTCAGGTACCTCTACAAAGTAATCCAGACAGAGTAATATATCCATGGTATATGTCCAGTTATAGTAATGTATCCATGATCTCTTTCGGAGTAGGGTGTTGGCAACACTGGGTGCATATTGACTCTGTGATTGAGTACTCTGTGGCACGAAAGCGTGACACGAAATTTGTTAACAACAGCGTGTCTATATATTTAAGTCTATGTATCTTTATAGTAATTACTAATTATATACATATATAAGACTATACACTTATATTACATTTATAATATTCATAAATAATATTTAGTATCGCTATTATATTATTATTTTACTGTTATTATTAATAATATTATAACTATATGAATAAACTAGCTTCTACCCGCGACTTCGTCCGCGAGAATTTAGAATTAGATCCAGATCCTACTAAAATTTAGATGTTAGGTTTATATGTTCGGATGTTTGTGAATTAAACTTACAGTATCCTGCTTTTCATCCCAAAGAATGATGTCGACAACATGCTTAATATTTCGTGTTCTAGCAAGTTGCTAAAGATTCGAAAAAATCATAGGGCATGTCGTGAGGAAGAAGTTCAGCGGCAGGCTACCTTAAGAGCTGCTTAAACAGGCACATCATCGACATCAGCACCATATTCATTATTTGGCGTACCAGCGAGCTGCTTAAGGGTCATAAAAATCAAAGGAAACGTCGTGAGGAATAATTTCAGCAAGCTTGAGAGCTGCTACGCCGGAACAGGCAGGTAAACGACGTTAGCAACATGCTCATGAAACAGAATGACGGAGATGGGCTGTTGCTAGAGTATGAAGCGAGTCACAACACGCGAATCTCAGTAGCCAAAAGCTTATAAAAAGGGATAAAATTAACAAAGCGTGTAAATTTTGTGATGCGAGGAAACTGGAGGAAAACTATAAAGTTATTCCGCAATTAGAACAAACAGCAGAACCATTAACAGAATTACGTTTACACAAACGTAACACAAACGAACCATATCATTATTTAAATAACATCGGTATATTTAATGGATGCTTCCTTATAATATGACATCTTTATTAAGGGCATTGAAACGAAACGAAACGAAGAGACTCAGTGTTTTATGTACTCCATAGAGTGGCAAGAGGGAGGTTGCCCCATACATATCTTTTAGTAGCTAAAAATTATATAGCGTCTTAGCCATATCGATTATATCGCTAAAAAATTACACAATTCCGTAGTCAAAAATAAGATTTATTTGTCTGTGGACCTTATTTACGCAGATGAAGTTGCAGTTTGTTATATCGTTAAACTATGATTTAAAATCAAAAGTATGCCAAATTAAGTATTTTCCTTGCAATCATCGCGGGTCATCGCGAAACATGATCATTATCATACTTAAAATATGAATGGTATAAAAAATATATAATGTATATTTATGTACTAAATAGATCCTATAATAAACCAAGACTACATCGCTACTTACCATCAGGTGGAATTGTAGTCAAGCAATAACTTACAATTAAAAAAAATAAAATGTGTGCTATTCACACATAACGTGGTAGAAGTGAAACCTTCAAAAATTTTGTTTTCAAGATAATGAGACGAATAAAATTTCGGGAAGATGATAATTGTAAGTTTTACTACTCCACTCCACTCCAGTCTCATCTCTCCACTCCACTCCAGTCTCCACTCCACTCCAGTCTCCACTCAACTCCAGTCTCCACTCAACTCCAGTCTCCACTCAACTCCAGTCTCCACTCAGCTCCAGTCTCCACTCAACTCCAGTCTCCACTCAACTCCAGTCTCCACTCAACTCCAGTCTCCACTCAACTCCAGTCTCCACTCCACTCCAGTCTCCACTCCACTCCAGTCTCCACTCCACTCCAGTCTCCATTTCACTCCAGTCTCCACTTCACTCCAGTCTCCATTCAACTCCAGTCTCCACTCAACTCTAGTCTCCACTCAACTCCAGTCTCCAATCAACTCCAGTCTCCACTAAACTCCAGTCTCCACTCAACTCCAGTCTCCACTCAACTCCAGTCTCCACTCAACTCGTCTCCACTAAACTCCAGTCTCCACTGGACAGTTTCGTTTCATCGAATTTCAAATCACCCCCGTACTGTGCCCGTACTAAAGAAGTTTTCACTTCAAAAAATCTATTTGTCTATGCGTCTGGTTTTACAGTGTTAACATTCATCATCATCCTGCCCATTTCCCAATTTTATTTGGGGTTGGCGCAATATGTTTTCCTCTTCCACACTTCCCTATCAGCCGTCATCTTTACACTATCTCTCTTATCTTTCATATCATCTGTAACACAATCCATCCATCTTTTCTTTGGTCATCCTCGTCCCCTTCGTCTATCCATCACATTCATATCCATCACTCTTCTCGTCACATGCGTTTCTTCTCGCCTCATCTCGTGCCCATACCGTGATATTCGGTTCCCTATAAACGTTTTTTGTAATTTTTGCCACTTTCAAACTTTCTTGTAATATACTCATTCCTTACTTTGTCCATTCTCGTCACTCCACACATCCACCTCAACATTCTCATCTCTATGATATGCAATCGTCTCTCATCCATCTTCTTTGTAGCCCAACATTCTGATCCATACATTACGACAAGTCTTATGACGGATTTGTAGATTTTACCCTTAAATTTACGAACAACAAATATGTTTGAAAATTGTTTAGTTATTTGAATTGTGCATTAGGCCATAGGAGTCATATTTCGTCTCTGACACACATCTTGCGATGTCAACGATAACAACAGCGAACATATTTAAACACGATTCAGTTATTCCCTACGACTAAGAAGTTCACTCTTAACATCCAGAATCCATAGTCTCACTATATTGACCAAGTTGAGTAAATTCCCAGTACAATAAAAAAATCATGAAAATCGCTTCTTAAACAACGAATCTATTCCTACCTAAACCCATTGTATACTAACGGTCTTGTTCATTAAAAACTTATTTAAGGTTTGTAGTGTTCGGCTAAAGCACTGGTTATATGCATGCACAGCAATAAAAAAATAAAGAAATATTGACAAGGCCGAATTGACATAAGGCCGACAACACACTAGGATTTTATAAGCGTACGCGTTCATCCGACACACGTGATTAATGATTTGCTAAATAAGTTAAAAAAATCTATATTTATTTCTATAAGGTAAATGAAAAAATATAGGCAGATATTTACGAATGTTAAAAACCAAATTTGATGATTTTTTGACGTGACAACGTCTATAAATTGGTTGACTCGGGTGTCATTCACGAAAACTGTGTAACGACCAAGTAAGATTTGCCGGAACGTTACCATGCACGCGCAGCATTAAAGAGAGAGGCTCGCTCGACCGGCGCGCGCCTTGCGTCTCTCTTCTACGCGAGCGTTTCTGGCGTCGGAGTTGAATAGACTAATTAGTGAACTTATGTTCCAAAAACTTATACCACGAACAGACGTTGTCACGTTAAATCTCCGTCCGTATACAGACTTTACAGACAGCCATTTTGATATTTTTGCTATTAATTAAACCTGATAAGATATAATATAATATTTCAATTGCAATTTATATTTAAAGCTAGGAAAAACCTTGATAAGCTACGAATACTTATTCAACGTATTTTTTTTTTTTTATAATTCATCGATTAAGCGTCTAGCGCTAGGAACGCTCGACAAACGCTGATGTGTAAGCAGCCTTCATTTTGCGTAAAAAATGCTGTCTTTGTTTTACTTGATTTTACACGAGATCGATGGTTACTAAAGCTTCCATTGCATGATAAAAATGATCACAATGTGCCTCACCGCAAATTTTTATATGTTTGTAAATAAACATATTAAAACAATGAACCAATTATAATTTAATCACTCAATCAGCTGTTTTGAGTTTTCTAATGTCACTGTGATGACAAACGTCAAAACTGTTTTCCTATTACCATTTAGTTTACTTCTTCTCCCTCGGGAATAGATTAATATCTCGGGATAAAAAGTGTCCTATATATTATTCTAGGTATTAAACTATTTGTGTGCCAAATTTCATCTATATCCGATCAGCCGTTTTTGCGTGATTGCAACACAAACATCCAAACATCCAAACATCCAAACATCCAAACTTTCGCATTTATAATATTAGTAGGATAGTAGGATGACACATGCACACACACACACACACACACACACACACACACACACACACACACACACACACACACACAGTGGTGATTACTTTGTGACAATTTAAGAAATATATGTAAAATGTAAATCCCTTATTGGCTTTAAGATACGTATTAAAAGGTTTGGTTTGTATCAAAATTGAAAAAAGCTGTGGATTTTGTAATAAATAAATAAATAAGAGTCACTTACATCGCAAGAAAAGCCCCAGGTTTTGAATTTTTACACAGTTCACTGATTGTTTTTTTTTTAATGAAAAAGAGTTAAAAGAATGTTTCTGAAAATCTTATCTTTCTAAATTGATTTTATAAATTTTAATGAACCTTGAAAAACTACCAGCCAAGTGCGTGTCAGGCAACGCGCAATGGGTTCCGTATTTTACCGGCTATTACTCATTAACTACTTAAATTAACCTAGCTATAATAGTTTTCCTTTTGATTTTAATTATATACCTACACTGTTGCTGTGAGTTTTTCACATTTCCAACATCTACTATTTAGCTGGTAGGAGGGGGGTGGGGCGCCGTTCACACTGACTAAAACTAGCACTTTAAGTCAGTATATTTCGCAAACGGACCACTAGTTTATCGACTATCCACTAGTTTACAGACGCAAAATATTTTTTAAACCTGTTCAACGATAACCTACACTATAGGTACTACACTATAGGTACTACACTACACGGTAGGCGACAAAAAACATTCAAACCCACTTTACCTCTAGGGGAGGTAAGAATCCTGAAAAGGATAGTTATAGTTTCGTCATGTAATTTAGCATGGGTACATATTTATCACGCCGACAAAGCAGTAAAATAAAATCTTGAAATTTTTTTTTCCTAAGATACTTCCCTTACTCTCTTTCTCCTTCTCTGATTTTTTTATTCTCGTCTGCTACATGGTTTGAGATGTCGTTTGATACATAGGTCTTTCAAGGGTTTGGGAAGACCATTTTGATTGTCCGTGCGATTAGGTTCCGCTATTTCGAAACATTAAGCTTTAGAGCGCTAATTTTGGTTCAAATTCAAGAGTCAAGGCTCCTCCTCCCACCTTTGCCAGCTAAATGGTTCAGCGTAATTCGTTGAGTAATTTTTGATAAATAGAAATGTACGGCAACTGAAAATAAAATACAGTTTGAATAAATTAAGGGATGTAAGTGACTCTTATCTATCTTAAGTACAAGCTATCTTTCTCTACTTAAATGGTGTTACGTCATTCCTCTTGGACCTTTGGGCTCCGTACACCATCTAATTTCTTCCCTACGGTACTCATGCATGGTGGTAGGGGTTTAACCTGTTTTAATCATAACATTTTTGTTACATTACAGTGTTGCTAAAAACAAAACAACAGTTAAAGAAGTTATTCACATTTAACTGTTTTTATTTGCTATTAGCTGACCCAGCGAACTTCGTATCGCCTAACAAACTATTTTTTTCTAAAATAAAAGAAGCCTAAGTTACTCCTTGTTACACAGCTATCTGCCAGTGAAAGTCCCGTCAAAATCGGTCCAGCCATTTCAGAGATTAGCCGGAACAAAGAGACAGACAAAAATTGTAAAAAATGTTGTTTTGGTATATGTACCGTGTATACATTCAAATGCACTTAGTAAAGCGTTAGTAAGCGGTTATTTTAATATTACAAACAGACACTCCAATTTTATTTATTTGTATTTATAGATGTATAGATTACTTTGGATAAAAACGAGTCACATGTTGTTATTAATGTATAAGTATAAAATACTAGCGCTCTGCCCGCGACTTTTCTGCGTTTTCCGGGATAATAAGTACCCTATATGTTGTTCCAGATCGTGGTCTATCTGTGTGCAAAATTTCATGAAAATCCGTCCAATAGTTTTTGCGTGAAAGAACAACAAACATCCAAGCATCCATCCCTCCATCCTCATTCCTCACAAACTTTCACATTTAGGAGTATTAGTATGATAGGATTTAAAACCAATATGCGATAAAAATGTAACATAATCACCCACAGAAATACATATTGTTATATCTAAATCTTAATGTATAACAGAAAAGGAGGAAGAACATCTTCCTTCGAAGCGCACGTAAAGAAGTCAGTCCCGGTTGTTATTGTAAAATAACAGTCTTTCTTGGTCGGCTGCTCATCAGAGATGCCGTTGGTGTTGTTGATTTCCATGGGCGACAATAACTACTTACCATCATACTGTGGATAGGCCACTCGCTTGCCGCTATTTACATAAAAAGCTTTCAGGATTGTTTATGTATATACAAAAGCGGAATTCAAAGAATATGACAAAATTTGGGTAATTGTTTATTTTTATTTTATCCTGTCACTATGTTTATAACACATTGTTTATCTTTAATCACTTTTCACCACCTAGGAGCACCCCATGCGGCGGCATAGCCCAAGGGAGCGCCACCCCATGCTCCAGCCAGAGGGGCGGCAAGGGGAGCGACGGCGAGAGGAGCGGTGGCGACGGGAGCAGCCAGGGGCAGAGTGAGACCAGCAGTGCGGGACCAGGCGATGGGAGCAGCGGGCAATACAGCCGAGCGTTTGCGGAGAACGTGAGCACCTTCTACAGCCCTCGCAGTATAGTGCGCGGCGCGGTCCAGGTTGACGCTGAGGGTGTCGAGGGGCCTGCCGTCGGCGGCGAGGATGTTGGCGGGCTGGCCGGGAGCCAGGGACAGCGGGCCGCGGTAGTTGTAGGCACCGAGCACGGGGGCAGCTGCCACGCCGGGAGCAGCCCAGGATGCAGCCAAGGGAGCGGCCCAGGGAGTGGCCAAGCCGTTACCAGCCCATCCACCCCAGCCTGCTCCCGTCCAACCGAGAGGAGCGACGACATTGGCCGAAGCCACAGCCAGAACGCAGGTCAAAACCACCAGCTTGAACATTGTGGTCTGTGTTGTTGGTAGTCCAAAAAACGACTGATGCATATGTCTAAATTAGATTAGCTTTTATACTACTTTATTGTGATAGCCGTAATAGCAATGTTGTCATGAAATATGCGACTAAACGTCGACTACCAATTATTGTTTTGTTAGGAACTAAATTATCGCAAGGGCAGTGTAATATATTTTTACATGACATACATATGACAATTCTATTAAATAAATAGATTGCATTATTACGAATATGTACCTAAGTGTATACTTGTATACAAACCATTTAACTCCACTTACTATCAAGTGACTTGGTTGTTCTATTGTCAGCTGTTCATGTAAAAACATGGGACATTCACCGCAATCCTGTACTTTCATCTAAATAAATTATTGTATTCAAGACCTTTATAACGACGTACTTAGCTTAATACTGTTGTTACAGAACATTTATAACTATTGATTTCTATACCCTGAAATATTAAAATCAATAGCAATCTTATTATTTATTGAATTCAGTATGTTTGCAATCGCAGGTAATATTGTATCATATTGTTGCGGTCGCTGCCCTTGCAGTACTTTTCTTTTGACATAGATTGCTAATATCTAGTTGACACTAAGTTACGTGCTTCCTGATAACATTCTGGTACTGCACATACAATATGAACTGGTATAAAAGCTAATCTAATTTAGACACGTGCATCAGTCGTTTTTTGGACTACCAACAACACAGACCACAATGTTCAAGCTGGTAGTGTTGACCTGCGTTCTGGCTGTGGCTTCGGCTAATGTCGTCGCTCCTCTCGGTTGGGCGGGAGCAGGCTGGGGTGGATGGGCTGGTAACGGCTTGGCCACTCCCTGGGCCGCTCCCTTGGCTGCATCCTGGGCTGCTCCTGGCGTTGCGGCTGCCCCCGTGCTGGGCGCCTACAACTACAGAGGCCCGCTGTCGCTGGCTCCCGGCCAACCCGCCAACATCCTGGCCGCCGACGGCAGGCCCCTCGACACACTCAGCGTCAACCTGGACCGCGCTGCGCACTATACTGCGAGGGCTGTAGAAGGTGCTCACGTTCTCCGCAAACGCTCGGCTGTATTGCCCGCTGCTCCCATCGCCTGGTCCCGCACTGCTGGTCTCACTCTCCCCCTGGCTGCTCCCCTCGCCACCGCTCCTCTCGCCGTCGCTCCCCTTGCCGCCCCTCTGGCCGGAGCATGGGGTGGCGCTCCCTTGGGCTATGGCGCCGCATGGGGCGCTCCTAGGTGGTGAAAATTTGTACAAATGATATAGATTACGAATCATAGTGTTACTGATATAATAAACAACATTATAATATGTCCAAAATCAATGCCATTTTCTTTATTAATTCCGATCGTAAAATATACATAGGTACACACATTAATTTTATCGTGTAAGTGAAACTTTTCAGGAAGATGAAGCTGAAGTTCAAAACTTAGAACTTCCGTCCTAGTAAAAGGATCAAAGATAATAGCGGGAAGCTATTGGATTTAAGGAGCCGAAATTGACTATTTTTATAATGATGAATTTGGTAACGTCAATTACGTTATCAGTTCTGATTTTTTAATCCTTTTAGTTTAATCATTAAAGGAGAGAGAGCTTTTTACTTCAGTGGCCACGTAAGCCAGGTATACCTCAGTTGTTATCGTTAGATACTTAGTAGTTGTTATGCCATGTCGGAAGCCTTCGGGTGGCATAAAACTTCAGACATTTGGGCCAATAACCCCTTCAAAAATCTGCGATGAAGCAGCATGGTGGCGTATGCTCTAGGCTTCCTCAGTTATGAGAAAAGAACCGTGCCTCAATTCGTTAGTGCTTAGAATAATGTAAGGCACATAGTTTAAGTAGTATAATTACAGTAATCACATTATCATCATTATACAGTTATACTGTTTACAGTTTTCGGTTAATTAATAGGTGAAACCACCTCCCAAATTATTCCCATAATTTACCGTGAACAATTCAGCATTTTTAAACACTCGTGAGCCAATTTGACCTCACCCGCACCTAAAGAAAAATGTTTCACCCTAGTGCGGTGTGAGGTCAATATGACCTACCGCTCCACGCTCCCCACATCCGCACTCAACGTGTCGCTGGCGCCATTTCGTGCGCTTAGTGTTGTGCCATGCGATCGATAGGAAAGACGTTGCATCGTTTTCAGCAATTTTTTGCGCCTACGTTTTCGATCTTTTGTAACTTTTAATTTAAGTATATTATATTAGTAAAGTAGTTAACCACTTATACCTGGACCAGATGAAGTGGCAAGAGTTACTTCATTGTGTGCCTAGACATACAGTAGAATAGACATGAAATCTATTTTCCTTTTGTTTTTTTTTCACGTCTGTACTTACAAGGTTAAAAATTAAACTTTCAATAAAATTTTGAGAAATTTTTTTGAGTGCTATACAACAGAGGTGTTTCCCATCACTAGTGTTTTGATATCTTCAGTGCGTTGTGTGGTCAAATAGACCTTTCAAATTGTTTCTCTTCTAGACGCTAAATGAAACAAGCGAGCTAAAAACGCAGCTAGGTATATATTGCTTGGTTATTAGTCTTTGACCTCAAAATAAAATATATCTAATAATATAAATCACCATTGAGAAAAACCTATTTCAAAACAGAACTGAATGAGGGCTTATTTGACCACACGCCGCACTGTAAAAAGGTCCTCTATAAGTCAATATAACCTCACGACGCACCAGCAAAAAGTACACTAAAAATCGTTACGCAGCGAACGTGTTAATATGCATAAGATGTAATAGTCATTGATAATTATACGAGTAACCGCCCTCGCTTTGCTTCGGTTTTCTTAGTTTTTTACACCTTGGGTTACATTACTGGAGTTTTATTAAGGATCCCTAATTTTTTTGAAGATATAATATAGCCTATGTCACCCGGGGATAGAGTACCAACAGTGAAAGAATTTTTGAAATCGGTTTAGTAGTTTCGGAGCCTATTCAATGCAAACAAACAATCAAATCTTTCCTCTTTATAACATTAGAATAGATTAATAACTTAAAAACCACATCTAATAGAATTAAATGTAAGTTTTATATCGGAATTGTAATAGAATAGATACTATACATGTATACTATTACAGACTTACTTGATAATGTCTTTCACCAAATTCTTTTGTATTTTTACGGCTTTAATACACTTTTCCCAGAGGATAAATACTGAATCATATTGCAGATACGTATTGCAACAAGTTATAATGAAACCAATATAAAAAGTCCTTGTATGTATGGAAGTACATTTGAAAATTGCGTCAAGTGACGCAGCATATTTCTATTATTATGAGTACGTATCCACACATTGTTCCTCTACCAGTTGCTGACGCTCTATCGTTATATCTGAATGATTTATAAGTTATTAACTACTTTAATTTATTATTTTCTGCAAAACAGTACAATCGGTGGATTGCAATTGTCTTCCCTCATATTCCAGTACATATATTTTGCTAAGGAATGCATTTCATTTTCGTTGTTTTTTTTTTTGCTATTCAGGATCAGGATTTCTTGCAAACATTCACTTTTATCTATATATACTACAGTTATTTTAATTAGGTATGTTTAAAAAAATATATGATTGTACAATATGACTGTAACAAAAATAAACCAGTAGTTTAGATAAAAATTTATTTGTTTTTGGTCAGTGTTCAGTGGATGGTTTACCAGACGCGAGCGTAGGGTGCGGTGTAAGCGAGGGAGTGACCGGCAAGGATTGGGCCGGCCACGATGGGAGCGGCGTAGGTGCGGGTTACCAGGGGAGCGTGGGCTACGGTGGTGTAGGCCAGGGGAGCGGCCAGCACGGAGCGCTTCTTCAGGAGGTGGACGCCGTTGTTGAGGGCCTTGGCGGTGAGGTGGGCAGCACGGTCCAGGTTGACGTCCAGGGTGTCCAGAGGCCTGCCGTCGGCGGCCAGGATGTTAGCGGGCTGGCCGGGAGCCAGGGAGAGGGGGCCGCGGTAGTTGGAGGGCTGCACCAGAGCAGCGGAGTAGGCGAGGGGAGCAGCCACGGCGGAGTAGGCCAGGGGGGCGGCGACCGCGGAGTAGGCGAGGGGGGCACCGATCCAAGCAGCAGAGCGCTTCTTCAGCACGTGGGCGCCCTCGAGAGCCCTAGCGGTGAGGTGAGCAGAGCGGTCCAGGTTGACGTCCAAGGTGTCCAGAGGCCTGCCGTCAGCAGCGAGGATGTTGGCGGGCTGGCCGGGGGCGAGCGACAGGGGTCCGCGGTAGTTGTAGGGCTGCAGCAGCGGTGCGGAGTACGCCAGGGGGGCGGAGTACGCCAGGGGAGTGACGTAGCCACCGTATAGGAGGGGCGAGACGGCCGAAGCCGCAGCCAGCATGCAAGACAACACCACCAGCTTCATCATTTTGTAAGTGGTCTGTGTTGTTTTCTGCGCACCGAAACACTGATGCTATCGATCGTCGCATGCGTCTTATATAGGACTATCATACGAATAACTAGATGGGCGTCACCGGAATATATTGTCGGCCATGAAAGGACTACTTTTGATAAGAAATAAAAGTTCACATACTTCTCGGGGCGGTTTTTTCTTCAGCGACGTTAATTCATCTTGCCCACGTCAAGAATACTTGTGTAATTGTTTGTAATCGTAAAATATTGCATGCATTTTGATAATAATGGTTTCATGCGTCGTGCTCCGTTACTTGGTTTGAGATTTATTATACGCAAATTGAATTAATTTCTATAAAATGAAAATCTTATTAAATTTGTATTAAAGATACTTTGGTGAAAGATCGTGAAGAATCAATAATATTAAAGTGGTTCATAAAAAAATTTATGATACCTTTAGATAGGTCAGGTCAAGTATGAAAAGTATGGTTGAACTGATGCACTAATATTCCTTTAAGAAATTTTTAATGGAGAAAATGTATTAGGATCGTAGAAATTAATTATGTATCTACCTAAAAGTGAAATATATATTTATATGTTTACCGGTTATATTTTTCAGACTATGAATATCATTGAATATTTTCGTAATATGGCACTGATTTATGTAGAGTTCATGCTTCCGGAGATTTTCAGACCAAATAGTTATTTAGCAATAAAAGTGATACTTGAATTTCCTTTGTAAGGTCATTTATAGAAACTCGAATGCAAAAAGCAAGTCCTACAAAGTCATTTCCAAGAATTTTAAAACAGTCTTCTAAAATTGTTACCTGCACACACCTTAGTGATTGTTTTACTTAGTTATTTACATTTTACTGTATAATTATAGAGCTGGCTCCTCTAACCTTCGTAAATACTTAAACAGAAATACTAGTATGACATAACGTTTCCTAGATCTACTTACATAATTTTAAAATTCCTTAAGTTGTTACTTATTGTAGTAGATGTGGAAACAAAGATTTAATTTTTTTATCAGTTAACACTGGGCATTATAAATGAGTTCTATGATGGCCAAAGAAAAAGTTTTCACTACCGTAATGGTTGCAAAATAAAGCTTTTTATTCGAAGTAGGTTTGTTACAAACACTTTACGAAAGTCACTTTACGCCATTGTGGGGATCACAAGTGGGGAAACATTGATTTATAAGACGCTTCCTTTATATAAGTGAAGGAAATAATTGGGTCTCTATATGTACTTACACTGTTATAAATTTAAATAATAGTACATTGTAATTGTACTGTACTTTAGTTGTGTGCGTGTGTGTGTGTATGTATGTATGTGTGTGTGAAAGAGAGTCATAAGTAACAAAAATATGTTGTCGGCTTGATAAATATTTATGTTGCAGTGATAAGCACAGACATTTGATCAAATTCACTAGAGATTTGAGCCAGCTGTTGCTTCACACGATCAATCCAAGTCGCCGCCCTTGCTACGAGTATGAGCGATTTTGTACCATTTACAAAATAAGTTTCTTTTTATGGAAATAGCCGGCAAATAAGCTGACGGTCCACCTGATGGTAAGTGGTTATCATCGCCCAAGAACATCAGCAATACCAAAGGCATCACTGATGCGTTACTGTCCAAGAAAGAGAGAAGAAAAAGAAAGAAAAACAGAAAGAAAGAACCATAAAATCATATTTTACCATGCTTCTTAACAGCAAAAAAATTATTGATTGTCTTCAAACACAATGTAATAAGATTTCATCATTTCATTAAAGCAGTTCAGGGAATTCATGAGATCACTGACATTCTCTTGAGAAATTATGAATGAAATTAGGGATTTGATCAAATCTCGGTTTCCATTTCCATCATTTCCCTGCGACATGTATAATTGTATATCCATGCCAAATCACAGCTTTCCAGTAGCAGGGCTGTCTAAGCTAGGCTGCAGACGAACGGACGGACAGACGGACGGACATAACGAAACTAGTTCCGTTAACTTTCCGTAACCCTAAAGAACTGCGAATACAGCGATTTATTTTTACGAACTATATTTATTAATTAAATCAGTGTTTAATAAGATCTGTCAGTGTACTTCATCGATTCATCTGAATGTCATGTACTATATTTTGACCTTCAATCAATAAAACAACATTCGCTAGAGCTTCCCAGTTCAGTGGAATTGTTTTACACCTCATTACTCAATTACACGCAACATTATGCTATCAGTTATTATTTATAATATATAAGGTGCTTGCGCCAGAGATCGATAAAAGTAGTGTTCGACATTTTACATTGTATGTGTCCTTAAAGTAAAAGGTTGATATTTTTTTATAATGTTAACACTGTGTTGAACATTAAATCATTTAATAGAGTCCAGATACGGCAAAGTCGGCGCCAAGTTACATAGTACAATACCGTAATTCCTTGTCCGTGTTCCGTCCATTGTTCGAAAAGATTCAGACTGGACTGGACTAAAAATGGATGGAGCTCCTCACAGGGTGCACGGACGATCCGGACGCAGCATTTGTAAAATAATTAATACTTACTATTAACGTATTAATAATAATAATATGGTAATAATTCGATTTTTGTTGCATTATACTTTTTAGGGTTCCGTACTTCAACAGAAATAATTGATAGTTTAAAAAACTAAAAGCAAGGTTTTATAGGGAAAGTGCATCGAAGCAAAAAAATACGACTGTGCTGTCCACCGTTGATGAGTTCCTTTATCAGGAGTCAACCTTGGCAGTGGCAGTATGATGAATTTTGGAACGAGCTATCATAATTTAATCTACACATCTATCTATACAAATAAATAAAATTGGAGTGTCTGTTTGTAATATAAAAATAACCGCTTTTTACTAAGTGCATTTGGATGTATACACGGTACATATACCAAAATAACATTTTTACAATTTTTGTCTGTCTCTCTGTCTGTCTGTCTGTCTGTCTGTCTGACTGATATTTACGGGAATTTCACTGACAGATAGCTGATGTAACAAGGAGTAACATAGGCTACTTTTATTTTAGAAAAAAATAGGCGATACGAAGTTCGCCGGGTCAGCTAGTATGTATATAAAATTTTATGTATGTAGTTAACAGTTAAGGGAGTTCCCTCGTCTTGAGCCAACCCTAAAAGGATTATCAGGTCATGCTTATCCCAAAAATGCATTGTCATCAGAACCATAGAAATATGCAAAATTTTAACTTCGTAGATAGAACTACTTCAAGTTCTAATTCAGCTTGCAAGTGTTGACCTAAATAAATAAACAAACAGGGCAAGCTAAATAAAAGCTTGTAGGAAACGAAACCCGTATCAAATCAGTTCATTGTCCGTCTGTCTGTCTGTGTGTCAAACTTTTCTCAGAAAGGCGTGAATGTATCAGTTGAAATTAACATGTAAAAGACAAGGCAATCCCTTAAAGCTGTCAAGAAATCAAGCTTCTAAGTCTACAGAATCAAAAGATACCTGCGCATATGTCGCATATTTTAGTAATTTTAGTAATTTTGGCACTCGCAAGGCAATTAAAAGATATAAGGTACTTCCCGTTGACCTAGAATTATAGTTACATGGCACAAGTAAAGGAAAAATCCGAAAACAATATTTTTTTACAACACAAAAAATAATTTTACTTATTTGGTTATTGTTTGGTTTTGCGCAGTTGATAAATTGATCGTGACATAAATAATTATAATGTCGATGTATGGGTATGACAGTTTTCCAACGGCAAAATATCCGACTTACACTTGGCCGATTTTTTAATTAAGTAAAACCTACAATATGTCGTAAATTGCTGCCAGTCAGGTAAATTCGTTATTTATTTAAGATGTAAAATAAACAGAGGAGTACAGTATGTACAATTTTATTTTATTTGCATTTTTCATCAGTGTTCGGAGATCGGTTTACCAGACGCGAGCGTAGGGTGTGGTGTAAGCGAGGGAGTGACCGGCAAGGACTGGGCCGGCCACGATGGGAGCGGCGTAGGTGCGGGTTACCAGGGGAGCGTGGGCTACGGTGGTGTAGGCCAGGGGAGCGGCCAGCACGGAGCGCTTCTTCAGGAGGTGGACGCCGTTGTTGAGGGCCTTGGCGGTGAGGTGGGCAGCGCGGTCCAGATTGACGTCCAGGGTGTCCAGAGGCCTGCCGTCGGCGGCAAGGATGTTAGCGGGCTGGCCGGGAGCCAGAGAGAGGGGGCCGCGGTAGTTGGAGGGCTGCACCAGAGCAGCGGAGTAGGCGAGGGGAGCAGCCACGGCGGAGTAGGCCAGGGGAGCGGCGACCGCGGAGTAGGCGAGGGGGGCACCGATCCAAGCAGCTGAGCGCTTCTTCAGCACGTGGGCGCCTTCGAGAGCCTTAGCGGTGAGGTGAGCGGAGCGGTCCAGGTTGACGTCCAAGGTGTCCAGAGGCCTGCCGTCAGCGGCGAGGATGTTGGCGGGCTGGCCGGGGGCGAGCGACAGGGGTCCGCGGTAGTTGTAGGGCTGCAGCAGCGGCGCGGAGTACGCCAGGGGGGCGGAGTACGCCAGGGGAGTGACGTAGCCGCCGTATAGGAGGGGCGAGACGGCCGAAGCCGCAGCCAGCATGCAAGACAACACCACCAGCTTCATCATTTTGTAAGTGGTCTGTGTTGTTTTCTGCGCACCGAAACACTGATGCTATCGATCGTCGCATGCGTCTTATATAGGACTATCATACGAATAACTAGATGGGCGTCACCGGAATATATTGTTGGCCGTGAAAGGACTACTTTTGATAAGTAATAAAAGTTCAAAATACCTTTCGGGGTGATTTTTTATTCAGTGTCATAGATGTTTTTTAATTAGATAGGATAACTATATTTTAAAGTTTTCCTCTCGTTCTTTCGAAACAGAATTATCTGACTGGCTATAATGGATATGGTTCAGGAGTTTGCAATAAAACAGAATATTACAGTATTTGCTGCAAAATAAATAAAATATCATTAATTTATCAAAATTATGCCATATGCCACTGCAATTTATATGTGTTTTTTATATCGATCTCATCTCTGCGAAATGTGAAGAATGAAGACCATAAGATGTCGGACGATTGCGGGTTGGCAGACTTCGCAATAATTTATATTCGGCTATCCATTTTAGAGCCCAAGCCAACCCTGTCTGCTCCCGGTGAATCCTGTTGAATAAAGGACGAGACTATGGCGAATGTTCTTTGAAGAAGTTATGGCGAGCTTTTACCAGTTTTAGTTGCTGTGTCGGTCCTTTATGTAGATGTAAGCGTCAAGCGCTCATCACATAAAAAATGAATAAATTATCTACATCGTATGAAGTGGCAAGTATGTGTATTTATAATGATTATCAGGAGAGATAATTCCGTAGAGTAATTGTATAATTATAATGAATATGTAATATTTTAGTTGTTATACATCACTTGCTATAAATAGATTATAATAGTATAAGATAATTATTTTAATATTCATATTTTCTTAGAAAAAAATCACTAGATGACCTTTTCTACATTGACTTCAACAACAGTCAACTAACATGCTTTATACTATGTTGCTTTGTACTACATCGTGTCAGTAAATAAAACGCTGTTTTAAGATTACATTAGATAAAAAAGTTGATAAGTGAGTTGTCAGCTAAAGAACGTTCAGACACCGCTCACTGTGTCTCGGATCGGATGGCTTAAAGACATACAAATAAGAGAGCAAACAATAGGGACGTTGAGACTAGTTGTAAATTAATATTATATGT
This sequence comes from Thymelicus acteon, assembly GCA_951805285.1. NCBI lineage: Eukaryota > Metazoa > Arthropoda > Insecta > Lepidoptera > Hesperiidae > Thymelicus > Thymelicus acteon. The sequence goes on along the minus strand of OX638225.1, from coordinate 9,517,813 downwards.
TTAAAGTATTAAGGGAAACATTTTTACACCTAAAATATTATTCTTTTGTCGAAATCAATCACAGTAAATTAAATATAATTAATATAAAATGTTAAAAATAGTACTCACTGTCACGTGAACTCAAATTCCATTTTGAGCATATGACGTCATTGCTCGTATTTTATATGCAAGTTCAACAAGTATCAGTCGACCGATAGTATCGAATATCGGTTAGTGACGTCACGTGATGTTCTTGGTGGGTTTATATTTATTAATTTTTGTTTTTAAATTGAAGATTATTATTTTTATAATATTTATTTGTAAATATTAAAGTTCTATTTATAAAATAAAATTGTATTCTAAAATTAGTCAAAATCCCTATTATCTGATTCAAATGTCTGCTTCGACTAGGAATCGAAGTCAAGTACCTCCGCTTCGCAGGAAAGGATACTACCAACGAGTACACTACTATAGGTCATCATAGGAAAGTTCTAATAATAACGATACACATATGTACATAGCCCCACACCAGGATTACCTGTGTTGTAGGTGCCATGGACAAAACACAAGGACAAGTACACACTCACCCAAATTAAGAACAGAAATTCAAATTCTTAATTAAAATTCGCCACACTGGGAATCGAACCCCTTGGATACGGCGATGCGGCATAGTAACCATTGCTCCACGCGGGTCATGAAGTATTATTATTTTCGTGTACATTATAATACAGAGAAGTTCTCATTGTTGAAGGATTTCTCAGTAGACGTAGAGAGTGCTAGAAAACCAACAGAATAGACACTGGATTCCTATTTCTGTTATACCTTCATCACAGACAACTTGTTCCGGCTGGGAGCGTGAGAGCCAGTACTTTCATACTTTCTTTGCTTTTCTTTCTTGTCGGCATCAGTGGTGCCTTTGGTTTGGTGTTACTAGTGTCCATGTTCATCCACTCGTTTGTCCGAAGTTTACTTAAAAATCATGAGGACAAGCCCCTCGCTAATGAAAATTCGAGTTCAATGTTAAGCTAACATTCATAACACCTAGTTTGACAGTTAGTATAAACTCAAATTCTGTGAGTAATAATTGCACCATCAACATCGCCCATTTTTATCAACTTTTAACTATCTATAGTACCTAATTACCTTGCAGTTATGTTTTGAAAATCCATTGAAATATTACTTAAACACATTTACGTATTCATAGAAAAGTGTTTCGTTTTTTCTTGAGATTTTACATTTCGATGTAAGTACACCTATTGTTACCAATTTTCAATTAAGGAATGTTTAACTTATAAAATTGCCTTAACCCTCCTGACCTCTCGTTCTGTTTTGATAACTTGCTAAGTAGGTATGTAGAAACATGAGAGGTATTGTTAAGTAACGAAGAGATCGTGTGACATGAATAATAATAATATGAAAACATTATACCATTTATAGCTTATCTCACGATCTTTTGCTTCTATCAAATCTCCCAAAGATCGTTGATCCTTGTATAAAAACCATTTAATGATTATGAAATGAACCAAATATAAAACAGTAAATTAACAAACTATCACGGCTAGGTGAGTAATAGTCGATGAACAACGGAACCCTAAATTGCGCGTGGCATGACACGCAATTGGCCGAATACTATCGCCTATAAACATTTCGAGTCTATAAGAATATTTTTTATGTTGCTTAATCACTACACTAACACAAGGAAGTGGAATTGGTAATCTAAGCCACAGATTTTTTTTTAATAAAGTAAAATTATTTTCATGGTTTTAAACTCCTCATAAACCTTCGCTGTCTAACATGCCTCAAAAACAAGTTTCCATAATTCACTTAAGCAGTTAAAGGAATTGATGAAATCACTGGAATTCTCTAGAGAAATGACCCAATGGAGGTTTTAATATGTATTATCATTCAATCCCTCACGGATTTTTCATCATTTTCCTACGACATGTTATTATCATCGTAAGATAGTAGAGATATCGATGAAGCACTTCAATACAAAAGCTGAGTACAAAAACATAAAATAATTTAATATTTTCTCCACAATCTATTTATTGCAAATTGTTTCATTGTGTACTAACAATGTAATAAGGCTATTGAAAAGCATTGCAAAAACATGTAACAGTTTGCGTGCACTAATGTGGCAAAATTTTATTAGAAGTATGTTTAGTAGGTAGATACTAGGTAGCCGCTACATGTAATCTAATTGTATTCAATCTATTTTTTCTGAACAAATTTCATCACGAACTGGTATAATAATATTGAGTAATGAGAAGCCTTTTAAAAAAATATATTGGTTTTTGTTTTCGGTTTATTAAATAAACGAATAATATATTGATATAGTAATATATTATGATCAATGGACATAGTTTTAAGTGGCCTTTTACGCATATTCAAAATAGAATTAACTCTGAAACACTACGGTTAATGTTGTGTAGTGTTTATGTGTAAGTATAGCTATGGATTTTGTGGTGACGCTGGCTCTATGGTCCTGCTGTTAATAGGTTTTACGTGATGGGGCTAAGTGACATGACCAAACAATATCTGACATAATTAGGATTTAATACAGAGTATGCCACCAAAGTACCTACTTAAATGTTATAATCAATGATGTTGTATGTATATGGTAAAATATCTTTGGTTATAATAATAGAATCATCTGAGTTCAAACACTGTCAATATATTCCTCTATTCAATCGCACCTACTACTGCTATTGTGCATATTCGCTTGGATCCGAAAGAAGGACGAGGATAGATTTGCCAGATTTCATGAGGAGTTGAGGTATGCGATAGGTGATTGGTAATAACACTATTTAAGTAATTCGTGTTCCAATACTTCCAATGTAACCTCTTTCTTCTCCGCCATTTGATATGATGCTTGATTGGATATTATTAAAATAAGTGGTCGAAATATTTATAATTTGTTTTGTAACTGCATGTGTCAGAAATAAAATTACAGATAAATTATACTCCAATAGAAAGAAATTAAACTAAATGACTAATTTCACGGTCCGCGTCTAAATTAATATTAATATCAATTGGTTCCTTATTAAAATTATATTTGTATATAAGGTACTCGCCTTCATCCCTAATATCAGTGTTGAAGAGTTAAGCAAACCACAAAGATCTACAAAATGATGAAACTGGTAGTGTTGTGTTGTGTGTTAGCGGCGGTGGCTGCTAATTCGCCATTTTATGTGGCTCCTATACTTCCCGCCCCGACGCCCTTTGGATATGTCGTGCCGCTGCAGCATCACTACAACTCTGCTCACTTTGCTATAAGGAACCTTGACAACGGCTTCCATGTCTTAAGGAAGAGGTCGGTCACCCGTCTCGCAGTTGCGCCTGGTCCCGTCGGGTTTTCAGCAGCTGTAGCAGCCGGTAACATCGCAATTACTGCACCGATCACCTTTGACCCAACCGGCTTCTCTGCTGCCATTGCTACCAATCCTATTGGCATCTCTGCACCTTTGATTGATTCTACTGGTTTCACCACCCCCATAGTCGCTGGTTCTAACGGTTTCACCAACCCCATAGTCGCTGGTTCTAACGGTTTCACCAACCCCATAACCGCTGGATCTAATGGTTTCACCAACCCGATTGTTGGTGGTTCTTCTGGTATCTCCACGCCTGTCACTGGTATATCATCGGCCATCAACACTAGCCCTATTACTTTTCCTAATCCTATCAGTATCTCCGCGCCCGTCAACACTGGATCTGCCACGAATACCTCGCCTATAGCAGTTGGATCTACTGGCGTTTCCGCGTCTGCTGTTCCCGTCACTCGCAATTTCTAAGCTGAATATTGATACTGGTTGAAAATAAATGACGTCTGCATAAACAACAAACTTTTTATTTCTTTATCCTTTTAAATCTTTATTTTTGTTGTAAGTGTAATTTTTTGTACTGAACATTATTAAATTCAGATAGGTACATGTAGACCTGATGTACATACGGGTCGGGGGAGGCTAGAGAACTTGGTTCTATAATTATATACTTAGATAAATAATTATTTAACTATTATTTGTATGATTTGTTCCAAGAAACAAACAAGTTAGGGGGCTTTGAAATTCGGTTTTCAAGAATAATATGTATTTCAGAATTTGTTAATTTTTCTCAGAATTTAACTTTTGACTTCAACCCATTAATGGCCTACTACTGAGCACGGGTCTCTCCTCTTGCGCATAGTCCACCACGCTGCTTTAGTGCAGATTGTTCGCGGGTTTAGTGGCCAATCCGACACTCGGGTAGGAGGTTTTCATGCTGCTCGAGGGCCTTCAAAATGGTTTAACAACTGTTGTCTTAAGATCGATAAGAATAAAATAAAAAAATAAAAATGAAAAGAAATAAAAATAAATCGAATAATGCTAAGTATATGGGTATTAAATTAAACAGCTCACCATAAGGATTTAAAAAAAGTATATTGTGGAAGCTTCTTTGACAGCATGTGGGTTTTAGTTTTGATTTCAGGTGTCGGTAATTAAAAAAAAAGCGCTGAGAGTATATTGAAATAATTTTATTTTGGATTTTCTATCCTCAAGACTAGGATAAATTCACAAATAGTTCACCTAATTTTAAATAATATTAAGTTTTCCCTCAGGTGTTAATATAATATTCAAACACTATTAAAAATATACATCCTTTCATCCTATATACGTAATGCATACGTGCGACACATTATAGTCTGTTCCATAATCTAATTTAGTTCCAGGCAGAATCATTAGGCAAAATAACAATCAATAAAAAAATCTCAATAGCAAATTGTTTATTTTCTACAGTGCTCGTTGCTCCTGAGTAGTGATGGATGATGTGGCGTCGTTTGTTACCGGAGTGATGACTGGTGTGATCAAACCAGTGGGTACGGGTGTAGTAAAGGCTATAGGACGTCCTAAGAAATGCGCGATGTACGCAAGTGGAGCAGCCGCGATGGAAATAGCTCGTTTCTTCAGAACATGCAAACTAGTCTTAGCCGCCAAGTGTGCGGCGCGGTCTTGGTTCACTTCTAAGGTGTCCAGTGGACGACCATCACTGCCGAGGATTTCAGCAGGCTGTCCAGGAGCTAGAGAAAAAGGTCCACGGTAGTTGAAGGGTTGTAGATATGGATAGATGTATCCGTTGGCACTGTATGGCAAGATGGGTAAGGGAGCAGCGTAGACTATGTTGCGAGCAGCGTCATCTGAGGCTTCCTTATCAGCTGACCTCTTCTTCAAAATATGCAAACCTGTCTGAGCCGCGATGTGTGCAGCGCGGTCTTGGTTCACCTCCAAGGTGTCGAGAGGACGACCATCGGTGCCGAGGATGTCAGCAGGCTGTCCAGGGGCCAGAGACAAAGGTCCACGGTAGTTGTAGGGCTGTGCGTATGGATAGGAGTATCCATAGGTGATCGGAAACGAGGAAACTGCCAAAGGGGCGGTATAGAACGGCGCGCTTGCCGTCGCTGCTGCGAATGCGCAGCACAACACCACCAGTTTCAACATGTTGGAAGAGGTCAGTGTTGTTTAATGAACTTCAAAACACTGATGCGTCGGGATGGGAACAAACATCTTTTATACTCGGCTTATTAAAGTCTAGATCCCAGAAACTTGATTATTTTAATGGGTAGTTGTTTTTAAAACCACCCATGAGCGTTTCGGGCCAAGCGTAGTACGGGGACCCGTAGTTGTAAATTAAATTACTTTAAATTTACAACTCATATTAAAAGCATTCTTATAACGAAAGGATATTACAAATTAGATGAATGTTTTAAAGACAAGACTGCTTGGACATGAGTTTTATAAATATAATATATATTGTAGTAAGTAATAAGAGCTATTGTAACTATGAGCAGGAAAAAAAACCCGATAGTTTCTTGCTGCTTCTTCTCCCGGGCCCTCTCAAAGTAGGGCCTTGTTGAAGAATTGGCGTAGCTGTCATGACTTTAAAAAAGTGTTTGTAAACCAAACCAATTTTGAATAAAAACATTTGATTTCATTTGAACTTATATAGGCTAGGTATTAGTGATAATTCGTCTTTCAAATTAGTTATACATATTACTGACATGTTTTTTACATGTCTAGTATCAAAAATTTCGCTGGCCTCTGCCAGACTTGACAATATCAAAAATTACCAATATCAAGCTAATTATTTCGCATAGGGATATCTGAATCGAAAGAAACTAGAAAGAACTAAATATCCAATGATATCTAACGCACTTTTACTTTACGCGTAAGAGAGATTTATTGTATTCAACCAATTTGTCGATAGAATGATGATATGTACATATATTAAGTCCAAAAAGGTAGCGGACGGACGGACCGGCGGATGGACGAACATGACGAAACTATAAGGACCGTTTGACTACGGAACTCTCATATACAGTATACAGACATATTTACTCATCAACTCGCGGTTGTTTTCTGAGGAATCTACAAATTAAAAGATAGCCTACTTGTGTAAATGTCAGAAAAGGGTATTGGGTTCACATTCACCATAAACTCGTCTATAACTGCATGTTCCGTAGAGATCTTTATGTCTACAAGAAAATAACTTAGTGGTTACTAGATATATTTTTAAAACAGGGTCCCCGTCAGCAATGGAGAAATCGAATACAGAAACAGTATAATTGTCACATTTCAACTTATATACTTACAAAACTTACAAAAAATATTTAAACTCAAACCACACTCTCACAAAGTGCGATTTAGAATCTTTATTTAGATCTTTTCAATAACTCACTGCAGAAATCGCATATTAGGTGATCACGTAATTCCGCCTAAATTTTTACCAAAGTTTTTAAATTACCTAATTAGATAATTACTTAAATTGCCCATGTGTACAGTCTACAACCACTTTTGAATACTGCGCATACTGCTGCTATGCTACAAAATTTATGCATTGCATACCAATATTTGCATAGTGTATTAGAGCGCTCTAAGTTTCTGCAAATACAAAAATTGTATATCTGTCGTAGGCGGAACAAAGGGTTGAAGCTAATGGAACAAAAAATGTAGTATGTATGTTATATAGTATGCGTAACTCTGTCACGTAGATTGCCAGTTAAGGGTTTAGTTTCAGATTCTAGTGAAGTGACTAGGGGTTATAAAATAAACTCTTATCTATCATAGCAATTGTTTATTCTATGCTTTCTTCAGTGTTTTACGTTCATTACCCACTTGTAGTGACTTTTGCTGTTGGTGGCGCTGTATGTCTCGGGCACGATGAAAGGTGTGTTATAGCCGGTGGCCGAGGGTAGACTATGCAGGTGAAGCGAAGACTACATCGTCAGTATCAGCCGACCGCTTTTTCAAAATATGCAAACCAGTCTGAGCTGCGAAGTGTGCGGCGCGTTCTCGGTTCACTTCCAAAGTGTCCAGTGGACGACCATCACTGCCGAGGATTTCAGCGGGCTGTCCAGGAGCTAGAGAAAAAGGTCCGCGGTAGTTGAAGGGTTGTAGATATGGATAGATGTACCCGTTGGCGCTGTATGGCAAGATGGGTAAGGGAGCAGCGTAGACTATGTTGCGAGCAGCGTCATATGAGGCTTCCTTATCAGCTGACCTCTTCTTCAAAATATGTAAACCTGTCTGAGCTGCGATGTGTGCAGCGCGGTCTTGGTTCACCTCCAAGGTGTCGAGAGGACGACCATCGGCGCCGAGGATATCAGCAGGCTGTCCAGGGGCCAGAGACAAAGGTCCACGGTAGTTGTAGGGCTGTGCGTATGGATAGGCGTAGCCGTAGGTGATTGGAAACGAGGAAACTGCCAAAGGGGCGGTATAGAACGGCGCGCTTGCCGTCGCTGCTGCGAATGCGCAGCACAACACCACCAGTTTCAACATGTTGGAAGAGGTCTGTGTTGTTTCCTGAACTTCAAAGCACTGATGCGTTGGGATGGTTGCAACCCTCTTTTATATGATTCCGGAATCTTTTTTTATTTTTAACGAATTGATGTTATTAAAAAGTATAAAGACATGTTTAATAAATTATTCCACTTGCTGATTTTTTCAGAAGAATTTATACATTAAAAGACTTCTTTTGTAAATGTCAGAAAGCGGTACTAAGTTCCAGATGTACGAATGTCTCGTAAATATGCATAATATTATGGGCTCGCATGACAGAATGATCTGAAAAGATTTTCATATCGCAAGATATTGATTAATAGTTTTTTTAAGAACTTGTTAAAAAATATAAATAATAAGAAAATGAGAAAAGATTCTGTGAAATTTTAGCTAATCAATTCTTACGATTACAATCTTTGAAACATTACGAATGCGTTTGTGGTTATGTAAAACAGGTTGTTTATCTTTTTAGGATGTTATCAACATATATTGTGATTAAATAAACGAGTTTGTTGTTTAAGTTGTGCTTAAAATTTACCAACATTTCCCATTACCGAATAGTCCTGGTACATTATGTCGATATATATTTTTGTATTGGCTTCAACCCATTAGTAGCCCACTACTAAGCACAGGACTCTCCTATTGAAGGGACCTAGAGCATACTCCTCCTGTGCGCATTGGTGGAGGGTTTAGTGGCTAATCCAAGTGCCAGAAGCTTTTTATCTCCTCCGACGCGACGTAGCTTTTAACGACTGTTATGTTATGACAACAAAAGGGACAAACGCGCGATGGCTTCACGTGACGTGAGTCACGTCAGGTTCTTTTTTGGGATTCCTGGGCTGTGTTTTTCCATGGGCAGTTTAATCCCTCGAAGTTAAAGAACTCCTACTAAAGCTGGTTTTAATAAATACTGATTTCTTTAAATATCTTTGAGTTGAATCGCATGTTGCTTTAATGAAGTAAATTGCATGATTCATTATTTTTGCTTTTTTACTCTTCATCATTATAAGGGTATCATAAACTTCGTATTTTACTGTTAAATTTTTCCGTGTAGGTACTTAATTATTGATAATAAATTCTTTAAACTCGACCAGCACTTTGTGGTTTTCATCTTAATTATTTCATAAATAATTATGCGCGTGCGTTTATTCACAGTTGCCTTATTTATTTAACCCTTGCCACTTCTCAACGATATCGTATCTTTTTTAAACATCTTTAAAGCTATCAAGCGTTAAAGACTTTAATTATGTATTGTATCGTGTAAACTGTAAGGGTATGATTTAAATACATGAATAATTTACGAAGTTTTGGGACGATGACGTACGTATTGTTGAATTGTCCTCGACCTGGAGTTGGGCTAAGAATACGTGTAATCAGACGAGAGCCGAGTTCGAGAGCGCATTAGCGCAATGGCACAATTTTTTTAGCTGTTTTTAGTCTTGTAGCTTGTACTCGAAGTAGGTACGAGCAGACTAGTCACCTAATGATAAGTAGTGAGTGTGGTCACCATCATCCATGGACTAATCTAGTAACACCAAAGGCATCACCGACGCATTGCTGATCAGCTGCTCTGCTGAAAAGGACGCTATATGTAAGTAATAATCTCAGGAGTCTACCTATTACGGTTCAAGAACTCAACTAAACTATACTAAAGTGTGACAGACAGACGAACGCACGGACGGATAATCACTTTGGGTACGAAACCCTAAAATGATAGTGAAATTAAAATGATACTAATGAGTTAAAAATATTTATAAAGTTTCCAATATCGACAATTTATACATATAATCAACATGGTACATTAACGCCCACGTTAATTTGAGTCTCAACATTTTTATAGAGCATACCCTCCTCCCTTTCACTTATACATCAGTTTCCTGGACGACCTTCTTGCACCAGTTTACAATACGAGATCGCCCTTAGTTTTTGAGATCACTTTCTATATATACGCAGCATTACATTGTGTTGGCATCATTCGTATCTCGACCGAACAACACAGACCACAAGATGTTCAAGTTGGTGGTGTTGTGCGCTTTCATCGCAGCGGCGGGAGCCGAGCCGAGTGCGATTTTATCGCCGCTGACTTACTCCGCGACCCTAGTGGCTCCAGCGACTACGACTATCTCGAGGCAGGCCAGCAGTGTCGTGCATCCTTCTCCTCTTCTGTACTCCGCGCCCCTGGGCTGGGCACACTACATCAAGAAGCGATCTGCACCCTTGGCCCTGAGTAGCTACATCGCGCCCACCACCTACATTGCTGGAGCTCCTCTGGCAACTACTTACAGCGCGCCCCTCATTCACACTGCACCAATTGTATCAGCCGCGCCTTTGGCATCTGTCTACACTACGCACTTCATCAAGAAGAGGTCTGCACCTTTCGCCTACTCCTCGGCCTACAGTATACCGACCACCTACATTTCGGCTGCACCTTTGGCTACAACTTACAGCGCACCTCTCATTCACTCTGCGAAAATTGTATCGACCGCGCCTTTGGCATCTGTCTACACTACGCACTTCATCAAGAAGAGGTCTGCTCCTTTCGCCTATCATTCGACCTACATCGCGCCCACAAGCTACATTTCGGGTGCTCCTTTGGCCACCACTTACAGCGCGCCCCTCGTTCGCGCACCGATTGTAACTGCTGCGCCTTTGGCTCCATTCTACTCACATTTCATCAAGAAGCGCTCCGCACCCATCACCTACATTGCGCCCACGTCTTATTCGTCCCAGTCTAGAATCGACTTACACAGTGCTCCTCTTGTCACATCTTATGCCTCCTACCCCGCTCTAACTTACTCCACCCCTTTCATCAAGCATGTCCTTTAAGCGCCTAGATACGAATGTATCAATGAATTACAGTAACATCTCCTGTCAGCATAAGAAATAGCCCGAAGAATTCCAAATTATGCAGAACTTCACAGTTTCATTTTGTACATACATATTTGAGTTCATGTAAATAATAAATAAACTGAATAAATATAACAAGTATTTATTTAATAACCTTAATTTATTAGATCATTTAAGGAATAACTTATAAATTTAACGTTGATCTGTAGCACAGGGAGGTCTAAGATCAACTGCAAGGACACCTCTAATTTTCAAAGCTTATGAATCAAAAATGAATGAAAGAAAATACTACGAGGAAACCTGCGCAACTAAGACAAGTGTTCTTGAAATACATTTGTGTGCTGTCTGCCAAATGGCCAGGTTGTAAACCGTGGCCTTAACCTCTCACATTGTTAGAGAAGACCCGAGCTCAAGAGTAGGACAATATATTGGTTTCGTCAGGGAAATAGCTCTGATAATTAAAGATTTTCATGACGGTTGGCAGGGATAGAACGGGATAGAATGGGGATAGAACGGGACAGAAGTATTTTTTTGCAGCGCCATCGGGTGGTGATTTAAAATAAAGTAGACAGCATGAAGTCATTAAACCTCGGCCTCACAGGTGACTCAAGATAAATCCAGCACATACTTGTTATTTTTCAAATTATGTGTATTAGGAATGAATTGTCACTTACTTCGGTGAAGGGAAACATCGTGAGATAATTGCACATCTGAGAGTTCTTTGTAATATTCTTAAGAGTCAGTGTGTCTACCAAACTAGCCAAACACAAAACTAATTGTGAAGGAAGACTGGAGTCTAGCAGTGGGACAGTGAGAAGGTACTGAATGAGAGAAATGCAAACCTTTTTCATGAAAAAATCCCATATGAGGCAACTTTCATGTGATTGGTAAAGTGATATTGAATTCTGTCGGAAAGGCATGGTAGTCTCAAGTTCTCAACGTAGTATTTAAGGGTATTATGCTGCTTCATTGCGTATTGGTGGAGGTTTAGGTGCAAAACAAAATCGTAAATTTTGATGCTGAACATGTTTGGTTCATAGAGTGCTATATTCTAATGATAGCAACTGAGACAACAGCTTAGCAACAACCCCTGAAATACAAAAGCATACAAGATTTTTTTTGCCATAAGCGGTCACCTACCCAACTACCGACCATATCTCAGTTGCTAAACTCAGTTGATCATTTATGGTTAAGTACTTGAGCATATTGACATCAATTTGTATATCGTCGTTGCAACTTTAAGACCTCATATGTATAAAAAATCAGCTTTTTGAGAAAATCGATAAAAATTGATAAGCTTTTGTTTAGCAAGCACATAGGTGATTTTCAGTTTAGTGAATAAATTACGATGAAAACGTCGTACACATATGAGAGTTTTTGAATTCGATAGTGCTTCAAAATATAGAATCGTTTGACGTAAAAAAATGAATTTGCCAAAAGTGACAACACATAAGAGGTCAGTCGCAATGACGATATGTAGAGTAGAGGGGCGTCCTATGTTAAGCAGGTCGTATTGGAGCGGCTTAGAATACTAACCCCAATCCCACGCCAGATGAGTGTCGTAAAAGGCGACTAAATCCGGCCCGCTGGTGGTAGGATCCCTCGAGGGATTATAAAAAAAATAAAAAAATAAACGCTAATACACTCATACCCCCGCAGTAGGTTATTACCTGTGTCGCGGGTGGCATGGACGACACATATAACACATCACAATCACACCCATGACCCGAGTACAAATATTCATCTGTCACATAAACATCTGCCCCGGCCGGGAATCGAACCCGGGACCCCTCGCTTCGCAGGCAGGGTCGCTACCAACTAGGCTACAGGGTCGATTATATAAGTAATATTGATTTTAATTATAAATTAATACCATTAGGTATTACTATTATTATTTCTCCATGGGGTTCGCCTGGATAGCTACCACCCTTGAGCATGAGTCAGTCGCCAAACGACTCGTCGTGTTCCGGCTGGGGGCTTGAGAGCCAGTTCTTTCTTTCTTTTTCTTCTCTCTTTCTTGGCCGGCAACGCATCGGTGATGCCTTTGGTGTTGCTGATGTCCATGGGCGACGATAGCCACTTACCATCAGGTGGATCGTCAGCTCGTTTGCCGGCTATTTCCATTAAAAAAAAAATATTTTCTCCATGGGTTCCGTCTGGATAGCTACTACCCTCTTGCACGGTTTCTTCCCTTTTTCTTGGCCGGCAACGCATCAGTTATGCCTTTGGTGTTGCTGATGTTCATGGGCGACGATTGCCACTTACCGTCAGGTGGATCGTCAGCTCGTCAAAAAAAAAAAATATTTTACGTATAACAAGTACGGTGTAATATTCAAGCTTGGGTTGCCAAAAATCACCTAATGGTAAGGGTATTCGGCGTCTCCTTATTTGATTGAATTGTACAATTGGTCAGTTTTAACATTTCTCTTAAATATTATACAGGGTGGAAATAAAAGACGGTAGTTGAAGTAAAAGTGACGGCATATTTTACTGAAAGGAAAAATTCGTTTATTTTCAAAAATAATTATAACTGTATTCAAAGATTTTTGAAAAATCACCTGCTTGAGCCGGGAATCAAACTGGTGAAATGTGAAAAATAAAACCTCCTGTATTTTATGATACCAACCGAAAGAGTCATTCATAAGGATCAATTTCTTTCATGCATTATCTTAAACTAAAGACCAAGAAAAATATGAGTTAGTTGATTTTTTAATTGTAAAATTCTTACTATCTAAAAAACGGTTGACTCGTATTTAACCTATGAAATGCTAAAATTGAGAAAGATTTTCACGTATCCACGGATTTATCCTTCGGCTGATTTTGCTTCGTGTTGCAGTTTTAATTATTTTTGAAAATAAAGAAATGTTTCCTTTCAGTATAATTTTCCATCATCAATATTCAGTTTACTTTTCCTCCAACTACCGACTTTTACTTCCACCCTGTATATACCTAATGCTTTCTCAATTTATTATAATTTAATGACGAGCCTTGGTTTTTTCATCTGATTACGTGTGGGGGAGTCTTCTAAGCTAGTGACTAGGTTGAGCCTTGTCATTAATACTCTACATCACCCAAATACCATCGACATAATGAAATCATGTTATTTAACTATGAAGTCTAAAAATAAGTTATTTGCTTTAATATTAAATGTTAAAGCAAAGCAAAAGCAAAGCAACAACCCATAATTGTCCCACTGCTGGGCTCGGGGTCTCCTCTCACAATGTGAGGGGTATTAGGCCGTAGTCTACCACGCTGGCCAAGTGTGGATTGGTAGACTTCACACACCTTTGAGAACTTTATGGAGAACTCTCCGGTGTGCAGGTTTCCTCACGATGTTTTCCTTCACCGAAGCAAGTGATAATTAACTTGTAATACGCACATAATATTTGAAAATTAGAGGTGCGTGCCAGGATTTGAACTCGGGCCCCTTCGTTCGGGAGACCAACCTTTTAACCACTAGGCTATCACTGCTTAAAATGTTAAATATATGTTTAATACTTAAGTTAAAGTAAGGCAAAAAGTAATCACAGTAATGATTATTTTTTTTACATAACGACCAAATGTTTTTAAGAAAAATGTTTTATGTGAACCGTCCATCTATATTAAAACAAAATATTTATAAATATATACATTTTTAGAAATAAATGTCTAAACTAAATATTTATATTATCTATACGGATTAAAAAACCTTACAAACACTTCATTATCAATGACATGTTTGTGTCACTTATCTCATCAAATTTTACTGCCAGTGTAGTTAAATACAACCTTTTGGAATTAAGTACGTACACCTTACTACAAGCTGCACTTAAGTTAATTGAAAATTGTCACTTTAATGCAATTGTAGCAAAATTTATGTTGTTTATTATTTTACTTATCGTGCGATCATGAAATCATTCGATTTTAATCTTTAACAAGATCGTGCAAGTCTTACAATAAGAAAGTACCTTGTCCATTCGGTATGGATATGTATCAAGTTCAATTTGCTCTTATTTGTACACATTGGAGCGGTCACGACGGTGATGAACTGAGTTGTCCGAGCTTCTCGATGGCCTTGTCAATGTAAATATCAGCTTCCTGGACGACCTTCCTGCACCGGTTTACAATACGAGATCGCCCTTAGTTTTTGAGATCACTTTCTATATATACGCAGCATCACATTGTGTTGGCATCATTCGTATCTCGACCGAACAACACAGACCACAAGATGTTCAAGTTGGTGGTGTTGTGCGCTTTCATCGCAGCGGCGGGAGCCGAGCCGAGTGCGATTTTATCGCCGCTGACTTACTCCGCGACCCTAGTGGCTCCAGCGACTACGACTATCTCGAGGCAGGCCAGCAGTGTCGTGCATCCTTCTCCTCTTCTGTACTCCGCGCCCCTGGGCTGGGCACACTACATCAAGAAGCGCTCTGCACCCTTGGCCCTGAGTAGCTACATAGCGCCCACCACCTACATTGCCAGAGCTCCTCTGGCAACCACTTACAGCGCGCCCCTCATTCACACCGCACCGATCGTATCAGCCGCGCCTTTGGCATCTGTCTACACTACGCACTTCATCAAGAAGAGGTCCGCACCTCTCGTCTACTCTTCGGCTTACAGTGTACCGACCACCTACATTTCGGCTGCACCTTTGGCTACCACTTACAGCGCACCTCTCATTCACTCCGCGAAAATAGTACCAGCCGCGCCTTTGGCATCTGTCTACACTACGCACTTCATCAAGAAAAGGTCCGCACCATTCGCCTATCACTCGACCTACATCGCGCCCACAACCTACATTTCGGGTGCTCCTTTGGCCACCACTTACAGCGCGCCCCTCGTTCACGCACCGATTGTATCTGCAGCACCTTATGCTCCATTCTACTCGCAATTCATCAAGAAGCGCTCAATACCCATTTAAGATGCACCTGCCTAGTCATCCTAGTCTAGAATCTTGCCACGTCTTATGCCTCCTACTCGTTCCTCTATCAAGTTCTACCCCATTCAACAAGCGTGTCCTTTAAGTGCCTTGATATGAATATATCAATTGAATTAAAAGAAGAAAAGCCTGAATGATTCAAAATTGTGCACAAGTACATCACATCGTATCATTTGTGAATAATTATTCGACTTTGTGTAAATAATAAATATACGAATGGAAAAATAAAGATTTTATTCTTATTTCTTACTTATTCCTCCTCTAGCAATGATTTAGACCAGCAGAGCTGTTAAATTGTTGGTAAACCTTTCAAAAAAAATAACATCATTAAAACCGAATGTCAGAAAGTCACTGTAGAGCAAATAATATTAATATAATTTCATAAGCTTTTATTTAACTTGCTATATTCCTTAGCTCGTTAGCACTTAGCATGGATCAAATATTACAAGTTGAATAAAAACTACTTCCCTTTACCCAGGGGTTAAAATCAAACATTTCCGATGATATTGCATTTTTATGATAATTGTTACCAGAAAGCAAGAATATACGTTCAGGCTTGGCTCCAGATGAGGGAACTCTTCGACTGACTGATAACATTACAGCTATCACAGACATACATGTCTATGACAGATATGAAGTTTTATGTACGATTAAATTATGACAGCTAGTTCCAAACTCTTATGGTGAACGTACATTATATCGGCATCGTCCGCGCCAGACGCACCGCATTTGTATGAAATCATATGAGAGCTCGATACGGATGACATATGCGGCCACCTATTATTATGTCATCCTCACCGTACGCGCCGCATTTCCAAAAATGCGGAAGGTATCCGAAATGCTGATGACATCATACGTCGGGCGCGTGCTGATACTCAGTGGTGCCATGCCCCGATGTTTTTGACAATGCATTAGGAGAAACGTTTCACAGTAGACGAATCCTGTGAGGAGATCTCGCCTTCGTGTTTATGCCTATATATACATCATTGTTTTCGGACATTCGAGATTTTTCTGTAGGAAGATATCTTCCATATAGAAAACATATAGTTTTAGCATGTAGAAATTCTTAAAATGTACTGTATGTCATATGCAAACATGTAAAAAATCGTTGTTCATCATACACCAAGTCGGGAAATAAAGTATAGAATTCTCCGTATAACTAACTACCTTTTTAAATAGATATCATGAACCCAGAATCTCCTTTTTTTTCGAATTTTATTTTCTTCTTCCTCTGCCAATGCGCACGCTATTTTAACATTTTTTTTCCGTAGCTGAATCAATTAT
This sequence comes from Thymelicus acteon, assembly GCA_951805285.1. NCBI lineage: Eukaryota > Metazoa > Arthropoda > Insecta > Lepidoptera > Hesperiidae > Thymelicus > Thymelicus acteon. Next base: position 9,500,977 of record OX638225.1, on the reverse strand, counting down.
TTTCCTTTTGCGATCTGAGAATCTAAGTCTAACAACTGCCAGTTGAACAAAGGAAAATATGAAGTTTATGAGAACTATGAAATAATACACCCAATACTTGAACATTAATTGACACAAAACTATTGGGATTTTTTCCCCACTAGTACTGTCAACAGGACTACTCAACAGGGTGAGTGGGAATAAACGAATGACATCGCATTGTTTTACACTAGAGGTTGGAAAAAACTAAAAAATTGTTGGCAATACTAAAATTTGCGTACGGTGCGTCCGGAAAAATGTGCGAGAAAAGTTGAAAAGGTCTTTCAAAAATATTATGGGTCTTTTAAGACCATTTTTGAAATTAGGGGTCTGTTTGCGAAATATTTGGCTTTAAAATGGTATTTTTGGTTAGAGTCAAGTGTCCCCCCCTGCTGGCTAAACGGTCAGAGTTGGAGAAGTGAAAAAATCTCAAAAATAGGCTATATGATTAATTTACAAGAAAAACTATTCCGGTTATGTTAGCATAAGTAGTTAATAGTCGATAAACTTACTACTTTGGAACCCTACTGTGTGCGTGTCCTGACACGCACTTGCCCGGTTTAATTCTTGGAATGGACTATTGCTATTGGTCCTAGCGACTTTTATAGCCATGGACAAATTCGCATCTATGATGCAGATAAGATAAACAGTTTAGATTACAAACACAAAACACAACTCTAATTATATTTGTTATATAAAATACATTTCTTAATTACCCAGTCTTATAAAATAGTATACAAAAAAATATTCGTTGGTAAGTTTACCACCGCTAAAATTCTCACTAATATAATGTACATAATATTTTATTATTTCACAAAAAAAAACTTATACCTACTATCAGAATTATAGTAGAGATTTTATTAAATTTTTCGTAACAAATTCATCACTTGCACTAAAACTTTGAAACATAAATCAACTCGGATCTTTAGTATTTACTTGAGTCACTGACGCCTCCGTGATATCATTTTCCATTGTCTGGTCGTGTAGTTCTTCCCTTATAATCATTATGTTATTTTCCCTCACGTCTTCTTGCACTTCATCGATAGAGACTGGATGTTCCAGCGCTCTCGCTAATGGAATATTATGATAAAAACTCAAAGCGATCGGCGTGAAAACAGTTCCCGGAGCTATGACTGGAGTTATCATGGCTTCCAAAGCTGACTTTGTCTTAGCCCCTGGATCCTCTGCAAATATAGTTGTTGCAGGGCTATAAATTAATGGATGGGATATGATACCTGGCGAGTGTCTTATGTCAACACGCGACTGATGGGATACTGCACTAGGAGCGGCATATATTATCGGAAGGACTTGACTTTTTACTTGAGATGATACACATAACAACAAGATTAGAGTATACATTGTGAGGCCGCACGTAACTGCACATCACGTAATCTTACGTAGAGCATTTTATAGTTAAATAACGGTTAATGCGGAGGTTGCGCGATCTTACCGAATTCAAGTTCTCGGCCAATCATTTCAACCGGCTGGTTGCATCATCACGCAGAGGGCACTGGCCGGATTGGATGCAGTGTTTTTTGTTCATCTTGATGTATGTTAATGAACTATGCACCGCGTACGTTTATTTATTTCATTCAACGTCTGGTGCAATAAATAAAATTAAACGATTCGAGTACGAATTTAAAAAAATGGCATCATTTTTTATTTATTGTTGATGAAAATACTTATAGTGACCTACTAGGATTCTCTGCGTTTATGCTACCAAGGAAAATACACAAAGCACGATTACCCACGATCTGACAATAAACATTCTGTATTGCATATATTTGCTCCTGCCGGGATTAGAATCCGCGATTCTTAAATCGGCAGATATTCACTACCAACTTACTTGGTTACTACGGTTATTAATTATTGTTTTGGTAGAATTAAGTTACCATTAAATGAACACCTTTAATAAAACTCTAACACGAGGTTATGTTACAGCTTTATTTAATTATAACAGTTTTGCCGTTTTGTAAATGTTTATCAGAGCTCCTTACAACCTAGTAGTCGGAAAAATTGGTTTCAATCTATACATATAAATGTTATGGTTTCAACCCAATGGCCCACTACTCAGCACGCGTCTCACCTTTTGAGGAGGCCTAGATCATACTCCACGCTGCTCCTGAGTCAATTGGTGGATTGGTTAGTGACCAATCCAGTCGTCGAAAATATTCATGCCACCCGACATGGCTTAACGACTGCTGTCTTACGATAACAACCGGGATCGACGATTTTAAACATTAAATAAATTCTTGTACTAGTGGTCACTCATCGAATTACCGACCACGCCCGCCGGATCAACAAAAGCCACAGGCTATGAGCACTTCAATAACTGATTTATCAAACTGTAACTGATCGATACATGTTTCTTTCTTTACATGGAAAGTATATACGAAGAAGTATTATTGGGGGCTAATAAATCGATGAAATCGTTTGGGGCAAAGTTAAAGTAATATAGTTTTGGACATTATAACCTTTTAAATCCTCTCTGGAAATCATCCATGTGAATGCTGGCTCGGTGGTTCGTCTTGAACTCAACGGTCGTCTGTAACGTAGAGTCCTGTCATCTTGAGGGATTCTCTCAGTCCATTATATAACGTACGTAATAATAATTATTATGTACCTAATAATTTTAGTGTATCCCATAACGTATCAATCACAAATCGGATTAATATCACACAGGTAACACGAAACTGAAAGTATAGTAGGGACGCATTTATCTGATGTACGTTAGAACATTATTTTTTATTGTAAAGGATCAACTAGCAGGATCCGTCAACCTTTCTAAGAATACGAATTATATTTTTCAAATTACGTGTGACTTTAAGGCACTGACATCGAATTACACACTCTTTTAGTTACGCCAAACTTTGCGTGGCTTGTCCTCTTGCTCTCCCACAGCTAACATTGGGCTATCCAATAGCCGACAACTTAATATAAAGCGAGTAAGTGTAGGTAAGCGCATTCAAATTTGTTTTTGACTAATAACTCGGAAACAATTATATTGCGTCTATTTTGATCGTGAGCAAAAAGTGAATTCCGACATTTTTTGGCGACAATTATAGTGTTCAATAGCGTGACGAATCTATTATTAGGATTGGATCCTGTTGCTGTGATTCAGCTTTCATAGTATAAGAGCAAGGGTTTTCAGGTACTTGTCATCAGTCAATCGGGTAACGTGCAACTAACTGACCTAAGCAAGATGTTCCGATTCGTAGTTTTGGCCGCTTGTCTCGTTGTCTGCAAAGGACATGCCGTGGTTCCCATTGTAGCCGCACACGGCGTCCATGGCGCTGTTGTCGCTCCTTACCATGGATATGGTGGATACGGAGCAGGACATGGTCTCGGAGGATACGCGACTGGATATGGACATGGATTAGGCGGCGGATATGGGCTTGGCGCTGGCCATGGTTTTGGAGCCGGATACGGACATGGTGCTGGCCATGGTTTTGGAATCGGACACGGTGGAGGTGGACTTGGCGGTGGACTTGGAGGTGGATTCGGAGGTGGACTCGGAGCTGGTCACGGTGGACACGGTCTTGTAGCTGCACACGCTGGTGCTGTAGGTCATCATATCTTGAAGCGATCTGCCTATGTTGCTCCGGTCGTGGTAGCTCCTGTGCATGTTGCCCCAGTGGCTGTATCCCACCAGCATCGTGTTGACTTGAAGGCTGCCCATGCAGTGTTACCCGTCGTGCCCGTCAAGCCTTTAGTAGCCCCCTATCTTCACGGAGCTGCCCTTGGCGCTGGAGGCTACGGAGCTGGAGGCTTTGGGGCTGCAGGATATGGAGCTGGTGGCTACGGAGCTGGAGGCTTTGGAGCTGGAGGCCTTGGAGTTTCAGGTTATGGAGTTGGAGGCCTTGGAGCTTCAGGTTACGGAGCTGGAGGCCTTGGAGCTTCAGGTTACGGAGCTGGAGGCCTTGGAGCTTCAGGTTACGGAGCTGGAGCCTATTAGATAAAATTGACTTTGTATAATGTGAACAATATTGTGGTTAGCGAATCTGGTTGTCTGATGTATGATTAGTCATGTGATATAGGTACTCGGTTTATATAAATAAATATTTAGAATGAATTGTACATGTCGTTTAATTATTTCCTGGATTAAGTTTCTAGAATTTTCCGCAAATACTGTTTTGGAACAATATACGATAGTTACTATTTTGTAAATCTCTAGTAACCGTCAGTAAATAGTTGAAGCATTTCACTTCACTCCTTTGAAGTAGAACTGCATCATTGAAATTCGAAAAAATCACAGACATGTGTATACGAAAAAATACTTATTATGAGGTATTTTACAAATACTTATTTGGTATTTATATAAACTGTTTCGTTTACTGGTTAGTCATAGCAGGAACAATGACTTTAGTTTAAGGTTAAAATGATTCAATTTACGCGCGACATTCACACGTTTCTCATACAATGATACGTTAATAAACAATACAAAAAAATATTATCATTTAAAACGTGACTGTGATAGTCAATATATATATATCACATGGAGAAATAATAATAGTAATAATGGTATTAATGAAGTATTAAAATAAATATTATCAATAAATCCATCCAATCCAATCATTAGAGAGAATAATATAGTGTAGAATTGTAAGAATATATCTGTGGAAACTTCTTAAATTTAAGTATCCGCCAAGTACCTACTGTCGGGGAAATCGGTTACGCTGACCATACATGATCAAGTATACTTGTCAAGTATGCAGCGGACTTGACGCGGCATCCAGTAAACTTGACGGTGTATGGCTATCTGGCCATATAGCTATCTCATGCAAACTGGATGGCGCATCAAGTCAAACTGCAAACTTGACAAGTAAACTTGATCGTGTATGGCCAGCTATAGTACTTCTCCGCCTCAGAAGAACTGAAATGTGGAGAAAGAATCGGTAAACAGCTCTTTATTGGGACGCCGTTGGAATCTGAACAAAATTCTCATCGTATTGGAAAGTAGCAATAAGTAATTTGGAAAATAGGTCAAGCGCGTGTACACACCTTGGGGACCTAAACGGACTTAGCCTTAAATATTCTATTATGGAGAGAGCTCTAATATGTATACTTGTTTCCTTAAAATTTAGCTCAATGTCTTTGAATTATTTCTTGTATGTCTGTTAGATATATGTTATAGTACGTTAAACGAGTAGTACGAGATACGGGATATTTTAATATATGTAAACCGTCATCTGTTACTTGATGACAAATATTATTAGATAATAATTGTGTAAATTAAAAAATTGCAAACTAATATAAGTGGTTTGCCTACCTTAATTATTAGTGGCAGTAACTTCGCTTAGCTTTGAACGTGCAATTGGACTGTAATGTCTTAATTAAAAATTTTATGGGTATCTAAATTTAATTATAACGTTATATATTTTTTTCTATAATAGGGTACATACCGAATACAACATTTATTGATCAGTGTAAATTCTGACTATGAATCACTTAAGTTATGTATAACGATTTAAAGTTGCTTTAACAACCATTCTTGCTCATTTATTAACTCCCTTATTAAAATGACAACATTGCGAATTTTACTGTCTTATAATCCTAATAAAGAAGTCAATTAATCGTAACTAAAAAGTGTAAAATAAAAATTTATTAAAAAGCCAAAACACCCGACTGCGTAAAAAATACTAAAAAGAAAAAAAACAAGCCTAGTAATTTAGAATGTTGTTAAAAATAATACTGAACAACTAACTACACCATAGAAGGATTAACAGTCGGGAGTGATTTAAATGTTATAGATAACAAATCTAAATCTAAATGTTATACATGTACTCGTATATATGTTCTGAAAAATAAGTGTTCTATTTATAGGCATTTGTTATTCGTAATAAATGATAAAAAAGAAAAAACCGATATCAATGATTACGTTTTATAATTCGGCAGTGAAGACATAATTTACACATTTTTTTTCAGTCGAGACTATATCATCATTATAATAAATTACCAGGGGTGGACGGAAAGAGCCCTGGGGTAAACAGAGGGGTAACCGTAAGAGGGAAATACTGAGGCACCGTAGGTGGAAACCAAGGGAGAGGAGTAGGCATAAGGGGAGTAGACGCTCCTGGCGGCGAAAGGAGATACTACAGGTCCAGCAGCGACGGGAGACACAGCAGTGTAGGCTACAGGAGCGACAACAGATCGTTTGCCCAGGTGGTGGAACCCTGTGGTGTAGGAGGTCACGTACGGCGCATGGTACACAGCTGGTACCACTGGCGATCCGTGGACGACGTCAGTGCTGTACTGCGACAGAGAACTGTATCCTGGTACCACGCTGACTGCCGGCACAGCACTGTACGCCAGGTATCCAGGCTTCGCCGCCGCCAAAGCCACAACTGAGAACAACACTACCAGCTTGAACATCTTGTTGTATTGTCTAACTGGCAAACCAAATTCGACTGTTGCCTAATATGAGCGCCTGATGCTTTTATACTGAACTCGTCTCAAGTCAATTCACAAAAAAAATACGATGACCTTCAAACGATGGCTAGTCCTAATATTTTTATGTAAGTGGTTGTTAAATTCGAGCAGTTTTTGCACACAAATACGCAACCTGCCGCCGGCCAGTATCTGTATCATTATTTAAGTATGCGTAACTGCGTTATGACGCTTTCTATAAATGAATTGCAGGTTTTTGTGGTGATTAATATTAAAACGATACAGGTAATATAGCTACAAAGCAACTGGTATTTAATTGTATTTGGTAAGAATTTTTTTATATTAGGTAAGAACACAGGGTAAGAAGATAGAGTGCGAAAAGGCTTTTCCATTTCTATTCTTAATCTTAATTTATTATTTTACAGATTTTTATACGTTTTTTACTAATGACAGGGCAAGGCTTTCTTTGAAAACGTTGTGGGGTAGGTGGCCAACCTAAATTTTGGAAGTTTTTATGCCGCCCAAAATCTGTTGATTTTTGGGCGGCATAAAACTGTTGTTATGCAATGTTGCTACATTGCCTAATAACAGCTGTCTAATTATTACAACCGAGACCAATGGTTTTACGTGTCCTCCGAAGTACGGACGCTTTCCAGAAATTTTGCCACTAGCTAGAGGGACTCATCCAGCTATCGTAAAAAACAAAAATGAGAATTTTGTGTTGTAGAAAACCAGTAAGTGACCTCTTACTAACATACTATTTTATGAGGGTTTACAGTTTAAAAAATCAAAATATAGAATTACAAAACAATCATCTTGGACGTAATCCTAATTCCTAATGTATGCGTACTTACTCTGGTAAGACTCACCTAGTATTAGTCTGCATCCTAAATTGCTTGGAAAAATAGACTGGCCACAGTTACCTGCGGTTGTTTTTAACAGCGTCTAATATATTCCTTATACTAAAACTGTCAAAACCTTAGAATAATTTAATTTGGACTCCTTTCTTTCTTGTTGCCCTCAAACTAACGAGGTGTAAGGACACTCTTTTAGCTAAATTTTCTGTGTATTTTTACTATGATATTAATTTATAGTGTACAAACAACAAAGAGTTCAAATAAAATATTCTGGTGCATGAATGTATTGTTTAATATGTTACTACATATATAAAACGTGCAATTGTTGTGTTTGCAAGTACTTATTGTCTATTGGCTATGAGTGTGTAGCACAGATCTAATCTGTGGTGTGTAACGTTATTTATAATTGTATCCATTTTAATTCTCGAAGTTTTTGATTGGTACGAGATAGGTATTAATAATTTTTGAGTTTTTTTTAATTAAACAGGATATTTTAGAGGTAGATTGGTTAACCGATTTGTACCTATTCGCTGAACGGTGGGCGGCCCTGCCGGTTCTCGTTATTTATTACTCGTTTTTAGGGTTCCGAAGTAAAATCGGAATCCTTATAGTTTCGTCATGTCCGTCCGTCAGTTTGTCCGTCCGCCCGTCCGTCAGTCCGTCCGTTTGTCCGTCAGTCCGTCCGTTTGTCCGTCCGTCCGTCCCTCCGTCCGTCCGTGCGTCCGTTTGTCCGTCCGTCCGTCCGACCGTCTGTCCGAAGCAAAGCGCCGAGACCCGAACGCTGGGAATAGATTTCCGATTTTTCTCTCCGATAGTCGGATCCGATAGTCTGATCAGACAATCGGAAGGCACTCGTGCCATACATTTGTTTGAGTACGTAATACACATCCGATCCGATAGTCGGATCGGACATCCGAGTCGGAAACAGCGCCAAGACGTTTACGATTTTATTGCCGATCCGATTGTCTGAAGGTGCGGTCTGCATACTTTTCTACAGAGACCAAATAGACGTCCGATTCCTCCTTCCGACTTGCCAGTTTGCTCTGTAGCGTGACACTGAACGTACGCATCGCGGACGATCAACGATGGCGGAAAGTTACGACATCGAACCCTTATGGATTCGTCATGTCTGTCTGTCTGTCTGTCTGTCTGTCTGTCCGTATGTCACAGCCACTTTTTTCCGAAACTATAAGAGCTATACCATTGAAACTTGGTAAGTAGATGTATTCTGTGAACCGCATTAAGATTTTCACAAAAAAATAGAAAAAAACAATAAATTTTGGGGGTTCCCCATACTTAGAACTGAAACTCAAAAATGTTTTTTTCATCAAACCCATACGTGTGGGGTATCTATGGATAGGTCTTCAAAAATGATATTGAGGTTTCTAATATCATTTTTTTCTTAACTGAATAGTTTGCGCGAGAGACACTTCCAAAGTGGTAAAATGTGTGTCCCCCCCCCCCCCCAACTTCTAAAACAAGGGAACGATAAATCTAAAAAAATATATGATGTACATTACCAAGCAAACTTCCAACGAAAATTGGTTTGAATGAGATCTAGTAAGTAGTTTTTTTTTAATACGTCATAAATCGTTACAAAAAGTTACAACGAACTACAAGAACTTTTATATTATGTTACTTGCTGCTACAAGCACTCACAGCTCTCAGGCCACAGCTCGAGAACGACTGCGTTCAGAAAAAGTCTGACGCAAGAATCGGATGTGTATCGAGTGACTACGATCAGATAGTCTGATCAGACAATCGGAAACAAAATCTGACGTGTATTCCCAGCCTTAGTGCTAGAAAGCTGTAATTTGGCATATACTGGATATACTGTATGGATATGTAGGCCTAGGTACATATTAACTCCAGAATCGTAGAATAAAATATTCAAAATCATTTTTTTCAAGGGTACCTCCCTTACAGGTAACATGAGGATGAATTTTTTATTCGTCACGTATTATATAGTGTGGGACATCGTTGAAAAGATCTTCTAAACATATTATGGGTCTTCTAATACCATTTTCGAAATTAGGGATCGGTTTGCGAAAAATTTGGCTTTGAAGTGCTAATTTTGGTTAGAGTCAAGTGTGGGGGACCCTGCTGGCTAAATGGTTTGAGTTGGACAAGTGAAAAAAATCTCAAAAATAGATTATAATTATGATGAATTTACAAGGAAAACTATCACGGCTGTGTTAGCAGAAGTAGTTAATGAGTAATAGTCGATAAACTTACTACTTCGGAACCCTACATTGCACGTGGCCTGACACGCACTTGTTATTAATGTTACAGGACCTAATCGTAAAAAACAAAATGATTTTGTTTCGTCGAGATTAGTACCCACACTTAATTTATAACAATGTAAGCAAAAAATACTTTGATGTAGAATTGAAAAGGATTCAAGAAAATAGCTAAAATAAACCTGTATTTTATTAGTGTTGTAAAACTTGTTGTGACTATGAAGGACCAAAATGTTAAATATCTAATACTTCCCATTGAATTTGAATTGTGATTTTTCACAACTTCAGGGAATTGCAGACCTGAGTATAGAATATTAATTTCATCTTTATACCGCCAAATGTTCCTCATCAAAGGGGTCTTGACAGACAGGCGGACGGATAGACAACAATTTAGTTAAGTTGAAGGGTAGGTATTTATATAATCGTTATTATTACTTTGTTTAAGGGCTTGTTTCACAATCTTCAAGTAAGTCCGAAGTAAGCTATTCGTTGGTTAAGTTGACATTTCGTGTATGTAAAATGACACTTTAAAGTCACTCTAACCGGCGAATAGCTTATTCAGGACTCTACTTGAAGATGGTGAAACAAGCCCTAAGAGAGTTTACTCGTACTTGAAAAACAAACGTGTCCCACATAATAGGTATTATTGTTACAAACTGTATTAAATATTTACTTATTTCTATTTATTTAACAACAACAACATTGAAGTAAAAATGTTTATTTATATTTATGTTATATAATATATCCTAAAATGTTTTCATAACATTACTACTTAGACGTTATTACCGTAAAGGGATGTGTCCTCACGTTAATTTTCAAAGCAGACAATGTACATATACCTATCTATCTTCATATTTGATACAATAAAAAATGTCAGAATCTAAGTATTCTAGTCTACTTACACTTACCTACTATAGTAATAACGGATACTTCAATCGGTTGTAAAGCTTGTTAGTTTCACAAGGAGAGCAGAAAGAGCGGAAAAATATTTTGTTTTTATTTATCAAATAATTTTTTATTTTACGTCTGAATCATTTCCGTGATGAAACTGATCACCATGGATGCACGCCGTAAGTGCCGGTCAGTTAATAGGTTCTAAAAATAAGTGTTCTATGCATAGGCGTTTGTTTTTCGTAATAAATGATAAAAAAGAAAAAAAAAACGATATCAATGACTACATTTTATATTTCGGCAGTGAAGACATAATTTACATTCATTTTTTTCAGTCGAGACTTTATCATCATGAGCGATGGCGGGGGTTGCAATAGCTGCAGTTCTTATCAGAGCCGGCACAGTGCGGACAACTGGGGCGATCGCAGCGGGAACAGCGTAGACTGCGGGCTGGGCGATCACCGTGCGGGCGATGGGGGCGACTGCAGCGATGGCTACCACAGCGGACGACGATTTGACGTCGATGCGGCGCTGCGTATGCGATCACGTTTCTCTTCAGCACCGATGACTGCGCGGCGACCGCCATCACGGAAAGGAATATCACCAGCGAGTTCATCGTGGTGTGTTAGTTCAGATGCAAACGACTAGGACACTGATGCGTCTTTGATAGCGCGAATTTATTTATGTACTTACGGTACTAGTGTGGGACTCATAAATATTAATAAAAGATAATATGATAAAAGTCAAGCTCACGTTTCCGCTTTACAAGACAAAGGTAGGTACGCAAATAAAGATAATAGTAGTGACATTTTGTTTTGCAGTAGTGATGCAGTTCAGGTTGCTGAAAAGTTTAGTGACTAACTCATGTTTCAAAAATTCTTTTGTACACCGGATATCCAGAATATCTTCAATATAACTACTGCTATATACTTATACTAACGAAAACAACTGGAAGCAATGGTCAAACCTGGCTTCTGAAGCACAATTTTAACAGATTTAAATTTAATTTGAGATATGGTTATACTTTAATTATATAATCGTCTGTTTTCGGTATACATCAAGAGAACATGACGATAAAGAGTGAGATGAGGAGGGAGAGGGGGATAGTAGGAGTAGCAGTAGATGTGTTTCAGACTACTTAGAATTTGTCTCTTGTAACAAGATATATTTCACCCTAGAAAGGTATATTATTCCTACTTGTACAAAACAACAACGGGTAATCAGATAATCTCGCTCATTAAAAATCAATCAATTTTATAATAAGCGGTTGCAACTGGTATTTACTTTACTGGTATTATATAGATAGATTATTTACAAAAAGAATGATAGACCTAGTACTTAATTTGACATAATTTATGTCAGAGTAACAGTAAATTGATCTATAGTTCGGCCTTTTGAAACAAAAAGGTGTAGAGCGACAAATTGAATAACGTATTAAATTGACTTTTAATTTTCATCATATCAACTGATTATTTATTTAAAGCCTTCGGAGCAAGGTAGTTCGTTCTTGTGAGTCTGTACTTACTTACAGTAAGATTCTTAGTTTATTTTTAATATTTTTTTTTGGATATAAAGCCTTAAGAATAATCGAATTTGTTAAGTATAACTTCAAATATGCATAATGTTAGAACTGTAGATCTTGGCCACAAATTGCATCTGGCCAGCATCTGGCAAAGTGAGAGCTTACGTAGGGTATCATGCAAATGAGAGAACTCGCATTGTGCACACTATTTGATTGACGATGTACCTCCGTATAGGTATAAATCCACTATACAAAATAATAACACTCATAGAAGAGAAAACCTCTTTGTCGGAACCAGTGTGGCACAGCACCGAATCATTTTGTGCATCCCGCCGTACCAGTCACTTACATCTACGTCTCTCGTCTTCATTACACCACGAAGGTCTCCGACGTCGTGGAATATTTGGAGAAGAAGACGAATATCCGGGTATCGGTTAAGAAGTTGCAGTCGCGGAATGCAGTCAACTTCAACTCGTTTACTGTACGCGTACCAACGGAGTACCTCTCGAAATTCTTGAAGGAGGAGCTGTGGCCAAAGAGAGTCGTCTTCCGCAAGTTCCATGGACGTCGACGACCACCGAAAGTCACCGTATCCGCGCCTCACTTAGCCGGGAATAAGTGATCTTTAGTTATAAGTTTATATTGATATATGTATGTTAGTCTGTAAGGTATAATATATGTTATGGGCTTCGTTGCCTGATGTAAATAAATAAATAAATAAAAATAGCCCCACACTAGGGCTCCCTGTGTCGTGGATGTCATGGACAACACACTAATTGTATGACAAGAATACACACAACCGGACCAAGAACAGAAATTTAACCCCATCATTGAAATTTCTGATTCGCTGCGAATCAAACCCAGGACCCTTGGTATGGCGATTTGACATGGTAACCATAACGACACACAGGTCGTCGAAATAATGGGTAGTTTCTTGATGTTGCCCGTTTTGTCCGAACAAGGACTGCGTTGGCCTCGCTCGCACTCCAAAAAACTTCTCCAGAAAATTGCATTTTAATTGGTGGACGATAACTGCTTTAAAATTCAGTTGCAAGATTGGACCCGAACATACAAGAAACCTATATACATTGTAAATTAAATAATAGCTTGTAAAAAAGTAATTGAAGCCCTCATAGCCCGGCGGCTTGTGTCGATCCTAAGTGATCGACAAAGTTAAGCAACAGCGGGCGCGGATGGTAGTTGCTTGGGTGACCGCTAATAGCGAAAATTTCTTGAACGCGCTTCGAGCTTCAGAGGGCACGTAAAGCAGTCAGACCCTGTTGTAAAATAACAGTCGTTAAGCCATGTCGGAGGCCTTCGGGCGGCCACTACCAATCCGCACTGGAGCAGCATGGCGGAGTATGCCCTCGGCCTGCTTAAAAAGAGAGACCGGTGCTCAGAAGTGTATTGCCAAGCCGAAGTAAAAAAATATGAAGATTTTGTTCTACCACTTTATCAGCGTAATAATAATCTGTACTAGTGCCAAATTATAGTTTTGTAGTACTACCACAGAAGAAATAATAGTACTTATCTACTACAGATGGGTGGAAGGACATGCCAAAATCATAAGGGTTTCGTTTTCACTAAGAAACAATAAAAAAACTGGTAAGTTATAATCACTGCACAAGAGTGAACTAATGCAGGTATTTTTCCTCCGGCATTGCAGCCCATTACACGATTGATTCTAAAAGACCACCGGTGAGTGAATAATCTTGCTTCCAAGCCTCGTACAGCGTACTGTCTAAATTAAAGTAAATGCTGCAAATCCCAGCGACCTTCCAGTAGAGAGAGCCATCCGCATACCTTGTGCGTTGTTCTGCAGGGTTTCCATGGATTAGGAAGGTAGACTTTTTTTAGTCTCGATTTGTACTCAAAAAGCCGACAACCCCGTAACTCTCAAAAGTTCTAAGATTGATTCATATAACTACTCTAATCGCTTCTAATCTTTTTACTGCTTGCTTGCTTTCTATTGTTTCCCAATAATTACTCGTACCATAAAAATAATTGCGATGCCTTCTAAAATCGGCTGCTATAAATATAATTAAAACAGAATTTCAGAGTAAAATACAAGTAATTATAATTATTTCTTTATTGTTGACTGATTAATTTTTATCGCATCTGAACCGAGGAAGTTCTTCCTCACCTTAGCGATGTGTTTACCAAGGGTGCACGCCGTAAGCGCCGGTCAGGACAGGAGTACCATAACGGGCAAAGGGTGCGGTGTATGTGATCGGACCGGCAGCGTATGTTGAGATGATGGGAGAGGCACCGTAGGTAGAGATGACAGGGGCGCTGGCGATCAAGGGCGCAGAGCGCTTTTGGATCTGGTGAGCCTCAGTCAGGGCCTTGACTTCCAAGTGCGCGGCGCGAGCGGCGATGACCTCTGGTGTTTCTTGGGGCACTTGAGGCGCGGAAGGTGCTGCCTGTTCTTCAGTGGCGACCGCGGCAGGAGCGATGGCGGGGGTGGCAATAGCTGCAGTTCTGATCAGAGCCGGAGCGTACGCTGCGGTGGCGATAGGTGCGGCGTAGGCCAGAGGAGCGCCGTAGGCGATGGAGCTCACGATGGCGGGAGACGACTTGATGTCAACGCGAGACTGGGAGGACACCGCAGCTGGGGCAATAGCTACCGGAGCGATGGCGGGAGCAGCGTACACCTGGGGGATCACAGTGCGGACGACTGGGGAGATCGCAGCGGGAGCGGCGTAGACTGCAGGCTGGGCGATCACTGTGCGGGCGACGGGGGCGACTGCAGCGGTAGCTACCACAGCGGGCGAAGACTTGATGTCGATGCGGGACTGGTGGGAGACGGCAGCGGGCGCCACAAAAGCGGCTGGTGCTGCGTATGCGATTACGTCGCTCTTCAGGACCGAGGCTTGGGCGGCGACCGCCATCACGGAAAGGAACACCACCAGCGAATTCATCGTGGTCTGTGTTAGTTCAGATGCGTACAACGAAAGGAGGGTAACTGATGTTTTTTTCAAGACGGGACCGTATTTATACCATTCTCGATTAAATTCATTAAAAGTCAAGATCAACATGGTAGGTTCCTTAATTCGTTCATACTTAAATTCTTTTTTTTATTCAGACCTGTGCAGGTCTGAATACATATAAGGACCGTAAGAGTAATAATTTTATGCATATTTATTATATGTAATTTTTAAACTAATTATCTGACAAAATATTCGAACAGTAAGAAGTGATATTTCAGTTAACTTTAGATCCAGTTACCTTTCCTGCACTAGCACTCTGCCCGCGGCTTCGCCTGCCCTTTACAGGATAATAATTCAATAGTACTTCATATATTATTCAAAATCATGGTCTATCTGTGTGCTAAATTTCATGACAATCCGTTCAGTTGTTTTTGCGTGAAAGAGTAAGCGACATTCATACATCCCTCACAAACTTTTACACGTATAATGTTAGTAGGATTTTTGTGCGTGAAAGTCAATCATATACATACATTACACAGGAAGTAGTTACGACTCGGGTAAATTCCAAGCGATCGATAACAACAGTGGGCACAGTTGACTGCTAGTAGCCAAATAATAATCTCTGGTCCCTTTCTTATTGTTAGATGGCAGTCGTTAAGCCATGTTACTTAGGTTGACCACTAACCCTTCTACCAATCCGAACCCGAGCAGCGTAGAGGAGTATGCTCTAGGCACGCTTCTCAGTTATGAGGAAAGATCAGTACACAATAATGGGTTGAATCCAGTGGTATACTCGTATACCTAAATAATATAATTTAGTTAAGAGCCTCTTGGCAGCTGGCAAATGCGTACGTGTATAGCGAGAATATTCCCGGGTTCACTAGACTTATTAAGGTAAGTAACTCTTACTTTATAAATAAACGTCCTCGAACACCTGAATCAAGCAATTGTTTAGACGAGAAAAAATAAAACTTTTTTTTAATTCTGTTGTTTTTTCTGGCAATTTGAACATCTCCAATCTATTTTAGGACTGTGCTTTCAAATTAGACATGGATCATAAAAATCTCTCGTCGTGAGGTATCCTGAAAAAAAAGGTTTTTTTAAAGATTTTTTACCACATTGTTTTAAACATTGGACACGGATCCAATAACGACGAGGTGACCAGGATATTCCTGTCCAAGATTATATTTCTATTGTGTTTTTCAATCAATTAGATTTTTATACTACTTGTACTTATTACTATTTAATCTATTTATACTAGTCTTTAGTATACTTAATTGATTGCATGAATTAACCCAGGCAAATTAGGTCTAAGGCACTGATTATAATATTTAGCAGTACTACTGACAGTTTTTTAAGCCCTCTAATGTGTCTTAGCCTTAGTTGTAAGTCGAAAACAACGAAATATCATATTAAATTTTTTAATATTACTTAAATCAGTATATTATATCGAGCTAGTCTTAATATTTTCATTATGATCAAAAAATATAGACTTTACTTCATCAGACTGAAACAATTACCCAATTACCTCTCACTCGACGGTCCAGTTCTTGGTCATATCATTAAAAGAGGACAATATTTTTTGCAGAAGTGCTCTATCAATCGAAATGTTAAGGTTTAATACTGGCCTTGATTCCGCTTTCATACGTCGACTGACCACTGGGTGGACACTTGTGAATATTACATGGAGCGGATACAACCGTCTTGGGTATGTAGGTACATATAAAAAAATATTTATCATGGATCAATGTTTGAACAGGTTTGAGCTACAGACTTGGTACTTATTGCTGAAAGACTAGATGACTGGCCAACTAAAATACTTAAACGTGTATGACTGGGGGTTTGAGAGCCAGTTCTTTCTTTCTTTTTCTTCACCCTTTCTAGGCCTTCAATATGGCCCATTGGTGTTGCTGATATTCATGGGCGATGATAGCCACTTACCATCAGGTGGGTCGTCAGCTCGTTTGCTGGCTATATCCATCCATAAAAGAAAAGGTTTTTAATTATTTCCAAAATTACAAAGATTACGAATTATGCTATAAGAATTGTTCGGTAGGTTTCTCCGCCCGTGGCTATTGAGGATTCCGGAGCGTGAATTGCTATTCACAATCCATTAAACATGTATAATGTGTAACTAGTCACCTACTACAGTATTTGCAGCTCTATACAAATATGTAACAATGACAGCAGCAAAATAATTAAAGTCAATTTTATGGTGGCATGCGGAATACATCAAGCTTTATGGTAATCGGCTTACAACAACACGCCTCGTTTTGTAGTCATTAAATCTACGCGGGAAACAAAAAGAATACCACGTGGTTATATTTGTAGTTCCCCGAAGCAAAATGGCATTGTTATCATTAAAGACAAACGTCGTCCAGTCCAGGATCGACATTTAAAAAATGTAAGCGTAAAAAAAGCACCGATAGCCTAGTGGTTTGAAAGTTGCTCTCCCGAATGCAGTAGCCCGAGTTTGAATCCTGGCACGCACCTCTAATTTTCGTTTATTATTTTTGATTATCACTTGCTTCGGTGAAGGAAATCATCGTGAGGAAACCTACACACCTGAGAGTTCTCCATAATGTTCTCAAAGGTGTGTGAAATCTAACATCCGCATTTGGCCAGCGTTGTAGACTATGGTCTGTACCCCTCACATTGTGACAGGCGACACCGAGCCCAGAACGGCTATTCTGTTTTGTAACTTGACAGCGGAGTTTCAAAATTGACGTTCAAGTTCTAGGATCACTTCACTTCGCAAGTGCGTACTACTCGTAGATGATTAGATAATGACATGTCAATATGATGCAAGTTCACTTTTGTTTTGTAACTTGACAGCGGAATCCACGATGGGTTTCTAAATTGAAGTTAGTGTTCGAGACTCCCTTCACTTCGCAAGTGCGTACCAGATGATTAGATAATCACATATCAAGATCTCGGACTCAAACTTCAATTTTGAAACTCATCGCGGATTCCGCTGTCAAGTTACAAAACAGTATAGCCTTGCAGTGGAATAATTATAGGATGTGACTTTGAGCGTATACTCTATATATACTCATAAGTCTTCATATACTAAGCTGTTGGCATTTCAATGAATGCTTGGAGCGACTATTTATAATAAATCTTTAATCGTTAGGGCTCTACAAGTCAGAATTTACCCCATGAGGCTGTGTTGAGTTCAGTTCAACCACCTTGTTTTGACTGTTTCATTTTTATTTTATTTTATTTGTGGTATTTTTGTTGTACTGTTGTATAGGTTAAATCAAATCAAATCAATTTATTGTGTATAGGTATTTTTTAGAAATTAATATCAAACTTTAGAAGTTTATTTACTATGTTTTGTTATCTAATTATTTATCGGCGTTACATTATAGGTTTTAATGTTAAATATTTACTCATTTACCTACTTATTATTTTTGACACGACAATTATTGTTCCTTAAAATATAATAGCAAAATAAAAAAAAAATTTGGTTGTAATTCACATTGAAATTGCATTTCCTTTTGTCTTGACGTTTTGAATTTTTGCTGTAGTTATTAAGTGTTATTTACAAACGAAGAACCAACACAGGTTATTACGAGAGCCGGGAATCGAACCCAGGACCTTCGTTGGCTAGCAATATCACTACCAACTAGATAATGGTGTCGATTGAGATGCAAGTCCTGTATAACTAGCTAAAGTGTTATCTATTTAGTAATAAAATAAGTTTGCATTTTGCTATAATATACTTTATCATTATTTTTAGCTTTATACGAGTTCTTACTATGTTTGCTATCATTTAAACATAATCACTTTTTGTTCGAGACTGTCGCAGCGAGATTTCTTGACGAGATTTTATCATGCAACGCCTATTTCGTTTTTGTCTTACCGAATCAGGTTATTTCTTGCATTTAGCATTTTAAAAATAACGCACAAAGGCACTGCGAATGTGGCAAATAAATTAATGATCTGCTTTAAATTATTATTCTAAATTTAACTGTTGGGTATCGATAAGATTTTTTGACGTAACTACATAAATCTGAGTATACATAAATCTGAGTAATTACTTAAGTAACTACATTAACATTACATAATTACATACATTGAGTTACATAATGCTTACATGTTTAGAAGCATCGCACAACACTTCTAAAGCATAACCATACACTCGCTTATTCTGCCATAAAACAATATGTTTCATGCAATTTCGTGTGCAATGATTGCCCAAGCAAACTGGTTTAACTCTGACCCGCGAAGCTGTAAGGGCCAATTAGATCTATAGCAACTGTTCATTTGAAAAAGGAACAATGAGTAGTAACACTAGATATATATGGTTATAATCGGGATTAAATTGGGTGGTATATAGCCCAAGAATATCTTAGAGAATGAACCTCGAAAAATAGCCTCAAACATTGTCCAGAGCATTATTATGAGCACAGCAATAATGAGCAGGTTGAATGCGAATCATGAAAGGTTAGTTATAGGTACACAGTTTGACGGGTTGACAATGATAGATTTGGTTTAAACTGCAGAAAACAAATGCGCTATGTTTTGAACAGCTGCAGCAGTTCACAAATTCGACTATTTACAGTCTAATGACAATAGATTCCAATGTGTCTGTGTCTACACGTATGTACCAATCCATACTAATGTAATGCTTTTTAAAAAGAAAATTGTTTTTGTGATCAAGTCCTAGCATAAACTGGTTAAATGCACTTTTATAACATCTGCGATTCATAGGTACTTTCCTTTAAAAATAAAACACGATTTAGAATTTATAGCATTTACTTTTCAAATCCAAAGAAACTCCTAGCTCGTATGAGCATTGTAATCCATTCCGAATAGTCTTAATACTAGGGAATTAAATAAGTTACATGATAGTTGACTGTTGCACTTTTGAACTAGGTCTGGATGTTGGGGCTAACTGCTTGGGGCCTAGTGGTCTACCAGCCGTGGCCATAGCCGGCGACAATCGGGGCATGGGCAGCCACAATGGGTGC
Source organism: Thymelicus acteon (assembly GCA_951805285.1). Lineage (NCBI taxonomy): Eukaryota > Metazoa > Arthropoda > Insecta > Lepidoptera > Hesperiidae > Thymelicus > Thymelicus acteon. Next base: position 9,481,156 of record OX638225.1, on the reverse strand, counting down.
GGGAGCCGCAACAATCGGCGCATGCGCAGCTACAGCTACAGCGGGAGAGGCAATCTGAAAATCAATATTGTTTTTTATTCTGTCTTCTTCTGTGGTAATCTTAAACAATTTAGCAATGAGTATGTAATTTTTTTACTGTCGTCTTAGTGTCAAAAATTAAGAAAGGAAGAAATACAGCTACACTGGGAGAGGCAATCTGCAAATCAGTATTGTTTCTTATTCTATCTTCATCTGTGGTAATCGTAGACAATTTAGCAATGAGTACGTAATTTTTTAGTGACGGGTCAAAAACTAAGAAAAGAAGAAAGACAAAGCATTTATTCGAAGGAACAATGCACAAACAAGCAATAAAATCTGAGAGTCTCACCTCCTTATTGATAAAAACAAGCAAAGTCATAGAAGGCTTGTGAAGTGTTGAGTCTCTTTGTGACTTATGTAAAACGATGAAAATTATGTTATATATTGCAATAGTGCAGTAACTAAAATACGTTTATTAAGCTTTTATGAATAAGGCCGTAATTAATTTAAAAAAATTTACTGAGATATGCAAAGAAATGTATCCTGCTTTGATATGTTTTATTTTATTTCTCATGTGTTATTGAGCTATAGTAAATGCTTAGGTAGTTGAGATTTAAATCTACTCGTAAAAATAAATAGACAATGCTAGACTTCGATGACTTTGGACAATGACGTCATTGACAAAAACTTAAGAAACAATTTCTTCGGTGGCCTTTTCACACTTCTATAGTATTCTATAATATAACGAAAATGCTAAGACGTGGATATCTGACAAAAGATTGAGATAATGACATGTTGACGTTGCGCGTGTATTGCAACTAAAATACGTTTACCCTGACGGTGTTAGCATAGGAGGTGGCGACGGGTACTGCGGCCTTGACGATGGGGGCACTGACGATGGGAGCACTGACTAGCCCGTGTCCCCATGGGGCTGCGGCAATACCACCATAGAGTCCAGGTGCAGCGGCTGCCACGGCCAGAAAAGCGGCGAATACGACCTGCAATAACAAAAGAATATCGAATGACCTACTCGTTGTAATAAACAATGATTAAAAACACGGAAATGTAATTGGATCGAGAAAAAGTAACATTATAAAGTGATATTTTTATGACTATAGTCGGATTATTGTTAAAATGGTTTTAAACCAATTTTATTGAGGTTGCGATACGCAAGTACAGGATTATTTTGTGTATGATTATTTAGTTAAATGGAGGAACAAGTATTTAATATTTTATCGCGGCAAACGCTTAAATTAATTTTTCTTAGCTCACTTATTTTTAACACGCTTTTTTTATACTACAACCGACACAACGAAATTTATACTTCCACCTATTACCTGTAACTCTTCGAAACTGTCAGTTCTACTAGCATTCGAACGAGCTTGAAATAAACTAACGTAATGATCACCTTTAAAACACCTTTACTACATTAATTCACCTTTATTAAATTACGAGTGCTTATGGTATTATTGATATCCATGAGTGACGACCATCACGTGATTGTCTGCTCAATTGGCGCTTTACTTAAAAAAGCTTAAATTTAAGTCTCTTTATTAGACGCTAATGACAACATTTGTATTTTGACTAACGACGCAGTTGATTCAAGCTACACCAATTGAAGTTATAGATAAAATTATCGGTTAGTGGTGTGCAGTGTGGTATTAAGAAAATGATATTGAACATTTATTTTCGCAAAAACTTATCTAAATGTTAAATTCTAAATCACTTTCAAGAAATGACTTGTCAAATTCCACTCCGTAGCCTTTTTTACTCATTTGGTATCAAGCCAAGTCATGCTATACATTTTTTACCATCTAAATTGAACTTTACTAGTAGGTAAGGTAATTAAATCGTTTCTTTGCTAATAACAATGTCTAGTTTGTCCTTAAAGGACATTGGTTATGAACATTCTAGATTGAAATGATATCCGTTCTAACAAAACCGGTTTGGGCACAGTCATGCCCGTATCTTGCGTCTGTGCAACCAACTATCTGGATTATGAATTGTGTAGGCTGTGGCATTTTGATGCTAACGGAATATGACATGATTGGATAGCAAACGTATTACAATTAAATCCGTTCCTTAATCTTCTTGTTTGATACAGATACTTTAATTCTGCTAGTAGATTTATAAATAGCAGTAATAAAGAAAGTAATAAAATGTTTATCAATATAACATATAGCAATCTTATGTCCATCATTGGGAACTCGTAGGAAATACAAGACAAACATATAGTAATATTATGTGCATCATATGGTCGTTAACTTTTCTTAAATTTTCTAATTTTCCGCACAACTTTCTTAAATTTTTCTTTAATATAAACCTTCTCCTGACAATAACAAATACAACAAACAAAAGAATTATCGAAATCCGTTTAGTCGTTCACACGTCATGCCGTGACCAAGGGAAATAGGGATTCATTTAAAGATTTTATATTATAATCAATAAGTTGCCTTATCGGTAAAAGGAACCTTATAATAATTAATAGTATGATAACTGTCCAAGCAGACAAAGTTCAGTGCGATGAAGGACAGAACAATGATCTTACATGGCTACGTAATGTTTATATATTATGGGATTGTGCTGCCGAATTACGCAAATCTGATAAATCTTTATCATGTTTTGGGTCTACAATAGTCGGTCTGTAGTCGGTTACTGCAAATGATTGACATAAATATAGTAATCTCATTATTTGATTTATTATCAGAGTAAAGTGACTTAAGTTAAAAAAACTGCAATTACGAGTATTATAATACCCCATTTACACGCGCGCGCGAGCCACGAGACAATCCGCGAGACGCGCGCGTGCGCGCGCGTGTGAACAGGGCGCTCGCGGACCAGACAGCGGCGCGTCTCGTGGCTCGCGGGCTCGCGGCGGGAGCGGTTTGTTAGGCGCGGCCAAAGGGGCTCGCGCGAGCGCTCGCGCGGTGTTCACACGCGCGTAGGGGGCGTGGCTTACGGACGCGCCACGAGACGATCCGCTACACGCGCGTGTAAATGAGCGGTAACGTTTACAAAATTTTATATTAATTTAAAATTTAGTAACGGCAATTTACAACACGATTATGTGGCATTCAAAAGGCATTACCCACATGTGGGCAGGAGTTTCGACCAGTGAGGAGATGATCGGGTGCTATATTATACAGTATAAATGTATGAATGTTTGATGGGTGTGTTGATGACGATCTTTAATTGTATGGATGTAGAGGAAATATTTTTGATATTGGTGCGCCATTGAGGGGGCTCAAACTTTTCTTCATCGAACGACACGACGCACGGCGGGTATCCATCGTTTTGTCAAGTTTAAACACATTTTATAGAAATCATGGAACGAATAGGAAAGTAACAAATATGAAAATATTACCGAAATTAATGCATTTTTGAACATTGTTGAACAACGGCTGTTGGAGAGTAGTTTCAAAGTTATCATAAATATTAAACTCTAGAACACAATAAAAACAACATAAACTACATAACTCCAGAAACATTGAACTATATAACCTTTTACACCTCCTTTATACATTTTATACCTACCTTTTACCTCGTCACCTGATGTACGAAAAATCGAGAATTATTTATAGGTTGAGCTTGAAATGCGCGAGTATTGTCTCTTTGATTCGTAGACACGAAAGTCATGGAATAAAAAACTCAGGTGATTTATTCCGGACGGTAACTACTCCGGCCTCGATCGGTCGTTGTCGCCTGGTGAATGTCAAGTTAACAAAGATATTGAAAGTTGACCAATAATTACTCAATCACAGTTACTAGATTTTAATAAGTGCATCCCGTCATATGAAATCAGTTTAAAAATCATTTATTCACGCAAATGTCACGGTGTGTTTGTTCAAACCATATTTTACGTTTGATAATTTACATTTCCGAGATGAAGATAAAATTTAAAATGTTTTACGTTTAACTTATACATTTCTTATTTAGAGAAAATTTGGAGCTAGAATTGGGGCTCTAGGACGCCAGTGTTGATATCAACAATCATCTTTATAAACTGGGGAAAATTTTAACTTGATGTTGCTAGAAATAATTTCGCCTCACCAATAGGTTCAAACCAATAACGTAATTGGAATTTTATACAACGATGGCATACTCTTCATTTTTTTAACATAAAAACTATGATTATATTAGTCATAAATGTAAAAATTTAAATAATTATTTATTACAATATGTATCTATACTAATATATAAAGAGGAAAGATTTGATTTTTTGTTTGCATTGAATAAGCTCCGAAACTACTGAACCGATTTCAAAAATTCTTTCACTGTTGGGAAGCTACACTATCCCCGAGTAACATAGGCTATATTATATTTTCAAAAAAATTAGGGACCCTTAATATAAATCCAATAATGTAACCCAAGGTGTAAAAAAAAACAAGAAAACCGAAGCAAAGCGAGGGCGGTTACTCGTCTTATATAAAGTAAATACATATTATAATTAAAGCAATGACTCCCTAAGTCATACAAAGAAAGTTTTTTCAACTTTATTATTTACTTATTTTAGTGCCCTAATTTTTAAATAGAAGTATGTAAAGTAGTCCATATTTACAATCTGATTATTTTAATCCTACTATCCTACTTACCCATATTATAATAAATGTGAAAGTTTGAGAGGATGTATGGAAGTTTGTAACTTTTTTACGTAAATAATACTGAATTCATTTTGAAGAAATTTAGCACATAGCTTCACCATGATCTGGGATAAGATATAGGGTTATTATTATCCAGGAAAAATCCGCGGGAAATGCGCTAGTTTTAATGAAACCTATACTGCTATTAGGTTTATTACTTTAAAGTTCAAACGCACTTTGAGTCTTCAGTCTCGAGTCGTTTATACTCGTATTATGTTCTCAAAGACTAGAACATCTAATTTTAAATTGAACATTTAATTGTCACTGATCTGAACATCCTTTAATACAACTTTGTGAACATACTAGTAGTTGGATGACAGAATTAAGAGAAGTAATTAGCAGTCGGAACGCTGGCTATAAATAGTCAAGTTAACCTTTATTTCTCAGTTTTTCTGGAATTAGTTTCAAATTGCATCTTGGGTCTTTACAAAATTACGCTAATTAAGGTAACTTTGTAAGCTTGTCGGGATATTATAAAATGTATCAGCCGGTAAAAAATTCACCTCTGAAATCATAATTTTTCTCTTGCATTGTTATGAGACCTTAACATTGAATTTATACTTCACTTCACCAGTTCACATCAACAATCAAGATTGTGTGACGTTTGTGTCAATCAAATCAAGTCAACCTAATTGAAATTCATAATCGTGTAACGCGCTACCGTCAAGCGATAGTTATTGTAATTGGTTTAATTTATTAGTAATTTACTTATTGAATTAAGTATCGCACGCATAATTAACCTTGAAATTATACAATAATTTCAATAATATTTGTCTAATAAAAAAACTGTTACGTCTAATTTTAAAATCTAAGTTTCTTACCGTAATAATAGTTCAGTGATATCAATTTTTTTTTATCGAATGTACATCTATATTATGGTTGATTAATATACTGTATAAAGATCATTAAAATAATCATTTTTTTTAAGTTTTATTAAATGGAATTAAGTTTCTCCTCGTGCATTATAAAATTAAAGTTTTTTTTTTAAATTCAGTTACTGAAACAGCCACATCTTAGAAAATTGGTTACCAAACACAATATATTAAATAGATGCTTTAAAATTAATTTTAATAGTTATAATATAATTATGTTATAATAATCTTACCAGTTTGTACATTTTGAAGAGAGGAGGGGTTGGCTTGTTGAAGTGAAGAAGGGAGATATGGGAACGAATGTGTTTAGGGACGGCTAAGTCGAGGCTTTTATAGTAGTTGGCACTTAGCTCGCCAAATCCGTCTAACCCTACCTCTAGCATAGGCCTAGGTCATTTATGATAACTTCTCTAGTTACTGTGTATGGACAGCAAAATAATGTCAGCGAAAACCATACTTTTATTATTTCATCACCTATTTTATTTACCGATACTGAATTATAACAATACATATCAAACATTGATTTATATCAAGTTCCTTTCAATTGGGGACAATAATACATTTTATTAACCTATTGACAAAACCTCGTTCTACAAGTAACGAAAATGGAAAAACAATCTTGTCCTAAAATTCCACATTCACTTTCAAATTAGTTCGAATACCCGAGGTTTTTTATGTCAACAGTCGTCAAAGCAAAAGGGCCTGAATAAAGTAAGTAAAGTAGCACAGATGCTGACGACCACTTAAGACCTCTTTTCAAGAATCGTAACGTAATGAAAGAAATTATGTAAATATGTAATAATGAATCTAGAAGACTCCTTGGAATTTAAAGGACAATAATTCGTATTGCTATTGTAAAATTAAACAATACTAAATACAGTATAAATAAAAAAAATGGTTCGGTACATGATTAAAAATTATTTTTGAAATCATGGTAATATATCGTGTATTAATATAATAGTGTATATATAAAACATAGAAACCTTACGATAATTATACTCAGATAAGTAATCTATTAATTGAACGATAGACGCATGTCAGTGTAATTAAAGGCGTTATGAATATGAATATGACGTATATTCGTAACTAAACTGTAGACAATTTCTGAGTATATTTCAAAAGCTGATTTACACCTTTCAAAACAACTGCATTCCGGAGTAACCTGCGAGCTTACCTAAAGCTCTTGAAAACAGCATTAGCAACAAGAGACAGGAATTACATCATTGTCATTTGAACAAAATATAGTGGGTGACACGTCTTTGTTTATAACTTTTAATTATGTAGAAAGCATTGAAACTTTAAGTACCTGCTTAAATAAAGTCCATATTATATATTTAGTCATGGACGATACCCAAAAAAAATACAATTTGTAAAAAAGCTTTGGATTTCCGAAAATGTATTAATATTATTGCGGTACTTATATGATATACTTAGTTAATAAATCTTCTGGATTGTGTCATAATTTTATTATTGTATATCACATACTAAAGTTTTCCATAACACTATGCAATGCAATTAAAATTATTTTATAAAAACTAACATCATCGGTTTGTATAATTTTTATCTCCAGTCATTGCGGATTTTATACATTCTACTAGGATACGGGTACTCACGATACTTCGTCTAGGTATGTCAGAGACATAGGCAGAGACAGAGTCTCATTATATATTTGATTCGTATGAATATTGTATCAAGTATCTTTGGCAGGTTTCATTTTATGGAATCTTTTATGGACTTTATTTATATCAGGCGCCACTTCTTGGAAGAGTGTATTGTATCCGACAATGAAACGTATATAATGGTTACATTGCTCTCATTTACAAAAGTATAACCCCAATACATCTTATATTATTTACGTGATTCAGCGAGTTCCTCGTTTTATTTATGGCCAGCAACGTACCCATGATTCCTTTGGTGTTTAAAATATCATGGCGACGGGGACGATTCTCTTACTGATGGTTTGTCTTTAACGTTGATTATTTACTTAGATATTAAAAAGTTATTAATTAAAAATATTAAAAATAAATATGAAGTGAAAACAAAAATATTATTGTTCTTTTTTGACAAACAGTACATATCTACGTACTAAAGACACTTGGTTTAATAACTGTATCATAATTTTTATTCCTGACATACGAGTACATACTGAACTAAGACAGAGTAGTTTTGATGCTTTAACTTTTAATTTAACGGAACTGAGGTTACTTCAAACGAATGTACCTATCATTACCTATTATAAAAATTCAATATTTTTGTATCTTTTAAAAAAATGTTCCTATCTTTATGGAATCGAACAGATAGTTTCTTCATCACAAATTGAAAATCAAAAATAAAATTATTCTGCATAATTAGTTCAAATTAAATTCATTCAGCAGTATTCATTGGTTATCCTTTATCAAATAACAATAAAAATTAAAAACCACAACTAAATAAAAAAAAACTTTTAACGGTTTAGACGTAATCACGCCTTGCAAGTGGGTCAAATAATGCATAAAATTATAGATTTTGCAAGTACCAAAGTTTTAGTAAAATGTTAGAGTTTTTCTAAATACCAAGTTTTTAACAAAGTCGAAGGGGATCAAGGTACCTTTTTCCAACTATTCAATCCGCTACACACACTGTTAGCCTACTTAAATTTGATTTCTTCAAGCCTACATGAAAACAGTCAAGTTTTATCGTTACATAGGATATTTGAAGAAATATGGACTATTGATACAGGGTACTTAAAGACAGAGATAAATCTCTATACTTCAATAAATTAATGCGATGTTAAAATTAGCTCCCTTAGCGAATTAAGCGCTCTATTGTGAAATGATTGACAATATTTGAGTAGTTCAAAGACCTCTCTCATTGATTTTATTCCATAAATAGCCATCTGCCCGATGGGACTTATCTGCTCCCATGTACGTAGTAGGTAAAGAGCGATATAATTTTACTGAAGTTATATAAATAAATACTCATTGGATTTAACTGTAATGTCCGCCACAAGTCGACTTTTCAATTCGCTAGTGACGTGACACTACAGTCGATATCAAAGAAATTTTGATAAGCAACATACTGTTAAATTGAAAAATAAATCTTTTGTTTTCACGATGTTTTATTAGTTACCTGTAACCATATAATTAATAGTAATATTGGTACTAGATAATATGAGGATAGGTTAATGAGAATTATTTCATTTTAAATGATGATCATACTCGTATTTAGATACGAGTTTACCGTGACACTAGTCATCTGTGCAACTGTCAATCATGCTTGTAAGTTGTTAAAATCCATTGATCACCTCAGACCAACATAAAACAAAAAAGTGCATGTATACCCATACATAGAGGATGAATCATAATCTATTTAGAATCTAATTAGTACTAATTTTCTACTACTATATAACTACTAATTTGTTTGATAGATGGAACATACATAGAATTAAACTTGGTATTTGTGATAATGTTGTCATTGTGCTGTTAAAGGATAATATAAAACCTAAGTAGTTATTCCAACAATGATTATATTCTAATGTAAAAATGAAATGTATTAAAACGACAGACTAAAAGCAGAGAGATATTTTGGTATGGCTAAACGAATATTGATAACATATAGGACGGTGGCTACGTGTCAATGTATTTGTATTACAAATAGAACGAAGTTATACAAGAATGAACATCTCTCGAAGGACGAGCTTCTTATAGGTTAATTATTTAGCGATATGAAATAACTTCATAGACAGATTTATCGACGTCACCCCTACATTGTTAAAGGACGCAGTTCAAGGAGTATTAAATAATATTTCGAGCTAACGGCCGGTCTTAATAATGTACTAACAGATGGAAGACTGCTATCCACAGTCTTCCATTTTTCAGACGCAAAAATTGACAAATATGACAGATAACATACTAATGGTAGCCCTATCCAGTCTTCCATCTGTTAGTACATTATTGAGACCGGCCGTAAGAATATAACATAACTACGATAATGGATTACCAGCGTTGGTCATTCGTTAATAAATATTATGGTATAAGCACAGACCTAAAAAAAAGACGGACGTAATCCCAACAACAAATTCAGTGAAGCACCCATAGTAATACAAACTCTCTATTCGTACAAGTTTTCAGTCAATTTTTCAGACGCAAAAATTGACAAATATGACAGATAACATACTAATGGTAGCCCTATTCACAGTCTTCCATCTGTTAGTACATTATTGAGACCGGCCGTTAGTGCGTTTTACCACCCAAAACTACACCGACGATTATCTTCAGGTTGTCAACTATACGCGGTCAGTAACACAACTGACATTAACATAGGCATCACTGATGCGTTGCCGGCCATGAAAGAAAAGAGAATGGAGAATAGAACTGGCTTGGCTCTCAAGATCTGACTTAAGGGGCTGCCGGCTGACATAAGCAAGAGGGTTGTAGTTATTATTTGATTTTTCGGGCCCGGGACAGGCGTCCCGGGGGCCACTGCGACCAGATATGATCTATTATAGCCGTAGGGTTGTAGTTAGCTGGGAGGCTCCACGAAACGGTTTATTTTGTCACGTAATATTTTGCACGCAGTTATTATTAGAACCATGAGCAATAGTCGACATTGCTGGTATAAATAGAGCGTCATAATCTCCTATAGTATCTGTTGTAACATTAGTCTGTGGCACGTATTATCTAGTAAGCAGGGCAGGGTTTCTATGACACCAATCTGCGGTCAGCTGACTTGTTATCATTTTGTGTGACTTGTAGTGACTAATGTCGCTTTAGCAGCTGAGCAGGCTGTGCCTTACCTCGTTCACTTATAGTTATCTTATAATATATTCGCAAGCCTTTATTAAAAGTTCCTTCATAACGATATTAATAAACACTAATAAATGACGCATCAACACTTCTATGTTACTTGTTATATACTAATTAAACCATCCCTAGACTTCGAAATTTATTTTCGAAGCTCATTTATTCCAATTATTCATTATAACTATTATTATTAATTAAAACTACTTTATTTCAACTATTATGTTGTTTGTTTGAAGTTATATGGAGACTGTAAGTTATTGTAATTGCTAAGACATATGGTAGCTTAAATCGCGTAAAGATCTGTGTCTCTTCTTAAATAAGTATTGACATTTGAATAAAGTTTAAAGTTGTATGAGAGTTTTATTCTCTATTGTAAATACATAATATGTTGGTATCGACTCTGCCTGCGAAGCGAGGGGTCCCGTGTTCGTTCCCGACCGAGATTGCCGTTGCCTAAAGCGCTAACAGACAGACCATGTCCAGACTTAAAAAATAGGGTAAATTTTATCCCGTTTGTACGTTCATGTGGGATGATTTGGACGTTTACATGTTTGTGAAACCACTGTTCCACATGCGAAGCCCCGGGTGGAATCTAGTGAATTTACATTTATTGAAGTTACTATAAGACTTTTTATATATTGAATTACAGGTACATGTTGTAATACTCTAAATGTACACAAACAAATTAAATGAAACATAATTAAGTACGTTTGATAATAAACTAAAGGAGCACTGGTCGCCCCCCGACCAGGTGGACTGATGACCTAAAGAAGACGGCGGAAGCCGCTGGATTCAGAGGGCCTATGTCCAGCAGTGGACTTTAAAAGGCTGTTAGATAGATAGAATAATAAACACAGTACGATTGGCTTTGGTAACCTCATACAGGTAGACAAATACCAACAACCGAAACTTTGTTTTACTTACTTGGTCCAATCAGGCGTCTTACACATATTTTTTTCCCTACCTACACCTTTAGATACCTTTCTAGTTAAATACACAACTCTATACATTATATCAGTTCATCCACATTGAAATAACTGCTATACTTTTGAAAACTATATCAATAACTACATATATAAATACGACCCTGTAGCCTAGTTGGTAGCTACCCTGCCTGGGAAGCGAGGGGTTCCAAATTCAAATTCAAATTCAAAATCATTTATTGCCAGAATGTATGTAGTTTTATATAGGTGGTACATGTCATAGAAGTCCAATACATTCAACCATGTATGGTATGCAATAGTAAATTATAAAATAATTATTGAATTACTTAACTTATTAAATTACTTTTAAAATTATTAGAATTAACAATGTTGTACACTACAATTTTCCTATTAAATTATTTATTAAATCATTCAAAATCATTGGAATCATCAAATTTGGATTAATATCAATAAATATGTAAATTTCAACAAATGTCAATAATTTTTTATGTAAATTTATGAATGTCAAAGTTTTAATAATATAATTTACGATGTCAAAAGATTTAAAAAATGACGAAATAATAAAATAAAAAAATAAAATAAATTACAAATTACAAATTACAGAAATAATAATGGTAAATAATAATGGTCAATAAATAAGTTATAAAATTTGCATTATTGCAGCTTCCTCTGCATATAGGTCATATATTCCTTAATGTCATAAAAACAATTTTCCGCGAGCCAATACGTAACTTTATTTTTAAAAGTATTTATGGTGTTTCGTTTGTAAAGCTCTAGTCGACATTTTGGTATACATAGTTTAAATTTGTTTCTGCTTGAGTTGGCTTTTTTTTTCGAAGTATTGTGGATGTTTTTTGACAAAAATACAGAGGTCTCTAATATACATACAAACCAGTGGCAAAATACGATATTTTTTAAAGAGTAGTTTGCAGCTTTCCGTGCTATTGGCCCCTGAAATGGCTCTTACGCATTTTTTTTGGATTCGAAATGCCTTTATAATATCGACACAGTTTCCCCACAACAAAAGACCGTACGACAGTACTGATGACACGTATCCGTGGTATGCACTTAGTGCTGCTTCAGTGGACACCGACAGCCTGAGTCTTGTTATCGCAAAGACAAACTTATTGAGCTTATCGCATACATAGTCAACGTGTGACAGTGTCCAGTTGCAGTGTTTGTCGAGTAATATTCCTAGGAACTTAGTGTGATTGACTTCTTCTATTTCAGTGTGGTCATACATTATATTGAGTTTAATGGGTTTTTTATTATAAGTTTTAAATTGAATTAATTTAGTTTTTCCTATGTTTATTTTTAAATTATTATTTTTAAGCCATGTAATTATTTTGTCTAAAGTCTTATTAATTTCGTTTGCATATGCGATTTTGTCTTTATTTTTTATAACAACTGTTGTGTCATCAGCGAATAGGATTGTTTTATGTTCAGTAACGTTTGGAAGGTCATTTATGTACATAAGGAAAAGAAATGGTCCTAAAACACTGCCTTGAGGGACTCCGAATTTATTTATCAGTAACTCAGATTTGTTCTTATGTCTAATGCCGTCTATTACTTTTGCTATTTCAACATATTGTTTTCGGTCTGTGAGATAACTTTTTAGCCACTTTTTTTTTTTCCGGGTTCGATTCCCGGATGGGCCAGATATTTTCGTAACAGATAAATATTTGTACTCGGGATATGGGTGTTATTGTGATGTGTTATATGTGTCGTCCATACCATCCGCGATACAGGTTAAAACCTACTGCGTGGGTATGAGTGTGAAAGCTCTTTTTTAAATCTATTGTGTCCAGAGATTTAGAAAGATTCTTTTTTATCTGACTACGTACGTGTTCTACTTTTCTGGATAAAAGGTACTTTGTACTCTTCTCTGTGCTCTTGTCAATATGTATGCAAAAGGCGTGAAGCCATAATAAACAAACAAACAAACACACTTTTGCATTTATAGTTATTAAGGATTAACGCATTAAGCCACCTGCAATACTGCTGCAGATACCATAGGCAATTGCTAAAGCCTTCATAGGGTATAATTATATCTGTGATATTTGCTCAGACTAGGCAATAAATTCTATTATTAGTTACTTTGGGATAAACATGCGCTATTTCATATCCCTCTATTTCGGTTCAGAGTTGACATTTAATATTTATAGGTACTTATGAATTCAAAATTATTGGATTTAATTAATTCTAGCGTAGGTAGTTCGGAAGGTATGTTTGCCAACCACATGTACTATACTTTCAATTGATCATTGTCTATAAGTAGGGACGTAAAGGTTTGCGTTTTATTTTATAACTATCAACTGCTCGCGGCTATGCTTATAAAATAAAAGTAATGTCCTTGCCGAAATAGGGCAAATTAAAGGAAAAACCGGCAAAGTGGATATCAGGCCACCCGCAATGTAGAGTTCCAAAGTTTTTCGACTATTACTGAATAACTACCTAAGTACGTACTAAACCAACCATGGTAGTTCCTTTTAATTCATCATATTATTTATATTACTACCGTGCATTTTTTCACATGTTCACACCACAGCTTTCACCATATCACGCAAGTTTTATCACATAAGTTCATACCACACTAGATTCACCATGCTTGCTTATCACAAAAATGCATTGTCATCAGAACTAAAGCTATTTATATAATTTCAACTCCTTAGGATAATTAGAGAAGTAGGGCTAATTAGCCTTGCAAGATTTGACCCAATCAAAAAATAGGGCAAGTTACATAAATAAAATCGTTTAAAATTAAACCTCGCTTAATTGATCCCTTGCCCCAAAAACTTCGATTTTTTTTCCGATTTATTAAGGTGGTTTTTGAGAAATCAATTACACAAGTATTATGTGCAAGAATTTACCGTTAATCACATTATAATCATTAAGATTTGTTTCATAAATGCTATTGATTATATTCAAAAGTAATTTTGTGTGATAAAGTAAGTGACCAGTGCTTCTTAATATTCAGTTTTTATCGCATGTATGGAGATGTAAAAAAGAAGTAATTAAATTATTTTATATAACCTTTATATTACATTTGCTAATTACAAAATTATTACAGAAGATTTGAGCAAGTCACTAGACAATGATATACCAAATTCTTATAAGTAGTAAGGGGAGGAGAAGTATCTAGCGGAAACGTAGGGCGAAGCAAAGTAGGGGGAAGCGACGTAGGGGGAAGTGGCGACAACGGGTGCGGGTGCGGCAGCAACAAGAGGCGCGGGGGCAACGACAGGTGCGGCAACAGCATGGTTGACTGCGTGAGCGGAGTAGGAGCTGGCGTACGGAGCTACTGCGTACGCTGCAGGGACCGCAGGCGCGACTAATGCTGCAGGCGCAGCAACTGGTAATACTCCAGCATTTGCTGCTACGGCGAGAGTGAGGACTACCTGGAAGAATAATGCAGGATGTTATAATCATACCGTCATTTAACGTTTGGTTACGCAATGCTCGTAGCCATATTTGTTTTATGCTGTATTTATGGTATATATTATGTGACCTGACTATAGAGTATTGAAACTGAATGCTGCAAAGTGTATTTGTTTTGATTTGATAGTCGATTTGCATTCGTTAGTATTTTTGTAATGTTATTATTAGATTGTAATAAGTGAAATCTAAAGTCACTTACAACGAATTTGGCAATCATTTTGCTTGGGTTGGTGACTGCTCGCGTATTGACACTAGAGGATACGATGGACTGTGTCCTCTCAGGGATTCCGACATGTTATATACCAATTGACGATTCCATTGAGCAACAAGACGGGCAGCGAATACAAGTAACTAACTAATGCAGGACGTTGCGGTTGCGAGCAATTTTTCACCCAGACTTCGGTGACGAACGATGCATTCTAATTTCGACCCTGTGCACACAAATTTCACTGCATGTTATATAACAGCCGAAAGCGAATATTCGTTGAATGAATTTGATTAATCGATGAAGAAACTGATCGATATTCAATAATAATATTATGTGTTGCCGATCGGTTATGACTAAAGTATGTTTAGAAAAAGGAATATCTGAATAACTCTTACAAATACAAAATATGTTTATTTGTAAATACAAAGAAATTGGTTAATTTACGGCTTCCTATTTAGCTGGCTTCTTCTGTGTTTATTTTAGTTTTGATATTGACAGTGATTATTTTGAAAAAGATTAGTATTAAATAATCATTAAATTAATTAATTGATAAAATTTTGTACAGTAAATTCCAGGATACAAAATTTAACTCCTCTCTCAAAGTTGACTGTAATTAATGTTGTTCATGGTTTTATTTAACCTGTAGGAATCAAGTACTAATTTCTCTAAAGAGTCATTACTGTTGTGCTAGAAAAAACATGCCAACTAGCATAGATTTTGTGAAGACAAAATCAGAGGAATTATTTTCGTGCGCTGGTTTTTTTAATATTAATTTTATTTATTCTTTAATAAGATAAAGGTAGATAAAGTTATTTAACTACATGTATCATTGAATAGAATAAGGCCAAGTTATAAAATTCCAAATAGAGTACCTATATCTGAGCCTATATCATAATATATTATCTTTTTTTGAAATTTTCAATTCAATTTCAGTCTACTAATGTAATTGGAGTGTAAGAGTATGTCTGTAATGAGTATTAAAATTAAAACGTGGAGTGTACAATGTGTGCGATACATCGGTAAAATAAATCACCTTATATTTTTTATTTTGAAGAAGAGAGAAAAAGAGACAATTATTGTTGAATTGAGTTAATTGAGCAAAATATACAAATTACACAATCCTTTATGATAGACAAGCAGATTTTTGACGCTTGCGCCCAAAAAAGCATCTTATAATAAAATATATTATTAGTTAATATTTCATATGAATGTATGAACATTAATACATAAAAATATAGAATAGATTTGAGTCAATATGTACATTAATTTTATTCGGTATTTTTGTGTTCAATCTCTTTACCAATTGATTGGCATTGTTTCAAACGCGCACGGTGCATATTAGCGCCCCAATTTGCATCGATTAGCTTCGATTTGTACGTAAACACGAATAACGATGATAAGATCGCAGCACTGCCGCGAACTACCAATGAGATGTTACGCGTAAGTTAAATTGTTGAAAGAAAAGGGGGCATTGCAGGATATTGTAAATTGGATATTGTGAATAAAAGTGCAAATTAAAATGTTCTCAAATGAACTAGTCATTTTTATTTAGATTTATCAGTACCTAATAAGCAAAACAAAAGCAAAGCAACAACCCATAATTTTATTGTCCCACTGCTGGGCTCAGGGTCTCCTCTCATAATGTATTAGGCTATACGTAGTCTACCACGCTGGCCAAGTGCGGATTGGTAGACTTCATACACCTTTGAGAACTTTATGGAAAACTCTCCGGTGTGCAGGTTTCCTCACGATGTTTTCCTTCACCGAAGCACTATAACGCACATAATATTTGAAAATTAGAGGTGCGTGCCAGGATTTGAACTCGGGTTTTTCGTTCGGGAGACCAACCATCTAACCGCTAAGCTATCACTGCTCAGTACCTAATAAAGAGTGAGATATAGTTACTCGTAAGATTAGTAGTAGTGTAAAATTACCATCAATTCATAGGCCTAATCTTAAAGTGGAATTGTCTTTCAGAAAATGTTTTAAACTTATGAGAAAAAATAAATTCAAAGCCAAAGGGAAAAGCCAAAGCCTATTCGTTCTATTCAATTTAGTACATTTGGATTTTAGGGATTAATTTTAAGTAGGTACCTACGTATGGAAAAAAGAGAGATAAATAATAATTTTGTAGTAAAGCGAATAGGTAGGTACTTTAATGACTACACAATCTCGTGAAAATACTATAGTGAACATTTGTTAGTATTGATTCATCACTATGATAATTACATGATAATTTGATAATTGTAATTATCAAACTAATTAATCTCTATCAATTTATAAAATTCGTTTTAATAATAACACGATCACAAACGAATCTTATTTTGAAGTCATATTATTTATTTAAACTTAGTATGTGCTTGAATTCAAGTCTCACGAGACCTACTCTGGATTAAACTGAGGTCAGAATTAGCATGGATATCCTTTTGCAATTGCACACTGCACATCAGCAAAAAAATTTCACAACAAAGAAGTTTCCCAACATGCTCCATTTCTCCGCACGCGCCTCGACGAATCCCAAATGACCGTCCGCAATTTGTCAAATGTTTATTTTGTCGTACGTAATCTGAATCACAATAAACGACGTATAAAAGGCTTTACTTTTTTACTCTTCGGCACACATCACATCCTCTTTTCAACAGGAAAGGTCCACTATTCAAGCAAAATGTTCTCTTTCAAATCTGTACGTATAACCTTAGCTGTACATTAGTTCATTAAACTTGTTTTTGTTTTGTTTAAAGTTATTAATACAAATTTATTAATTACAGATCGTACTCATCGCTGCAGCAGTCATCATCGGTGCCGAGGCCAGCGCAGTTCCAGCACCATTGGTAGCACCGGCACAAGTCGGATACGCTCATGCTGTGCCGCAAAACATTCCACCATACGCAGCTCAGATAAACGTGCAGACTAGAGCACTGAGCCCTCTTGTTGCTGCACCTGTTGCCGCACCTCTTGCTGCACCAGTTGCTGCACCTCTCGCCGCTGCACACTTTGCAGGGCCAGTAGCATCACCTCTAATTGCCCCTGGACCTTACGCCGCTCCTTACGGCACTCCTTATGCACCTTCTTACGCCGCTTCTTACGCCGCAGCTCCTTACTTCGGGGCTCCAGTACCTTTCGCCGCGGCTCCATACTCTTTACCTGCCTCTGGATACGCTGCGCCCTTCCCTTACGCTGCCTCCCCCTTAATTAGATCACCATTTGGCGTCGCACCAGCGTTTGTACGTTAGATTTGAAGAAAACTAATAGACCTTCCTCTATAAAAGACTTGTTAGTTATAAGTGTATTTTGTACAGATGTTTATTTGAAATATAATGTGTTAAAAAATCATGTGTTAAATTTCTTGTACTGATGATTATTTTTCTACAAAATATCAATCGTCACTTTAATAGTGCGTGTTGCTTATAATTTGTTACACATAATACTTAATAGCTCTATGCCTATGATGGCATCAAAGTTGCCTTACGCTTTAGTACAACTCTAAAAACTGAATTTTATATCATTATACCCACGATTTATTTACACGGTACACTTTAACGGTTTTAAAAACATTTTGGAAAACATGCAGTTAATTTTTTTACCAAATTTTGTACAACTATTTAATTTCTTGTCTATTACACTTGCTAAATGCAGATGAGCAATAAATAAGTAATGCTACACACTCATACTATTTAGCATAAAGCAATATTCATGTAGCAATTTGAACTATTTATTAATTTATTTTTATTTATCCATTTGTTTTCAGGCAACTAAGGCCCATAGATAAAATACACACATAAAAATATTACAAATTATTACATACAAGTTAGTACAAAATAAAATAAAATGATACAATATAAAAACTTACAACTATAGGTATACAAATACTATACATAAATAGTATACATATATTTAAAAAATATTATACATACATACCTATAAATATATTAAAGAAAACTGCTTGATCTGACTAGGCCTTAGAAGCAAATTTCTCAAGTATTCGTTTTGACGCGGTCACAGATTTCAAATAAATTTAAAATATGTATCTACATATCGTGGTAGAAAAATGTTAACCTTTTACTCATGAAACCTCTTAGAAACGCGGCATACTCTACTGAAGCGACCTTTTCTTCAACCCTTAGTGGGGCACTCCGTTCCCGTGAGTATTGGTTTAGTTACTTTAACCACATTTTTAAACCCTGACGCAAAAAGAGATGTTATAAGTTTGCCGCGTCTGTGTCTGTGTATTTGTCCTGGACGGATGGACCGATTTTGATTCGGTTTTTGTTTGAAATGTTTGTTAGCTATAATTGGTAAAAACAAAACTGTCGTAATTTTTTTATGAAATTAAGAATTATTAATATGTATACTAAAGAATACCATCATCATTCATCATCATAATTGCAACGTTTTATTGTCCCACTGCTGTGTTCGGGTCTCCTCACGCAATGTGAGGAGTATAGGCCATAGTACCCTTGGTTGGTGTGGATTGGCAACTCAGGCACCCGCACTCGGAAGACCAAGTTTCAAACATAACCTATGACAATTGACAGCTTAAATGCCTATGACATTACTATAAATAAATAAATAAAATTTGCCAAATTTATGCCACATGAGGTACAAGTTACAACATAATTATTACGCTTTATTTATTATTCGTGTAAAATTAGCATCAATATCAATTATTATAGTCACTTATTATATACATTCTATTATTTTTCCTCGAGAATTTATAAAAGAGTTAATACTTACGTCTGTGTTATACATATTTAAAGCTAAGTTCATATTAAATGATATAAAATAAGATATAAATAGGGAACATAGTTACTTTGATGAATGTGTAAACACCCAAGCATTAGGAAATACGAATACACATAGAAGTGTGTTGCCCTCAAAACAATTTAGGTGTATAAATAAAAAATGTATATCAAGTTTGTATTTTTTTATTAAAACGAGTAACGAGTAAAAAACACAGTGTTACATAAATGCTAAAATAATGACTAAATTACAATATTCCTATCTAAAATTCAAAACAGACTAATTAATGTGCTAGTTTCATTTCCACGCTACTTGTTTGAAATGTTCGGCGGGCGCAGGGATAAACCTATTATATAAATGTAAATGGCTTGGTGCTGGAGCCAGTCTGGGGAAAGCAGCTGGTGCAGGAGCATACACTGGAGCAGCTGGAGCAAAGGCAGGGGCTGGAGCTGGGTAAACTGGGGCTTGAGCAACCGCCCTTACAATAGGGGAAAATGGTACCGTTTGTAAAGCAGGTACAAAGGGCGCTATCCTAGGAAGAATGGGATATGTTGGCGCTAGTTTAGGTAGAACTGGAAACGAAGGTGCAAGTGCGGGTAACGCAGGTGCAAACGCTGGTGCTGGGAACACTGGTGACGATAAAGGAGCCGGGAACAAAGGTGCAGGAACTGGGGCGGGTAAGGCATGAGCAAACGCTGGTGGGGGTAAGGCTGGAGCGGGGGCATGAAAGACTGGAGCAGGATAAGCCGGTGCTGCTAACGGCGCTGGTAACAATGGCGCTGGGGCAGGAGCAACCACTGTAGCGGCCGGCGCTACTGCATGAATTGATCGCACGGTGTTCGGAAAATTGAAGAACGGTGCATATCGCACAACCGGGTATGATTTGACTGCTGCGAAGTGGCCAAACCCGCTAGCTTCAGTGCTAGCTATGAGGACAACTGTAGAAACGACCTGTAAATAAAAAAAGGGTTAAGTAAAATTTCATTTATTCTTGCATGGCTAACCGTTTTGTTAACCAGTATGCATACACTGATGCACTAACTTGTAAATATGCAACTTACTAATTGTAACAGCGCCATGTTTTTGGATGACACACAACTTGATTGATCAAGTGTGTAGGGTGGAATATATCAATGTATTTGTCACAAGTCGTTATATAGTTCACACTGTTGCAAGCATTACGTCTATATTGGTCGACAGTAGTTTCACTTTCCTTTGACAGGACATGCGCATTCTGAATAAGGTGTCAACACGAACTTCATCGATTACCGAGTCGGTCACACACTTGACCGTCGATGGATAGATTATATAACTTAAGGAGGTTTATAGGTGATTAGGGACTCATTTGTAAACATTTAAATTACGATGGTTATATATTATAACGATGGTTAAGTAATGTTAATGTTTATATTAAAAAGCTTGAAAGATGGTAAATTTTAGGTATTTTATTACTTTTACTTTTATTTTAACCGCGAACATATTTTGCGTGTTTTGATCTACATATAGGGTGCCGCAAAAGTCATCACCCTACCGGAAGATCCTATAATTTATGCAAATGGCGGTAAATGTCAGTTCTATTGTGATATTTGTGAAGTAAACAGATACAAAACACACGTCAATAAGACATGAAACACTATACTTCTCAAGAATGCGGAGAAATCATAATAAATAATTCGTTTTGGTGATTTGCATTAGCCGTCAAGATTGCCCGATTTAACCGTTCTAGACTTCTTTTGTGTTCTTGGTGGGGTATACGAAAGTCTTTGTCAACAAGCCTCAGACTTTTGAAGCCCTCAAAGAGAATATTCGTCATAAATGCGGGAAAGTATCGCCGGAAGTTATGCCATTTTTATGAATCGGGCCTGCATGGTCCTCACTCCTCAATTCTAGCGGCCTAATGATAAAAACTGAGACATCAAATAAATACAATCCAATAGCAAAACTTAAGTTTTTTATTTATTAAAAAAAACAGTCAAAGAACATCAAGTGACAACTTTTTCGCCACATTGTATAAATGTTACGATTCCATGATAAATATAAGTGATTTCAGAGACGACCGTATCATATGCACACTGTTTTATCTTTAAATCTGTAGTGAGGGCGAAAAGGTTACGTTATTCGAGAAATAAAATTAAAACGAACTGAAATTTCCATTCGGGCCTTGTTTATTATGTAATAAGATTATGGTGTCGGGTCTAGGGACAAGTAACCAATAAGCCTCACCGCACCTTTTCTACTTTATTCTAAGTTTATATATTTAGAGTTATTTAAATTCCATTACGTAGAACTTGAAAAACCATATCATATATCATTCCTCAAATTATTTAATTCAAGTAATTTTTAACATTAAAATTAATAGTTATTTTTACAAAATTATGTATTTTACATCGTGCTTAATTTCGATACAGCATTGTTATAAGTATATTTATCTATATATATATTAATTTATTCCCTATTAAATGTGGTTGTTCACGTATACCTAACCAAAGAAATTTTTTCCTAAGGTACTTTTCCTTTTCCAATGACAAAATTAGAAAGACGATAGATACACGGATAGACCACAAAATATATTTTTCGATGATTAAGAATTATGTTCACGCCTCATTGACTTATTCTATAATAATACATTAATAAATTACCTTCTATAAAATACACAATCAGGGCGGATAGAATGAACATTTTGTGTTAATAACCAAAAATAATATACAATTGAATTTCGGCAAAGAAATTTATTTATAGCGTTTAAAGACTGAGCTGGACATTGTTATCCTTAAATTATTTTGGTAGCACAAAATTCGCCACACGAAACCTACTGATCTTATTATTTAATACCTTGGAGCGTAAATACAGATGTACTATTTAATCCTTTTTAGTTACATATTTTCTTTTTAGATAATCTCTTGCGTGGGATTTGCGCAATAATGAGATCACGATGTTTAAGGTGATTCTATTTTTGTTACAAAATTTTCAGACGTATAAAAATTAGATAATACGAGTAGATACTGATTTCAAAAATATGATAAGAAGATAGTTTAAATCAATGTATTAAACTGTTATTCTGTACTTATACACTATTATAAGCACTATTATGTCTTCTGTGCTTATACACACGATTACATTTTAATTTTGGGTTGGTATACTTATTATATAATAATTTATACAATGTAGTGTGTAATCATTGTTATTATTTTATACAAGAACTAATTAAATATAAGCTTTTAAGTTAACATATTTTATACTTTTTAACACCTTTGTTCGATGTTTGGTGTTTATCTAGTAGAACTAAGATGGATTGGTTCTAATAAATTAAGTGATAAGTAAAAAAATACTCGTCTAAGACGGTCATTATCTTAAAATATATAGAGACTATATTATTATGTAATGATTTAAATAAAAAAGTAAACCATTTGTAAAAGATCTTAATATTTACTTAATTTTAATATTTACTTATAACTATTACGTAATTTTAACGTGTTTATACTTATGACATTACTTAATTATTGACTTTCATTTTTTAGGTACTAAGAACTGCCACCTTGGACGAAATACGTGATACTCTGAAGTCCATGCACCCAGAAAAGACGCCAGGTCCCGAGCGTATCACCAATAAGGATGTCTAACGTCTTCCACCATTCCTGCTAGGTCTCTTCGTAGCTATTTTCAATGCTGTATTATGCAACTGTATCTTCTCACACGCATGGAAATAAACAGAGGTGATAGCCATTCCAGTAAACCCTTCAAGCCGAAACCACCGCACTAGGCGAATGGTCGTTCGCATCCCCTATTTCTCGAAAAGGGTGAGCTAGTCCTCTTTTTTCATAAAAATAGGCTTCTCGGCTGGGCCTTTCCAAGCTCGACCCTCTATCAGCATGAGGCTGCTAGGGCTAACAGCAACTGGCCATTCGAAAAAAAAATTGAAAGCATGTTAATTTTTGTACCATAATTATAAAGGCACAAATCCCGATTCAATGCGATTAAATGTAGTGTGTATCCTTTGAACCGCCGATGCAAAAAGAAGGGACAAGGGTATTATGAGTGGGTTGTTGTAAACTCGTCACATAGTAAATTCATCACTGACGTGTCTATCTGTGTATAAGTGTATCAGTGTTTAAGTGTGTCAGTGTGTTTGTCTATCTGTGGCATTGTTGCTTCTTTTTCAATTTTGATGCGGTTTTTTTGATCGAAAGTGTTGTCTGTTGACATGGTTTTTAGCTATATCTGGTGAAAATAAGTTAGTGTCGGGATATTTTTTTTTAATTATATTTAATGTTAAGCACTCAATAACAACTTAAGTATCGTTTAAGTTCAATAAAAAACCAATGCAATTCAACAATTGTTTATTTATTTACATATAGTACATTTGTTAAGGAATTGTGCTATCAGTCTTGTTTTATTTAAGGGCAACGATAGGAGCCGATGGGGCAAAGTAAGGCGATGCGAAGTATGGAGAAGCGTAACGAGCGAAGGCCGGCGCGGCCACATAGGGAGAGGCAGGTGCTACTAATGGGGCAGGGGCAGCTGCATAAGCAGCGGCAGGGGCTACTAGGGGAGCAGGGGCAGCCACGTAAGGTGCGGCGGGGGCTACTAAGGGTGCGGCGGGTGCTACGATCCTAGCAGCGGGGGCGTAGTATGGAGCTGGAGCGGCAATCAGAGGAGCAGAAGCTACTAGCCCATTGTAGTTTCTTGAAACATATTGGGAGCTTGTAGCTGTGACGAATGGTGCAGGTGCTGCAACGAGAGGTGCTGGCGCTGCTACCAGGGCTGCAGGGGCAACGCTAGGCTTAGCTGTAGCTAGGGCGATGCTAGCGAGGAATACAACCTGAAAATGTAATTATATCAATTCAGTATTTGAATATAGCAAATGAGTTTAAAGTTCGCAGATTACATTTATAAACCTAGAAGCTTTAAGAAACTATTTTTAGAACCAACCTTAGCGAACATTTTGTTTGTTTGAGATGTTCCGATGAACAGAGGGTCTGGGGGTGATGTGTATGTTTTGGATA
The DNA here is from genome assembly GCA_951805285.1 of Thymelicus acteon. Taxonomy (NCBI): domain Eukaryota; kingdom Metazoa; phylum Arthropoda; class Insecta; order Lepidoptera; family Hesperiidae; genus Thymelicus; species Thymelicus acteon. The sequence goes on along the minus strand of OX638225.1, from coordinate 9,456,512 downwards.
CATTAGCTACCTTTTATACAATGGCAAGATTCACCTTGTCTGGCGTTTCATCACTGGTATTGCACGCACTCGTTGTGCTGGACACGCAATGAGGACGCGTATCATTGCTATTGCGACAACAAAGCTGGACTGACTGATAACACGTTTAAACCAGTTCACAGTTTGAAAGACAGCTACGCCATGCTTTTTGCTTTATAAATTACGAGTATATCATTGATGATAACTTTAATAATTTGGTAATATTAATAATAAAACCCCAGGTATAATAAAATTATGAGCCCGGAATGAAAAGAAAAATTATTTAAAAGGTAAAGGAATATTTTTTAAATAACTTTCAACGAATTTCTACTAAAATAGTAACAATTCAATAGTTTAAAAATTAATACACGGTTTATACTGTCAGTGTAACTACTGAAGAAAAACATGTTTCTGTGGTGTTATCCGTTAAGGAGCTCCCTCACCTGGAGCCAAACCTGTGTGTACTATCAGAATCATGCTTTTAAAAAACTAGCTGACCCGGCGAACTTCGTATCGCCTAACAAACTATTTTTTTTTCTAAAATAAACAGCCTGAGTTACTCCTTGTTACATCAGCTATCTGCCAGTGAAAGTCCAATCAAAATCGGTTCAGCCATTTCACAGATTAGCTGGAACAAACAGACAGACAGACAGACAAAAACTGTAAAAAGTGTTGTTTTGGTATATGTACCGTGTATACATCCAAGTGCACTTAGTAAAAAGCGGTTATTTTAATATTACAAACAGACACTCCAATTTTATTTATTGGTATAGATATAGATGTATTGTCATCAGAACTAAAGCATTTCATGTCCTTAGGATAAAAGGAAGTAGGTCTAATTAAGATTGCAAGATTTGACCCACACAAACAGGTTAACGCTTCCCGCCCACGTCAGTCTTTTTGTAGGACTGATAATCGGGCCGATTTTTTCTTCCATATTATTTCTGACCGACTTTTTGACCGACTATTGCTATCAGTACGTTCTATTTTTCTCCTACAAAAAAGCGGTCACCGATTATCGGACGTGGGCGGGAAGCGTAAAAGCTAAATAAAACCGTTTAAAAATAGACGGAGTTGCTAAGTAATGCTGATAAATATCTGAAGGGAAAAGTGCTCTCTATTACTTTGGAACTGATTCAGGTAAAATAAAATAGGTTACTTCCTTCATCTTTATTTATTTAGTGGTTTCTTATGTAACACAGCAATTATTATTCTGGATGATGTAATATTTAACGAATAAAAATTGTAACATCTAATTAATATTTAGTATCTCACGCGAAATTAGAATATGACGATCACTGAGCTGAAATAAGTAATTAACTCATATAACTACTAGGTATTACATATTCAAATTATACTACCTTTGAAGATGAATCATAATATTCCAAATTCATTTTTCTATGATAAACAAAAACATTCCTAGTACTTAAATCCTTTTACTTGGAATGAATGGAAAACTTCTACATATTTAGATTTTTTATAGCCTAAAGGGCTAACTAAAAGGCAATCGGGTCACATCCATACAGATAAATAAAATAGGAGTGTCTGTTTGTAATATTAAAATAACCGCTTTTTATTAAGTGCATTTGGATGTATACACGGTACATATACCAAAACAACATTTTTTACAATTTTTGTCTTGTAGTCTGTCTATCTGTCTATTTGTTCCGGCTAATCTCTGAATTGGCTGGACCGATTTTGACAGGACTTTCACTAGCAGATAGCTGATGTAACAAGGAGTAACTTAGGCTACTTTAATTTTAGAAAAAAAAAATAGTTTGTTACGAAGTTCGAATACGAAGTTCGCCGTGTCAGCTAGTGTTGGTATATAGTCATTATAGCCACAATCACCTCCGGCCTCGGATAATACCTGAAGAGCTGCGAATACCACACCACCATATGAAAGCGCTCCGGAAATACCAAAGAAGTAATCATTCCGCTATATGTATGTTCGCAACAATAATGGTCATGAAATAAAACTGGGCAAGTGCGTGTCAGGCCACGAGCTATTACTTATCGGCTATTACTTATTAACCGACTTCAATAATCTAATAACCGACTTCAAAGTCTCAAAAACTACTTTTCAGATCTCGTTCAAATTTATGTGGGACCACATGACAAGCACCTGCTTTCGATTAAAAAAAGAATAATCGAAATCGGTTGGCGTGATATTGAGTTATTCGTCAATTTGTCGCGCACATTTTAACACAAATTTACGACTTATGTGGTTTTCTCATGGATACCATTGTCAGATCTCAATAAAATTTATGTAGGACCACATGACAGCCACCAGCTTTCGATTGATGATTCTTTTTTAATCGAAAGCTGGTGGCTGTCATATGGTCCCATATAAATTTTATTGAGATCTGACAATAGCATCCATGATAAAACCATATAAGTCTTAAATTTGTATTAAGTAAAGCGAAATATTTCGCAAACGGACCCCTAATTCCAAAAATGGTCTTACTAGGCCCATACTATTTTTAAAAACTTTTTCAAAAAAGAAAGAAAGAAAGAAAGAAAGAAAGATAAAAATGTTTATTTCATCTAAATTTTGTACAGCAATAAATTACAGCCAAAAACAATACAACACTAGACGTAAGATAATAGGTGAAAAAGGTTCACGCTCAGCATAATGTTCGCGGAAAAACCACGGCCGCTAGTTTTCAAAGTGACCCTCAAATTGTGCAGTTCAGATAATTGAGGGTTATACGCTTAACATTATAACCGACTCACTAATAAAATATCTTCATATAACTACTTAATTTAAATAACTCTATTGCTATACATACTACCACGAATACACGAACTATTTGTTACACGTATACATGTGTGTGTGTGTGTGTGTCGGTAAGTGTGTAAGTTTTTATAAATTTATATTGCACTTGTGTCATGTAGAGCTTCCTGCCTTTGTCAATATTTTATTTTGCGATTTTGGAATTTTAATAAACATGTATACCATCATACATTGGTTGGTGCTGGTGCACCAACACGTGTTTAGCCCCGAAACGGAGCATCATCAGGGTAAGTTGACTCTACGATGGTTAGTCGCAAAGTGCAAGTCGTGTTGTTGCTGGTATGTATGTTCGGATATACTTTTAATTATTGTAGTGCATCTTTTCGTTGTGGGAGGCAGGAAGGTGCTCCCAGAGTACAATGTCAAGTCTCAATTTATAACAGATAGGTCTGATTTATATTTAAACGCCACGTGATAAAACGAAAGCGGAACAAAGCTACTATTACTAGCTATCAGTAAAACAAATGTAAAGCGTTTTATTTGTTACAGTAAATTTCTTACAGTAAATTAATTATAACTGAATATTTTGTTTTATGACATAATTTTACAATCATTTTACCAAATGTGTGACTTCGATTTCGAAATAAAAAATATTGTAAAAATTATCGTAATAGGTTATTGTGGCATTTTTTGAGACTTTTAAATAATTCACTTATCATAAAACTTCTCTCAGTTTCCATTATATTTTGTAGATAGTACTGATTGGTACTGATTTTATAATGTTGGTAGGTTTTTAACCTCCTCTTATTACCAAAAACTTACAAATGCGTCTTTAAAAGGTCTTTATGGGTCAATTTCAACAAACACGAATTTTGCCTAATTACAGTGGCGAATTTAAATTTGCTGTTTCTGATAAATTTTTTTGGCTTAAATAATAGGTAAATATTAGTACTACTTAATCAAATACTAGAGATCGAAAAATTTTTGTTAGTTCATGAGATATTTCCATTTGAAATTATCAAATGCCACCGAAATTATTAAAGGACCACCGGAATTAAAATCCGAGCCACCGAAATTGATTAAATTTAAACCTGCTGTTTCTAATACATTTTATTTGGCATAAATAATTTGTAAATAGCAGTAATAATTAGTCACATAGTAGAGATCGAAAAAAAATTTATTAGTTCCGGAGATATTTTGAATTTACACTATCAAATGCCACCAAAATTAGGACCACTGGAATTAGAATCTGATCCACCGAAATTGATTATGCCAATGAGAAATAATAAAGGCAAGATCATATCGCTCACCTAGTAATACAACGGCACATCTAAATTTGTCATATTTTACAGAAGCGAATTTCACAAATTATATAAAAATGTTTAAAATTAATTTATGGGTTCTTCTTACGTTTTTTACAGATTGTATGGGTTTGGTTACTAGTATAGACATTAATAAATATTTATCACTATGTAGATTATGCACTTTTAAACACGTATATCATATAAACTCAATTTCGCATTTTTTGCAGATGTTCCATTATATTACTAGGTGAGCGATATTTTAATACTTTAAAGATACATTTTGAAGAGTAGGAGTCTAGATGAACGGACTCCTTTAAGCGGTGATTAGACACGCTTGTGTTTCTGTGGCCTATTAGACCAGTGCCGATAGCTTCAAAAACGGTAAAAAGTGAAAAAAAAATTATAGTAGGATGAAACCCATTGCAAAAGGAAGAGGATATAACAAAAATTAAAGGAAAAATAATTTACGGGGGATCTGAGGTTGGGAGGGGGGAGGGGGGGGTTTAAGGGTAAAAAATGGTTTATCTCGATTTCCAGCAACACTACAAGTCCTATGGAAAAAGTTAAATGGCAAAGTCGTAGGTAATAAAAAGATCTACAACTTTTGTATTTACACTTTTTTACATAACCTCGAAATTTATGTGAAAAATTCAAATAACCAAGTTTTTGGTACCTAATTTTCAATCGAAAATTCTCACGTCAGAATATCTACTTTTTTAAAAAATCGGTGAGATTTTTGTTCGTTGTAATCTCTACTTTCTAATGGTATATAAAAAACTATAAACTACTAACTACTACTACTACTAACTATAAACTACTATGGTAAATGTTCTCCGAAAATGCAATAAAACGACAACTATTTTCGCATGTTTTTTGCAATCTTTATGTTTTATGGATTTGTAATTTTTTTTGTCTAACAAAATAACATGGAATCTTACGTTTTTCGATTAATTAAAGTGTAAATATTAATAAATAACTCAAAATTGTACACAGTGATTGACAAAAAAAAATTAAAAACTCGAATCCGAATTTTTTTTGTGAAAATAGTTGTCATTTCATTTTCACCAAATTTCGTGAAAAAATTTTTTTTTTGTAAAAGATGGAAATAAAAACCAAAAACTTGGTTATTTTAATTTTTCACATTAATTTTGAGGTAATGTATAAAAAGGGTAAATAAAAAAGCTGTAGATCTTTTTATTACTTACAACATTTAGTCCAGTGCCGATAATTTTTGAAACAAAAAAAAATTATAGTAGAATGAAACCTATTGCAAAAGAAAGAGAATATAACGAAGATTATAGGAAAAATAAATTACGGGCGATCTGAGGTTGGGAAGGGGGGGGAGGAGGGGTTTAATGGAAAAAATGGTTTATCTCGATTTCCGGAAAAACTACAAGTCCTATTGAAAAAAGTTGAATGGCAAAGTTGTAGGTAATAAAAACATTCGTATTTACACTTTTTTACATAACCTCAAAATTTATGTGAAAAATTCAAAAAACCACGTTTTTGGTTTTTTATTTTTATCTTTTACAAAAAATTTTTTTGTTTCACAAAATTTGGTGAAAACTTACCTTTGTATGTCCTTGACATACTGTAATTTTTTTGATCCAAAAATATATTTTTTTTCACCTTATTTTGACCTTATATCGAAAAAGCACCCTTATTTTCAGTCGAAAAATCTCACGTCAAAAAATCTGATTTTTTTAAAAATTGGGAAGTCTTTTTGTTCGTTGGAATCTCTACTTTCTAATGGTATATAAAAAACTATACACTATCATGGTAAATGTTCTCAGAAAATGCAATGAAACGACAACTATTTTCGCATATTTTTTGCAATTTCATATGCAATCAATGGAATCCGAATTTTTTTTGCGAAAATAGTTGTCGTTTCATTGCATTTTCTGAGAACATTTACCATAGTAGTGTATAGTTTTTATATACCATTAGAAAGTAGAGATTCTAACGAACAAAAATACTACCTAATTTTAAAAAAAATCTGATTTTTTGACGTGAGATTTTTCGACTGAAAATAAGGGTGCTTTTTCGATAGAAGGTCGAAATAAGGTGAAAAAAAATATATTTTTGAATCAAAAAAATTACAGTATGTCAAGGACATACAAAGGTAAGTTTTCACCAAATTTCGTGAAACAATTTTTTTTTTGTAAAAGATAAAAATAAAAAACCAAAAACGTGGTTTTTTGAATTTTTCACATAAATTTTGAGGTTATGTAAAAAAGTGTAAATACAAAAGTTGTAGATCTTTTTATTACCTACAACTTTGCCATCCAATCCATTTCTGGGCTGGCCACATAGTTCGAAGGACCGATAACCGTTGGGGAAGAAAGGTCCTCGAATGGAGACCACGCCTCGGTAAAAGGAGCACAGGACGCCCCCCGACCAGGTGGACCGACGACCTGAAGAAGACAGCGGGTATCCGCTGGATTCAGAAGGCTCAGGACCGGTCTGAGTGGCATAGATTAGGGGAGGCCTATGTCCAGCAGTGGACCTCAAAGGGCTGATGGATGGATGGATGGATGATGGATGATAATTTTCTTCCACTTTTTACCGTTTTTAGAGCTATCAGCACTGGACTAATTGCTATTTAACTTTTTTCTATAGGACTTGTAGTTTTGCCGGAAATTGAGATAAACTATTTTTTACCCTTGAACCCCCCCTCCCTCACCTTCCGACCTCAGATCGCCCGTAAATTATTTTTCCTTTAATTTTCGTTATATTCTCTTCCTTTTGCAATGGGTTTCATCCTACGATTATTTTTTTTCGTTTCAAAAATTATCGGCACTGGTCTATACACGTCCTTATGCGCTTTAGTTTGCCACCGGAGCCACCGAGATTAGGCCACCGGACTTAGAATTAGAGTCAAAACTTGAATTTAAAAAAAAACCGTTACTCACAGGTTAACTTTCATTTCACAATTATGGCTGAAAACCTTTAATGGAAGCCTCCAAAAAATTTCTTGATAATCTGCTTTGTACTTTTACTAATATACATGACATCGGAATTGGATGATTTTGTATTCCTGCGCCACCGTAGTGAGTACTTACGTGTTTGACAGGAAAGTTACGCAGCAAGTCGGTTATCCTAACACGCAGTTTGCAAGAGCACAACTGAACGGTGCGGGGAGAGCCAGTAAGGTGTCTTCCAAATCGTGTTGTAGCAAGTTATGAAGTATACAAAATGCGCCACCGGTATTGCTTTTTTTTGTAGGACATTTTTAAAAGATGTTTTAAGAGCTGTTGTACTATCTTAAATTGCTCCGTAAATATATATTAGTTGTGTTATCTAATGTATTTCTAAAAAACATTCCTTTTCAATTAAATTTATTTACCAAAAAAAAAAAAAATTAATAAAATATGTAAATAAATGGAGTTCGGACAGTACACCGGAATTAGATTTTAGGTCTTAGATATTTTTTTATTAAGAATCTATGTATTAAATACCTCTGAATACTTTACTATCGTGTAGATCACTATTTAAACTACCTATATAAAATTATGCATAATTGTAGTTTACCTCCACACATTAATTTTCAACCTCGCCGTCTCAAAAATGCACTTGGGAAATTCACCCTTATAACTTGCGTCAGCCAAGAAAAACATCGTGAGAGAGATAAGGTTCAGAAAAAAAAAATGTCAATTTGTGTTCATCCATCCATCCATCACCCTTTAAAAGCCCACTGACGGACATAGGTCTCCCCTGACCCTTGCCAATATGATCTGTTCTGAGCCTTCTTAATCCATGGATACCCAGTTACCCGATCTACCTGCCTTGGGGGCGTCCCTTGCTCCTTTTACCGAGGCGTGGTAAAAATTTGTGTTTAAATACACTATTAATTCCTCTCTTCATGCGCATATCTGTTTAGCCTAATGGTAAGCTGGTTGAGAATGCATTATTAAGCATAAAGCTCGCCGTTTGTACTGTGCTTATCTATTGTGGTCAATTAAGTCTGAATGAATAAATAAAACTAAGTGATGTCAAAAAGTATAAATATTTTTATTGTATTTACATTGTGTACATCTTAGTAGTGATATAATTAACAAGTGAATCCTATGAGGTAATTTGTTATGAATACTTTGGTATCGTTATATCCTTGGCGGTTTAGTCATTGGCCTGTTGAATGGCCTGAAAGTAGTTGGTTCGCGTTCTCTAGGATCACTCACCCTTAAAGCGTTTTGAGGGTAACGTGGTCCTGAACTTCTCGACCATGGTTTGTGCGCAACCAAGCGATTAGGAACTCTCATACTATGTACTCTTATAGGTCGGATAATAATTTTGGTTTTCTTTGGTATATAGGTATGGTAGTGAACATGTTTTAGGGTCTTTACATGAGCGTGAGCGATATGGTCGTGAGAATGGATGTGCTCGTGACTTATCATGGGCGGTGGTGCGATATAGGTCAGCGGAACTGGAACAACTTCCACCGTTGTCTTCAATTTAAGCGGTCTTTGAGGTTGTGGCTGAGGTGGAAGTAACGCAGGACCAGTCTGTGGCCTTGGCAGTTGCTGCGTTGGACGCGGTTGGAACATCGGTTGTACTGGAGGTGACAGATATTGTCTAAAATTCACATTCTCGTTCGAAGGCAACGCGAAACTATTGTCGTTGTTTGAAGGCAGAGGAGCAGCTTCCAAATTCTTCTCCGTAGTTGTCTGGATGGTAGTAGATTGTTGGGTTGTTGATTCTCTATTTGGGTTTTCTGACGGCACGTTGAATGTCGGTGAAGGAATAAATCCTAATGGGGGTAGTCCGAATGGATATGGTGGTAGTAGTATAGTGGCGACTGGTGCCGCCTGAGCCGTAGCAATTGCTATGGCGATATTCGGGTCACCAGGAAATGGTTGAGGGGGGTTCGTCGGGAACACTGGCGTGATCGTAGTTTTTGCGTCTACCACGACTGGTGGTGGGGCCGGAGCGACAGGGATTGCTGGTTGCAGGGCAGGTGCTGCCACAAGACGGTTGAATGTCCTTTCAAAGTACTGAGAACTGGCTGCAGTAACTACTGGCGCTACGCCCGCCGGGGCGACTGGATGGAATTCCGAGCTTTGGACATATCCGCATATTGCCCATAACAATATTACCTGAAAAAATAAGAAAAGGTAAATGAAAGTTACAAATTGTACCTCACACGGAAATGAATTTTAAATGATTAAGAGAATTAATGATTTGGTATACCGTTGCAACTAGCATGGCTGAATGGTCCCCTCGCGTGACCGCTTATGAAATTGCAATGCGGCAGTTCCAAATTGGTACCCTTGCTTTTATAAAGGTGTAACAAATTTTGCATCGTGGTGAGGCAATGTTGTAGTGTAGCGGAATACCTAATGGGTCTATGGTAAGGACGCGGACCTTGATGGCTACAAAAATCGTATTGAAAATACGGCGAAGGAATAATAATCGCTAGATGTGGTCAGTGCGAAAGTAACGTGAATACTCTTTTAACATTATTATGTCAGCTAACTGCTTGTTTCTAAGTCCTTTATTATACCAGTAGCCCTTTTCTGGCAAAATGTTTATATCTTTAGTAGGCTCGGTTCTTCTCTAAGAAGTGGATCAAGACTATTATAACCACGTGAGGTCTGGTTGACTTCATCCAGCATTATGAAGAACTGTACAGTATACAGGTTTTTTTAGTATTATTTGGTTTTATCATACTTACAACTTCTTAGAAGAGAAGAGTTGTGGTTACTACTAATATAACTTTACTAGCAACTCGCACCTTCTTTGCAAGGACAGAGCACATTCAGGCAAGCTATTTCGAATACTTCCGCATATTCCTCAGCTTATCCTAGGCTGATACGGATACTGGGTGAATACAGCATCACTGACGACATTATTTAATATAATATTTTAATTGTGTAATAATAACTACTTCTAATAAATACTTCTAATAAAGTCTTCTGAATTAAACTGTCACACATTCACATAATTTACGTAATTAAATATACGTAAGTATTATTTCGAGATGAGGGAGAGAGGTCAACTGAGACCTAATGAAAATGTCTCAATGTTATAATTTCCTATTCGTTACAAATATTTCAATCCCTTAGACGATGAACAAACTCTGTCTAATAATCTCAACGTGAACGCCCTTTACGAAAGGAAAGAAATTAATTTGCCCTGAGTTGAACTTTTCAACTAAAGTTAAACAAGTAAAAAATGTTTTTTATGTTCCGTGATCGTCATTTAATTGTTTTCAGGAATTTCAGGTTGTTTTTTTTTCATTTCCTTGAATAAAAGGTCTTTTAAAAGAGAAACGAAGTCGATTAGTTTTTAAGTTAATATTGTTATAACTTTCCTTTTATTTATATAATCATAGTTTCTTTTGTTTTTGTTCTGAAGTATAAAAATATTTAGTTCAATCCTCAATAAACATTATGCTAGTTTTTATGAAATAGAATCTACTAGGTCACTTGCTATTATTGGTAAATTACATTATATTATATGAAGTGAAGCTTGTAAAAGTTAAAAACAAACAAGTATTTACTACTAGTGTTTTAAGACTAAGGGTTGGTTGATCGTACATTTTTAATCGCAGCCTACTTTAACGTGTCAGTAAAAGTTAAATTTAACCGTCAAATCATAAGAAACTGTTGGGTCAAAACATAGCAGTGACTTATGCAACCCAGTTTCGTATTTGAAATAGGTTAAATAATTAATATAATATAATAGTTAAATTTAACTGACACGTTAAACTCAGTTGCGGTTAAAAATTTCCGAACAGCCGACCCTAAACAGATAAAAGAAAGTAAGTATTTTGTTCAGCAATAATATAACCACTTACAAACAACTTACCTACACAATTGCTACTGTTGCGGTGATATGGAATAAGATTTTGTCACATTATATGCACTACATATCTATCTACCTATACAATATCCCACACATGCAAGACAAGACGAAAATCATGTCGAATGTCCATGTCACACCCGTACCGGTTGTTGTTGACGGCGCTGCTCTCGAAGTTGTAGACGAATACATTTACCTGGGACAAGTAATCCAGATGGGTAAGTCAAACTTCGAGAAAGAAGTCACTCGTACTCGTAGAATCCTGGGATGGGCTGCGTTCGGAAAATTGCGTCATATCTTGTCGTCCAAAACACTACCTCAATGCCTGAAGTCGAAGGTATTCGAGCAGTATGTGTTGCCAGCGATGACATACGGATCCGAGATGTGGTGCTTTACAATACTATTGGCCTGATCCACAAGCTCAGAGTGGTGCAGCGGGCTATGGAGAAAGTTCTACGTGATCGCATCAGAAATGAGGAGATCCGTAGACAAACAAAGGGGTCCAAAATAGCTCAAAGAATTAGCCGACTGAAGTGGCCACATAGTTCGAAGGACCGATAACCGTTGGGGAGGAAAGGTCCTCGAAAGGCGCCCATTTCTCGGAAAAAGGAGCATAGGATGCCCCCCGATCTGAAGAAGACAGCGGACATCCATTGGATTCAGAAGGCCCATTACCGGTCAGAGTGGCGCAAATTAGGGGAGGCCTATGTCATATGTCATAATAAATGTAGATTAAGAAAAGAACTTGACTTAGAAAAAGTAGATTTAGTTATAATAGAAGATTATAAATAGGTAACTATAAAATGTTATGAAGGTTCCACGAGAATCGGCAATAATTTATAACTAATACTTATTGCATAGTTGCTAGTGTCGTCCTTGTTTCGTATGAGAAACTTTGCACGTTATGAAATGATGATCCGTAATAGGTGACACACGTGGAAGCATAGAATATGGAGTAGCACGAAGTAAACATGGCTATGACAGCTTGATTGAAAATCACAGCGCAAACTTCTCAGGAACTATTGCCAGATTATAAAATTTTCTTTTATAATGTACAAGCTGACGTTCATAGGTAAATATGATATAACTTTTTTCATGAATATTTAGTAAAATAAATTAGTAAACAATGACCAATAAGTTAGTAAACAATAATAAGATGGATACCTACTGCACGTTTCGGTTTATATCAGCAATCATGCTGGATTGCAACCCATGATTGTCCCACTGCTTAGATCTTCACAATGTACTACACTACTGTATGGTGGACATGGTGGTAACTTGAAAAAGTCGTTGAACTGTTTACATACTGCTATCGTTTAAAAGTAAAACTTGAAGTAATGCGTTTTGTTTCCAATATGATTTTGATAGAGTAATTCAATGTATGTGAAACTTTGCCAATATAAATCCGCAGGCATAGGATATAAAATAATAATAATTAGATTATGTTAATTACACATCGGAATAACGATTTCTTGATATCGGAAGTAGTTATATGCTCGGCAGCAGACATGTGGACTTCACTTCATTGTTCCATCATCATCATCATCATAGGTCTACATAAGCAATAATTGTTCTTTTAAACTGAGCAATAGGTATAATTATTGTGATAAGGTTTAAATTGTAAACCTATACTTAAGTACCCAATATATGTACCTAGATATTATTCTAATTTCTTAAATAATATCTACATTCAATTACCTAGTAACTAAATGAATGTGTAAATAAATAATTATATTAAATTACTTCTAAACCGTTTGATTTATAAACGAGTAGTTCCCTTTGTAGCATGCACCTCATACACTTGAGTGGCTTGATTTATAAATAATATGTTTGCCATTATACATCAGCAGGCACTTAGCCGCCGCACTATCACGAAATTCACATATTACAGTCCTAATTATGATTTTAATTATCATTGTAATTATAACAACCATAATATTGCTTACAAAGGGGTTACTTAATTTTAAAAGCCATACATTAACAAATACATAGACTATGTTATTGAATGAACATCGTTACACAATTTTAAGTAGGTAAATAGGTAAATCGTTGACGGAAGACGAAAAAACATTGACCCTAAGCATTGACGTGATTTTTCCCATATCAATAATTACATTTTATAATTATAAATTGGTAAGAGAAAAATTGCATTGGTACTGCCTAATAATTATTAAGTAAATGCAGTTTAGACTGTTTGGCCTGTTTTGACCAATTTCTGTCACGGTAATGCTTTTTATAGACATGATTGAAAAAAAAACAAAATCAATTTTAAAATGCACGTCTATTCATAATATCACAACACTGGTAGGGTTATAGGTTTAAACGGCAACGATAGGGGCGGGTGCAGCAACATAGGGGGCGTAGGGGGCAGCAACGTAGGGGGCAGCAGCATAGGGGGCCGCAGCAACATAGGGCGAAGCGACGTAGGCAGCCGGCGCGGCTACGTAGGCCGCGAGACCATTGTTGATGCGGTGGTAATACTGGGAGCTAGTGGCAGTGACTACCGGGGCTGGTGCGGCAATGATAGGCGCGCTCACTAACGCTGGCTTGGCTGCGGCGAGGACTACCAGAGCAGACAGGATCGCAATCTAGAAGATAAATCAATTATTAATACACATCATTAGTATGGCATTTGAAACTCTATCAATCCACGCAGAGTAAAGTATGCTCTAGCTAGGCCCCTCAGCTACGAGGCGAGACCCTTAAGGGTATTAATGGATTGAAGCCATTGTATGTTAGAAAAGTAACTTTCATTATAATCTCTAATTTTCATTTCAGTTTTATTTATTACAACTGATAAGGTGTACTTACAATCTTCATCATTGTGATGGTTTTTTTGTTTAGTTGTAAGGGATGAAGGAGCAAGTACAGGTATGATGCTAACAGTGCGTCTCAGTGGACATTTTATAGTATTCAGCGGAGATGTTTTGTAACCGGGCCAATCGTGGCGACGTCTCTGGCATTGGACGTGCGCGTGATTGGAATGAAGTCAGCTGTTTATTTCGCCACCTTCGTGGGATTTATCACTTGGCTACTTGGTGGACGTAAGCTTAAGATGCCTTTAATTTGTTTTTTTTATTTTAATTTTATATTTCGCATAGGTTTAAAGGTGTTGTAGATCTTCGCGGTGAAATAATTAATAGCAGTTACTATAACACTAGTTCGCCAGTCCATTTCTGGATAAATTAAATAAAGCAAAAAGTTACTGAGTCGAGTTCATTTTAATAACAACATAACATAAAAAAAGAACGGAAAAATTCTCCAAAATACATAAAAAACGAATACAGAGCCCTTTGTTGGTTGACACCTTTTCTCATAACTTTTCCTCTTTTCTCCAATTTCAGTCTACGTTTTTCATTGAAATGCCGTATTATTTTGTGCCATACATAAATGCATCGCTTATTGGTATGTAATTTATTGTAAACAATCTATTAACTCACGTTATATAAGGGTTTCGTTTATATTCTGTAACAATAATTTAAAGTGCAGAGTAGCTGAAACTGCTAGCTGGGCCTTTCATCTGAGGGTCGACCTAGTGAGTTCTATTCAACCTTCAATAGAAATAGAATTATACTCGTATCTGCGGTAACGGAATCGTTGTCACTTCGAAGTATTTACTTATTAATAAACTGCTAGAATACTTGCTATTTTATCTATTAACCAGTACCAGCCAAACAATACATGACTTAGTATATCATCTAACATCATTGCAATGGATGTTATAAGTAATTATTTAATAAAAAAGCGGCCAAATGCGAGTCGGACTCACTCATGAAGGGTTCCGTAGCAGCAAGTAACACAATATAAAAGTTCTTGTAGTTCGTTGTAACTTTGATCAATATTTTTTGCGGTTTACGATTTATGACGTATTAAAAAAAAACTACTCACTAAATATCATTCAAACCAATTTTCGTTGGAAGTTTTCATGGTAATGTATATCATATATTTTTTTTAGTTTTATCATTCTCTTACTTTAGAAGTTACAGGGGGGGGGACACACATTTTACCACTTTGGAAGTGTCTCTCGCGCAAACTATTCAGTTTAGAAAAAAATGATGTTAGAAACCTCAATATCATTTTTGAAGACCTATCCATAGATACCCCACACGTATGGGTTTGATGAAAAAAACATTTTTGAGTTTCAGTTCTAAGTATGGGGAACCCCCAAAATTTAGTGTTTTTTTTCTATTTTTGTGTAAAAATCTTAATGCGGTTCACAGAATACATCTACTCACCAAGTTTCAACAGTATAGCTTTTATAGTTTCGGAAAAAAGTGGCTGTGACATACGGACGGACAGACAGACAGACAGACATGACGAATCTATAAGGGTTCCGTTTTTTGCCATTCGGCTACGGAACCCTAAAAAGCCGGAGAGTTTTGAATCGGGCTTACTAATACTTGCTTACGAATAGTATGTAAGTTTTTCGACTAAAAATTTTAAATCTCATTTTGTTTTCCTGTGAACTAACATAATTTAATTACTACTTCATTTCGAATTTTTATTAAAGGCTGTAAACCTTATAGGGTACATAAAGGATATCTAATAGAATAAATATACAAAACATAAAAATATAGTATAGAACTTTATTATGTACAAACTCAAATGAAAACAGAAATATCGTAGTTTGTGTTATTTATAACTGTGCGAAGTCTAGAAATTGCGAACGAGGGGCGTTCCGGTGGCAGATATACCGATAGTTCCGGTAACAGCGGGTGCAGCGACTACAGAACCAGTGGCGACGGGCGTGGATACAGCGAGGCGACCTGCGGAGACAGGCACGGACAGACCGATGGGACCAGCGGCAAACGGGCCGGTGATAAAAGCCCCAGGTGCAAGTGGTGCAGACAGACCAACAGGGTTGGTCGCAATGCTGGCGACGCCGGCAGGGCCGACCACGGCAGGCGTGGAGAAGGCCACGTTGCCGGCCGCCACAGCTGCGGAGAACCCGACGGGGCCAGGCACCACCGCCAAGCGGGTCACCGACCGCTTCCTCAACACGCGAGAACCATTGTCGAGGGCCTTGGCGATGAAGTGAGCGGAGCGGTCCAAGTTGACGTCCAATGTGTCCAGGGGTCTGCCGTCAGCGGCCAGGATGTTGGCGGGCTGGCCGGGAGCCAAGGAGAGGGGGCCGCGGTAGTTGTACAGAGGCTGCTGCAGCGGAAGAGAGTAGCCAAAGGAGAGTGCGGATGGGATGGCTGCGGGGGTGAAGTAACCGGGCGCTCTGGCAGCCGCCGCGGCCACCACACAGCACAGGACGACAAGTTTCATCATTGTTAGGGATTCTGTATGATCTGCTGCACTCCGAACACTGATGCCTACAGATGGTGACAGATACCTTTTATACTTGCATAATTTAATTATAGGCTATGATGGCAAATGCAGTACGGAAATTAGGTTTTTTGATTAGATTTTTTCTGGACTTATTAATAAAATACATAATAAACTGGCCAGATGCACGGTCGTGCGTGAAATACGTATTGATATGTAATTTATTCTCAATAATAATTTAATAATGTATCTTAGGCCCAATCTTATTATACTAACCGTTTATTAAAATCGCTTTTTATATGAACTGTTTGTAAATGTGGTACATATCTTGTTATAATAAATTATTAATAATTGATGTCAGAAATAACACAAACAAGCAATAATTGGGAGTTAGTGATCATTAGGTACTGTAACCATGTAAACCAGTAACAAACCAAAATTGTGAAATTTTGCAAAATTAATCTCATCAAAAACATAAATGTAAAATGAGAGCCAAGTTCAAAAAAAAACAATCGAGATCTAAAAAGTTACCAAGTTCTAAGTAGAAAATCCTAAAATTTTAGTCACAACATCTGGAAGTAGTTTAGGTTTTTGATCTTATGTATTGATTCAGTCACCAAAATGCGGGTTTTTAAACGTTACTATATCAATAACTGTTAAGCTACATTTATTAAATTTTTGAATTCTAAATAAGCTTTAATAAATGTGCCTTCCATGTACGAGTATGTAGGTTAAATAGATCTCGAAGGGGTTAAAAGTAGCTTGAAATAGTTCGTGTAATACTTATAACACATGGCGCTGCGTTATCAGTTCCCTTTTTGTGAACTTTGGCTGGACACGCTGCCACGTGTCTTAAGATAACCGACGTCAACGAAATGGCTTTCCACGAGAACTACTACTCGTATTATAATCGCTAAACAATATAAAATTCGAAATATGTATACCTATCTTTCACATTTGAAGAGTTTGCTCAATTCCTCGTGAATTTTGATAAAATATAAGACTAATCTAGAAGTCAAAAATAGGATGTCTACAATTTATTCGATCATTAACCTTTTGTACATACACGTTCCAATACAGAAAATGGTAAAACATTTTACCAAATCGGAAATTGCCAGGTTGGCAAATCAAATCAAAACTTCCTTGAAGACTTTACTGTTAGGAATATCATAAAAATGTGCGTTGAATGATGTGTTTCCAGAGTCAATGAACCCATAATAGAAGATATGAAAATATAATCCATACTAATATTTTAAATGTGAGTGTGTGTGTTTGTTTGTCCTTTCCTATTAAACTAGTGCAACGAGTTAATGTGACTGCGATCTTTCTCCTTTGCCCTGCCGGCGAAACATGGGTAACAGCTACTAAAAAGTTATAAACTACCATGAAGTTCGTAATTATTACTTGTTTATCCATATTAATTTATTTTCTCTTAATGTAAAGCGAATCCACAAATCCAAACTTGCAGTTCCTGTTCTTACGCAGTCGCACCTAAATCATTTCAAAATACTTTTAGCAAATCTAACGCTCACAAATAATAATTATGTAAGTACTGTGCGTAGTACAAACGGTAATTTACTTAATTAGTGCTGCTAGGTTGCCTGGAAGAAATAGCTACATAGCCGCCTGTTGTTTTGTACTTCTTATTATTTATCTGTTCTCCTTGCATGATTGTATAATCTGTGGTAAGCAAAAAAAGTTGTCTATCTATCTAATTAACAGTTTAAAAAGTTCAAAGCGCATTGTAATCGAAGTTCTACAATCCCGATTCAAAAACACCTGTCCAACTGTAACCGACGTATTACGCAATAAGGCTGAAAGCTACTAACACCTGCCCGCGACATCCTATTGTCACTCGCTACTAAACACTGCATGAAATCTTTACGTAATAAATATACGATTGTCCGTAATATGTTGGAATGACTGAAACAGATGTTTATATCCGATACGTAAATATATATTTGACTCTAGATTAGTCGAGATCATTATTACAAGGAACTCAGAAAAACTTAAAAATTATAAATGTAACTCATATTCATCTCAAAAATGTATAATTTAATTCTTGAATACATATTTATTAATATCAATAAATGGTTTTATTTAGCTTAGCTTTAGTTTGTGTGGGTGAAATCTTGCAAGCTTCCTCTTTTTCTCAGGAATTACAATTTTACATATTGCTTCAGTTTTGATGACAACACATTTTTTTATAAGCATGTCCTTTAGGCTTCCCGCCCACATCAGTCTTTTTGTAGGACCGATAATCGGGCCGATTTTTCCTGCCATATTATTTCTGACCGACTTTTTGTAGGACGTGTGCGTTGCACCATTGCTATCAGTACGTTCTATTTTTCTCCTACAAAAAAGCGGTCATCGATTATCGGACGTGGGCGGGAAGCCTTAGGCTTGACAGCTCGCTTACCATGTGTGCGTAATGTTGTAATTTTTGATTCGCGATGGTGTCAATGTCATGTCAAGATTTGTACGAATACAGAGTTGGTATTACTATGGGTGCTTCACTGAATTTGATCTTAGGATTACGTCCGTCTTTTTTTTACGTCCGTGATCTCTATATATAGTACATGGAGTTGGCAAGTATTAATAATATAACTATTTATTTATTAACGTTTACGAATACGGGATGTATGCATTCTAGGATTTCCAGTGTTGGTCTGTGGCCTGTACCATCAAGGCTGAATTTACTTTTTTCTTGGACATAAAGGTCTCTCCTTATTTAACCCAAATATCTGTGTAGTATGTAATAAATGTGTAAACAATTAAACCCTTACACTTGGATACACAAATAAAACAACACAAACACCTGCGATCTAAAACGATAACACATGTCTGCCCCGGACGGGAATCGAACCTTAGGCTCCTCTCTTCGCAGGCATGGTACCTACAAAAGGAGTCGTTTCATCTCCGCGTAGCTCATTGCAAGCAACCTATAACTGGACCTGAGTAATAATACCTGACCTACAAGCTATTAATACTCATGACAAATTTCATATAACAATACAAGGAATTAGGCTACAAATTCATTTCAGCGCTTGGTAGCCTAATTATAAACTGATGCAGACGTACTATTGCGTAAGATTTACAAACCGCGTCACCTAAAATGTATTGTATCTACTACAATGAAATCTTTTATGATAGATATCATATTTTATAAGTTTTTATGTGTAAATTCGTGCTCAGAAACGCTTACTTACTCGTATCCCGTAGGATTCCTTGTAACACGGATGGCATGGACAATACTATAAAACACGAGGATCACCCACGGCCCTAGAACAAACTCTAGCAAAAATTTTCACTGTGACTTCTTAACCCTAGTCGCAGGTCGTCACGTTGTGGCTACGACATCGCTGCGATATCGCCAGTATTATCAACGCTGTATTTGGACCAAAAATGTCCGTGTGGATAAAAGCTTAGCATTTCATGCAAATGTGCGGCCTAAACTCAAAAACAATTAATTCTTATTTAACGAGGCAGCTTAAGTTATTAAGTTAATTATGTAATTTTACTAATATTATAAGTTTGTTTGGGTGTTTGTTACTGTAGTGTATGTGCGATAGCATACATACACTGTCTCGTATGCCTCTGTATTAAATGGCAAACGTCACTGTCACTTACGAAATGGTTACGTACTCTGTGGTCACTGACATGGCGGAAGCCGAATGGCGGGTGCGTACAACAGTGAGCTGCTATAATAAAATACGTGGGCATTGTCGAGCAAGTGAAACTGTAATTATATTAATATACATCGGATCTCCTACAGTTACGCGCTGTCCTACGTGGGCGAATCAACGCGAACGCGAAGCGACGCGGCGCGACGCGAAAATAACAAACAGTCGAGATTTATTGAATGTCCTACGTGACCAAAAGCACGTATAGTGCGTTGCGGTGCGGCGCGATTTGATGCGAACGCGATCAGTGGGTTTGATATTTTCGCGCGAACTTCAGCGGCGCGGCGTATGTCAGTGGCGGTGAAGTGACAATTCGCGTGCACGTAGGACAGAGTCGCCGCATCGCACCGCATCGCACCGCATCGCACTGAATTCGCATCGGATCGCTTCGCGATCGCGTTCGCGTTGAGTCGCCCACGTAGGACACGGTGATACTCTTTCACGCAAAAAACTACTGAATGAATTTTCATGAAACTTAGATCATGGTTTGTGTAGTGTATGTGCGATAGCATATATACACTGTCTCGTGTGTCTCTGTATTAAATGGCAAACGTCAGTGTCACTTACGAAGTGGTTACATACTCAGAGTTGTGCGCTGGTGTCGCTAGATGACGCCTCGCTTGATGATCGAATGGAAGAGTCCATCGAGTCCATGTCGTGTGAACGGATACTTTCGGTTACCAACCCCAGCACGTGTAACGTAATACATACTAATCTCTATAAGGAAAACCTTTTAACCTGGCGCGTAGTTGCCGGCCAATATTGAATAGCACAATGTATCGAAGCCCGACAAACAATGCCATTGTAAAGCGATAACAACAAACTATTTCCATGACTTCCACGTGCATGTCGATTTACAAGGCTGTTTATCGTTGCCGCCTTTGAAACAAAAACGAAATCCTAAAAGCAGTTTTTGAAGTTATACTTCTTATGAGGCGTTTGGAAAAAATGATTAGAGTAAAACTTTTACGATGCGACAGCCAAAAAGCGACACGATGAACGTGCGTTCGTACTAAGCGCACATCACTCGCTAGGAGTTGTCTTGTTTCTGTGGGAAACGGGTTAGTCAGATGGTTCAGTAGCTCTAGACTATAATGAAATGACAACATTGCGAATCATACTGTCTTATACCTAATCCTAATAAAATAAAGAAGTCAATGAATCCTAACTAAAAAGTGTAAAATAAAAAAAATAAAAAAAACAAAAACCCGACTGCGTATAAAACTAAAAAGAAAAAACGAAGTTCAGTAGTTAAGAATATTGTTATTCAATAACTACACCATAGGATTAAAAGTCGGGACCCATTTAAATTTTACAGGGCTGCTTGAGAAAAAACAAGATTTGATTGATTGAAGAATGGGTCCCGTCTGTTAATCCTTCTATGGTGTAGTTGTTCAATATTAGTTTTAACAACATTCTAAATCACTGGCTTTTAGGGTTCCGAAGTAAAATCGGAACCCTTATACTTTCGTCATGTCCATCCGCCCGTCTTTCCGTTTGTCCGTCCGTCTGTCTGTCCGAAGCAAAGCGGCGAGATCCTTAGTGCTACGAAGCTATAATTTGGCATGGATATACATATTTATTAAAACTCCAGAATCATAGAATAAAATATTGAAAAAACATTTTCTTTCAGCCTACAGGTAACGTGCGGATATTTTTTTTTTCATCGCGTACCCTATAGTGTGGGGTATCGTTGAAAAGTTCTTTCAAAATTATTATAGGTCTTCTAAGACCATTTTTGGAGTTAGGGATCCGTTTGCGAAATATTTGGCTTTAAATTGTCCCCCCCCCCCCTGCTGGTATATTAGCTTATGTAGTTAGTGAGTAATAGTCGATAAACGTACTAATTGGGAACCTTACATTGCGCGTGGCCTGACACACATTTGCCAGGTTTTTTCTTTTTAGTTTTATACGCAGTCGGGTTTTTTGTTTTTTTTTTTTAATTTTTTTTTTTAAGTTAACCACGTATGAAATGTTCTCGTTCATCCTGAAATTTTCCCCTTCCTTACCATTGTTACCCATAAAATAATTATTGAAATTCCATAGTTATTATGGTTATTCAATAACATTCCTTTTACTTTGCACCATGATAATATGTTTCCAGTTCTCCTAACGTTCACATCAATATTCCAAAGTACTTCAACACTACGTGATCATCCGTTCTATTCTTATTGACAATTCCTTAATCTAAATATGACATGTCATTTCTCATATGCCAATCTCGGACAAGTATAGTCAAGACATCGAACAAGTTAGAATAAAGAGGTCCGTCCCTGGACCTTCACTGGAGATTCGTGGCCTCACCGACATATACAAAATTTTACTTTTAAGAGAAAAATAGCATATTTTTGGCTTGACGCAATAAACGTTGAAGCGTGTTAACTGTTTTTATCAAAAATATACGTATAAATAATATACAAGGCCTATTGTATTACTTATAATATGAATAAAGAGAAGATAGAATAAAGAGGTCCGTCCCTGGACCTTCACTGGAGATTCGTGGCCTCACCGACATATACAAAATTTTACTTTTAAGAGAAAAATAGCATATTTTTGGCTTGACGCAATAAACGTTGAAGCGTGTTAACTGTTTTTATCAAAAATATACGTATAAATAATATACAAGGCCTATTGTATTACTTATAATATGAAAATAAAATTCTGAACACCCCATATAAATGCCTACGATAATTGTTATAATTGTCAATGTCGTCTGAAGAAGAATCACTGAACTGAAATCATAGTTTCAATAGCTTGTATTATCAAATATGATTCACATTTCACAATATTCAAGGTTTTGAGATCTAATGTAATCACCTATTTGAATGTCGTGAATAAAGCCTTAACAAATAAATCGTAATTCGCTGTCATTATTATTTGAAGAGCCACTTTATTGGTTACGAGTAACCGCCCTCGCTTTGCTTCGGTTTTCTTATTTTTTTACACCTTATTGGAGTTTTATTAAGGATCCCTAATTTTTTTGAAAATATAATATAGCCTATGTTACTCGAGGATAGTATAGCTTCCCAACAGTGAAAGAATTTTTGAAATCGGTTCAGTAGTTTCGGAGCCTATTCAATGCAAACAAAAAATCAAATCTTTCCTCTTTATATATAAGTATAGATTACGTTAACAAGTGTAAAAAAGAAATACATAATATTATGCCACGTATAAAAACTTTATCATGAGACTTTAGTGAAGTCCTTACGCTGGTGTCGAATCGGTTGTTGTCATCATTGCACGTTGTCGTAAATTCTTATTAGTCCATCTTATTCTACATCCTCTCACTATAAATTTAATAAAATTTTGTGAAACACAATTTTCCTCGATGGTCACATTTTATTTCACAATAACATAGAAATTGAAAAGAGTAATTAATAAAACAGCAATTTGAAATAGGTACTTCGAAGCAATTGGATTCGAAGCAAAACAAGCGATATCATAAACTCTTTTCAATTTGTAAGGCAACGTGGTCTCGTGACTCTGTAGCGCGTGGATGTGATATAAGATTGTCGCTAAACGCGGGATGCTGTATTTAATGGTAAATAAGACTTATTACTTACATAAAGTTAGCATGCAATATTGTTTAATAATTGTGTAATAAGTTAATGTATTTCTGCAGTGTAAAAATTTTTTTATATGTAAGCAATTCCGCCGTGTTGGGGTTGCTAGAATACTAATGCTGTTAGCTTATCCCATGAGTGAGGAGTATCATAAGAGGCGACTAAATCCGGCGCGCTGGTGGTACGGCCCTTCGGACTGATTACATTGGTATTGATTCTAATAGGGCCTTAATGGTCAATGGAAATTGGTTCTAAGTAATTATCGTAAGTTAATGCTTGACGGCAATCCCAAGTGATGGTGAGTAGCGATGAAGTCCAGGAGGGTAGGTACCTACGTGGAATAACTTAGTAGAAGCGAACAATAGTCGTGGCCTATAAAATCATTGAAGTATAATGTACTGAAGTACTAGAACAGACATCGCAAACAAAATTTGTGTCGGGCCGGGAGGTTCTCTTTTCAAAATCGAGCCCTCGTTCTCTTTTCAAAATCGACAGAATCCACTGAAAACTGTAGCCAATTGGCATCAGTTCATTGCGCAAACATCGGTTTCGGGGGTCGGTTCTATACGCTAGTAATAATATAAAGACTATAATACATTCACATTTTGACGAGTGCAAAGTAAAAAGAGTTATAATTACAAAAAGCTACTTTTCAGGAGAGCGGATGAAAAGAAAAAAAATGCTCCCATTTTGTTATTTTTATACCAAGATTGTTGAAATTTTCATAACTACTTTATTTAATAAGGCATCATTATATATATTTCCTTTTGACTAATTGCGTTTACTATATGAGATATTGCAGTTGTCTGCATAAACCTACATTGTACTCCAAAATGTGGCAATTGTGTTAATTAACTGCCACTTACTTAGTCGTAAATATAGATTTAGGGAAGTATGGTTCAAAATTTTCAGTTAATACTAAAAATAAGTCATTTACTATTATAAAATGAAGTTATTGACTATAATAAATCTAAATCGGAACCTAATAGTTTCATCATGTCCGTCCGTCCGGATGTCCGAATAAAAACGCCGAGACCCTTAGGTAGTGCTAGATAGCTGTAATTTGGCATGAACGTCCATATTTATTAAAACTCCAGAATCATAAAATAAAATATTGAAAAACATAATTTTTCAGGGTACTTCCCTTACAAGATTACTTGTTACATTAGTGAGGATGAATTTTTGAAGTTATCTTCTTTAGGCGCGTTATGAAATAACTGGAAAAAATGATGAGAGTGAAATTTTAAGATTTGTGATTGTGACACAAAAGGTGATAAAAAACGTCGATTTTTTAACGCGCCTTTCAAACGCGCGTTTTGAAAAAATGATTATTATTATATTCATTATATTATTATTATTAATATTGTTTGAATATTGTTTTGTTATCGTTGAAAAGGTGTTTCAAAAATATTTGCGAAATATTTGGCTTCAAAGTGCTAATTTTGGTTAGAGTCAAGTGTCCCATCTGCCGGCTAAACGGTTGGAGTTGTACAAGTGAAAAAATTCTCAAAAATAAGTTTAGCATGAGTAATTAATGAGTAATAGTCGATAAATATAGTACATAATATAGTACATTGTAAAAATAGTACATTGCGCGTGGCCTGACACGCACATGTCCGGTTTTTAGGGTTCCGAAGAAAAATCGAAACCCTTACGGCCATATTAATAAACATAGACTAAAGCAAGAGTAACTTTAAAACTTGTCGTAAATAAGATTTAATTAAATTCAGTATTAATAAATATAGAGTAGCGAAGAAGTAAGCTACTCCGAGTCTAATCTCAGAATCAAAGTTAGTCCATGTCGCTACATAGTTTAGCGACTGATTAGGCGTGGACTAGGCGTGCATTGACGACATTGACGTTGACTTGACGCATATCAAGAGTACTTCGTTGTTCTAACTAAACGTCATTCACATTGATATTTTCTTTGACCTTTTCTTCTTCATCCCAGTTAACTGAGCGAGCACGTTTTTAGTTCATGTAAATCAATTTTAAATTTAACAAGTAACCATAGCATGAAACAAACTGCGAGGAGCGAAATTAGGCGCTTGAAATTGAAAGCTGATCACGTCGTTTGAAGTTGTCAATCCCAAAATATTGTTGTCACTGTCATTTTAATGCATGAAGTCATTCACTGACTCACTCTTTTTACTTTTAAATTACAAAGGTTGCCATATTTTACTCGTTGAAACCGGACTAAGAAATGTATTGTTAGTTCGACGTTACTCCATATTTATTAATAACATTGCAATTACGAAGTTATTACTTAGTTAATCCATAATTAACTAGTCCAAGTGTAGCTTCAGATGATGCTTGGATTAAGCGATTTTTATTAATAAGGGTGTTATAGTTTCGTTGTCATTTTTTTTCCTTTGCACTCATGGATTTGTGAATATCGCAGCTCTTATAACGTAATTTTACTTCGCACGACAAGTTTGCAGGTCGATGTTCTTTTGACATCCGCTTTAATTTATTTCCTTCAGATTGAGTATTTTTATATCGTGTTTCGTCAAGTTCAACGAACTTTACCACCCTTCATCGTAAAAAAGTTTTCCGTAATTCGATAAATATGGTAGATTGAATTATAAACAGGGCTCGAGCTAATCCAAGAAGTTTGAAAGGTAATTAACCTTTACATTGTAAGAAAAATATTTGAACTAGATCTTTCCATTTCAACGCTCTTCAATATAAAAAGTTATGAAATGAATTTTCATACTCGTATGAATGTTTTAAGTACATTGTGGGTAATTAGGTAACCCTTAAAATTATAAGGAAAATATTTGAACTAGGTAGATCCTTCCAAGTCAACGCTCTTCAGACTTCAATATAAAGTTACTAAATGAATTTTCATAATTGAGTTGTTCATTTAAAAAAAAATATATTTTTTTTAAATGTATTTTAAATCTTTAACACAAATTATATTAATTGGCATTGTTAAAAACGCTTAAAAACTATTTTTAATATTAATAATAATGAATGCAAAATTGATAAAAGTTCAAAAAGAATCACGTGACTACAAACGCGCCAGATTTGGTCGCCATGTTAGTGACGTCATTTTGTTAAAGCAATTACACAGCGTTAGAAGCTTCTACGTGAATTGAGTAAAAATATCCGGAATTTAGTGCAAAAAGATATTCATACCACGTAATTTTATTGTAAATTTAAATGTTAAATGATTTATTCTTTATTAAATATTATAATAAAACTCTCTATTGTTTGTACACACTAAATAAATTTAGATAAGGTTACACTGTTAACTGGTAAATCGTGTCTGGGAGAAATCAGGGCAGGGTGTTAGGGGTATAAATCAGGGTTGTATGATAAAATTATATTTCATTTATCATATAAGTACATACATATGATGACCCTATAGCCTAGTTGATAGAGATTCGATCCAGCCTGCGAAGTGAGGGTCCCAGGTTCAATTCCCGGCCATATGTAATAAAATGTGACAAATAATTATTTGTACTCGGGTCTTGGGTGTTATAGTGACGTGTTATTTGTGTTGACCATGCCACCCGCGACACAGGAAAACCTACTGCGGTGGTATGGGTCTGTACGCGCTTTATACACCAAGAAATACGCCAAGTTGGTCAATGATCACGACTTGTGTGGTGAATCGTTACCACTCCAGATCGCTAAGTCAAGGGTCCTGGTTTCGATTCGATGCGAGGTGGATGCTGCGAGATGGTTTGAATGATTAGTTTGTATTTCTGTTCTTGGTCTGAGTGTGTGTCCTTGTGTTGTCTATGGCACCCACGACACTGGGTATCCTAGTATGGGGCTATGAGTGTGAAGCGTTTATTTATTTATTTATTTATTTATGTACCTACTGGTTTTACAATGTTAACGATAATATTATCTAATATCTTCAAACACGGTTCCGTTTTACTCTACCTACCATTGTTCTACCACGTGTTCCACTTTGTAGCCCCAGGACCCATCATCAGATCCTCATTGAATTTGAGTAGGATCAACGTTGCAAAATTCCTAACCTAATAAAATAAAACCATGAGTTGTTTTATAAAAAAACGGGCATGTGCGTGTCAGGCCACTGGCAATGTAAGATTCCGAAGTAGTAAGTTTATCGACTATGACTCATACTTATGTTAACATAGCAGTGATAGTTTTCCTTGTAAATTCATCATATAAGTACCCTATTTTTGAGAATTTTTTCACTTGTCTAACTCCAACCGTTTAGTCAACAGTTGGGGGGGACACTTGACTGTAACCAAAATTAGCACTTTAAAGCCAAACATTTTGCAAACGGACCCCTAATTCCAAAAATGGTCTTACAACGGACGGACAGACGGACATGACGAAACTATAAGGATTCCGATTTTACTTCGGAACCCTAAAAAGGAATCTATGAACGAAAACTAAAATTTTACCTCTTATTCCTCGGGAAAAGGTCACAGGTACACATTTAACATTATCTTTGGGGTGTTTTTTTTTTTTGTAGTTTTCACACGTAATGGTACAAAACAAGCACGATAACTTTTAAGGTTTAGCATTTTTGATATATTTATCAATATATTGACGATAATATCAAGATTTTATCAGTTAAAAGACAAATCACAGTATCAGCTGTATGCTGCAATGAATAGCAATTAACAAAGTGACGTCACACGCGCGCTCGGTTCTATTCGGGAATTGTCGGCGTGTTTTCGGTACTGGATTCAAAAACGTATTTTTGATTTGATGTAACTTTTAAATTATAGCGAATAAAAAAAAACTAAAATAACTAATAATAAATAATAACGAATAAAAAAAAAAAAAAAAAAAAAAAAAAAAAAAAAAAAAAAAAAAAAAAAAAAAAAAAAAAAAAACTTTGTTATAAAACTTATATATGAACTTTCCATTTATAACAAAAAAAAATTTTAGGAAACAACTCAATTATTATGAATGTATTAAATACATTGTGTTTAAGTAATAATGTGCATATTCCTCTTTATCAGCTAAAAGTAGAGTTTAGAACGTAATAACAACGACAGTATTATAAAAATAATAGCTTGACACAGCATTTCACTAAACATGGTGTAAAATAAAAATGTAAAAAGTAAAAAAGTCGAATTTTGCTACGAGTACAAGTATTTCGGAATGTAGAGGACGTTAGATGGACGCTAACACCGTGTCCTACGTGGGCGACTCAACGCGAACGCGATCGCGAATCGATCCGATGCGAATTCAATGCGATGCGGTGCGATGCGGCGCGGCGGTGACTCTGTTTTACGTGCACGCGAATTGTCACTTCACACTGTTTGTTATTTTCGCGTCGCGCCACGTCGCTTCGCGTTCACGTTGATTCGCCCACGTAGGACAGCGCGTAAGCCGGATAACGTCCATTTATCCTTACTACTCGATTAGAATTATTGTCACGTGCGCGTATGTCCAGCCTTGCACAAGGTCCGGTAAGTACAATTTATAAGGTCAAGGTCTCGACAGCCCACCCGACCCAGTTTGAGTTTAAAAAGTAAAACAGGGATAAGATCTGCGTGAATATGTAAATAGGTGACAAATGAACAGACGAGCCGCCTGATGGTAAATCCCCGCACATGGACATTAAACATAAAAGACATTTGCTGCGTTGCCGGTCAAACAAGAAGGGACATAAGAAAATAGAAAGACTGGTTTTCAAATTCCCAGCCGGAATACGATACGTCGTTTGGTGGCCGAGACCAGTTAGGGCCGGTAGCATAACACTTGGTTTTAAAGTAAGGTTAACGTTACATATCGGTTAAAGTTACATTTAACCGCGGAAAGAAAAAACTGGGTTGCATCAATTAAACCTTGTTAAAATTTGACTAAAATTTAACCCTAACTATAACCGTCCAAATGCGATAGGTTAACGTCAAAGTTAACCTTGAAATTGACTTTATTTGACACTGACAGAGCTACTGAGCAGTTAACTCGTGGTCATTACATCTATGCATCTGTATACATTTCCGTTAATATTTTACTGAGTTCAAAAATGATGAAGTATTGTACGAACTTACAACCCCTTAGTTTTACGCCTTACAGGATGAATTTCGAGAAAACCGTGATGCTGTTATGTTTTGTGTATAACTATAAGCTTATACATAAATCACCCTTTTTACTTCAAAACTTACGAAGTTTCCATACTAACTTGCACCCCCTTAATTAACCCTTTGGGGGATGATTTTCCAAAAAATAACGCATTATTGTTAAATTTTATTTCTAGTCTTGAGCCAATAAATGTATACATTTTCATGTTTTTAACTTCAAAAATGACGAAGTAACGTACTTAGTTCCATCCCCTAAATTAACCCTTTAAGGGATGAATTTCCAAAAAAATGTGTTAAAATTAACTTCTGTTCATAACTATAAACTTAAAAAAATGTTCATGTTTATAACTCTAAAACTAACGTAGTTGGTTTATTACTAGTATGAAAGTGACTTTCAACCCCTTTTTTACCCCTTAGGGGATGCATTTCCAAAAATCCGATAGCTTATGACACTCACAAATATGTGGCTATTTATTATTAAAAGAGTTTTCAAAATCGATTCTGTATATCCAGAGATTACCCCCTATAACGTCACAAACTCACAAATTTTATCTCTTTAAAATATTAGTATAGATAGACTAATAACCGCCCACGCTTTGCTTCGGTTTTCGTATACATTTTTTATTTATTTATTGTATAGCCAATTTTACTCTTAAATTGATCGTGTAGTGTAAAACTTTCCTCTTTAAAATATTAGTTCAAAATTCAGATAATGTTTTAATTTGTTTCATAAAGAATTTTATTGACTTCGGAAAGTTAACATCAAATTAAAAAAAATGTTTAAAAAATACCTATCTTTAATTGATTATATTTAACAATTAGCTGACCTGGCGAACTTCGTATCGCCTAACAAACTATTTTTTTCTAAAATAAAAGTAGCCTAAGTTACTCCTTATTACATCAGCTATCCGCCAGTAAAGTCCCGTCAAATTTGGTCCAGCCGTTTCAGAGATTAACCGGAACAAACAGACAGACAGACAGACAGACAGACATACAGACAGACAGACACACAGACAGACAGACAAAAATTGTGAAAAATGTTGTTTTAGTAAATGTACCGTGTATACCTACATCCAAATGCACTTAGTAAAAAGCCGTTATTTTAATATTACAAACAGACACTCCAATTTTATTTATTTGTATAGAAGATGTATAGATAATAAAATGCCTGTTGTTGTATTGGACAACACGCCAGACTTTATTATCCAATATGAAAATAAATTTCGTAATAAAAAATACGAAATGTTTATTTTACTATAAACGAGCACATTATTTCTATGCATCGTAATAATTTTATCACGATAACACAAATTCCTGAGAAAAATATTAGCGAGGTGTTGATTTTCATATGAAAATACAAAATAACTTTTAGATACAATTTATACCAAATGTTTTGATCACATCTGTCTATTAAAATTAATAAAAGTAGACGGCTACCAATTTAACAAGTGAAGACATTTTTCTGAAAATCTGATGACATAAATTGAAAGCTGTATTGTGTAAAAATACGTTCTGAAAAACTAGCACTTGTACAGTAACCCTATTCAACATATTCCCAAAACCTCTTTCATTTGGAGGAATAATGCCGTAACAGACAAACAAAAACGCATATTAAGATCCCAAAAAAGTGAACACTTCTCTTTTAATATTTTCTCCGCTATATTTATTGAAAACGTATGTAATTTCAAAGAGTTTTTTAGGGTTCCGAAGTAAAATCGTAATTCTTATAGTTTCGTCACGTCTGTCTGTCCGTTATATTACATTTTAACCTATTTTTGAGATTATTTTACTTGTCCAACTCCAACCGGCGGCAGGAGGGGGGGGCCACTTGACTCTAACCAATATTAGTATTTTAACCCCTAAATCCAAAAATGGTGTTAGGAGACCCCATAATATTTTTGAAAGACCTTTTCAACAATACCCCGCACTATGGAGTACGCAACGATAAAAAAATCATCCTCACGTTACCTGTATTTGAATATGGCTATCATTAATCTACGTACAGTCTGGTAATCTTTAAAAAATTTCAACTAACTCATATTTTTCTTGATCTTTTTTTTGTTTTTTTTCTTTTCTTGGTTTTTTGTATATGTTACCGGCAAAACCCGATTTCAGGTTAAACTAGTTTGGCCTAGGCTAAACTAGTTTGGCGCGACACGATTAGGCAAAACTAGTTTGTCGTCAATAAGTTTGGCTTATGTTTAACTTACCACCAAATAAATCATTGTTAACCCAAAAGTAGTAAA
Source organism: Thymelicus acteon (assembly GCA_951805285.1). Lineage (NCBI taxonomy): Eukaryota > Metazoa > Arthropoda > Insecta > Lepidoptera > Hesperiidae > Thymelicus > Thymelicus acteon. The sequence continues at coordinate 9,424,863 of OX638225.1, read as the reverse complement.
TGATCACCAAAATTAAAACAGCATTTTAATGTAAAATTATAACCAAACATGGTAATTCATTTTTTGATTCACAAACAGGCTTCCGAACGTCTCCGGCGCTGCGGGAAGTGCATCCCCTCCGCCCTTGCGTAACAAACTGCAGGCACTCCATGCTCGCCTACGCAGCTTCGGCTTTTTGGTCGCCTGCGGCGACCAGCCTCAGCCGCTTCGGCTCACATGGTGCCTGCAGTTGGTTACAGCGGGCGGGGGCTGCTCTCCCTCCGCGCCTCCGGGGTTTACATTCACTCTAGGGGTAGGGCAGACTAGTACCACGTGGGGTCGGGGTTGACTAAGTCGGTTTTGTAACCATTTCGACCTACATCTGGAAATTAAAAGAATCCAAAAGAAACAATATATACGCGAGCAGTTAATTTGGTGATCATTTACTACATTTGGTGTTCGAATACAATGTAAAGTGCAGTCGTGACTAAAATAGCTGTAATATGAGGTTTAAAGCACAAAGATTTGTCGAATAAATATAAATCCGTAACAATTCGGTTCTAATCAGTTTTACACTGACGAGAAACTAGTTTTGCCTAATCGTGTCTCGCCAAACTAGTCTGGCCTAGGCCAAACTAGTTTAACCTGAAATCGGGTTTCGCCGGTAACATATATAATTATAAGCTAATTCTTGTGGAAGCCGTCGTTAGGTCCCCATTAATAAGCATTGTATACAGGGTGTCCCAGGGCCAAGTGACCGCCCGGCGTCTATGGATTATTTGGACAAAACTATCAACAAAAAACCAATAAAGTACAGGTCTAAACGGTTTGGTTTTATTTTTATTAGCTTTTTAATTTTTTTGGAAAAAAACCTGACTTGCTGCACTATTTTCGACATATTTTTTTATTTTTACATTTATTTTCATTCTGTTTTTTTCATTTACCAGTTGTTATCATAGTTTATCTATTCGAGGTATAAAATCTACCCAAAATTAAATAGAACATATTTTTAAAGACATTAACTGAAATTTTTTTGAAAAAAATTACCCTTTTTTATTTAATTTCGCTAAAAAGTTGAAAAAATGCCCTTTATATATTATTATTTTATCAATTATTATTAAACTACGTGATATTACCTATAAAATCTCATGAACATGTTTGTAGTTATCTAAATCTTTTACCGAACTACAAACTCTTGAAATATGCACCCTATTTTCGATAATAAGAAGGGTAGACTTTTAAAACCAGGCTAGTGGAACATTTAAGTGTCTTACTATCAAAAACACGTTTTGCCCTTTGATAGAATAATTTTAATTGTTTACCAAACAATTTAAAGTGGGTGGTATATAATTTTGGTGGTATATAATACCTTAGAATATTTTTGGATTTGATAATTTCAACTAAAATTTTGGAGTGTCTCAGACTCACACAAAATCGCTAAAAGAAGAATATAATTGATTCAATTGACGTCAACCATCCCAGTACTTTTTATAATAAGCACGACTTTGATTATTCAAACCATAGGGATAGTTATACAATAATAAAAATTGGTTAATTATCTTTATGATTTTGTATATTTTAAAATCGTTGTAATATACAAAAATAAGTTAAGTCTCTTGTTATAATGAGAGAAAATAGTAAAATTCCATGAAGAAAACTCTCCATTGCAGGCACTAAAGGCATCCTGTCTAATATATTGTTGGTATTTTCTACTCGTAATACCAGTAGGCAGTATTTCGTATTTCCGCTGCTGGTATTTTAATAAATTCTGTCTAATATTACCTAAGGAATTATATTTCACAGGAATAGTGCCTATATTTAGAGAAATGAAAACAAAAATTACCATTTACATAGATTGAAATTATTTTTTTGATAGTGTCACTGTAAGTAAAATATAAATATGAAAAAAATATAAATTAAAAACTTTTCAAAATATATGTGAGACTCTCGTCAATCTCATGAGATTACAAGAAACTTCCTTAATTATTTTAATAAGTTATAATCCCCTGGCCCAGGGCGGCAGGAATCAGATTTTTTATGGCCCAACGCCAGGCCCGGTTTAGTAAACCCTTCAGACTCCAAAAAGCAAAATCGATAAAGGAGAAGAATCTTAATTAGCATTAATACAAAGATATTTTTTAAATTATAAAATAGGTAAGTAAGAAGACCAAAGTAAGCGTAAAGAACTCACTTTTGACATTGGATCAATTCCCCACGTGCTGTCTAGTCGCTCGATGAATTTCTTCCATTGGGCGGAAATTGAGTTCAAGCGCATCCATCTCAGTATTCCAAACATGTGCCACAAGGTTGTTTCTTCACAGCCAGCTCGTATATAATGACGGAGCGGCCACTACAAACCATCACACTCACAACTACTGTTGTAACGAATTCTTCCTCAAACACCAAAACAACTTATCAACATGTTCAAGCTGGTAAGTTTTTTGTTGCTTAATTTAACCCATAATTTTTTGGTTTCAATCAAATCAACGCAGGGCTTCATTTAGTTTTCAACCCTTTATCGGATTGCAGTGCAAAGTTTTATTATCGTAATTGCCTAGAGAATGCTCCATCACACCGTTGTTCCGTCATAGGACAGCAGCTCAACGGGGTTAATGGATCGGCCATTACGGATTTATGAAAGTGCTTTCAACTAATTCAAATATCAGACTATAATTTCCGACTGCCGTTTAAAAAATCTCCGACATTGCAGAATTATTATCTAAAGATAAACCAGGCCCGGCAACTGAACTTAACTTTCGATATATTCAATTCCAAAGTTGACCTGATTATATTAGACAAATTATAATTTTATGAAAATCTCCAATTATTATATTTCTTTTGTTTGGGTTTCTGATTACGTATTCGACCACAGTATACAAAATCAAAATATATAATTATTTAATTTGAAGGCCATTTGCTAACCGTACGCCAATATAAAATGTAACAAAACAATAATCTTAATATTTTATCTATTTCCAGTTCATCTTCGCTTGCTTCCTGGCCGTAGCTGCCGCCAAGCCCCAAGTGCTCTACACTGCGCCAGTGGCTGCGGCTTACACCGCACCCGTGGCCGCCGCTTACACCGCACCCGTGGCGTACTCCGCTTACACCGCGCCAGTTGCGTACTCAGCTTACTCTGCGTACCCCTACGCTTCACCATACGCCGCGTACTACCTCCGTCGTTGATTTTATTATATAAACTGTTCGATTAAATATAGGACTGTTACCATGGAATAAAATATTTTGGCAAGCATTTACTTTTTCTTTGTTTTCAAATCCTGTCTGCATCTATAATCTATATGAGCTATTAAACAAACAATGTTTTTGCCTTTATCACACAGTTATTTTTAATCACGTTAGATAACGTTTTTAGGGTTCCGCACGAAAAATCGAAAAACGGAATCTTTATAGGATCACTATCGTGCGTCTTAGCGACCGCCCTTCACAGCCAATTTTCTTCGAAAGTACTGGGCCAAATGAGTTGAAATTTGGTACTCATGTGCTATTTTGTGACCCAAAGACGAAAGCAAACAAAAAGTTTCAAAAAAAGTTTTTTAATGAAATCAAAATTAAAAAAGAACTGTTTTGAAAACCGTATTGTATTGTAGCATGTCAAATGAAAAAATGTAAAAAATAAAGGGCTTATTATTGTAAGAATCTCAAATATATTTTTGTTATAGTTCTACAATGGATACTAATGGATACGAAAATTGACCTTCCCCCCCCTTATCTCCGTAACTGCTGAGGCTAGGATTTTGAGGAAAATACAGAAAATAGTTGTTTAGTGTATATAACTGAAGAACAGGAAAACCTATAAGTCTATGGTCTTAAAAAAAGAGCAAAAATAAATAAAGTAGAAAAATAACTGTAAATAGGTACATAATCAACGTACGGAACCCTCTCCAATCGAGTTTAACTCGCACTTGTTAAGTTTATTTATCTAGTATCATGGCTAGGTCTTATATCTGGGAGATTTACGTTTTTTTCTATTTGACGATAGCTGTATACGACACTGGTTATTTTTCTAATAAAATCGAGTACGCATGCTTTAGTAAAATCTTAAATCAGAAAATATTAAAAAACTTCTTCACTCTGTAAAACCTAGCAAACTACAAATAACCAAGCAACACAGATGATAGAAAAGGTCGTTACTAAGGAGGGAATAAAAATAAATTAAGACGAAAAGCTCAGAAATTATTTGAGTCCTATATACAAATTACTCATTTGTTTTTACTAGGATCTTATTAACTTCATGCCCTAGGAACGACATTGAAGCATTTAATTAATGTTAGAAACGTTATTGACTCTCACTCACGACGAGATTTAAATCTAGACTCGTTTCAGGATCAATCTAAATAGTTGTCAAATATGGTTTTATAGTGACAAAGTGAATTTCATATTACATAAGTAATAACCACCCCATTCTATAAATAGTTATACCCACAAAATAGACGTTAAAATGAGACGATTGTTTGTAACACTATCATATTAAATCAATTCAGAGATTTAGTTTTTAGTACTTTTATGCATAGATAAAATAAAAATATCGAAAAATTTGAGGACAGGGCTCCGCTGATAACGTGAAGTAACAATAAGTAAATGAGATATGTTTATAAGTGGTACATCGGGAATGTGACAGATTATCGACGAGAGTGTAATTAGGTGAAGCAGCTGAGGTCTCGAACACAAGATTGGGACTTCGCTCTGTCAAAAGTATTTTTTTAATGGAGGTGTAAGCTATCCTATCTTTCAAGTTGGATCAAAATGCACACGGTGTGCAAATTTGATTAAAATCGGTTATAGTAGTTTAGGAGTCCATCGCGGACAAACAACGTGACACGTAATTTATATACAATATTAACATATCGACCAAATTTCGGCAATAGATATTTTATATCAAAAATAACATAAGAAACAAATATTATATTCAATTTTTTTGGGAAAGACTACCAATAAAGTATGGCGATTATTCTTTTAAGAGTTTGATTTTTTTGACGTGATAACGTCTATTAAAACGATGAACGCCGGGCGCACGCACGAAAAAATGTAGCGTTCCACGAGCGAGAGAGCGGCAAAAGCGAGAGAGAGGCACGATCGGCTACGATCGGCGTATCGTAGCCGATGCCGTAGGCGAGCCGTAGGAGTCCATCGCGGACAAACAACGTGACACGTAATTTATATACAATATTAACATATCGACCAAATTTCGGCAATAGATATTTTATATCAAAAATAACATAAAAAAACAAATATTATATTCAATTTTTTTGGGAAAGACTACCAATAAAGTATGGCGATTATTCTTTTAAGAGTTTGATTTTTTTGACGTGATAACGTCTATTAAAACGATGAACGCCGGGCGCACGCACGAAGAAATGTAGCGTTCCGCGAGCGAGAGAGCGGCAAAAGCGAGAGAGAGGCACGATCGGCTATGATCGGCGTATCGTAGCCGATGCCGTAGGCGAGCCGTAGGCGATCGTAGTTGAGTGGAGCGGAGCGGGGCGGGGCGGAGCGGAGCTTTGTCATGACGTTGTTACGTTAAACTACCGTCCGTAAACCGACTTTACAGACGACCATTTTTACTACATATCACTTACCGCAGTTACCGCACAACGTCAAAATGAAAAAAAGTTGTCGCGTACCTAACTTTTCTTCTCTTTTTCTGAGATTTTCTGATGAAATAAGGCTTAATTTCTATGTTTTTATAGGACATTTATATTTAATAGAAAAGCACTGCTTAAAAGATACATAAAAGGAAAAACCGGGCAAGTGCGTCTCAGACCACGCGCAATGTAGGTTTCCGAAGTAGTAAGTTTATCAACTAGTGTATAGGTAGCCATTGAAGCTTAGAACGATGAGAAGAGATGTGGTCATATTTACGTAAACAGAAAACAAAGCGAACGGCATTGTTGATGAGACGATCCAGCATGTTTAAGAGAGCCTCACTCAGATCTAGTAAACATCACCATAATCGTTGATCGGAAAAATGAGCGCCTGAACCAAGTAAGCCGTGTCGGTGGGATGGACGTGTCTAAGCTGATTCAGCGCGTAGTCAATGAGGTGGTGACACTGTGGCAAAATTCGGTTACCCGTTCATCCCCATTTTTCTTCGCAACCCTAAAAACAGCCCTTTTATCTAAAGATTTAAAGTGATATTACAGACATTATTTATTGTTATTTTTAGGGTTCCGAAGTAAAATCGGAACCCTAATAGTTTCATCATGTCCGTCCGTCCGTCTGTCTGTCTGTCTGTCCGAAGCAAAGCGCCGAGACCCTTAATGCTAGAAAACTGTAATTTGGTATGGATGTACATATCTATTAAAACTCCAGAATCGTAGAAATAAAATATTGAAAAACATTTTTTAGGGTACTTCTCCTACAGGCAACATGAGGATAATTTTTTATTCGTCGCGTACCCTATAGTGTTAGGTATCGTTCAAAAGGTCTAAAAAATATTATCGGTCTTTTATGAGAATTTTTGGAATTAGGGATCCATTTGCGAAATATTTGGCTTTAAAGTGCTAATTTTGGTTAGAGTCAAGTGTCCCCCCCCCCCTGCTGACTAAGCGATTGGAGTTGAATAAGTGAAAAATTCTCAAACATAGGTTATATAACGAATTTACAAGAAAACTATCACGGCTATAATAACATAAGTAGTTAATGAGTAATAGTCGATAAACTTACTACTTCGGAACCCTGCAATGCGCGTGGCCTGACACGCACTTGTTCGGTTCTTTTATTTGCGATTATTCGTTTGCTCGATGGTTCAGCTATTTTGTTTTATCCTCATTATGTTTTGTCACGCAATGGACGGCTAATAAAATCTCTAGAGAACTAAAAGGCGTAATTAATGCCGGGGGGACGCACGATATAAGCCAAGATGTCAATGTCGTCGCGTCAGACATTTCATAGAGATTAAATTACTCAATTTGATTGACTCAGACCCAGTCTTAAAGGAGAAAAGATATCATACTAAGCTTCGAAACATTGGATATAATGTTAAAAAACTGGCCAAGTGCGTGTTAGGCTACGCGTAACCAGTACAATCATTCTTTCGTTCAGTATTTCGTTGAATCTCCGATAGGAGTATATAAATAATCACGACCAGTAAAATTACTGTGTTTACGTAAATTTTGTTAAGACTATAAATCACGACAAAACGCTTTCCGCTTAGGTCATTACACGATGTGGCAATGACATTGAAGGTAGCTGTAATTTGATAAAGGGTAATCTCTAATTGTTATATTTCTTAGGTCAAAGTACGGCAAATTAAGCCTTTATTACGCATTGACGCTTTCGCCTTGCAACTCATCGTGATGCAGAGTACATCAGCGTATATCCTCATAGTCTCGAACGGCCTTGGTTACGTAGTATAAAGTTCGTTACAAACCGTAATTTGTATCATTCAGCTGTTGCTACTTGATAAAAAAAACATTTACAATGTTCAAACTGGTAAGTAAAGCATTTATAAATAAATAGCAAGTAAATAAAAAATAGGTTATATGTATGATGAATTTACAATGAAAACTATCATGGCTATGTTAGCATAAATTAGGTAGTTAATGAGTAATAGTCGATAAACTTATTACTTCGGAACTCTACATTGCGCGTGTCCTGACACCAATCTGCCCGGTTTTCGTCATGTATTCATACATAATATTTTTATTAATTGATATTATTTCGACATTAAAATCCTTACAGTTTATTTTGCATATATTTGCCGATCAGGCTTGACTTAACTCTAGTCATCTTACTGTTTAAAAATAATAATTGTGTTTGTAACTGAAAGTTTTTATCCATATTTTGTGTTATTTACAGTTCATCTTCGCTTGCTTCCTCGCTCTGGCCGCGGCCAAACCCGGCGTGTTTCCCGTGGCGTACACGGCGCCTGTAGCAGCGGCGTATACCGCGCCCGTGGCCGCGTATACCGCGCCGCTTGGCTACTCCGCGTACTCCGCCTACCCCGCGCCCCTCGCCACCTACTCCGCCTACAACTACGCTTCGCCCTACGCAGCTTACTACGTTCGCTGAAAATCATACAAACTATAGCTTAGAAAATCCACCTCAAGCCACCATGCCTGTGATCGTGACGTTATAAAAAATAAATAGTTTTAGCAAACAGTTAGAGTATTTTTCATAACGTAAAAATTATTTAATTTTAATTCTACGAGTTCTATCCGTGCTGATTTTTATATAAAAAATGTAAATTAAGAATTCCATCCATCCATCCATCAGCCCTTGGAGGTCCACTGCTGGACATAGGCATCCCCTAATCTACGCCATTCAGACCGGTCCTGAGCCTTCTGAATCCAGCGGATACCGTACCGTACCGTACCGTACAGTTGCCTGGAGCACAGTCACATGCAGCAGGAATAAGTTGAAAAAATATATTAAAATTAATAAGTACATAAATAAAACTAAGAAACTAATAAACCATAATAAAAAGCAAGCTAAATACACCAATTGCATAAAAGAAAAGATGCAATTACTCGAAAAATTACATACATTATCATCCATTATTGAAGAAAATAGAATTACTTATGAAGAAAACATTAGCTCACTAAATTGTAAATTGTGTAGTTTACAAGAATCCTTAAAAATTATGACCCAAAATTATGAAGGATCTAAAAAAGAGATTAGGGAATACATACTGGCTTTAAAATGCTTGTCTGATGTCTCTGCAAACAATGAGACCATCTCCAAAAGACATTCTATGGCATCCGGCCTAGGTGCCACAGAACCATTGACATACGAGGACGCACCAGTGTGTGAGCCATTAATCTCAAAACATTGTAAGACCTTAGAAGTAGCACACAACAATAATTCCTTTGTGCAAAATGATTGTATTAAAAATGTTATATTTAGTGATGAAATTGGAAGGAATTTTGGCCAATTAATAAACATTAATTCGGGGCTCAGCTGTGTTAACCATTGTTTTCCTGGGTTATCGTTGAATGATATTTTTGCAAAAATTCTACACAGTAAATTTGACAGTACTACAAACATAATTATCTTTGTTGGAAATAGAGGTAAAATAAACAGAAAAATGTTAATATATTATTATAATAAACTATGCACACTAAAAGTTAAAAGTATTGTAATGTTTACTTTACCTTACAGTGAGTGTTTGCCACAGGAAGAAAATAACATTAGGTATAATGTAAATTTAGCAATGTACACTTTGTCTTTACACAGTAATAAATATTTAGAAATAATTGACATTAATAAACTAATTTCTAGAAGTTATATGACTAAAGATAATTACTATCTGTCTAAGTTTAATAAAAGACAAATAGCATGTTCGCTATCATATTTTTTTGACAATTTAGCCAAGAATTTGGCTGGTACTTCTGCTTTTATTGAGCAGTCAATTAATGACATTCAGCATGCATCGTTGGAATATGTTCCAAGTAATTTAAATTAGTCTGTAAGACAACAGAGAACTACTCTAGCAATATACTGATAAAAGGAAAGCACTATAATTTAAATATTGTGCACCAAAATATACAAGGCTTTTCTGGCAAAGACTTAGAATTAAATTTATTATTAAATGAGATGAATATTGACATTATATGTGTTACAGAGCACTGGCTAAAAAAACATGAATTAATTGCATCTATAGATAATTACAGCATAGGCAGTTCATTCTGTAGGCAAAAATTGATTAGGGGAGGGTCATTAATAATTATACATAATAGTTTGAATTATAAGGAACGTAAAGACATAGTATCCCTCTCTATTGAGCATAATATAGAACTTTCATGTATAGAGCTTGCAAGGGTTATAATTGTATGTGTATATAGACCACCTGCAGGCAACTACCCATTGTTCGAATCCGCTATGGAAGATGCTCTGAAAATTTTATGTAAAAAAAATAAAAAAGTAGTTGTTTGTGGAGACTTCAATATTGATATTTTAGTTTCAAATTCTACCTCAATAAGGTTCATTAATTTGTTTAAATCATTTAATTTGGGTCATGTATTTTTTGAACCAACAAGGGTTACTCCATCATCGGCTACTTGCTTAGATAACATCTTTTGTGATTGTAATGTTATCAATAAGTCAATATTAAATTGTATTTGTTCAGACCATAGCGGACAATTAGCCACCATTGAGTACCATCATGACCTATCACAATATACTATATCTTGTAGACCAATCACACAAAGACGTGTTAGTGATTTTACAAACAATATTGCTAGAAAAATTCCATTCCTACAAATTTCTGATGATGATACAACGGATCAAGCATACAGTAATGTGTCTGGATTAATTAATAGTGAATTTAATAATACTTTTAAGCAAAAACAGATTAAATGTGAGAACCCTAAAACTAAATTTAGTGATTGGGCAACTCCTGGTATATACAAAAGCAGAATTAAACTTTTTGAACTTTATGCGGAAAAGTCGACTTCCACAGACCCTGAATTTTTAAATCGTGTTAAAATTTATTCAAAAACTTTTAAACAAGTCTGTGCGAAAGCTAAATCTATTTATATTGCTAATAAGATTAAAAATTCTGATAACAAAATCAAAACTACCTGGAACATTATTAATAAAGAAACAGGTAAAGAAAAATTTAAGAATCATGAGTATACTTTAAAGGTCAATGATAAAAATGTTACTAACGATAGCGCAGTTGCTTGCGCATTTGAGGATTTCTTCTCGAAAATACCGCATGAAATAACAAAAAACTTAAATGCGAGCCCTCAGCTTGCTATGACTTTAATGGAATCATGTGTTGAAAAATGCCTGACTTCATTTAGCTTTAAATACATTAATTCCAATACAATTATAAAGACTTTTAAGTCTATAAAGATCAAGAAGTCAGGTGATCTCTGGGGTCTCTCTACTATGATAATAAAACCAATAATTAATTCCATAGCGCCACATCTAAGTCACATTTTCAATAAATGTATTGACGAAGGTAGCTTCCCCAATCTAATGAAACATGGTAAACTAATCCCTCTGTTTAAATCTGGAGATAAAAGCGACCCCACTAATTTCAGACCCATCTCAATGTTACCAGTCCTTAGTAAAATCTTTGAAAAAGTTATTTATAACCAGCTGCTGTCTCATTTCTACTTAAACAAGTTGTTTCATGTTAATCAGTTCGGTTTTTCGAGAGGAAAAAATACCACTGATGCAGGTATAGCACTCCTTAAGCAAATTTTTGATGCGTGGGAGTGTAAGCAGGATGCCATTGGTATTTTTTGTGATCTCTCGAAGGCGTTCGATTGCGTTGATCACAATATACTGATAAATAAACTTAGGCATTATGGTGTCTCAACACAATCAGTTGGCCTTATAAAATCTTACCTATCCGATCGTATCCAAAAAGTAGTTATTAATGGCAAGGAGTCCCCAGGAGCACACATTACTATGGGAGTGCCCCAAGGATCAATATTAGGACCCCTGTTATTTTTAATATACATCAATGATCTTCCTTATTTCACAAGGGACTTGTGTGAAACTGTATTGTTTGCAGATGATACCTCATTACTTTTTAAAGTTGATAGGAGAAAAAAATGTTTTGACGATGTAAATAATACTGTATTGCAATGGTTTACATGTAACAACCTAATGTTAAATGCTAGTAAAACGAAATGTATGAAATTCACTTTACCAAATGTAAAACAGGTACCCACTCAAATAGTTATAAATAAGGAAGTACTTGACCTTGTAAATTCAACAAAATTCCTTGGCCTTACCATAGATTCACGATTACAATGGAGTCCTCATATTGAAGCCTTGTCTGGGAGACTGAGTTCAGCTGCTTACGCGGTTAAGAAAGTAAGGCTCTTAACTGACGTAGAAACAGCACGGTTAGTTTATTTTAGCTACTTTCATAGTGTTATGTCCTATGGTCTGTTGTTGTGGGGCTCAGCTGCAGATATTGAGTCTATATTTATTTTACAGAAAAGAGCAGTCCGTGCCATTTACAACCTCAGGCCTAGGGACTCGCTTAAGGATCTCTTTAAGGAAATTAATATTTTAACTGTGGTGTCACAATATATATTGGATAATGCTTTGTATGTTAAGAAATATTACGATAGTTTTCTTAAGAAGAGTGACATCCACGATATTAATACGAGGAACAAGGCTAAACTGATTGTACCAAATTTTAGACTATGTAAAACTGGTGGCTCGTTCATGGGTACATGTGTAAAGATTTATAATAAAATTCCATCGAAATTTACAGAAATGCCTTACCTTAAATTTAAAACTCATATTAAAAGCATTCTTATGACGAAAGGATATTACAAATTAGATGATTATTTTAAAGACAAGACTGCTTGGACATGAGTTTTATGGATATAGATGGTAGTAGATGATAAGTGCTATCTGTAACTGTGAGCAGGAAAAAAACAAACCCGGAAGTTTCTTGCTGCTTCTTCTCCCGGGCCCTCTCACAGTAGGGCTTTGTCTGAAGCATTGGCATAACTTGCATGACTTTCAAAAAGTGTTTGTAAACCAAACCAATTTTGAATAAAAACATTTGATTTGATTTGATACCCGCTGTCTTCTTCAGGTCGTCGGTCCACCTGGTCGGGGGGCGTCCTGTGCTCCTTTTACCGAGGCGTGGTCTCCATTCGAGGGCCTTTCTTCCCCAACGGTTATCGGTCCTTCGAACTATGTGGCCAGCCCATTGCCACTTCAGCCGGCTAATTCTCTGAGCTATGTCGGTAACCCTCGTTCCTCTACGGATTTCATCATTTCTGATTCAATCGCGTAGAGAAATACCGAGCATAGCTCGTTCCATAGCCCGCTGGGCGACTCTAAGCTTATGCATTAGATCAATAGTGAAGCACCATGTCTCGGATCCGTATGTCATCAATGGCAACACACACTGCTCGAACACCTTCGACTTCAGGCACTGAGGTAACTTTTTGGACGACAAGATATGACGCAGTTTCCCGAACGCAATTAAGAATTATTGTAATTAAAAGCTGATTTTAGGTTTGCAAATAAATTCATTCATTGGCATACAAATTACAGAACCATAGAATATTTAATCAAATAAAAAAATTAAGAAAAATGTATATAAATATCTTATAACAACGCATTTTTTATTAAAGCTCTTATGTCCGACTACCTTGATAATCCTTCCTACCTTCATATGTAACTATAGAACCTGTTTTTGGAAGTTTATGCTATAATTTTAATTTAATTTGATAATAAGATCCTAAATATTGCTACAACTTCTTGCAATAATATTTTCTTATATTATAGATATTTCTACAAATCAAAAGTGTTCAGAAAGGCAAACTTACATATGAGCTTTTTAATGTAAGTAGCTGTAAAACTATCGAACGAATCACTGGAAGTACTCATGGGTGCCTCTGGATATAAGTGACACTCCACGCCCACTGACAGCACGGCACGGCAGGGGATCCTTCGGCATCTCTACATGCAAGCGTACACTGACGGCAACTATGCCGCGATATCCTTAGGCATGCCACGACGTCCTTAGGCATGCCGAAACAAACCCTCGCGACATTGACTTCGAAATACATTAATTAATTTTTATTCTGACATCATTCTACAGCTACACGTATTACACAAGTTACAAGTAAGTATTATGTTATGATTAAGAACGACGCTGCTAATGACAGACGACACGGAGCGCGTGCGCTTCCGAAGCATGCCGAGGGATGCCAAGGCTCACCACTCCCAAGACTCCCAACACTCCTAAGGCTGCCGACACGGCATGCCTAAGCATCCCTAAGCATACTGCAGCTTTGTTTTTGTACCTGCGATGGCGATCATTAAAATTTCAATTTTACTGTCATACTATTAAGCTTTATTTCTATTCGTCGCATAAAAATCCCTTACCATGCCGTGCTGCGAGTGGGCGCAGGCCCTTACCTGCCAAAAAGCAACGAGGAACTCAGATTGTGTACCATGTGAAAGTAAAGTTAATTTGGACTGTAGGTAGATAAAGCTCTTCACACCCTGGGCCAAAATGAACGTTTGTGACATAATTAACCGTATTTCGGAGAAAAAATTGAAATCGTTGCATCTGGCTACCAACAGAATTAAACGTTTTTGATAGAGCGTTATGATCTACATAGAACTAATAAAACAAGTTTACCAAAGTTCTTTCTTTCTTTTTCTTCTCTCTTTCTTGGCCGACAATGCATCAGTGATGCGTTTGGTGTTGCTGATGGCCACGTACCATCAGGTGGATCGTGAGCTCGTTTGCCGGCTATTTCCACTAAAAAAAACCTCAGTTCCAATCTGTTTTCACATTGAACTGTGAATTAATGTTTTTGAAGAGTATTGTTTACATTGTCAGAGCGTTAAAAACAGAGTTACAGGTGCTTTATTGGCCAGCATCGTGTCCGCGATAGTTTGGGTGCATACGGTAAGTAAGTTTATCTGCTCTTTTAGCAACAATCAATATAAAATTTCACTTTCACTTGCAGACAACGCTACTCTGGAAAGCTGCCCTAAGAGATTAGAAAAGCTTCCATTAAGAACATTTTTAAGCGATTGTTCAGAGATCATCCGCTGTCTTAAATCAGAATAACTTTCACAGATTCATATATAAGAGAATATGAGATTAATTTGATTATTTATTTATATACTTATTATTATATTAGTGTGTTGTAATATCACTACATTATAGGTATTATGTTAGGTATAATAAATATTTTACTTTTTTGAATGCATTTTATTTCTACGAGTATTTTTTTATCTCTTTACCTTTATTTTAACATTTTACAATAATAATTTATACTTTACATGTTCACATTTTAATTATTTTTGCCACTTACCACTAATTTTCACCTTTACCATGCATTGACTGGGAGAAAATGGCTCTTGGCATTAAATGCGCACTTTATGGAACTAGTTTGTATGTAAACAATAATGAAAACACTAGTACCAACCGCATTTCACTTCTGAAAACATAAAAAAATATATATCACATTATACTGATGTGGATAATAAAATAATAAGATCAATAATAATATAATAAATTCTTTAAAATTAATGTTAATTTTGTTATTTTTAGGTTCTGTAGTCAAACCGGTACCATTATAGTCATTATATTTTCATTCATTTCATTCATTCAGTCATTATAGTTTCGTTACGTCTGTCCGTCCGTTCAATGCAGAGACCATTTAGCACTTAGGGTAAGTATACACTTATTATGGGTATACACATATTTATCATGCCGACAAAGTGGTAAAATAAAATCTTCAAATAATTTTTGGGGTCCCCTACACGTAAAGTTAAGTGGAGATGAATTTTTTTAGTCTTGTCAACCGCGTGGTGAGGGTTAGTTGGTACCGTACATTGCGCGTGGTCTGAAATGCACTTGACCTGTCTTTTTTCATTTTCAAACAAAGTGAAATAAAATAAATTTTTAATATTATTGTCACCCTCACCTTACTAAGTACATCAATGAAAATCCGCATCATAAAACTGATTAAGTCGTTTCTGAGATTATAAAGATACCTTCAATGTAGTATTTTTATATTAATAGGCAATTAAATGAATTATCACAGTTTAGAAGTTTATTAGTTTACCAGAAAATTAATACAAATGATATCGTTACCCAAACATAAATGTCTAATGATTAAATTACCATACATACGAGTACATACGAATATGTAGATTAAATGTAAATAAAAATCATATTTTAATAAACTTTTAAAAATCAAATAAGGCAGAACTGGCTCTGTACTCAAGCTCCAGCCGGAATACAACGAGTCGCGAGTCGTTTGGCGGCTAACTCATGCTCAAGAGTGGTAGGCATGGTAGCTGTCCAGGCGGACCCCAGGGAGAAATAATAACTGTAATTATGGTATTATGGTAAGGTATATGTTATGGTAAGCACAGACTATTTATAACTAGCGCTCTGCCCGTGGCTTTGCCCGTGGTTGCCGGGATAATAAATATTCTATATTTTACTCCAGATCATGGTCCAGCTATGTGCTAAATTTCATAAAAAGCAGTTCAGTAGTTTTTGCGTGAAAGAGTAACAAACAAATACAAAAACTATCACATTTATAATATCAATGTAGTAGAATTAAGAATTGCTTTTATTAAACTTTGCACTAATGACTTTAAAAACTAAGTTTAATAACAACCAATAGAAAATGCAAAATAAGTCAATAGAAAATGCGAACGTTAAGACAGGAATTTTTCAGATGGGTTAAGGTCGCCCCTAGATCGGATCTTAGGGTATACAGAATAAAAAAATCGACAGACATGTTCCGAATGTTAACAATACATAATACCTCGCAGTCACGTTCATTACATCGTAGCACTCACGAGAATGTGTAATTGACCTCCGTAAAGTACTATAAAGATCCCTATATTCAGTGATCATTCATTATTCAACTAAGACCCAGCAACCCAATAACAACCAAAATGTTCAAAGTGGTTAGTGCATTCTACTTTTGTTGAAAACTTTACAAATTTGTTAATAATACAAGTGAAATTAGTAATCGCGTGTCATAGTTTTTCAGGCATATGAACAATTTTTTGGGCCTATTTTGTAAAAAAATTGATAAATTTAATTTTCTAGAGTTCCGTAGTCAAAAAGGAACCTATGGTTCCACCATGTCCATCTATGTTCGTCTACGACTTAGCTCGGAGACTCTTATTAGAAAGCTGTTATTTGGCATTGGTATAAAATATATATCATCAACATCTTCAGCTTTCAGTCGTCAATTTAACAAAATTAATAACTATCACAACTAGGTTGTACAGTCACCTGCAGTGAAAAGTAACCCATCTGTTTATAAATATACAAACAGCAACGTGTCCGTTGCCTGTTGCGTTGTAAACAGATGGGCTACTTTTCTCTGCAGGTGACTGTACGTAGTCAGTTAATTGATATCTAATATTACATCTAGTAGAACAACTTACTACTAGGGAAATTTATATTGAGCATCGATTGATACGCACTTTGCTAGTCGTGAATAATTATTTTAATATTTCCAAATACAATGACGTTTAATGTTCTAAATATATCTTTGATTAATTTGATTTAAAATGTATTTTGTTACAGATCATCTTCGCATGCCTCTTCGCTCTGGTCATGGCCAAGCCCGGCGTACTGCCCTTGGCATATACCGCACCCGTGGCCGCGGCTTATACTGCGCCTGTGGCAGCATACTCACCACTTGCCTACTCAGCGTATACCGCGTACACCGCACCCGTCGCCGCCTACTCCGCTTACAGCTACGCTTCTCCCTACGCAGCTGCTTACTATCTCCGCTGAAAACCAAATGTGAAGTAAATCACATGTGTTAATATAAAATAAATGAATATAATTGAATTACAATATTTGAATATTTTCTTTTAACCTTCCTTACTATTTAAAAAAAAAAAACATATTTAATTTCAAGCAGCTTTTTAGAAGCATTTGTTGTTACATGAAAGCTAAGTAGTAACTAAGTATGAAAGCAAGTTATACAATATCAGGATTGTGTCATTATTGTGCGACAATCTGTAGGATTATTTAAAAGATTCATTTTTTATGGAAATAGCCAACAAACCAGACACAACAACCAAGAAACTGATGGTACGTTGGTATCGTCACCAATGGACATCAGCAACAACAAGGTGCGGTCTTTTTATTATTCAGCCAGCCCATTGCCACATCAGTGGTCTAACTCTCTTAGCTATGTCTCGATTACCCTCGTTCGTCTACGGATTTTATAATTTGTAATTCGATCACATAGAGAAATACCAAGCATAGCCTTCTTCATAGCACACTGCCTGACTTTGAGCTAGTGCATTAGGCCAATAGTAACGTATAACGTCTCAGAGCCGTTTTCAATCAGCGGCAACGTGGAAACACATATCGCTCGTACACCTTCTTGCAACTTGCACTAGCACCTGTCCATCCATCCATCCATCCATCCATCCATCAGCCTTTGGAATTTCACTGCTGGATATAGGCCTCCTCTAACAAGCACCACTTTGACTGGACCTGAGCCTTCTGTACCCAGCGGATACCTGCTGCCTTCTTCAGGTCGTTCGTCCATCTATTCGGGGGGGGGGGGGTGTCCTTTTTCCGAGGCCATTTCACATTGCCACTTCAGCCGGTTAATACTCTGCAATATATCCGTAAGCTTCGTTCGTCTACGGATTTCCTCATTTCTAATTCGATCGCGTAGGCGTAGAGAGATACCGAGCATAGCTCGTTCCATAGCCCGCTAAGTGACTTTGAGCTTGTGTATTAGGCCAATAGTGAAGCTCCACGTCTCACTGACGTCAATATAAATTAGATTTTGGTTAAAAAAAATCTCATTTTCTTTCCTCTTTCAATGTCGTCTGATATTGTTTCACATATTTTGATCCCTTTAAGATAGATACAGAATGTAATACTCGTACAGAATGGATTTAGATTCTTTCTTCGAAGCAAATGTTTTTGCTTAAATATCGTAAATAGCTTTTCGAGTTATGTACGGTGCATGCAAAATGGTACCTTTTAAAAACTGTTCCTTGTATGCATAATTTTTTTATATGTTCATCTGTCATATTTTTTGCAACTCTGCTGGATTAGAAAGAAAGCTAGTAGTTGAAAAAACTCACTTCCCGAAATTAGACTTTTATTGGAAATTCTCTCATCTTTCAGGATGCTTTTTCAAAATTCCTTAAATATCATTATTTTAGAAGTCATTAACGAAAAACTAAATATCTTTTTTTAAAATGTTATTTTGATAATAACAACCGCAATGTTTTATGTGCTAATAAACCCTTAAAAAACATTTTTCTAGATGTCATTCAGAATCGAATTAGCTATCGCACATAGTTTTAGCAGCTTTATTTCTATTTAACACGTTTTTGAACTTGTTGAATAGACTATTCAGGGTAGACTCTAATGAAATCCTTAGATGCATGATATAAAATCCACATCAAATTATCGGGATTTCTGGGCCATTTTCTTTATGTCAAGTGTACATTACTAATTTGCCGTAAACAGTGCTCAATTTCGTTTATCACAAATATAACATATATTATCATTGACTTCACTGGTTTACTACAGTCAATTTAATATTAAGTGCTAAAAAAATTAAGTGTGTAGAATTTACGCTACCTATATAACAGTTTCTTCGGTTTCTTGGGTGTCATTAGATTCGAAACTACAATGCAGCACCCGATAAGACAGTTTACTGATTTAAGAAACTTGTTTATTTTGCATACTTTCATAGGCCTCGTGTCCTATGGTGTATTGATGTGAGATAAAGCAACATTGATGCAATATTTTTTTTTTGTAGATAAGGCCAATTACAGAAATTGATAAGTTGAATTCTCTATCCGGAGAAATTTAATGAAATGGGTATATTAACAGCAGTTTCCCTACGTATTTACAGTAATATTATATTGATTCATAAATAATAATTTAGGTAGGTGGTAGATGAGAAAAAAATATTACGTGCATTAGTATTTACGTTGACGTTGGCTAATTAGCAACAGGTTTTTATAATTAGGCTTTTTATACCCACAATGAATAGGAATACATATACCGATTAGGGATTGCAATCCGGAAAACCGGATCCGGTAATCCGGCCGGATCCGGCGTTTTTTACGCATACCGGATCCGGTCGAATTTACCGGATCCGGCGACCGGATCCAGTCGCGCAAATTTTTGACAAAATAACCATCCTGTTGCTAGTGTAGATGCTTTAAATGCCTGGTATAAATGTTGTAATTACGCTTCCCGCCCACGACAGTCTTTTTGTAGGACCGATAATCGGGCCGATTTTTTCTTCCATATTATTTCTGACCGACTTTTTGACCGACTATTGCTATCAGTACGTTCTATTTTACTCCTACAAAAAAACGGCCATCGATTATCGGACGTGGGCGGGAAGCGTTAATCTAGTATTGCATTCCGGTACTACTAACGTGGAATACGGATGTTATATACAACACAAATTTACTGAATGGATAAATTGTAAGTTATAAAAGTGTGAAATTATGTTCTCGTTAATATTACTACTTGTTTATAATTTGTACTATTTGTACTAAATGGATGTAGCTGTAAGCTGTAGGTGTATTTCAATAGGGTATTCCCTTCGTAATAAAGAAAATAAAGAGAAACAAATACAGCAATTGATATATACGTATTTTTTAGAAGATAAGTTGTATTTACCATCTGTTTTACTTCTAACTAAAATTCTAGTTTTCGGACTATTTACATCCAGATGTAGGTATAATATAGGGTGGTGCAAGAGTCATCATCACCCTATCTGAACATGCTACATTTTTTTCAAATGGCGGTAAATATCAGTTTTGCTGTGACATTTGTGTACAAAACAGATACAAAATACATGTCAATAAGACATGAATATCCGTCATAAATGCGGAAACCTTTCGTCAAAAGTTCTGGCGGGAGTGATGGAAAATGCCATAAATCGGGACCATACAGGCCCGATTCTAGCGGCAGCCACTTGGCTGATATCAATTTTCTACTTAAAGAAAACAAATATTTAGACATCAAATAAACTCAATCCAATAGCAAAACAAAAGTTTTTCATTTATTAAAAAAAAAACAGTCAAAGAACATTGGATGGCAATTTTTGTGTCACCCTATATGATAATCTAGCTGAACCGTACCCAGTTCGCTGGGCGTCAAACATTTTTACTTCTGATGAATTAAAAAAAATATATTATTAATCACAGTAAAATATAGCCTATGTCATTAAAGAATAATGTATCTTTTTATTGGTGTATATTTTTTTGAAATTACTCCAATAGTTTTTGAGTTATAGTATAGTATAGTTATAGTATAGTATATAGTAGTATAGTAATAGTTTGAGTCCATTATAAAAAATAAATTAAATATCAAAATTTTTCTCTTAATAATATTAAGATGAATATCAGTAGGTGCTTCTTTATTACGGCTCGCATTTGCGTTTCTTTATAATCCAAAAAAAAAATTACCTCAAAAACAGTCTATATTGGAACGAGAAGGAAAAATTCTGATCACGTGATCAATCCGGTCGGATCCGGCCGGATCCGGCCGGATTGGTGAAAATCCGGTAAAATCCGGCCGGATGGAAAATGACACCGGATTGCAATCCCTAATACCGATACACATTCCGATTTAAATCAAGCGTTTATAAAATTATTTTTTCAGTCAGTTTCAATAACAATACAAAGTTAAATCAACTACATAATACTCTTGTTTTATTTTTTAATAAATGACTCTAAGATGTACCTAATTTATTCCACGAAGTAAGGCGTAATTAAAAAAAATCAATAAATTAATTAACTAGAAATTATATTATATTTCTGTCAGCTAAGGTTTCATTGTTTTCTATATTTCAGCGAAGGTAGTAAGCTGCGTAGGGCGAAGCGTAGCTGTAGGCGGAGTAGGCGGCGAGTGGCGCGGGGTAGGCGGAGTACGCGGAGTAGCCGAGCGGCGCGGTATAAGTGGCCACGGGCGCGGTATACGCCGCTGCTACAGGCGCCGTGTACGCCACGGGAACCACGCCGGGCTTGGCCGCGGCCAGAGCGAGGAAGCAAGCGAAGATGAACTGTAAAAAACATTAAAATAAATAAAACACCCACTTGATTAGTGAAATTATAACAAATAAAAAACACATTTAGTCTTCAAAAAAATTACGTTCTGAATTTGGTTGTATTTTTAATATTTTTTACTTAAGTACTCCATTAAAGAAAAACTGATTTAGATTTTTTTATTGCAAAGGATATTCTGGAACCAATCTGGAAATTGGTCCTATATTTATCAAAATTCAGATCTGATGGTGGGATCCATGTAAAATTGAGGTAACTCCTCAAAAATATTTAAAAAGGTATACAAATGGAGATTTTTATAATTATAATGTTTAGCGATAAATTTAGCAGTCCTCATGGAACGCCATTTAGTTAAAGTCTAAAATTATTTAACCAACCAGTTTAAACATTTTGAAGTTATCAGTGGCTGTGTTTGAGCTGAATGATATAGAATCAGAGTTTGTAGCGATGTTTTATACCAAACGCTACGAAGGTCAATTATTTACCGTGGTGCTTGCCGTAGCGTCGAACATAGTAAGAAAAGTAACTTTTTAATAAAATTAATTAACACTTTAGTTAATTTTATACTTTGTAGGTAATATCTCAAAGCAAAAGTTCATAATATACTCTGAATATCTTAAATAAACTGGAAATTTATTTTTAGTGTCACAAAAATATTATACATGTTCATCTGTGTTTAACTTAGAGCTTTTCTTACAAAGTAAATTACGTGATCTCACAAGTATGCGTCTGAAAAAAATACGTGACTCAAGCTAAAAACCACTTTTAGAAAAATTCTGTGCTCTTTGCTACTTATTACACGAAACTATTTTTTACATAAAAACTTATCCATACTCAACGTTGTGGATTCGGCTTAAACCGATAAAAAAACCGGTCAAGTACGAGTTGGATCCGATGCCGTGGGTTCCGTGTCAAAAAAACGAAAAACGGAACCGTTATAGGATCACTCGTGCGTCTGGGCGACCGCCCGTTAACCGCCAATTTACTCCGAACTACTGACGCAATAATTTTGAAAAAAATACAGAGAATAGCTATTTACTTAAATATTACAGAAAAACCTATAAGAAGTCTATGGTCTTAAAAAACGGCAAAAATAAGTAAAATAGAAAAATAACAGTAAATACTTAATTAACGTACGGAACCCTCTCCAAGCGAGTTTAGCTCGCATTTGTCAAGTTTATTTAGGTGTAAAATCAAATTTACAGTATTTCCCTTTACTTCTGTTAAAAAAACATTGCTTCTTGCGTTTCATGATTGTAGATCAACGGGATGTACCCTATAGGTATTAATTAGCTTGAGAGTGCGAAATATTCGGCACGACGGTAAACAGACAGATGGACAACGAAATGATCCTTTAGGGGTTCTTTTAAAAACTTTGTATTTGTATCGAGTAAAAATGTTTTGGTGAAAATATCCTTTCTAGTCACTTGAGGTAGTAACACATCTGCGATACATTTCTCAAAGTATGATAATTCCATCTCACGTTATTAAGACAAGCCGTATCTACTGCTCTTATAAGGAATTATTTCAAAATGTATACTGTACCTAAAATGTTGATGCTAGAGATTTTTGGACATTTTACGCAAACGCACGTACAGATTGACATGCAGATAATTTGAAGTGGTCTTTCAAATCTTAATTCGCAGCACTCAAAATATGGATAACATGCAAATGATCCTTATTTGACTTTAAAACTTAAAACCTCGTTTGACTTTTAAAACTTTGTTGCAATCTTATGTTTTAATATGAAATACATTAACTCTGTAATTAGTAATTACTCCTGTTATTCCTGTTTAGTAGAAAATGTCATGCATTATACATAAAGTAGCTTGGTCTGTATGTAAATTTAAATATGGAAACCTTTTGATTTCATTGACCATTTTCACCTACTTCCAGGGGACAAAAACATTGGCATGACAAGAGAAATAGCAATAATAACTTAATGTGCATGATCATAATATAGATATCCCTGTTGTGCCTATGCTAAATACCGAAGAGTAAATAAGGCAGCCACATACTATGATTGTACTGTCGCACCCTCAACGCAACGCGCAACGCGCGATAAGGAACTTCGTTCCAAAAATATATTTGAGATCCTTACAACAAGCCCTTTAATTTGACATGCAAAAGAGACGGTTTGCAAAAGAGGTTTTCTATAATTTAGATTTCGTTAAAAAATATTTTTTCCAAAATTCAGTTGTTTACTTTAATCTCCGTCTTTAAGTCACAAAAAAGTACATGAGTACCAAATTTCAACTCATTTGGCTCAGTAGTTTCGGAGTAAATTCGATGTGAACGATGTGAAATTCGGTTGCTATAGGCATATTATTATGTCGCTATATTCTATAATAGTTCCGTTTTTCGTTTTTTCATACGGAACCCTAAAAACTGCTAATATGAATTACATACATTAATTACTAATATTTAAAAAATATTAATTTATTATTATATAGTATTTAAAAATACTAATTTATTTTCTCGCTAAAATTATGGATATTATTTGAAATAAATAAATAATTATTAGTATTTAATTAAAAAATACACGGAAACGCCTGTAATTCCGTGTTTTTCTTCCAAAGTCAATAGTCTAAACTCATGTAAAATGTCATTACGGCAAATTCATTCCTAAACCGTAAGATATACATAAACTATGAAATTGTGAGAGCTATGAAAATTCCGGACCTCTACCAACGTTTGGTAAACTTCTATGAAATCAATAGGGGACCAACCACCTGCCATTCAGTAGGCACATTGACCTCCAGGTTATTGCAGCTACCACATAGTACTCCAGACACGTGCGTGCTGACCTCTGACGCAACCTGTAGTGCTTTACATTCTAATATGGACGGCTTATGCAGTATAGAGCCTTGTAAAAAATGTCATTTGAAAATACTTTACTTCATTTTTTTTCTTTTTAGTACGTTATTTGTAGTAATTTATTATACGCGGTTTCCTAATGGATAAAGTATGTATGCACAACTAGCTGTGTTATTTTAAAATTCTTCCCATTGGCACAACGTATCATTGCTTTACTTCATGTAACGTCATGTAATGTCACGCCTGTACTCATTTTCTATTTGCTGCTATCTACTGATGAGGTGCCGGGAAGAAATCGCTTCAGCAATAAGGCCGCCCATTGTTTTATATTCCTACCTTGTACTCATGTGTTTATTTTTTTTGGTGTACAAAAAATAACGTGTAAAGAAATCAAATGAAACCACAAATTTTATTGCTTAATATGTATTTTAATACCAGAAAAAAGCTTTCGACATCAGTAACATTGATAACAGTACCGTCGCGTCGTTGAGATTGAACTGAGTGGCCCATCGACTTCAAACAAGGGTCCTCTGTCGCTATAGCCTCGTTCGTTGATTAGACAGTAGATTAGATCTAGTAATAGAAGTAGTATAATGTTTAGTCTATATACTCGTAAGATAAATATTAAATTCAGCGTAAAAATCAGCTCTGCCACTTCTTCTGCATTTAGACGAGAACTTTTGTTTTATTTTAGTAACATTATTTATTTAGATTTAAAGAAAATTATACAATATTTATTTACATAAGAATAAAAACGTGGAAATGCATTAATACATAATCTATACTAATATATAAAGAGGAAAGATTTGATTTTTTGTTTGCATTGAATAGGCTCCGAAACTACTGAACCGATTTCAAAAATTCTTTCACTGTTGGGAAGCTACACTATCCCCGAGTAACATAGGCTATATTATATTTTCAAAAAAATTAGGGATCCTTAATAAAACTGCAATAATGTAACCCAAGGTGTAAAAAAAATAAGAAAACCGAAGCAAAGCGAGGGCGGTTACTAGTAATAGATAAAATTAAAATAAATTATTTACAAAGTATGCCTATATTTAAAATGAATACTAGTTGTAGGTACTATTACTAGGCCCCTGCGGTGCAGTACCTAAAATGTTGGTAGAATTCCCATACTCTATTCTATGATAAATTTATTATTAAAATTAGGATTTATATTATCATGTAAAACCATTGTATTTACATACGAGTATAATGATTACAAGCAATATATGAAAACAAAATTTTAAGTTCCATTTGCATATATTTCAATGGCTGGTTCTCTCACGCATGGCATTTCTGACATATTTGTCTTGAATTCGGAGCAGCGTCGATGTTCTGAAGTTAGCACACTATACACTGTCCGAATAATTGCACTGCCCTGTTTGCGTATTTAAACGGTATCATAATCAGAATTAACATCAGTCCACTAGTTGCCTAGTCGAGAACAGCACGATCAAACTCAAACAGTAAAATGTTCAAGCAGGTAAATTTAAAAAAAGTCAATCAAAAATTATTAGAAAACAAAATTCACCATCATTAATGATTTCGAACGAAAGCAAAAAATATTTAAAACAATAAAAAGTAATTTGATTCGGATTTCATATAGTTTTTAGGGTTTCGATGTTTAGTTACTAATACGAGTAGGTTGTCTGAAAGTCATTACGCAGCGATTAGGCCTTCATTTGTATACCGTATTTGGCACTTATGGGCTAAATAAATATTTTTGTATTGCATATGAAATACTGTAGTAGTATTAAATAAATATCATAATTAATCTTCTTGTTTAAATTATCAAAATTCAAAATATAAGATCATATATAATTATATTTATATCAACAGGTACTCTTCGCTGCCATTCTTGCGGTCGTGGCCGCCAAACCCGGAATTCACTCCGTAGCCTACCCAGCCCCGGTTGTAGCTGCAGCTTACACTGCTCCGGTCGCTGCCGCCTATACAGCCCCGGTGGCTGCCGCCTATGCCGCCCCGGTGGCTGCCGCCTATACCGCCCCAGTTGCTGCCGCCTATACCGCCCCGGTTGCTGCCGCCTATACCGCCCCGGTCGCAGCAGCTTATACCGCTCCAGTCGCCGCTGCCTACGCCGCCTACAGCCCATACGCTGCTTACAGAGCTCCCTTCTTCCTCAAGTGATTCCACAAATGTTATAACGATTAAAAACCTACTTACTTAAATTAATTGTTATTTTATTTAGACTAATACACAAACACACACACACACGAACACAATTGAAAGTAAATACAAACATATAGGTGCTATTACTTTAATTATTACTACTGTAGTCGTACCTACTATATTATAGGAGAAACAAAATATAGCTGTATTATAAGCGGAGAGAAGAATTTAGTTATTTCCTGTATGTAAATATTTTGATACGATAATGTTATGGCGGTTATTGCTAGTGATAGTAGCGTATAATTTCTCGAATCGAAACGTGCTTGAAACTCTCCGTCTAAATGAGTCTTAAAGTAAACAAACATCCTAAAACTTTTTGAATCAGTATTATTACCTATTTGTTTTTGTTATTGTCACTGGTCGCACAGAAAGTAAAATCGATGAGAAATAATTTTATTGTTAACGTCAAGAAAAGTTTACTCATGACAAAGTTTGTTAACAATCATAATGCAACGTTGCCAGTTTGCGTAAAGTGATTACAAAGTAGGTAATTTACATTCAAGTAGTTTGTATGAAAATGAAAAATAAAAAAAAATTCAGTAATGAATCCATAACGAAAAATTACCAATTCAACGGTCTGAATAACAGGCCGAAATTAATGCACAACCTCAGGAGCACGTTGTATAATTTACCTAGGGATTGTATAGAATACCACAAATATACAGATTGCCGGTAAAATAATATTATATAGGATTTCAAAGAAAAAAGTACATACAAACATTAACTATTTTGCCAGATATTTGACATCTTTTGTCTTTCATTAAATTGTCTGTTTCTTTCAAACATTCTCACGGGCCGCATTAACTGGCTTTTTTCAAAATTGTTTTGGGCCTACAGGAAAATACTCAGTGGGCCGCACGTTTGACATGGCTGACTTTGCCATATCCATCTGAAACAACTGATCGTAACCCGATGATCTCCGAGTTCTCTTACACCATCACCCTGACCCTGTAGCCTAGTTGGTAGCGACTCTACCTGTGAAGCAAGGGGTCCCGGGTTCGAAAAAACATAACTATTGTAGGTACTACGAGTAGCTGGGTACAGGATCCGAAGGATCATTACAACAAATAACACTCACTCAAAACTGTGTTAGGGCCTCAATAGGATAAATATAGACAAAAATTTGAATACAAATCGTAGCAATATTCGGATAATATTGGGATGACTCTATTTTATGCAAATGACATAAGGACAATGTATGACATCATTCGAGCACTCGATATTACGCGAGCAATGCTCAATAGGGGCGTGTATTGGCTGGAGACAAGCAGTGACGTCAACTTCTCCCCTAATAGACACAGATATTACTCATGTTATGAATGTGTCCGTTGCAACTGTGTTTTGACAATGATGGAATCGTCGAAGATTCGCAGAAGCCGCAAATTCAAAGTAGGCAAATTCGTAGAAATACTAGCGGACTATCACAAAGATGAAAGCCTAGTAGTAGTAAATGCTTTTGCATTTTATTCTATTTTACTAGTAGTGGCTACTATGGTTTGTTATATTAATTGATTTTTACGGAAATAAAAAGTTTTTAGCCATCAGTAACACTTAGCTTAGGCATAACCGATGCGTTGCCAGCCAAGAAAGAAAATGTGGTCAAGCATTAACTTATTAGTGTAAAAAAAAAAAAAAAAAAAAATAGAAGAAAGAGCGTTACCTAAAGCAATGTTAGGTTTTTCTACGATGACTTGCGACTTTTAATTTCGATAGATGTCATTGCAATCTTGCAATCTCTATAATAATATAGTTTTAGAAACTTCTAAGTATGTGTAATATAGAAAACTTGAGACTTATCTACAACATATACCTGTTTATTAACCGACTTCAAAAAAAGGAGGAGGTTCTCAATTCGACTGTATTTTGTTTTTTTTATGTTTGTTACCTCAGAACTTTCGACTGGGTGAACCGATTTTGATGATTGTTTTTTTAAACGAAAGCTGGTGCTTGTCATGTGGTCCCACTTAAATTTTATTGAGATCTGACAATGGCATCCATGAGAAAACCATATAAGTCTTAAATTTGCCTTAAGTATGTGCGCGACAAATGGACGAATTACTCAATATCACGCCAACCGATTTCGATGATTCTTTTTTTACTTGAAAGCAGGTGCTTGTCATGTGGTTCCACATAAATTTCAACGAGATCTGACAAGTAGTTTTTGAGTAATTCTGAAGTCGGTTATTTTTTGTTAGTAAAATTTAGATTATACTGAATATGAATAATTATTAATCAAGGAACCGTCAAATTACAATTTATCAACTTCAAATGTAGGTATATAAATATCAAATAAGATGTTATTAACAAGAAATTGTATAATAAGTCTGTGACATAACTCTGGTTCAAGGTTGAGGAGGATATCTGTTAGGAACTTAAAGGTATTATAATTATACAGAAGCGGATTGGATGTACCGGCTAATTTGAATTCGGTTACAGTCATCGAATGTTCTACCGTAATACGAGAACATCGAGTACGTCTTGATACCCTGTTCTGATTAGGTCTTCACAGGGTGTTTTATTTTTATGCGTAGTAGGTAAACAAGCAATCGAGTCACCTCGGTGAGTTAATATTTTTGTAACAAAATTGCAGACTTGTATTATCTTATCTATCTAACTACCAAAGAGTTATTGGAAAAAAAATCTACTCATTTGTGGACACAGGAATGTGATTTCGCTATTGTGTTTTTACACGCCTCTTATATTGTATTGGGCTGTGGTATAGTCAGTCTTCTTCTTATAGAAAAATCTTGAGTCACTTTATTCCTACACCCTAAAACAGAAACCAACAACCAACCGCTTTCAATGATTTGCGAATTTTTGGTTAGTGGCGTTTTTGACTGAATTTCTTTCAAGGTGATGAGCATTTACTAAAAGTCCATAAAAATTTAAGGTCTGGAGTACAATGAGCTAAGAGGTGGGCCAAAGTGATATTGAAATGCGTCCAAAGCAAGTTATTCAATTTATTTTATTTTATAGGGTACTTATGATCCCGAAATACATGGAAAAAACCGCGAGCGGAGCGATGGTTGGATATAAACATAGAAAACCAGAGTGAGCAATGAAGTTAAACAACTAAAGCCAATAGAGAAAGAGAAGAGTTGATTTGTAGTGTGTTGAAAAGTAGTCATAATAATATGATTATTTCATAACTAAGTAATAAAGACTTCATTTGTTAATTTTTAGTTGATGACTCCTAAAATAGTGATGCTCCTTGTAACGTCTATTGAATTCGGACATCCTATACAAATTAAGCTATGATGGGCAATAGGTATAAATATTCGAGTCGCGTGTATATCCTGACCGCGTCCTTGCCAAGTTACGTTGTATGACTCGCTGCCAACATTGGGGGTCATCAGATCCTTATATATTAGCAGGATAGAACAACAATAGTCAGTGTTCAACGGACAATCAGCCAAAATGTTCAAACTTGTAAGTATTAGTGCTACAATATTAATACTAACATCAGATACATAATATTTGTATTAGCTTCAAAATTAGAAACATGCATGCACTTCTAAGTATTTAAAGACTGCATTTGAAAGCTTTTTATTTTCTACGGTGATACATTAGCAAATCTATATATATGAGAAGGTATTACATTATCATTATGCAAGTAGTGTTATGTTCTCAAAACAGTGTGAAGTGATATCTTGTTTGGAAGGTAGATTGTTCTTAATTTTGTCATTCTAGGAGGCTGGATCCCGAACTAAATTATGATTTTAAATTTAATATTTATCATTGCTTTATCTTTGTATTTTTAAATCTTTTACAGATTATTTAAATCTTATTCTCGTTATTTAATTATTTGCAAGAAATTACTTTACAAAAAACTTATCATTTATCTGGTAATTATAATTAAACAACATCGATTATTTTATTATTGTTAAATATTTTAAACATATTTTTTGATCTAGAGTTACTTAGTAAAACTAGTTTTACTTCTGTATTAAAATAAGGTACCGTCAAATTGTTCGCCATCATCTCCTCATGGTTATCATCATCTGTAGCCGTAACCGTGTAGCCATGGATGGCTGTCTATTCCAAAAAATCTCTTTCTCATTAATATGGATAACAAAATTGTAAATGGGAAGGAAGGAAACATTAGCTTTAGCTATATTCCACGGAGACTTGTGTGGTCTGTGACATAGCGGTAATTCAAACTTTTGTTTCCAGCTGATCCTCTCCGCTCTCCTGGCCTTCGCTAGCGCCAAGCCCCTGGTGGTGAGCTACGCGGCTCCTGTGGCTGCAGCGTACACTGCCCCAGTAGCGGCTGCATACACTGCCCCGGTCGCATACTCAGCGTATTCTGCATACACCCCACTCGCATACTCTGCTTACACTTACGCCTCTCCGTACTCCTACTACATTTGAAGACCGAAGCTTTTTGAACTGACAAGATAATTAATTATAAATAATAAATTATAATGTATTATTTATGGTAATTTTTTCCGCAATACAGTATTGTTATTGATTCATTGTTTTATTTTTCTAA
This sequence comes from Thymelicus acteon, assembly GCA_951805285.1. NCBI lineage: Eukaryota > Metazoa > Arthropoda > Insecta > Lepidoptera > Hesperiidae > Thymelicus > Thymelicus acteon. The sequence goes on along the minus strand of OX638225.1, from coordinate 9,393,872 downwards.
GAGTCTGATTAACATTTTCGGTAACGAAAATGTATTTTTTGTTAATTAATTTCATTTCATTTCATAAGCAGCAAAGGCAGCAATGAGCTGTGATGATTTTATGTAACAATACTATCTAAACTCAATAATTTTAAACTCGTTTTTTGATCTGGATAACGTTGTTAATTATAACCATAATAACCATTTATAATCATAATAATCAGTCATAAGCTTTATCCCTAAGGTGTATATAGCTTTATCATGCCTTAACCCTTTTAATTTTATCTACGAGTCAGTAGTATAAGCCATATAAGGATTGTCATCGATGTCTAGTCGTAATTCCGATTATAATACATCGCATAATAATAATCAACAAGCATTTCGATACTAACGTGCCTATTATCGTGACCGTGATATTGAAACAACCTAAGTAAGACTTTTACACAATGACATTAATTACGAGCAACTAGATAAACTTGAAAATAGATCTACTAACTTTCTTTCACGTCAGTTTTTCTTGTTTCAATCAAGGGTAGAAGTTAGGATTTAGATTACCTATATTCGGAGGTATTTCCGGCTTAAATTCGGAAAAATATCCATAGCGTGTGTTAGGCGAGTAACATAAACCCTTAACTAGCGTTAACGGTACTTCATGATGACCGTTCTAGCAAGAACGTATCGACTGTGAAGATCCTTAGTGTCTGTCCACACACCTAGCATAATCTTAAATTTAAATTTAAAAAAACAACAGTTTGATTTACACAAAACCTAGCATACGACCGCTGTTTTTTAACAGCTATTTGTTAATTTTTGCTGAAAAATCAGCAACATCCGTATATTGTCTGCCATACAGACAATATACGGATTTCGTTCATTCACATGTTAACGAATGATTTACCAAAGAGTTTTTCATGACAAAAAGCAAATTTGAAGCAACGTTTGTTATCAGAACAAAATTTTGAAAAATATTTTTTTTTCACCTCCCCTACAGGTAACGTGAGGATGAAATTTTTTTCGTTGCGTACCACATTGTGTAGGGTATCGTTGTCTTTCAAAAATATTATGGGTCTCCTAAGACCATTTGTGGATTTAGTCGATAAACTCACTACTTCGGAACCCTACATTGGGCGTGGCCTGACACGCACTTGCCCGGTTTTTGAAGTTATACTTCTTATGCGACTTCCAACAAGGAACTGCGTTAAACGTTTGCGCTGCACTGATGTGTTACTTGCTGGGTAGATGGCGCTAGCTGCTCAATGTACACTTCATATTATATTAAGAGATGGCGTTAATTACCACTGCTTTATTTTTATTTAGTACAAAAATAGTTTTTAAAAGATAATTAAAACTGATACACGTTATTAAATTAATTGAAGTGAAATTTCTAATGCGACTTCCAACAAGGTTGCGTTAAACGTTTAACGTTACCATGGAGGGGGTATAAAAGTACTGTTGCGTCAAACGTTCAACGCTTCATATTATGTTAAGAGATGGCGTAGTTACCACTGTTCTATTTTTATTTAGTACAAAAATAGTTTTTGAAAGATAATTAAAACTGATGCATGTTATTGAATTAAATATTTATTTAATTATGTCAAAGAAGTATAACTTCTCACGCGCGTACTAAAGTACACGCACCCTTTTTATTTTATTACAGTTAAATATAAATAATACGTATTACTTAAAGGTATTTACAGATAACATAACATGTAACAGAGGTAATCAACCAAGTAATTTCTTGGAGAAAAATAATACGGAACTCCCGCTTCCTCTCTGCGGCAACGCATCGGTGATGCCTTCAGTGTGACTAATGTCTACTTAAAGGTTACACACGACGTGATCACTGATCAGTTTAATAATAATCTTCTATGTGATAGTATTTTTCTCCGTGGTATTTGAGTGTAAAACCTATAAAAGTATATCAAATTCTGTAATATCTTATTCACGCATAAAAACCATCTGTTCCTAAAAACTTACATTACAATTGACACAAAGTATCCCCTGTGTACGCGGAGTGATGCTCGTGTCTACCGAACATTATATTTTTATACTAGAACAATAAATCTTTAAACTGGTTACACATATTGTTACACTATAGGACGTGCAAGGTCAGCAAAGAAACGTGGTTTCGGACACAGTCTTTTTCCTTGGATTATGCATTCTTTTGTTTTCGGTGGAGCCATTCTGAGAAGCCAGGCTAATACCAATACTTAGTAAGTAGCCATATAGATAAACTATTCAAAACAACGATTACTTCACTTAAACACGCTTGTCATTAAAATATAAAAGGTAGCAAATCCTGTGAAGAGGCAGTCTACTTCCAGCTGCGTGTGCCAAAACTGGTTAAATAGGTCCATACATAATGTCAAAAATCATTCTGGTAAGATCTTCAAACTATCTATTGGATTAATTGAAACTCTACATGAAATTTTGTTCATTTAACTTTTTCATTTACAGGTAAGTATCCTGGCATTTTTTGCCTCAGTGAAAGGAGACCCTGCTTGGATCATCAGCGGATCACCGTTCTTCTCGACTCCATATGCCTCTGCTGCAATTGTGGCGCCGCCTGCCACATCTATTGTGAGCCCTGTGGCTCCAGTTGCACCGGTGGCGCCAGTTGCACCGGTGGCTCCACTTGCACCGGTGGCTCCAGTAGCTCCAGTTTCACCGGTGGCATCTGTTGCGGCTGTGCCTTATACCTCTGTTTCTCAATATAACTACGCGTATGGATCATCACTCAGTTACTCAGATTATCTTCCAGTAGTCAATTCTGCTTACTCCTTACCATATACGTTACCATATGCGTATAGCAGAGACTGGTATTATCGTAATTAAGTTAATTCGGGCTAATAGTCATTTGTATAAATTGTACTAAATATTTAAAGTATTATAAAGTAAATACTTAAATGTTTTAATTTTATAATGATAACAACAATTTAAAGCGAAGTATATTAAAATTAAATAAGTTGAAAATAAAGAGGGGTCTCCATACAAGAAACTTATTTTTTTATCAAAAATAATAACTACGTTTTCGTTTTCGTTTTCGTCGACGTTTTAACCGTTGCTTGTAATTTAGACTTATCTTTTTAGTCAATTACGTCCTGTATCTTTGTAAGGATTCCGTAGTCAAAACGGAACCCTTGTAGTTTCGTCATGTCCGTCCTTCTGTCGGTCCTTTAGTGCTAGAAAGCTGTAATGCCATCAAAAACAAAACTTGTAAAAAAAACCAAGTCTCGCAACTCAGTTCTTCTACCGTAAAAAGTTGTGAGATCCATGTAATACCAAGTCGGTTAATTTATTCACTTCCTACTTAAGGGTCCTTCTGTCTTAAGTTATCACGTAATTAGCTAACCTAACAAGTAACAACATGTTATAGTGACCATATTATCAATATTAAAAATCTTTTATGTTTTAAATAAATAGATTGACTTGGCCATCGCATGAAAACACAATATATCTCACAAGACAAGTAATACCTACATATTATATTAAATTTGATTGTTTAGTGCGATTGCCAAGTCAATCTATTTATTTAAAACATAAAAGATTTTTAATATTGATAATATTATGGTCACTATAAGATGTTGTTACTTGTTAGGTTAGCTAATTACGTGATAACTTAAGACAGAAGGACCCTTAAGTAGGAAGTGAATAAATTAACCGACTTGGTATTACATGGATCTCACAACTTTTTACGGTAGAAGAACTGAGTTGCGAGACTTGGTTTTTTTTACAAGTTTTGTTTTTGATGGCATCTCATTTCTTTTTGTAGATAGTTCTACTTTTTTTCCTTTTACAAGTTACCTTTGAACATAATTATATCTAGGTACCTATCTACACCTATTATTCCATTATATTATATACAGGTACACTGATTCATTAACTGCAAATGTAACTTTGTAATCCTATATATTTATATGGGATTACAAAGTTATTTATGCAGTTGATGTATCTAGAAAACTAGACCGAAATTGCAAAATGTTTTAGTTTTTCCTTGATCTATACACTAAACACTAATTGTGTTCCAAATTTGAAGCTTCTATGTCTGCTAGAAGTGCCTTAGAGTTTTGATGATCGGTCAGTCAGTCAGTGAGTGACGAAATTAAGAAACTTTGACTAGTTGTAATTCTTAAACTACTGGTTCAAATTGAATGAAATTTTAAATATAACATGTTTATACAATGCCTGCTTGGTTACAAAAAATTCAGGCTTCTAGCTTTAACCACAACGAAGTTATAGGGGGTCGAAAATGGCCTGAATTGCTTCGAGAAAAGGATGGTACGGCCGTGCCGCTTTTTTGCTCGACTTGGCGGGGGCACTGCCGTGCCCCCAGATTTCTGTAATATATACATACATATTTACTAAAACTACAAAATCGTGTAAGAAAAATATTTTTAACGATATCCTATGGGGTACGCAACAAAAGAAAATTCCATCCTCACGTTAGTTGTAGGGGAGGTATCGTGAAAAAAAATATAGTTTTTCAATATTTTAATCTACGATTATGGAGTTTTAATAAATATATGTATATCCATGCCAAATTACAGCTTTCTAGCACTAAGGGTCTCAGCGCTATACCTCGGACATGACGAAACTATATGGGTTCCGATTTTACTTCAGAACCCTAAAAATTGGTCTGCAAAACCATTTGTCAGTTCAGGGGCCTGTTTGGGAAATATTCAGCTTTAAAGTGCCAATTTTGGTTATAGTCAAGTGTCCCCACCCCCTGCTAGCTAAACGATTGGCGTTGGACTAATGAAAAAAAAATCACAAAATGGGTTAGAAATGATGAGTTTACGAGGAGAACTATCACGGCTATCATATTATGTAGTCATCGATACACTTACAACTATGGAACCCTACATTTCCCGTGGCCAGACACGCACTTGGCAGGTTTTTTGACATCTGGTAGGTCAAATCTCAAGCTACCTGTCCTTTAAGGTTGATCCACTGCTTACGGGACATCCTGAATATGTTTGAACCTATCAGACAAAAGTAATGCCCATTTGTTAGAAACGAGAATAAACTTCTACTTCATTCTAATTGGTTTTCGCTATAATCAACCATAAGAGGTCATAAGACTAATAGTGTTAACATGTTCGTATTGCTATATCAATGAAGTCAGAAAGCTATTTAATTTTGAATTAAATAACTTCATAATCATATTCCTTCAACAACTAATAATGAGCTGAAAAACATTAATCAAGACATCTTGCAAACAAAAAATCTTAATTTGGTTACACAGATAATAACTAGTCAGGTGGCTTCAGTCCATTAATGTCTCAAGGATTAACTGAAATCTGGAGATGGACGGTCAAATCGCAATGTACCTATAGATTTTGCTTATGGTAATCTGGGTATGTATTATAAAACTATATTCCATATTAATAATAAAGTGTAACGAGTAGGAATAAGATCAAACAAGTGATATGTGTCTACGCCATATTCAATTTGTAGAAATGCCTTTATAGGAAATCTCTTCAAATGACTAAAATGTTTACTTTTGTTGGTTTTCGTCAAAAATTCCTTAGCGAAAAGAAATACATCAAAACAGTTTCTTTTAGGCACTTAACAGTACATTCAAATTTCGTCCCTTGATACGCGCTCTTCTAAAAGTTGTCGTCGGTAATATTTTGTATCATTGTACCATTCCACTCTTTGTTATTGTTTAGAAACTCAATTAACCTTTGCCGTATAATATATTATGCACCGCATTCGTGCCTCCAGGTGAACATAACAATTTGTTTTTACTTAGGTCCTTATGGTAAACTCCTATATATTTTGTGATTATTTCGATAATCACGGCTCAACTCATACGTAGTATCTACATAATAATTATTAGTATTAGTTAATTTTTTTAGTAGTACCATTCTCTATATCAATAGCTGACAAAAGAGCAGAGGTAGAGAAGCCACCGATAGTAAGTGACCACCGTTGCACATGACCATCAATAACACCATCAGCGATGCTTTGCTGGCATAAGAATTAGAGAATAGCTGCCGGCCCAAAAATTAAGAGAAGTAAGAAATAATAATCTTTATTAAGTTATTAAATAAACTGATGTTAATATATAGCGTTATTGCACAAACCTCGATTGTTTTTTTAATACTATCTATGATATTTGTATGTAGCTTTTGTTAAATAATGAATAAATAAATAAAACCGCCGGTCTAAAAGTTAGAGACTCTCTCTCTCTTCAGTCGGGCCTCATTACTGAGGATCGTGACCCTGACGCGAAGCTTTTTCAATTGCTTGTCTCCACTTATGGCGATCAGCAGCTTGGTGAAGTGCCGTGCTAACTGGTATCTCCAGATGTTTGGATACCTGCTCCGACCATCTCTTAGGACTGCGGCCCCGAGGTCTCTTGCCCTCAATTTTGCCTGTCACCATCAATTTCTCTATATTGTCATGCGGCCTTCTTGCAATATGTCCAAAGTATTTGAGAATACGGTGCAGGCAATTGCTGGACAGTCTTAGGGATTGGTGTATCTTCAGTTCCTTGAGGACAGAGACATTAGTACGGTGAGCTGTCCAGGGGATCCTTAGTAAGCGGCGCCACCACCACATTTCGAACGCATCCACTGTTTTTCTGTCTGTGGCTTTTAAGGTTCACGATTCCGCGCCGTATGAAAACATAGAAAAGACGAGTGTACGAACTGACTGGCGTGAAAACTTAGAGACAAGAAAAAAATAAACAATTGGCTCTCAGTTATATAATATCCAAATATTTTTCTAATAACGTATGAAAACAGCAACGAAAAAAAGCAACGAAAAGGGGATAGAGGGATCGAAGAAGCCCTGAGATCATTGAGAGGTGTCAAATTGATTCAATCATTGGGTGATCGCGATTAAGCTTAACTAGCTCACTGTTAGCGGTAAAATTTCCTGAGCAGAGCCGGAGTTAGGGGGGACGAGGTGGGGCGACTGCCTAGGGCGCCACATTTTGGAGTGAGGAGCAAAAAAAAAGGGAAAAATAAAATTCTTAATAAACGTTCCCATTGGTTCAGTAAAAAATATTTCGAGCAAAAAAAACACTAGTTTTATATTCTTATGTGGGTGCCACAATATTCTTGCTTAGGGCATCAGTGGCTCTAACACCGGCACTGTTCCTGAGCTCCCCTTTAAAGATTCGGATCGGTTCAAAGGAAACGTATGCAGTGCCGGTTTTTATCTTTGTTTTTATCATGTATCCTTGCTGTGAGGCCTTAACTTGACATGATCACGATTATATCAGTCCGTTGGTAGTATACTGCAGCAGGAGTATACGGACACATGCAGCAGCATGAGCAGTGAGATAGAATATGCTTCAAGCTTCGTCCTTCGTATCTGAAATATAGGTAAAATAAGTTTGGTAAAAAATCTCGATTATATGTGATATGTTACTTTACGACAAATACAATTAGGTACTTATATAAAAAATACATATTACATTTACATATTACGTTGAACCATTACTTCATATTATACTTCATATATTAATTTATACACAAATTGAGGAAATCTCATCTTTTCTACTTACACTCATTCATTGCATGTATATCTGAGACAATACTTTTTACGCACTAATCAAAGACAATAATTCGTTGCTATTATAATTAAATAAAAGAATCTGATTTTAATTTGATAAAGGTCGTTATTAGTTACATGCAAATAAATTACGAAAATGGGGTAAAGACAGCGTCATAGCCTATTTTTACATAATATGCTGGTTATTTGTTAATTATAATTTATTTTCATATGTAAATAGTACCGTTTCGTTTTAATATCACCAGTAACAGTTGATTTGCCTCACGAAACGTCATTAGTTAGTAAACAGGAAGCGATTCTTTTTTATCAGGTGTTTTTCATTTTATTCTCTCATATTACATTTCTTTTAAAATGATATTATTTATTATCATAAAATATAATATACCCACGTGAGATAACTAAACCACTGATATGACTGGTATACGGGTTACTCACAAACTGATCCCCACGTTCTCGGAAACAATATTTTTTAAGTGTTTCAAATAATGATAATTGTTGGTCATAAAATCTGGTTACGTCATAAGAAGATACCCTACATTTGTCTGTAGTTACCTTACATTATTCTGAAGAAGAAGATACTACAAAACTCGAAACTGATTCGTCTTTGACAAGAGCACGCAAGGTTAATGAGGATAATATAATTTCGGAGTCATCAGTAAACTCAGATTATACATTCTTTTGTTTCCAGAGAAGCCATTATGACAAGTCTTCACAATTCCATTCAATGTAATGTTTTTGAAATACATACAATCGTTTGTTATTTACCCGTAGTTCCTTTTCGCCGTGTCCCAAATATATAAAAGTAAGCATAATTCAGTCACGGACAGTATTCTGGCAGAGTGTAATAAGCAAGGTGGATTGACAAAGTACCTAACGAAATGATGAAAATTGTGCTTGTGAGTATTGATTGTAAGTAGTTTACAAGCTTGTATTTGCCTTATTTGTTAGTTTGTTAGTATGTCTTTCGGTCAAAGCAAAATCCCCGAAAAAGTGCAACTGAAATATTGTTTGAAAAATATTATTTTTTTTAGTAATATTTATACGGGAAAACAATACCGGTCATTTTTTACCGATTTCAAAAACGGAGAAGGTTCTGATTCGGTTATATGTTTTTAAAAGTTTGTTTTAAACCTCAGAATTTCCTGATGCTTTCATGGGATCGGTGAGGATTTGAGGGAATCCTCAAATATTATGGGTATACATATCGACGGTTAAAAGGCGACTTGATTCAAGCGCCATTTTGAGATCTTTAAAGGAGAGCGTTTTAAAGTTTATTTTTTTTGAGAAAAAAATCACTGTTCCTAAAGTATACAATAAAAATTTACGAGCCTCCCCAATCATAAAACGGCATATTTTGTGCTAATTTTTGATATATATATAACAAATAAAAGGTGTTTTTTAACGGAGTTCGATGTAACTTGAGCCATTTTGCACAATTCTCTGATCAGGGCAGAAGGAATCTAAGTACACGATTACTATTTATCTGTTCAAAGCCAAATAATTCAAGTGTACAATGACTTCTTTAACAGATCAAGGATAAATGATTTAAATCACTCACCTAGTTGTAAACTGTTCATGGATAAATGAGTTAAACCGCTCACCTAGTTGTAAACTGTTCATGGGTAAATGATTTAAACCGCTCACCTAGTTGTAAACTGTTCATGGATAAATGAGTTAAACCGCTCACCTAGTTGTAAACTGTTCATGGATAAATGATTTAAACCGCTCACCTAGTTGTAAAATGTTCATGGATAAATGATTTAAACCGCTCATCTAGTTGTAAACTGTTCAAGGAGTAATGACTCAAATTAATTTCGAGTAATGGAGGTTTTGGTGTATGACGGGGAAGGGAACAAAACATTTTTTCGAGATTTGGGGGTTTTCAACTTATCGAGGTTTGACTTAACGAGGTTCTACTGTACCTACCTGCGTTGTTTCGTGTTCTTTTGCTTGTGATTTAAACGCCATTTTTAATGCAAGGTGAAAGGAGTAAACTGACTGAAGTACGATATTAGTTTAATTAATAAACTAACATAAAGGAATCAAGCGTGCAGACCTTTATTTCTTGCATAAAGAAAATGGTTCTAAATGATATAAAGACTTAAAACTGGTCAAGGAAAATTAGCACAAGTCATATTATTCAATATACTAGTTCAGGTAAGATTGATTTAAGCGACAGAGATAATGTTTGAATGTTCAAGGCAAAATGATTTAAGTTACATACACTAATAAATCTGGTTCAAGCAAAAAGGAATTAACATCCTTTGTTTAATTATTTAAGATCAAGTAAAAAGAATTCAAATACCGATACCATTTCATTCCATCCGAGGATAAATGGCTTAAACTACAAATAGTAAGAAAAACCCTTTTTTTTCGTGGGTCAATATACATGCTTTGAAAAAAACAACCAAATTCTCTACAATTGATACCGCGTAAGCAAAAATGATACCCAAATTTGTCATGGAGCCAAGCGCCAAAAAAGTGCTCAGATTAACCTCAAACCCGGCTCAATCGACGCGGAAAAATTCGCCGATTCCAATGATGTATATAACTCAATATCGCCCAGGATGGCGCTTGAATCAATTCGCCTTTTAACCGTCGATATTATTATGAGGATTGATCATTTTTTTTTTTGGTAATAGCACTAATAGCTAACCAAAAGCAAACATTAGCAAAATAAAGTGGTTGAAACCATGAAGCTATGTTGAAACCGTACTTAATTAAATTTATTCAGAACTTATTCAATTGACAATTATTTGAAGACATACAGGCCTCTAGCCTAGTTGTTAGTGACCCTGCCTGTGAAGCGATGGGTCTCGGGTTCGATTCCCGGCCGGGGTAGATATTTATGTGACAGAAATATGTATATTTATTTAAAATATGAATAACTTCTAATATTGATCTGGTCACTATAAGATGTTGTTAGGTTAGCTAATTATTATTATTAATAAGACAGAAGGACCCTTAAGTAAAGACTGAATAAATTAACCGACTTGGTAACCTTGGTATATATTATTATGACATGGATCTCACAACTTTTTACGGTAGAAGAACTGAGTTACGAGACTTGGTTTTTTTTACAAGTTACGTTTCTGATGGCATGTAAGTTTTTAGTACCTAGACATAATAATAATATCAAATTTTGAAAACATTAATTAAATAAAACTATAAAAAGCACCAAAGTTCTCAATAATCGTGGGTTACACATTTTGCTATATTATAAACGCATTGTGTCCGCGAAAACGGCTCATGGAATTATTTGAAATATCCGTGTTACATTGAAAACATTATTCCACAGATATTATTAATGGCGTTACTCGCTTCGGTGACGGCTGATCCAGCGATCGTGTACAATGGATACTATTCATCGCCTTTCACTTCGGCTGCACTGGTGGCTCCTGGAGTTGCACCAATGGCACCTCTCTCTTTACCCTACTCCTCAGTTTATGGATCAGCTTACAGTTATTCCGACTACGTCCCAGTTTACAACTCCGCTTATTCCTTACCATATGCCCTAGATTGGTATTACCGCAAATAATTAATCACTAACGTTTAATCTTTTAATTGTATACTTGATAAAATCTTCATTATGATATTGTAATGACATGTCATATTAATTAAACATGTTTCACAAACTTGTTATATTTCCAATTTTTTATCACTCCTCCTTTTTTACTATATCCACATTACAATTAGCATACGTAGGTCACTCGATAAGTTTTGAGATGCTCGTAATTTAAAAAATGAAAGGTGTCAAGGGACACCCGGATGGAACGAATTTCCTTTCGATTAATACTAAGCGAGCGAAGTGTTCGAGGGTGATACAGTACATCTTGTCTGACAAGACTCTTGTCAGAGTGGCAGTGATGGATTTGTTCTATCACTGTCGCTCTTCCGCATATTAATTGGCATGACGGGAGAAATGGCAATAATAGCTTAATGTGCATGATCGTGATATGGACGTCCCTGTTGTGCCTATGCTAAATACCGAAGAGTGAATAAGACAGCCACATACTATGATTGTACTGTATCACCCTCGAACACTTCTGCTCGCTTAGCATTAATCGAAAGGAACTTCGTTCCATCCGGGTGTCCCTTGACACCTCTCATTTTTTTTGTGTCGAAGAAGCCGTGGCCGCCTACTAAGTCGTAATTTCGGACCCATCGGATCAAGACTGGCAAAAGTGTTTTAATAGTTGGTTCAGGCGAATGGAACTTTGCATAGAGAATGAAGAAGAGTATTTCGAGAAAATGTAAAATAAATGTTGTTAATATCTTGTATAGTTTTTTCTTGTCTCAAAATTTATCGAGTTCCCTACGTATTACACTACATACGTAATTACGTAGGTACATAGTATATCTATTAAGTAGAGGTTTATTTGCTATACCTATAGGTAGGTATACTTGCTATATTTCCAATTTTTTTATCGGTCAAGCTTTTTTAATTTTTACGTCCTTATTATGTACAATTAACATAATGTACATAATAATTAATAAGGTACATAGTATAACTGTTATTGCTACTATTAGAACTACTAGAATATTACAGTGAAACTATGTACATGGTAGGTAGATGATTTTAAAATGTGATGGACAGAATAATATATAATGTAACTGTCCACTTGATCATAATATATATATTTATAGAGTCGTTTGAATAGGTAATTTGGAGCCACGGACCTTAAATGGTCCGTGTTTGGAGCCAAATGGATATTACAATCTGTGGACGTCCGTAACTAAGAAGACCCAGATTATTAATGGCGCACACAAGGAATATCATTCGTTAACAACACAAAAACAACACAAAAACAACACTTAAAACCAGAATACAAGTAGATCATACCAGTGACTGCAAGCTCGCTTAACCGGATTTTAAAATTATGTTAAATTTATTATGGAAGCAATACCAGTAAGAACTGAAATAAGTACTTAGACTATTATTATGTTTTTACCTAGTAGTTTTACTTTTTTATTTTATTTTATTAAAAGAACCGCCGGCGACATAACAGGTACACACTGTAATTTGGCATTCGATACGTATAAACATAGAGATGATACTAACACAACTTTTTATTAGGTAGTGAACATTTTATCATTATCAAACAACCTATTGAACAGATGTTAGTGGGAATAAAAACTAAATATCGCCATAGATCTATATGAATATACTATACTAGACAAGCTGTTCAGTACTAAAAGTTTGGACACCTACGTTGACACCATAATTATGGTGCCAACGCATTTTAGTCGGCTGCGAAAGCGGCGGCAAGCGAAACAAGTAGATGTCATTTTTGAAAACCCCGACCGTTCAAGAACACATAATAACGCATATTGCTTATTGTACGTATACTTGAGTCAAACTCGTATCATAATATTTGTCAACAAATCATTAAAATTCCTTTATAGGGTTTTCACAAACTGATTTGTATTTCGCACACCAAATAACTATTAGAGAACTAAATAATCATTATAACGTTTGTGACATCTTCATTATTTCACTATTGACCTATAACAACAACACACTAAGTGAAAACGACGTAAAAACCAACGTCTTAAAACAATTTTCATCATTGAATAACTCACGCTCGCACATCCTTAATTTCGTGAAGCGACTTGTAACCTTTGCACAAAATTATTTTTTACGGTCTGCCTGCCTATGACTATTTAATAAATAGAAATGACTACGAAAACCTCACAGCTATAATGGCGCTTACATGCTTTGCAACTTGGTCGTATTATATTACGAAATACAGTGAAATCAACTTATCCGTGACTTTAAGGAGGGCGCTGCCGGACGTATTGGACCAATTATAGTGCGCTATTAGTAAGTTTTGAATGGGATGGCATTAGTTCCAATTTTCGCCACGGCACAAATAAGTTCTTCAGAGATGGCACTGTACAGATTATACAGATATTTCATTCCACTCAATATGCATGAGCATAAAGTTATTTATAAGTTAAATTTCATTAAAAAAAGCTGAGTAACATTTTATATTTATGTTTATCTGTATGTATTTTAAAACAGTCTATATTTTATGCGTAACTGTTCCGTGTTATTTTAAACTTTTGCAAAATAAATATTATGTTTAAAAAGAAATTAAATTATAAAGAGTGGAATGGAACGCGACTTGCAAACTCCAGATTTAGTTCAAACGCACTATATACGACCACAAGTTTCATGCACCTGTTTGTTTGTGGTTGCTAGGCAACACAGTGATTACGTAAATTCTGATCCGAATGTGAATATAGTGTAGTGCGTTTGCAGCTTTTAATTTAAATAGACACCAACAAATTTAAATTGATCTTAAAAGTAAACAATGAGTGTCGACAAAAAACTCTACCAAAAATAACCAGCTTGGGTACAGTTCTGCGATGCAAAGCGAGGCCTTCAATAAAATTATAGTAACCAGCAACTTAACATAGTTCCCTAGGAGATCCAACAGGCTGAATGAGTTTAGTTATCTTGAGACTGCGCTAAGATATCCCTTGTGCGTTCAAGGTCTTGCTTGGATGCTGTTATTCTTTAATGCACAATGCACTTATTTATTAATCCTTGTAGTTTACTATAACAAAATGTACATTATTTTAAAGCGAATTAATTGTACATTTTGTCACATATTTAGTTTGATGTATTAGAAAATACGAACTTTATTCAACACGAGTAACCCGCCCCAGGTTTAAACGAACAAATTTTAATATCTATAACGTGTACATTTTTTTCTGTAGTAGTGTGGTATGACCTGTTATATAAAAGAGTAACTGATTTTGTGTTTCAAGGTTTTTCTCTCTCATTGCCCACAAAAAAAAATATATAACTAATTATTTTTATTTAGGGACACAGTGTACGATTAGTTTCAATTTAATTCGGTACAGTGAAATCAATAAGAAAATGATAAGCTATAGATAGGTGAAAATATTTCAACAGATTTTTTTTAACAAATGAAATGACGGTCCAACTTATGGTAAGAGACCCCCTTAGCCCATACCTTATGTGTACCGAAAGGCTCATACCAAAGGCTCATCGATGCATTGCCGAAAAAATTAAGTTGAATATGCGTAACTTTAACTTAAATAATAATCTATCATAACACCTCAGTCAAACCAATATTATGTTACAAAGCTACTCTCACTTTATGGAATCGAAATATTGATACATTTAGCATAAAACATCCATATGCATTAAAGGTCAATACTACTGCAAAATAATAATATGTATATGCGGGAGTATGAGAGTATAAAAATATCCCAGGATTTCAATGGGACATACTCCCGAGAAGAAGCTTCAAGGAGAATCATGTATAAGCTGGTAAGCCTTATTTATAATATTTTAATCTATACAAATAAATAAAATTTGAGTGTCTGTTTGTAATATTAAAATATCCGCTTTTTACTAAGTGCATGTGGATTTATACACGGTACATATTATACCTACCAAAACAACATTTTTTTGAATTTTTGTCTGTCTGTTTGTTCCGGCTAATCTCTGAAATGGCTAGACCGATTTTGACGGGAGTTTCACTGACAGATAGCTGATGTAACAAGGAGTAACTTAGGCTACTTTTATTTGAGAAAAAAGTTTATTAGGCGATACGAAGTTCGCCGGGTCAGCTAGTTTAACATAAATACTCCGTTTAATGATATAATCACGTAATTTACTACGTGAACTGCTACTCTTAATTAGAGATTTAACATTAATTACATATCACTAATTATAATCATTCATAGCCTCGTTACATAACATGTTAATTTTCATGCCCATTAAGTAAGTAAGAGATAGGTATAAGTACTATGATGTTATTTTGGTTAAATATAAAAAAATATGCTTTGTGTATGAGTAATAAACACATTTATTATTATGACCTCTCAAGTATCTAGTAACTCGGTGGTTCGTTTGTATGCCATAATTACATAAATAATTATAAAAAAAATAACGGACTTCAAAATTAGGGATAACTCAAAAACTAAAAAAGTACTCGTCAGATCTCGCTCAAATTTAAATTTAAATGTGGTCCCACATGACAAGCACCAGCTATGATGTCGAAAAAATACAGTCCAATTGAGAACCTCCGCCTTTTTTGGAGTTTGTTAAAAATACATTCAACTCTTACTCCATATTTAAAGGTTCATTACACATTATTATTATTAACTAGCTGTACCCCGCGGTTACACCCGCGTTAAGTTGTGGAAAAAACTAACTACTAAAATATATGATGTTATATAGCCTTCCTCGATGAATGAAATTATTATCAAACACAAAAATAATTTTTCAATTCGAACCAGTAGTTCCTGAGATTAGTGCGTTCAACCAACAATCCCTTCAGCTTCATAATATTAGTACAGATTTAAAAATGGATTCTAATCCATTCAATTTGAAACTAACTATCGACTAAGCAATTTAAAATCCAATATAAAATTTTAGTCCACTATAGGTTCTAAGATAAACGTAAGGAGAATTTATTAATGATAACATAATTATATGATTCTTTCAGATAGCTTTCCTTCTGTTCCTGACTGCTGTTAACGGCAACCCAGTGCCAGCAGCAGAACCGAACAGCTTTCTCCAGCCAGTCAACAACTATCGGTTCCCCTTGGGGTACGGAGCACCTCTCGTGTACCCAGCTCTATCACCTGTGACATCACTAACTTATAATCCTCCGATTGGGGCCTATCCTCTACATCCGTCACCCATAGCTTACAACAAGATTTGAATAGTACGAGTTTAATAAATATATGTATAAAACATTATTAAATTGGTAATCTGATTAATAAAATTGATTATGGTGTGTGTACAAAAATATTAAACAATTATTCCGCCTACAATTTTTTTTTCCATTTTTAATTTTGTCGTCAATACTTTTTCTTATTTTTATACATTCAATAATTCTACAAAAGACCCATAAGGTTATACATCATGTATTTTAAGTAGATAGTGTTTAACTGTTCAGCAATGCACTGCTATTTAATTATTTGAAAGTCTAACAAAAGTCTATTTAAGAAGTACCTACCATTAAGTGTGAAGTTTATATGGTCATGTTACCATTAATTAAACTACATTCTAATCCTTACATTGTTGCTGGAAGCTTGCAAAATACTCGTTCACCTAAGACAATAATTAATATAGATGCTAATTGAATTTCATAAGCCACCATAATTGGTCTAATCAAGATAGCTGTATGCTACCAATGATATTAAATTTTATGCTAATAAAAAATATTTCCCCTCAATGCTACAGGTTCTATCCATGTAATTATAATACACATTGTTTATGTGCAAATTATGTGTAATAACAGACCTTGGTTTATTTAACAAAGTAAAATACCAACAGACATTTTACGCAAATTAGCAAAGTAAAAATCAATATTTTATTTTCCATATTGTATAACGTAAATATGATCAACACCGCATTATGAACTTAATTAATTAATCTGTGTATCGATTTACAAGTATAGCGGCAAACTGGTATAGAGCTTTTCACGTAAGAGTTCCCTTCGCTGTCATGCTAATAGCATCTATGGTAGTGATATCTTACTTCTTTTATAAATTACAATGCTTAAGAGCCGAAGTGAAATGAAAGTTCAACCTTATTTCGATACCGCAAACCTCTTCTTTAAACGCAATAATTTGCTCTCCTCTCCGAACCGGCCGGTATGAACGTGGTATGAACGGACACTTACTGTAATGTCATACTAGCGAAGAGAATTCTTACGTGAAGAATACACTGTGTTGAAAATGTCAGTAATTAAATCCTTCAAAGATTGAGTATTAATTAACCTATCAGCGATAGGTATAATGTTTAAATATTATGTGATTTGTACTTACAAGTATGTGTTAGAACCAGTTTGTACTATTATTGTGCACAACGTCAAGTAAGTGACCATTACTGATTCAAGAATCGTAGTTATGAATTACAAATTAGAACACATAAACGGTTATTATCATTTGTAAGGTGATATAGCATCCGCATGTCAACCGCGTATAACATTGTATATAATTCTAAACTACATAATTATTATAACAAGAAGGATTTTTTTTTGTTTGGAATGGATAGATTTCAAAAATCCTTTCATCAATAGATGATCTATGTGAAATGTGCTATTTTTATTTAAAAAAAATTGAGATATATACGAAAACCGAAGCAAAGCGAGGCTGGTTACTAGTAGGGGAAATAAAGAAACAAAAAGTATATGCTGTAGAAACTATATTACAATAAAATTGGCATATCATGGTCATAAGCTCGGAAGGTACGTTATTGGTATTCCCTAACGGACGTAGTATCCGTATGGGTAAGGCAGGCCGGCGACGTAGGGTGCAGAGTATGCGATAGGAGAGTAACCAGAGTACGCAGCTGGGTAGACCCCTCCGGCGTAGGAGATGACCTGAGGCTGAGGCTCAGGTTTAGGGTTGGCGAAAGCCACAGCCAGCACGGCGAGGAAGGCAAACTGTAAAAAACATTGTTTATGATAATAAAATGTATCGGACAACACTAGTCTTAACAGTTTAAAGGTTTGAATTTTTTATTTACTATACAGTTCTTTTTTATGAAACACTTGATCTAGTTCGAAATATTGAAAACTCATGTTGATTCATGTTGATTCATGTTCAATCATAGGCAAAAAAAAAATGGTAGTCTGTAAAGTCGGTTTACGGACGGTAGTTTAACGTGACAACGTCATGACAAAGCTCCGCTCCGCTCCGCCCCACTCCGCACCGCTTCACTCAACTACGATCGCCTACGGCTCGCCTACAGCATCGGCTACGATACGCCGATCGTAGCCGATCGTGACTCTCTCTCGCTCGCGGACGCTACATTTTTTCTTGCGTGCGCCCGGCGTTCATCGTTTTAATCCCCGAGTAACATAGGCTACATTATGTTTTCAAAAAAATTAGGGTTCCTTAATAAAATTCCAATAATGTAACCCAAGGCAAAGCGAGGGCGGTTACTCGTTTTTAATAAAATTTGACATGTCTGCACATTTATCTGAAACACTGTTTAAAAGCTATCAAATGTAGATACTATTATTTCTTCTGTGATAAAAGTAAAGTTTTGTTCCACTTGACGACTTCACTGCGATTTTCTTTAACTCAAAAAGAAACTTAAATTATTGCAACCTCAACAACATGAAGTAATAATTGGAAGAAACAATAGTAGTTATAAGTAATAATAGGTACCTACATATTAAAAGTCATAAAGTTCAGTCATATTATATCAGAAACTTTGAATGAAGAAATCTGATGTATTTAGAAATCTATTGAACTAGTTCGGCAAACTTCAAACTTAAATTTGAAACCAATTAAAAGTTTCTGTATTAGTTTTAGGTGACTTTAAAATGGATGAACGAAACCACAATGATGTAGACTAGTTTTCTAGTTTGTGGTAAGTTATTCACATTAGGTAAAAAATAACATATCGCACAGCTATATTTACGCAACTGATTAAATTATAATGCTTCTGTGCTTATTCTATCCTACTAATATTATAAATACTACTAAAATTATAACGATAAAACTTTATACCTAAAGATACCTAACCTAACCGTTGTACGGAATAAGATGAAACTTGGCACATAGACGGATTATGTCCAAGATAGATTTTATCCCGATTGTATGTTTCACTGGGATGATTCTGAGTTATTAATATTTTGTAACCTAAAACCAGTCTGCATGAGTGAAGCCGTGGGCAGAAATGAGACAAACTATAAATTTGGTTTACTATGTTTAATGTTAAACTTATAGATCATTTCATGTACACGTTGTTCAGATCTGCGTCAGTAGAAAAGTTTAACTAGGTATTGATTACGATTACTCCCGTTTCTACTTGACTTGTCGTGTTTCGGGCCCGTTATGATATCGAACGGTCTACTCTATTGGCTGAACATTTTGATACATCCATCTGATACCAATTTTGTTTTGTCAGTTTTAAACTCAACGTTTGGAATTTAGAAGTTATACTTCTTTAGGCGCGTTATGTAAAATGATGAGAGTGAAATTTTAAGATTTGTAACACAAAAGTAACAGGATGAAGTTGCCCGCAAAAAGATGCGCGCGCATCACTGTGAAGTTGCCCGCAAAAAGCTACCAACAAAATAGAAATAGAACCTCTATTATTCATGTATTATTTATTGATATAAATTAAAATATTATTATTTAATATAATGAATTCTAAATATTATTAAATTATTGAAGTTAAATATTTATTTAATGATCCCAAAGAAGTATATCTTCTCACGCGCGTACATAAGTACATACACGTTTATGTTTTTTTAATGAGTTTTGTATCCTCAGCATATGTTAAATTCACAGTATTGCTATACTAAAACTTAAAAAACTTCTTCAAATTGAAACTTTTTCGAAACAAATGTACTAGTAGGTACTTGAGTAAGCAAAACTATGCACAGTTATTGTAGTTTTTTTAATTATATTATTTTTATATTAAGTTCCTACCACACTTTTTTATTAAATATAATATTATGTACAACTTTACTTACCAGTCTGAAGAACATGGTGGAAAATTCGCTTGCAATGCTTTTCACAAGTGATAACCAATGTACGTTTGCTCCGATATATATAGGTCTTCAATAAGGACTGACCACGCCTCGCTTACTTGCTCTTGTCGCGTGTTGAGATAAAAACCGTCCTTGATCTTCGAAGAAATAATGTAGTCAGGGTACTAAGTATTAGAATAACAAACATCCGTATTAGGCGGCATCCATTTTAATATAATAGATCAAGTTGTTATGGTTCCTTTGTAGTAACAAACCAAGGTGGAAAACCTGAGGAGCAAAGCAGAAAAACTATTCGAGTCTTTTTTATGAGCATAGGCAACAACGAAGCAGAGTTCCATCTAATGGTTTATGATCTTCTTCGTCTATGGACAAGAGTGACAGTACCAAAGACAATATCGATGCGTTGCCAGCCAAAAAAAGTAGCGGCTGGGCTCAAATTACCTATTTCTAGTCCGCATTTCACAACCCTTGAACTCGAATCCTTAATTAATTTCGTCAAAATGTGTATTTTTGCTTAGTAAATAATTTAAATTTTGCCAAAAAAAAACCGAGTCCATAGAACTAACTTTTGAAACACACATATCTAAATCAACATATTATTTTGTATACTTGTAATATTTAAGTTCTCTCAATTCCTCGTAAATGCCATCATAAGAAAAATATGGAACCAATCTGTAAAAACACTCTTTCGAATAAAAAAAAGGATCCTCCAAATGCGTTGATAAATGACGGATTTCTCACCTTTGACCAATACTCCCTTGACGATAAAGTTTATACTTAACTGAAAAAGTTTATAATGAACTGACCGTAAGAGATTTACTGTGTAAGTGGTCAATTAAAATCAAATTCAAAGTAATTTAAGAAGTTAAAATTGTAAGTCAAAAGGCAAATAAAACTCAGAACCATTGCATAAAATCACAAACACCCTTGTCCTATGCTCTTGTCATTATTAAAGTAAGTTTGCTGAATGTATTGAACAAGATTCCGTTACCGTTACAATGTAATGGTGATAATGTAATCAGTGCTCTCGTTTACTTGGTTACTAACATTACACACTGTTAATTTGAATATATTGTCGTTGCAACTTTAAGACCTCTTATGTGTAAAAAATCTGCTTTTTGAGTGAATCGATAAGAATAGATAAAGTTTTATTTAGCAAGCACATAGGTGATTTTGAATTTGGTGAATAAATTACGATGGATACGTCGTACACACATGAGAGTTTTTGAATTCGATAGTTCTTCAAAATGTAGAATCATTTGACGTAAAAAAGTGATTTTGCCAAAAGTGGCATATAACACATAAGAGGTCTTAAAGTCGCAACGACGATGTACTAAAATTAAAATGCGTAACAATAGGCATTAGGTAGCTACGTTGGGTATTGCAATTATACACATAATGTAACTATTACTAGAGAGGTATTTATAAACGAAGTAGTTCCCATAACAATGATTTTTAGAATTTTTATCTCTTTGCCGGTTTGTCTATTTCTCTGTGCGTATGTTCCGGCTAATTTCAGAATTGGCTTAACCGATTTGGATGCAGCTTTAACTGATGCATTTCAGTAAGCCTGGGTTAGCATTTGTTTTATTTGAGTCGATACATAAATAAAAAAGTTATGTCAATAAAAAAAAATCCTTCCATATACTTTTTCACTGTAGGTTGTCTGTGTTCTAAGACGGATTTCCCGAAGCAAAGCGAGATCAGTTACTAGTATCTAAAGTACGTAATTTAACCTGTTTATGCATTTTGTTTTTAATTGGTATAAAACTGGATAATAATAATGCTTGATATTCATTTATAGATTTATTCAAGCTTACCTGTTAGGTAATAATTGTATAATCAACAATCGTATGTTATGAATGTAGTGTGTAATATCAAGAAAAATATGCGAGAATGGCATATAACAGGTGTATAAAAGGTGAAGGCAATGCTCTGCTCAGGCACTATCTCATTCTGCGGCTGAAGCTTCCAAGCTCTCCAAGTTCACCACACTATCCGTGTGAGGGTTCTAAGGGTTATGCAAGAGCTAGGGCCAACAGGAACTGTGCATCCGAAAAATCGCTGAAGCACTTTGCATATGGATCTTGTAGCGTAAACGACACTCTGCTTCTTTTTCTTCCAGCTTGTGTTCTCTAATTCTACTTATAGTTTAAGTATAGTCACGGATCTGAAAAAAGACGGACGTAACCTCGTGTAATCGAAAGTAAAGCATAGCAATGGCCGCCCGCTTACCATGTGTACGTAATTTTTGATTTACGATTGACGCAATATGGTGTCAATGTGTGGGTGTTTGTACTTGTATGAATAGAGAGTGGGTCAGATTACTGTGGATGCTTCACTAAATTTGTTGTTGGGATTACGTCCGTCTTTTTTTAGGTCCATGAGTACAGTATAGTTTAAGTTGTTTTTAGAATTCTGAAGAAGAATCGGAACCGGAATAATTTCGTCATGTCCGTCCGTCCGTCCAAAGCAAAGCCCCTCGGGGCTTAAAGGCAAAGGCACTAAGGGTCTCGACCCTTAGTGATAGAAAACTGTAATTTGGCATGGATATACATATTTAGTAAATTTCCAGAATCGCAGAATAAAATTTTGAAAAACATTTTTTTTCAGGGTACCTCCCCTACAGGTAAGATGAGCATTATTTTTTTATTCGTCACATAACCTACAGTGTGGGGTATCGTAGAAAAGGTCTTTCAAAAATATTAGATATAATGAATGGGTCTTCTAAGACCATTTTTGGAATTAGGGGTCCATCAAGTGTCCCCCCCTGCTGGTTAAACGGTTGGAATTGGACAAGTGAAAAAATCTCAAAAATAGATAGATAGATAGATAACTCTTTATTGTTTGCACACCACATATTATACAATAGTACAAGAATAACAGAAAAGATGGAAGTACAAAACAACAGGCGGCCTTATCGCTACATAGCGATTTCTTCCAGGCAACCTAAAAGAAGGATACATAAGAAAAACATAGAGGGCATCGGCGTGCGTAAAGTTAACAGAGAATATAAAATAGAAAGATATATATGTTTATAAAAGACGAGCAACCGCCCTCGCTTTGCTTCGGTTTTCTTATTTTTTTATACCTTGGGTTACATTATTGGAGTTTTATTAAGGATCTCTAATTTTTTTGAAAATATGAGTATAATATAGCCTATGTTACTCGGGGATAGTGTAGCTTCCCAACAGTGAAAGAATTTTTCAAATCGGTTCAGTAGTTTCGGAGCCAATTCAATGCAAACAAAAAATCAAATCTTTCCTCTTTATATATTAAGTATAGAAAAGAAAAGAAAAATTAAACTAAGACAAAAAAAACAATAAATAAAACTTAGTAAAACACAAATTAATACCTACATATCATAGAATATTAGATAAATAGATTTTATATGATGAATTAATAAAATGCTAAATATTTGGCTTTAAAGTACAAATTTTTGGTAGAGTCATGTGTCCCCTCCCTGCTGGCAAAACGGCTGGAGTTGGACAAGTGAAAAAAATCTCAAGAATAAGTTATAATATGATGAATTTACAAGGAAAACTACAATCAAGGCTATGTTAACTTATGCAGTTAATGAGTAATAGTCGATAAACTTACTACTTCGGAATCCTTCATTGCAAAGTAGTTTTATATCCAATTCAGTACATTAAAGAATATGTCGCAAGTGGGTTGGCAAAAACCTGAAAATTTAAAAATTGAAAAAAAAATTGAAAAATGAATTATTTTTGTTTAAATTTAAATTGTGATATGAAAAAAGAAACACGAAAAGCACATTTTTAATTAATAAAAAAATATTTTAAATAATATTGGGACGGCAAAGATATCATTGGGGGGCGGCTTTTCGGTGGCCCCGGGCGGCGGAAGGCCACGCTATTCCACTGCTTTAAGTACATTATATTTCACTGACTTCAATTAGTAACTAAGGAAAAAGTTTCCACCTGTAGACTAAATTATATTATAAACACACGAGAACATGTCATTGCTGTAGTTTAATTATATTAAGTAAATGGGCACGCACAAAAAAAATAAATGATCGATCTTGCCGCTGTAAAAAATCGGTCTAGTGTGAGTCGAACTCGTGCAATCAGGGTTTCATACAATCCTGATTTTTTCATAATATAATCAACTGTACTATTTAACCTCCACGTGGTCCTAAGAAAAAAGGGTGAAGACAAACAGATAGACAGACAGAGAGATGGACACCCGAACCAAAAAAGCGAATACTCTATTTAGTCACTGCTACCGAAACATGTCAACACATTTTATGATTGATGGTTGATGTTTAGGAGCAAGATGCGAAGGGGATGTACCTAGATAAAATCATTCCACCGTTCGGATACAGAAGAAAAAAACCATACAAATGCACTCGAGCAACGCATGAAATTCATTCACAGATACCATAATAAGAGTGATCTCATCCCATGTTTTTAGGGTTACGAAGTAAAATCAGAACCCTTATGGTTTCGTTATGTCCGTCCGTCCATCTGTCCGTCTGTCCGAAGCAAAGTGCCAAGAGCTTTAGTGCTAGAAAGCTATAATTTGGCATGGACACATATATTTCTTAAAACTCCAGAATCGTAGAATAAAATATAGAAAAACATTTTTTTCAGGGTACCTCCCCTACAGGTAACGTGAGGATGAATTTTTTTTCGTCGCGCACCCTATAGGTAGTGTGGGATATCTTTGAAAGGGTCTTCCAAAAATATTAAGGGTCTTTTAAGACCATTTTTGGAATTTGGGGGCCAATTGTTAATACAAATTTGGATATATTACTAGGGGACCTGTTCTGCAACATGTATAATTCGATCGTTCATCATATATTAAATTAATATTTACATCGTACAAACACAATAATCGTAATAATAAATTATATGCAACGAGTTCTGTTGGAGCAGCATGTATTGTGCGATCGTCCGGGGATCCGGTGTATACTCGGTATCGAGTGTTGGCGAGCTGCTGAGCCGTGCCGCGCGCGTAAACTACTTCGTATTTCATCCTACCTACAGATTTATTTTTTCTCACTCTAAGATAAACTGTAAAGTTTTTAAGAGTGATGTAGATGCATTAGTTATGATATCTTTAAATGTGTAATGTTAAATAAATAAAAAATAAATAAAATGCTAAATATTTGGCTTTAAAGTACAAATTTTTGGTAGAGTCATGTGTCCCCTCCCTGCTGGCAAAACGGCTGGAGTTGGACAAGTGAAAAAAATCTCAAGAATAAGTTATAATATGATGAATTTACAAGGAAAACTATCAAGGCTATGTTTTAACATAAGCAGTTAATGAGTAATAGTCGATAAAGTTGCGCGAGGCCTGACACGCACTTGCCTTTTTTTCATTTCGATAAATGTCATTACTATTTGTCTAGAAATTATAAATAAATAAATAAATAAATAAATAAACAAACGCTAAATAAACGCTAACACACTCATACCCCCCCCCCCCCGCAATAGTTAACTTAATAATTGTTATATTTTAAATTATATACAGTGGACCCACTTATTTTCAGTAATTATCAATATAACTGTTTGAGCTACATTTATAATATTTTGAATTCTAAATAAGCTTTAATAAATGTGCCAAATTTCATGTATGTAGGTTAAATGTCTCGAATTGTGATGGGGTCTAAAGTAGCTCGAAATGGTTTGTGTAATATTACACACGTCGCAGCGTCACTAGTTCTTTTGCTTTGAACTAGTCTACTTACTTTGTCTAGATTTTAGTTCCTAAGCGTAATTGTCTACGTTACAAATAAATGCGTGCTATAGACACCATCAATTATAGATGGTGCTGTTACCTACACAAAATATTATGATATCGTGTCCTGATCCTGTCTATGAAGACCATAATGTGATGAATAGGTGAGCCCCACTTGTTTTTATGTGTTTTGTATTCCTCAAGACCAACAGTAGTCAGTAACTAAATGCTATGACAGATATCTATTGTCTGCCTGTCTTAGATGAACTGAGACCAGTTTGCTGCTTTCCTTTTAGTTAAAGTTAATTATCATTTATACGGTACCGGCCTACATAGAACATATTATTTGAATAACCAACATTTTACTAAAGAAAAATAATAGACTGCAAAGAATTAGCCTCTGAAAAACCTAATCGATAGTGATTAGGTTAACTCATAGATCTTATCATTAGAAAAATATGGGACCAATCTGGTAGCATACCCTTTCGAAGAAAAATAGAATCTTCCAAATCAGCTGATAAATGAATGAGTTCTGAGATAACATATATAAAAAGATTCCAACGAATTAAGAATCTTCTCCTATTCATGAAGTTGGTTAAAAACTACCTAGTTATAAGTAGAGGTGCGCGATCATGAATGATTTATATAATCGAAACATTCACTCATTACTAATATTCATAATCGATTATTGGTTAGTAACTAATTTTATTTTCATAATCGAATAACGTTACTAATTTGTATTACTAATACTAATCTTAAATCAGTCGTACTCTCGATTCGTAAACCGTTGAGTAGTACCGGTGTTTTGTTTATTTTGTTGTGTGGTGACGTTAGTTTTGTGTGGTGGTGTATAAGTACAGTAAGTTTATAGTTTATTATTTATGTATTATACGTATTATGTATTATATTTACCTCAGAATGTTATAATGTAAATGTAACACAGTTTTATATAAAAATAAGTATTAACCTCAAAATTAAATGTTTTATAGAATAAAAAAGTTAAAAACTTACTGAAGTTACTGTCCATTAATGAATTCAGAGTTATAATAAAATTATGTTCTATTTATTCTAAATTGAGTATATCTGGGAATTCGTATATTTGTTGGCAATAATAAATATTTCTCGAAAAAGTCAATAGTATGGAATTATTTCACTCTAGAACCTGAAAAAAAAGTGCCCCAAGTTGGCAATACTGCTAGGTGAGCGTCGAATGCGCGAGCGACCCGGTTTGCGAGTCGAAACGCTATTAGATTAGTTACTAATTTAGTAGTCGTCATGAACATTAGTATATTACTAATATTCAAGTCGAATGTGTACATTAGTATTAGTAGTTGTAGATTATTCGAATAGTGAGATCATTCGCAGTCGCGCACCTCTGACTCACTCCGCCATCGAAAACGGCCAATTATTAGTGATACAGATTAGTAACTACTAACGGTTATAACCGAGATATCTCGAGACATCTTCATAATCGAATGATTCCATTAGTATATCTCATAATCGCCCACCGCTAGTTATAAGGTTTTTAAGTAACGTACTAAGTATACCCCATAAAATATTTTTTTGATTTCTACCGATTATTTATCTGTGAGTTTGTCCCCACTTATCTCAGAACCTTAAAGTATACATTGCTTATGTATACTCTAAGCGGCTAACTTATTTGTAAGTATGCGGTTTTCATTGATGTATTGTAGTAAGAAGTAAGCTTTGGGCTTCAGGTATAGTGGTTTTACTCACACAGATAAAATGGTATACATAAATATTAACTTAAAGAATCCTTCCTGTCTTTAAAAAAAAAATTCGAGTGGGGTACCTTTCACATTATGAAACGAAGTTAAGGGTCTATCACGCTGGCCATGTCAGAAAAGGCAAACTTTACATCTTTGAGAACATTAGGGACAACTCAAAGCTTTTATCACGACGAACGCTATGATAAAATAAATGACAAATAAAAACTCAACTGTTAAACATAAAGTTTATTGTACTGCAAAACAAACACTGAATCATTGGTTTTGATTGTCTTATTATAAAATATCATTATCCGGTATTTAATGCAAAAGTCAACTTAAAATAAATCCCAGTAGCCTAAGTCTTATCAATAATAACCATAACCATAGTTGTATGGTGATGCGCCGTATGCTCCATAAGCGCTGTAACCAACAGGGTTGCTGTAGCCGGTGTAACCATAGTAGCCAGGGTACCCAGCTGTGTAGGTGTTATAACCATAGCCGCTGTATAGTTGTGGTGCTGCCATGGCTACAACGATGATGGCGAAAAGTATTACCTGTAAACAGATTATATTTCTATTACTAAAAGGAAAACAGTTCTACTGATAGTGAGATTTAGAATATGTTTCTATACTATATAAAAATAATAATATAATAAAATATATTTCAAAATTATTGCTTTAAGTTGCAAGATTGGTGGCTTATTTCTGTTTGTATATTATGAGGTTACGCGAGTGTCCATACTTCTTGCGTAGAGCTACGTGCTACATTGAAAAAAAGATGGCTAGACCCCACATGTGAGTATATTTGTCGATAAAATTAGGTATATTTCATGCCCTTCATTTATCGCTAGTTGGTTGCTAGACACACTATACATATATTTCAGCAAAGAAAATAACATATATTTTCAGTATAAATCCAAAAATTGGCAAAATTTCAATAAAAAAAATTTCAATAATTTTTGTGATGTACATTTTTGACAAAAATTATAATTAAGTAAGAAATAAGGCAATTTAATAATAATTAAGTTAGATATATCTACTTATTGTGCTTCTCACAGCATCATTCGCATGCATGTGGCAAAATGAAATAATAAATTGGACGGAGTATAATAAAATATGTTATAGCTGAACGATTTTTTATTTTATTGAAAATGAAAAATTTTAGTTTATTCTATGAACCTCTTATGAAATACTTTCGCCGTGTCGCGAAATAAATAGGAAAAAGCAGAATAGCGTTTATTATGTCTGCTCGTCTAGAATAATTGTTCTATTTCTATCCAGGGTCACAAGACAACAAAAGAAGTAGTGCATGGTCATTAGGTGTCTCAAATAAACAAAGATTCTTCAACTATCATCCATGTTTTTCTCCTTCTTTTCATAATAAACAAGTGAAAACTTAAAACCCGTGTTGTTAAACCCGTGTATTAAGTATGTACGTACACTTGTATATTTTTCTGGTTTTTTTTTAATTTAAGTTTAAGCTGTTTTTGAAGATTACTAAAGAACGGCTTGTACAAACCGACAAAGAGACATTTTAAATCATTGTTATGGAGTCTATTGCGTTAACAGTACCTACAATAAAAGTTTTTTTCAAATATCTTCCATGGTTTATTACAGATTTTTGTAACTTGAGGACCACATAAGACTGGCCGGAGACGAAGGCAAATCGTTCATCCTTGCACTTGGTTTTAGTATCCAAGTTATATCAATGAACCGACAATTGAGACAAGTCATTGTGTAAACATACAAAAAATATTGTTCTTCGAAGCAGGACATCGATATATCCAAATACAATTCGTCGTCAACAATACGCGATCTGTTTAAATAATTAGAGGCGATTTGTTACGACAGTTGATGGATGGTATCCGCCTTCCCCCACTCAACCCACGTATTGTCTTTTTTGTCTTGCTCGGACATACAAAGAAGTAGATATAATCAGTTGATGGGGCAATACGGCTAATAAGGCTACCACGCAACCACAATATCTATCGACGTCAAAGATGTTGAAGATCAAGGCATCGGGATTAAGGTTGCCAAATGGTCGGGAAATCCGTGAATGTCCCCAATTCTAGCATTTTGTCTTGTCCCAGACCAGTGATTAAAATTTAGTGTCCCAGATTCGAGACGTCTCTATAGGTAGTGGTATGGGGCTCTATAGTAGAATCCATAATTCTACGGACTAGTTTGACAACTTGAAATGGACAAGTGTTGCCAAAACATTTGTTGTTCTTATCAATAAAATCAACGTAATATTTTTGACTTTCAAAGAGAGATTCAAGTTAACTCTATTGTTAGTTTCGTAGTAATTATATGCCTGGATTATTTTTATATTCGATTTATGGATTTGACGATAACTGTGCATGGCAACCCTAGGGCGGCTCGATATTAGTGGAAATTTTTCTAAGGGCGCTAAAAGACCATTGTACCCTAATAATTATAATGGACCCAGAAATGCTAAGCCTGTATCTGGCAACCCTAATTCTGGCCTGTATAGGGCTGCGAGGCCAAAATTGTCACATTCATAACACGTAGGTATTTCTTTGAATAGAAAAACAATGCCAAGGTGAAGCTACTTGTAAGTTACCTAATCATAATATGTCTTTCGGCAGAGAATAAAACTTCGCCCTGATAAATTAATTATATTAGTGACATGTAACTGTAACTCATCGATGTCTGTACATGTAAGATATTTGAAAACAATATTAACATTATTTTCCCATAAAAATAGCTGACAAACGAGCTGACGATCCACCTGATGGTAAATGGCTATCGTCGCCCATGGACATCAGCAACACCAAAGGCATCACTGATGCGTAACCGGCAAAGAAAGGAGAAGAAAAATAAGGGAAGAACTGGCTCTCAAGCTCCCAGCCGGAACACAACGAGTCGTTTGGCGGCTGACTCACACAAGAGGGTGGTATATATCCAGGCGAATCCCATGGAGAAAAAATAATAGTGATAATGATATTAATTAACTAAATCAATATATATATCTATACAAATAAATAAAATTGGAGTAGCTGTTTGTAATATTAAAATAACCGGTTTTTACTAAATGCATTTGGATGTATACACGGTACATATATCAAAACAACATTTTTTCCAATTTTTGTCTGTCTGCCTGTCTGTATGTCTGTCTGTTTATTTCGGCTAATCTCTGAAATGGCTGGACCGATCTACAAAAGCGTGGGGTGCATGGTGTCAATAAATAGAAGGATCATCATTTTGATAATATCTTAAAAAGTAGGTACCCCACGCTTTTTTTACAATTACACGATTCTTAATACAAAATTTTCTATTTTTTAGTTGGATTTTGTATAAAAGCGTGTTTTTTAGTTTTTTGAAATGAAATGGAATATTTTTAACGATTATTTTTTAACTATTATTTATTTACTATTAGATAATAGATGATGCCCGTGTAGCTTGCTTATGTATAACTCTAAGTGCCCGTGGCTTCGTGCGCGTGGATATCGATTTTTTACAAATCCCGTATTAACCCTGAACTTTGTCGGGATAAAAAGCCTATGTGTTAATCCAGGGTATAGGCTATCTCCGTTCCAAATTTCAACCAAATCGGGTAAGTAGTTGTGGCGTGATTGAGGAACAAACATCCAAACATCTTCACAAACTTTCACATTTTATAATAATTATTAATCTATACTAATATATAAAGAGGAAAGATATGATTTTTGTTTGCATTGAATAGGCTCCGAAACTACTGAACCGATTTCAAAAATTCTTTTACTGTTGGGAAGCTACACTATCCCCGAGTAACATAGGCTATATTATATTTTCAAAAAAATAGGGATCCTTAATAAAACTCCAATAATGTAACCCAAGGTGTAAAAAAATTAGAAAACCGAAGCAAAGCGAGGGTGGTTACTCGTAGGATAATAAGTACCCAATGATTACTCACAAACTAACATGCAACGTCACATACTTTACATATTTATGTTTAATACCAAAATGTACGAAAATTTATGTAACAGACATTTTTGAATTATGACCATTTCATTTAATCATTTAATAATTTAAAAATTTATCATTTATGCTTACCAACTTGGCGAACATTTTTTTATTGAGATTATTTGCGACTCCGAACTTGAACCACTTCTGAATCAGATTCGACCCTTTGTTCTACTGAATAATTTTTATTATTTCTTCAATATTTATATACGTGATGCGTCCTTGAGGGCTGTCGGACCATAACGGAAAAAAGAGACAAAGCGTCTCATTGGGAATCAATGTAAATTACGTGTAACAAACAAACCCGAGACGAGCTCCACATTAGCAATTAGGTCGCTATTGTTCGTACTCAAAATGCTCTAGAGCTACTATTACACACCTGAGACGAATATAGTTTGGTGTCGTTAAATTTTATTGCAGTTTTGACTATGATGGACCACACATTGGATAATATTCATTAAAGGTTCCTACCCTACTCATAACTGTCGAATTAATCCGTATTGCTTCGAGATAATTTATTTTCCCTCCTAGTTTAAAATACAAGCATACTTTGCTCCACTGATTTTTTCATAGTGTTTCGTGTTTCATGTGACCCAAATATTTCGCAAGATTTGTATTAATAAAATAACAAAAGTTTATTGTCCATTTTTTGTACGGTTTTCACCAAAATATAATTCATTATGAGTAGTATAGTATTGGGCATTCTGCCCCACTTGTTCGCTCAGGCATCCGCCTTCGCGTCGTGGGGCAGAATGCCCAATAAGATTTCTGGTAATTAGGGCTTATACATTTTGTTCCACTGTTTCACTCTTCTATACGCCTCCTCCACGTGGAACAGAATGCCCAACACTGTTTCGGGTAATAAAGCGTTATACCGCGTTGTCGATGAATGAGATCTTCAGTGTACTTACTAAATACGATAATAAATGTTAATGTGATGAGTCTAATTACTCATTATCAATCAGACTACTGCACACTCAAATCATGAAATTTGTAAAACAACCACAATCGCTGAGTTTTAACACAATCTGTGAAGAAGTTTGTAAGGCTGATTCTCGTCATGGCGAATTATTGCCTAATTCAATACGATGCATCATATGCGGGCCTTCCAACTGTGGAAAAACAAATTTGTTAATTGGTCTCCTTTTACATGAAAATGGCTTGAGATTTCAAAATGTTTATATTTATTCGAAAACTCTACAACAACCGAAGTACATATTTTTAGAAAATGTTTTAAATCTTATACCTGTTATTTCACTTCATAAATATCAGGGAAATGAGGAAGTATTAAGGGTTCAGGACGCAAAACCAAATTCTATTATTGTTTTTGATGATGTCGCTTGTGAAAATCAAAATAATATGCGTGATTACTTTGCGATGGGAAGACACAAAAATATTGATGCTTTTTATCTGAACCAAACGTATAGTAAAATTCCTAAACAGTTAGTTAGAGATAATGCGAACTTGATTATACTTTTTAAGCAAGACGATATAAATTTAAAACACGTTTATGAGGAGCATGTTAACACAGATATGACATGGACTGAATTCCGCGAAATGTGTTCGGAAATTTGGAAAGAACCCTTTAATTATGTTGTAATTAATAAAGATTGTTCTAAAAATAAAGGATGTTACAGAAATAAATTTGACACTTTTGTGGTATTTGATTAAAACAAAAAATATTTAAATCAATTACTTTTATGAAATCGTTATTCTTTATACGACGGTCAATCGATCACTATCTTGCTATCATTATGGAACAATCAATGAAAAGAAAAATTGTGAAGGCTGCAGCAGCTGTAAAGAAAAAAGTAAAAATTATGAGGAATATTGACATCGATAATAAGCAAGCATTGGAGACAGTTTTCAAGCCTGTGACTAAACCTCTCAACTTAATTGCAAACTCAAATAATCATTCTCTCCTTCCTACTGTAGACGACGAAGAAACTAAAACACCATTCGTAAAAAGCATTATTCAAAAAAATGTTACCCCTAAAATTAACACTGCAAAAGTCATCGATCCAGACGAATCTCAATCTGACATCGAAAGTGAATCTTCATATCAATCAATAGAAGAAAGCAAACCAGATCACGATACATCATCCTGGTCAGTATCATCAGAAGCATTAGAAGATATTCCATTTGGCGTCAGAATAGAAAACGGAAAATTAATGTTAGGTTCAGCTTGCGTAACAATTGGTGATGATTATATCACAGTAGCTGGACGCAAATATCATAGTACACCTGGTATAAAACAGTTGCTGCTAAAAAAAGACGTTGATTTAAGTTTAGTCACAGACAATGATATGCAAAATTATAAATCAATGTTACTTGACACCAATGCACATCGACGGGACTGTGATCCAAGTAAACCAATAAAGAGTAATAAAGGACAAAAATATTTACAAATTGTAAAACCCCTATTTAAACTTCAAACACAACACAAAGGAAAAGGTCTACCTTTAATGAAAACATGGAAAACAAACATAGATTATGTGTATTGGGACGATCCAAATGAATTGGTGGAGAGGTTGAAATTATTAATTGCGTCTCGAGATGCTGGCAATACTGGATTAGACAATGAAATTATATCAATTATTGAAGAATTGCGTGAAAGTAAAATTATAAATAATTGAATAAATGTTTGCTAATGATGGATGTTTTTCATTACACTACTGACCTTCGAATAAAGTACACTTTCAACATGAACGTGGATAAATTCGGGCACTATATTCATAAAAGAATGCGTCTGTCTGAACTATTTGACGTTTATGATAACGCTTTAACAAAAACAGAAAACGGAGAGTTTGATTTAAAATCGTCAAGACTTAGAGGAATTAAATTACCCATAGAAGCAGACGATGCTGTGAATAAGGATTATGTTGATAATTTTCAGGATAATTTGATAAAAGAATTACATAAACTGAATGAGACATTGCGTTCACAAACCATGACACATATTCAAAATTTTGTTGAAGCTACTATAAAAACAAAGATATCAGACGTTTTGGCTCATTTGGAAGATAAGTTTTATACCAAATCAGAAATTGATAATTTACTTAAGAAATCTTCGTAATGATGAAACAACAAATAGTTAACGAAATACACAAACAAGCACGAAGAAATTTTCTTCGAAGACCTGTTATTCTAAAGGGAATAGATGACTTATGGCAAGCCGATCTGATAGACATGCAAAATTTAACAAAGTTTAATAAAGGTTTCAAGTACATTTTAATTGTGATTGACTGCTTTTCTAAATATGCTTGGGTGGTGCCAATCAAATCAAAAAATAAAATTTGTGTTACCAATGCATTCAAATCTATATTATACAATAGTCATCGAAAACCGATTAATTTGCAAACTGATCTAGGGACAGAATTTTATAATAACATATTTCGGAATCTCATGAAGACAAACAATATAAACCATTATTCAACGTTTTCTACCAAAAAAGCTTCGATTGTCGAACGATTAATTAAAACTATCAAAAATAAATTATATAAATATTTTAGTTTAAATGGAAGTTATCGGTGGTTAGGATTACTAGAAGTTGTCATAAAAACATACAATAATACGAAACATCGTACTATCAATTGTAAACCAATCGATGTAGATAAATCTAACGAACCTTTAATTAAACAAAATATAAAAAAATCCCATAAATATATATCACTAAGGAGTGGACTAAAGTTTAAAGTCGGTGACTATGTTCGAATAAGTAAATACAAACAGCATTTTGAGAAAGGGTATACTCCTAATTGGTCAACTGAATTATTTACGATAAAAAATATTAATAACACAGTTCCAGTTACGTATCACCTACAAGATCAACGTAAGCAAACTATATTGGGAACATTTTACGAACACGAGTTGCAAAAGACTAAATATCCTGATGTTTATTTGATTGAAAAAGTTATAAAAAAGAAAGGAAATAAGCTGTTTGTGAAATGGTTAGGTTTAAGCAATGATGAAAATAGTTGGATTGAGAAAACTGCAATTCAAGGCTAAAATTGTTATTAAATAAGAAGTTTAGTCATATTTGTTTCATTGCAACTTTGACGATGCAAGGAGGTGGGCTAGTTAATAGTATCATTAATAATTTACCGTTTGAACTTCATTTGCCTGGTTACAATTACTGTGGACCTGGAACAAAACTTCAGAAACGTTTACTACGGGGTGATCGAGGGGTGAATAAGCTAGACGACGCTTGTATGCAACACGACATAGCATATGCAAAACATACAGACCTACCTAATCGTCATAAAGCTGATTTACAACTTCTAAATATGGCAAAACAACGCCTTAAGTCAAAAGATGCTTGCAAAGGCGAAAAACTAAGTTCATGGTTAGTGAGTAAAGTTATGAAAGCCAAACTTAAAACCGGTGCTGGCGTCAAAACGTTTAAAAATTTTGTATCTAAAATAAGATCAAAAATCAAGAAATTTAAACACAACGATAGTAAATCTTTAATCGACGCTGCTTATTCAGCAGCTAAGAAAGTATTTCCAAATAAAAAGAAAATTCGAATACCACGTGTAATACCCATACCAAAAACTGGAGGCATTCTACCTTTGATTCCAATTTTTGCTGGTTTATCGGCATTAGGGACCTTAGCTGGAGGTGCAGCTGGCATTGCGAAAACCATTAATGATTACAAATCCGCTCAGAAAAATTTGCAAGAAACACAACGACATAACAAAGCTATGGAGGGTGTAGTATTAGGCAAGGGTCTATACATTAAACCGCACAGAAATGGTCACGGATTATTTATAAAACCCTCAAAAAACTGAAATGTAAGCTACCTAATCGTCCTCTAAGTAATATAGATATAATAGAGTACGCATGTGACATCCCTCACTTCAGAGGAGTTTTTATGCGAGATCAATTACCAAGAACACCAAAGGAGATCGAATGTGGTATTGTTAATTTGGACGAGTCTAAGAACAAGGGGACGCATTGGGTGGCTTATGTTAAAATATATGACTATTGTGAATATTTTGATAGTTTTGGCGATCTGAAACCGCCTAAAGAAATAATTCGTTATTTTAAGAATTGTAATGTTTGTTATAACTACACAAGATATCAGTCATTTAATACAGTTAATTGTGGTCATTTATGCTTAAAATATCTATGGCAATTTTGGAATAAAAATGTATAAAATATGTATCATTCTTTTATTTTCACCATTTGCAACATGTCACTCACTTTGTCGATAACAGGAAATTCATCAAGTTTATCCACGTACTATCCAAACACTCTGCAATTAGATGGAGAGTATGAATGTGCTTTATTGCATATCTCAACATTTAATTCCATTCCGAATATTGATAAAACTAATAATAAGTTATTCTATGGATCTAATGACGTTATTGAAATCCCTGAAGGGACTTATGAATTACAAGATATCAATGATTATTTAAAATCTGAAATAAAGGATGCATCAATCAATCTACAGTGTAATAACAACACATTGAAAGCAACTTTGTACTGTACAAAAGATATTAATTTTTCTAAGGAAAATACCTTTAGAAACTTGTTAGGGTTTAAAAAACAAATATTGAAAGCAAATAAATGGCATGTGTCACAGTTTCCAGTAAACATTTTACCAACAACCGTGATCAGGGTTGAATGTGATATCGTAAGCGGCTCATACATAAACGGCGAATCAAGTCATATTATTCATGAATTTGCATTAAACGTACCACCTGGATATAGGATTATAGAAATACCTAAAAACGCAATTTACTTCCCCATTAACCAGAGCAACATAAGCTGCATTAATATTAGACTTTTAGATATAAATAATCATTTAATCAATTTACGTGGTGAAGAGGTACAGTTGTATTTACATCTTAGAAGAAGAAATGATTGACTATAATAAATATACGCATCAACCAACTACACGTATCAGTTTGAATCAAGAAATCAATCATACAAGAGCTCGTAATAAAAAGAAAATAAAATTAACGAAAAGCAATACGGCATTCTTAAAAGCGATCGGCTTATTAAAATGAATATTTTAGACGTTTTATCGACTCCATCTTACGACAATAGTGTAGAAGGAATTGAATATCATTCTTACAAACCCTACGTAACTAGTTTTAATAGAAATGATGAAATCCGCATACCAATCAATCAACAGGATCTATATGTACTACCATCAGCAAGCACCTTGTATTTGGAAGGGAATGTTATCGTTAGAAAACGAGATTCTAAGGATCCTGTCACCAGTGTTCAATT
Organism: Thymelicus acteon; assembly: GCA_951805285.1. Lineage (NCBI taxonomy): Eukaryota > Metazoa > Arthropoda > Insecta > Lepidoptera > Hesperiidae > Thymelicus > Thymelicus acteon. The sequence goes on along the minus strand of OX638225.1, from coordinate 9,356,225 downwards.
TACAAATAACGCTTTATTGTACTTATTTCAAGATATACGGTATGAGCTAAACGGAGTGGAGATTGATAAAATAAAGAATGCTGGCGTTACGACCACCATGAAATCTTTAATATCAATGAACGAAAGTGAATCTAAGATAGCTTATTCTTGGGGGTGGAATATTGATGGTATAAAAAATGGAGGTAAATTTTCTGCTTCTATACCACTTTGTAACATAATGGGCTTTGCAGAAGATTTTAAAAAAGTTGTGATAAATAGTAGACACGAACTAATATTACTAAGAAGTAACACAAACTTGAATGCTGTGAAACTCAATACCGGTGAAATTGTAGAAGACGTTCAAATAAATAAAATTATTTGGCGTGTACCACATATCAAAATATCTGACAAAGAAAAGCTTAATTTTTTGAAACTGTTAGAACGAGATAAACCGCTTCAAATGATATTTAGAAATTGGGATCTGTATGAATATCCAGCTTTACCTAAAACTACAAAACATACTTGGGCAATTAAAACTTCGTCACAAATAGAAAAACCAAGATATATTATTATTGGTCTACAAACAAATAGAAAAAATAATGCAAGTTCTGACATGTCTCAGTTCGATCACTGTCTTCTTCGCAGCGTTAGAGTCTATCTCAATTCAACATACTTCCCTTATGAGAACCTAAACGTTAACTTCGCAAACAACAACATTGCCTTATTATACGAACAATATGTTAGATTTCAACAGTCATATTATGGTCGTCGTCCAGAGCCCTTGTTGAGTGAGAAACAATTTAAAAATTTAGCGCCGTTATTTGTTATCGACTGCTCTAGACAAGTAGATAATTTGAAGACAGGTCCGGTTGTGGACGTTAGAGTGGAAATTGAAAGTGATTCTGATATACCAGATCAAACCGCCGCGTACTGTCTTATATTAAACGACTGCATAATTGAATATAAGCCACTGAGTAATACTGTAAAAAAATTATCATGAATCAGGATACCATCATAGTGGATATTCAAGGATTTAAAGATCAGTACAATAATTTTATAGTAAAAGAATTAGCATTCGCAACACGTGATTATACACAGTTATTCTTAATAAAACCCCCATATTTATTCAAATATTTAACAACTGATGAAAAAAGACAAGTAAAGTGGTTGGAAAACAATAGAGGTATTCATTGGAACGAAGGACACATTGACTATAGAGAATTTCATCGTATAATCGTTCCCTATCTAGAAAACAAAAATATCTTAGTAAAAGGTTTGGAAAAGGTTAAGTGGATAAAAAACATTTGCGAAAATTGTAAAGTGTCAGATCTTGGTGAAGACCAGTGTCCTAACATGTTTGAATTGCATAAGAAATTCTGTGATAACAATTTAAATTGTAATGTACACACAAATCATTGTGCTTTAAAAAATGTGTTATGTATAAAAAAACATTTGGGGTGGCACTAAAGTGATATGTTTTGGTTTTATAAATAAAAATAATTTCTTCAGTAAAAATGCATTTTTATTTTTTAAACATCTTATACATCTAAGAAATAGAAGAACGCAGGTGAATCAATATAAAATAATAACTTACAATAACAGTAGTATCTTTATTAAAAATCATTTTCTATTAAAGATTTCGATATTTTCTTAACTAACGATTCTGTATCGTCCATAACACTATCCATAGCATCCTTAACAATGTACTGCGCACTTATCACAACGTTCTCACTTTCACTATCGCTGCCGTTTGTTTGAGAATTGTTGTTGCAGAGATCAATAACAGAAATTTTTATTAACCTAATGCCTCGTCGTTGTAATCGGCTCATAACAAAAGATTGTGTAGCGTTATGTTTTTTCAAAGTGTCTCGGCGACGTTGCTTGGACTTTTTCTCTTTCGATAGTTTGCATTGCTCGGGTTCACAGTGATAGAGCTCGGAAAATCCTTCGTAAGGATCCTGAGCATACTGGCTAAACACAATCTCTGAATCAGATACCTGAAACAAACATTATCCATTTTCAAATCTGATGTACACACACTAATATTATATCACATTCAAATAACTACTTTACTTACCGTGGACATAATTATTATAATAACACAAGTACTAGGTATAATAATGTAAAAACAACTTCTCAATTCTATTAATATTCCGCAAATAATAAAAAATAAACTAACTATCAACTTTATATATTCAAATCAATCTAAAATTGTTAAGTTAGCATTCAATCAAGGCTATAAATTAGTTGTTTGAAAATTACTCTTTCGGATATAGTTTTATAGTTCAATTTATTAAAAGAATTTAGTATAAATTATAAACTGCAAGTTTGCATAAATATATCATACCTTCCCATATAGTGCGATGAACTGTAACATGTCATAACATGTTGCGTGTATCAATAATACATACCATTCTGGAGCATTATTATTATTACGTTATAACCTACAAATAATTATCATGAATTGTGAAAGCTAATTTATGTATTGAGAATAAAATACAATATAAATATCAAGGAAATCCTTCTAAAGGCATAGGTAGAAGCCACCTTCGGTAAAAAAAAAACTACATATATTAATAATTTAAATAGATCAATAAAACAAAATTTATATTTAACAAAGGTTGTTTATTTATAAGTATACAATATTACATAAAAACTTACTAATTACTTCTATAATTTACAATCTTATTTATGTACATTTAAGTTGTAATGTAACTTGGACATTGACTGAATACAAATTATAGGTTACTTATACTCGTAGTTATTGCAAAATCAATTACAGAAATGTTTATTAACTTTATTATTCTTCATATACTTACCTAAGTACATATTTTACTAAGAACATTTACATAATCTCTACATAATATTATAATAATAAAAAAGAGATGATATTTACATACTCACTAAAACCAATTGCGAATATCAATATTTAGAGGTAATCTAATGACCTTTTAAAATTGAAGAATGTCCCCACGCTCGGGTTGCAACATTGCAATTTGATATAGCACGTTTATCATCATTACTTGATAGTGCTATTTTATTCACACTTTGTGTAAATATTTCATGCTTAATTGATTTGAATAAGATATTTTTTCGATGGATAACATCTCTATTAAATAATACATTCTGGTAATCATCGATAGTTAAATCACGTACCACGCAGGATTTAATTCCTTTTGCTTTTTTAATTACATTATTCATAGTTTTTAATGAATATAACTTAGACCGCAAGCCAACAAATTCAGTAATAAGTTTACCTCCCATTTCATCCTTGAACAATCCTGGCACTTTTTTATTAATCTGAGGTATCATGAATTCATTTTGTACGGTATAGTTGCTAGTATCAAAGTACTCTAAAAAATTACATTTTAAGTCTTTGTAGAAATCTTCTGTGTAAATAAAATAAACAAAAGAATCCGTATCGGTGTAGCATAATCGTACTCTGTCGCCATAAAAAGGTTTAACTATATTATAATGAAAATGATACATATGTGATTTGGATAGCTCTAAAACAGTAAAGCCTATATAAATTGGTTTATCCAAAATGAAATGATCGGGGTTCATTTGTATTGCAACTAAGTTTTCCGATAAAACTGATGCACTATGAAAATAAGGATTGCTTACGAGTTTTTCAGCGCAGGTAGTTTTTTTTGTTTTATTATTTGAGCTATTCCAAGAGTTAATTAAATGAACACTCACTCTTTTTTCGGTATTTTCTAATGTTTTCCCAAAAACGCTGTTGTTTAATAATTTGAAAAAATCCTGTTCAAATACACTTTTTGCGTTTTGTCGTAGTTGCGTATTTAGTTCAATATATTCCTTCAAATAAGCACTTTGTCGAAACGTAATGGCTCTGTGTATTTTACGTAATATTAATCCATGTTCAATACATTTCTTTAAATGAACATAATGAATCACATAGTTATACTTATTGTAAAGATTTGAAATAAGTTTTTCTGTTTTGCCCCCTGGCGGTATGCATTTTTCAGCACAAAAAGGTAAATCGTTGTGTAATATATGTAAGGTTTCAGGGTACAAAATATCTACTTCTAGTATAAAACCCCATTCTGCGTTGTCGCTAACATTTACTATATCTAACTGATCTATTTCGTTTTGATTTAAAAATCGAAAACCTGAGTGAGGTAAATATTGACCCATACTATAGCCGTAAAGATTGTTACAGTCCAAATAACTTATGAAACAGGAAGGTTTTGTTGCATCACACGAAGGCATATATTTATTATTAGCTTTTGCATAGCGATGAGAACACATACATAAACCTCCTCTAATACCGCTTTGTATCATTCGTACCATAGACAAGTCTGTTATGAGTTCTAATTTAACTCCTGTTTTTAAAAGCATTGCATCAAATGATAAACTAGGTGCAGTAATATAAAACGCAGGGTCGAGTTTATAATGCAACTTACAAGTTTTTCGAAAATTTTCAAATATGTCGGTAAGTAAAAGTACGTCAGTCTTTAAATACAAGTCAGTATATTCACCCAATGTCTTTATGTTGAATTTGTGCCATACCAATTTAGCGTGGTCATAGTCCTCCTGTGAAATATGTTCATTGCTTATCGAATTGAAAAATAAATGTTTCGATGGTAATGATTTTTCTTCATAACATTTCCAATTGCTTACATAATCGTAGGGATAAATGCCTTTTCGTGTAAGTAGTAGAAACTGGTGATTATCAGGGAAATGATACCGCAAATTAATAAAATCCTCAGTTTGCATAGTTTTCGACAGTTTATCTAAGCTAGTGCCTAAGAAATGAAATGAATCTAAAAATCTAATCTGTACATAGTCGTTATCGTTGACATGCATAAATTTTGAAAATGAAATATATTTTTCTTTGCTTTTAGGTATGATATTTAATTTACCAGGCGTTTCACCTAATTTTTTAATAAACAAGTGACAGTCGTATCCTGACAAATTATGAAAAAATATGGGTATGAACATGGGTATCTTATATTGTAAATTACAATGTCGATGGGCTGCACCACGATATCGACCAGTAATATGACAATGATCTCTGACTTTATTATTCCATAACAGATTTTCACATATGTGGCATTTCCTAGCTTTTTTAAAATCAATAGCGTCTTTTTCTGAAAATATAATCGAGACATTTTGGGTCAATATATTGTAAATTCTCTTAATGTCTTCAGTAAGAAAATCTATAAATTTGGAAACACAATCAATTCCACGATACGTTTTAAATTCATTGAAATTGTCATTGCACGATGAAACAATATTATACGCAAAGGCTGAAGGAATGTGTCGTTGTAAGCGAAACGTATTTGTGGTATCAGATTCATGGTTGGAAATTGGTTCAAGTAATGTTTCGAAATCGGCATAGATAGTGAATGGAACGTCTTGTTTTCTATTATAATTTTTAAATTGTAAATATGAACCTTTTTCAGGCAGAATAGTAGCAACCCCTCCACACAAATGACTATCAAATTGATCTTCACTAGGAAAAAACACTAAACAGGTTTCGCAAAAATATAGTTTGCCGTGATGCTTAGTTATTTGACTTTTAACGAGACGAGGTAGATCTTTAATGAGGCAATAATGAGATGAATTACCATTTTCTAAAAACAGTAGGTGAATTATTTTGGATTTATGATAGATTTTATCGGGTTTATATAGAGGACCTGTTATAGTCTTACTACCTCTTAACCCGTAAATATAAATATTCAAAAAAGGATTGTTTCTTTCAAAAATATTTATATCTGAAAAAGTGATTGGAAATGAAATATCATTTAAGTTCAAGACATCACGAAAATGAGGATATGACGTGACTCTCTCAGGATGCCGAGTACTTGGATATAAAGCAGCAACTACACACCACAAAAAACAATACCTGTCATCGTTTTGAATATTCAAACACGCTTTCTTACTCTTTATAAATTTCGGTAAATCTATAAATCGTGATCCACTAAGAGGTTGATATTTGTTAATATTAATTTCTAAATGTGAATTATTTAAAAACGTCCATCCACTATCTCTTTCTTGAAACTCTTCAATTTTTTTTAATAATATTGTTATAACTTTTTCATAGGTGGACTTGAAACTGTAATTTAAATGAATGATAAAATTTTTTGTCGCAAAAGATTTCAACTCTTGTAGATCATTCTTTAGCATTAAAAAGACTCCGAAATATTCAAAATTTATTTTAACAGATAAATGTTTTTGAAGCGAGCTATCTATTAAAGATTTAACTTGATCATGAATATTTTTTAAGAAACATTCTGGGTAAATATTTGCTTCGGGTTTAGATGTAGTAATCCGATAACTTGTAATACGTCCTTTGAAACAGGAATGTATAATTTCAACGTTGTCATTGATACGAATAGTACTATTATTTTTATGTCTGTTACTTCGCAAATGACTAATCCAATAGCGTGAATTCACATCAATGTTGCAAACCGAACAGAATGGCATTTTTAGAATCACAATATCTAACAATAAAATTATTATTCAGAAATATTGAGTTAACTGCTAAGTATTTATTACCAAGTAAGACTTTATTACCAGTTACTGCAGTAGGTCTTCAAAACTTCACATCGTCAATTGCATCTCTCAATCTCTGATCAAAGTGATGTGCTCTGGAATAAGATACGAACATAATTTAATAACACATACTAATAATACCTAATTTTAATACACTTTTAATTAGTTTGTTACGGTAATAAATCTTAAACAACAGATACAAATAATAATCACTAAGACACAGCTACAATTGATTTTGTAATAGAATAGATGTCAGAACATTAATATTATTTTAATGTGGAGATCGAACCCACAAATTAATACTTAGCCCACGAGCAGGGCGAGGAGATAATATTATAAGCCACTTTTTCATTCATCATACTTAGAATTAATTCTTTTAGGAACCGCGAAAGTACTCAATCAGATAAAAATAATGAAAACTATCATGGTAATATGAATTAACAACTAATTACATACCCAATATTCACAATATAATAATGTCGTCTTTGTTAATTATGTCTCAAGTATTAGCATTCCCTCGTTAAGTAGGTATTTCTGTATCTGCAAATGTAGTCAACAAATAAAATATTTGCTTCAAACCAGCACCTCCGCTGCCTCACAGTTCATAATAAGTGATGGTCTGAAATAAAAAACACTTATTATAATTATACTGATAACGACAACAAAATTTAATGAAATGAATATTACTATTTAATAGAATATAATATTTAACATAATAATTACCTTATAAAAATTTTGCGACCGATTTTACCATTATTATAAATACTTATAACTTGTACTCACAATCAGTAATCGAATTAAATTTAAATTAAAATACACATTTTGCGTGCAAATAGTACCAATACCTATTGTGTTTTGTCAAAACAAAAGTGTCGTGTTCCATCCGGTTGCAGTACCTAACGATATTTTGCAAGATTTTTCATTTCAATCAGGGTTGACATCCAAATGCAAATAATTATGTATTATTATTACCCATTTACTTAAACAAAATGTTGTATTTATTTCTTAATTGTTATATACAAAGTTTATCTACGTTAAAAATAGGTATAGATTATGTATTTAAGAGTGCTAATGGTCTGTTAATTTACCGGATTATTCAATATTTTCTCGATATGTAATTACCTACACAAAAATATAAAAGACTCAATGAAACGTAAATAACAAGTCCTTTTAATCATATATTTTGATTTTTACAATTTAAGTTGCGATGTTTTAAATTTATATCGTTTGTCAACCCTAACAAAATATCATATTTTTCAACACAATACTTGTGATTATTGCACACCTATTTAAAAGTGTTATTCAGCAATACGAATTTTTATTATTACGCTGCTAATTTGGTTATGGATGTCACTTCCACATATTTTAGTGTAAAAATGGGATCATCAGTCCATACATAGTACGTAGCATGTATGATAATTATTTTGGTAGCCCTAAGTCTTTGTGTTGCGTTAGCAAATAATGATTCTAGAAAATTCTTAGTTATAATTTTTTTACAAATGTAATACGTACAAATAAGAAATGTCTCAAATTGTGTATTATTTTGATTAAACACACTTACATTTCATTTAACAAATTTACATGTCTTTTCTGACTTATAAGCTAACGTTTTCGGAGCTCGGTACATCAAATTCGAGCCTCGGCTAGGAACAAAGTACTCCTACAACGACTACAGTGCGACCAGCGCCGAGTGCCTCCACTCTGCAGTTCAGTCCATAGAACAGTGGTTGTACTGGTAATTATACTTCAAGTGGCTGCCATTTAAAATGTAAGTCTTTATCATTTTTATTAATTTTCATATTTTACTCCAACCAATTTATATTTCAGATACAACATGTAGCCAAATACTTTGACATTTTTTTCACTAACTTTATTTACTCATAATTATTATAATCGTCAATAGATTAATTACAAGTGCGAGTAAATAGTTTTATTATTACTAGTTCAGTCCAAGTAGATAAACATTAACTTAACATTTTATCCTTTTTCAGCATAATAATATTTCAAGTAATAATAACTAATTAAAATTTAACAATTTACAGGTCGGACTCTGAGTGCGATCAACGCAGCAATTCTACAGATTTTGAACACAGTGCCGAGCTCCGGCGAAAACATTCTACTCCTACAAGCAAGCGTAAATCTACGAAGAAATCGCCTGCCATTATAAGGTAATCATACTAAATTTACATCTACTCGTTATATTTAAATTATAATATTTCAAATTTTGTACTTACGTTCGATATATTTATGTGGCGTTGCGGTCAGTGGTTGATTTTTTATTATACATTCATTTTCGTGTCAGTGTTCGCATAATAATATGTAATCCATAGTAACACTACACTTTTATAACTTAATATTTTTTTACCAACTACTAAGAATTTATGTGGTCTATATAAAAATGTAAAGTTACAGGAGATAAAAAAATACATTTTTACTGTTCAATGATACTCATACGGTTACTGAAATAGTATGATATATAAATATGGGAGATATTTTTTTTATTTATTTTCAAATAACCAGTGCCTATGCGCTATTACTACAAATGTTGATCAAGTTTATGTTTATTCTTGTTCAGGATTTATTTTAATATCTAATCTTATGATTGCACAGAAAAAAATTTTCTTTCGCCTTCGGTAAACTTGACTTTTGAGGTAGATTAAATTGATTCTTAATATTATTTAATTGTTACTTTCACTTACAAGTAACAACAATTTATTTACATGACCATCACTACAATTTTTGTATTAATTTACATACTGCAATGAGCCTGTATGTATTCATTGTGTTATTTTTCGCAATGATTTTGAAAACCGACACCATGTAATATCAGTAAGTTATTGTATACTTATACGGATTATTTGTGTTTGTTACAGAAAAAAGGGGAAGACTGTGGACATATTCAATCTTAGTCGTGATGGCGGCAAATCCAAAGATCCTCCATCGCGCGTGCTGTCCACGTACTTCGTCAACAGGGTTGCAAACGGCAACGAACGTCGGGCGATTAACACAACGGGGGACTACCTTATCGATTTAAAAGTATATCAAACCAACGATGCGCGCAATACTGATGCACAAGAGCTCTGGAAGAAAGCGCTAGTACGGATAAAATTCCAGACACAAGACGATACACCGCAATGGCGAAAACTTCAATCTTTGGTGCACTCGGTGGATGAACTGTGTGAGGACCATCCTACATTTATATCAAATGAAATCTGTAATTAACGTTAATGTTATAACTATGAATAAATAATTTTTACATATTGTTTTGTTTCCTTTCTCAGCTGAACCCGCGTTATTTACAACAACAAACAGTTATTTTGCATTTCTAATTATGAAATTTTAATGAAGCATTCTGTCCCACGTTACCAGAAATCTTATTGGGCATTCTGCCCCACGACGCGAAGGCGGACGCCTGAGCGAACAAGTGGGGCAGAATGCCCAATACTATACTACTATTATGGTTTTATGTAAATTGACTGAAATCCATGTGGGCAAAGCTGCGGACGAAAGCTAGTTTTAATATAAATAAAATATGACGTCCAGAACAGTTACTGTTCGACCAGCTTAATGTTCCTATTCCAATTTTACCCACTCCGTCCAATATTTCTAATCCTTATATTTTGTTCGAATGTTATGAACTCTTATGAATCGTTATGAACTGTGGCCCCAGCATTTTCATTATTTTTTTAATATTTTTCAATAATTAAAGAGCGTGGATCAAACGTCTCCATTTTTATCAACTCTTCGGTTTTTTGATAACTAGTCCGCTTTCGTTTACCATGCAAATGGCAGTGATTTTAAATATCGTGTAAGTTTTGGAAAATTCGATTAGAAAAATTTGTAACGGAAGACGGCGAGAAGATTTTAGATATTGTTTTGGCAGAGTTCATGATAGAAAAATTTACAAAAGATTTTTAAATTATCATTTTTACTTTTTGAGTTTTTGATTGAATTAATGTAACTGTACCAGCTATTGAAATTTTTATCCCGCTAAGGCCATCTTTTTTAATTCTTCCTAGAATATATAATATAGATTCCAGGATATTGGCTTTTAAAACATTTTAGGAATGTTTATTGACTAAAAAAAATATTGAATTTTGTATGCCTAAATAACCACCAAACAGAGTAATTTGACAATAAACGGTATACGTCCCCTGCAAAGAATGTGTTGTGCTCTAAGCTATGTAAGTATGCCTGATAAATAATCACTACTGATCACTACTGATAAACAATCAGTTACTTTTCTATACAAAATTATAAACATCTCATATTAACGTTTTAACTATTTTTAAGCTTTAAATCAAATTTGATTGAATTTGATTGAATTGTAGGTGTAACGAGAACATAATTATTTTAATAAGTTGTTTCCTAAGGGTCATGAAAAGGTCATCTATAAATGTCCATTACTGGCACAATCACGATATCAGTACGCAAAATGTAATGATACATTATAGTAGAGACGTCATTCCTGCGATCCTGTACTAAAGCTTCATACAAAAAATACTAATTTTCAAATATGTTTTTAGAAACATATTAAAGATAAGTAATTTAGAAGTTTTACGACCACATTATAATATAGTTACGGACGTTAATTTGAGGGAATTAATTAATTCTACTAGATCTAGAGTAGGTAAATGCACAAGTCACTTGACCTTCGAGTCTGTAAAGAGATAGACCAGGTTATACATACTATGGTGATGATATCTCCCATTACATTCGCCAATATCAATAATCATCAGATCTCACTCCATAAGACTTTTTGTTTCCCGGAATGAAGAAATATCTAAACAGGAAACAGTGTTAATAAGGTATGTTATATATATTTTATGTCGGGATAATCCAGGCCTCCAATGTTTTTCAGCTTTAAATAAATGCTCATCATACTCGTAATTAACAACTTTTACTATGAAAGAATTTTAATATTATTATTAAGTTTAGCTGAACCCATAATGAATCTCGACATGCTGTTCTAAAGCTTACAAAAACTTATACGTACATTTGTTGTTCACATGCATATTTTCTTCCATTTATATATATAATTCTACGATTAATGATTCCTATTGAGGTTAACGACCTTTCAATAGTCCTTTTTATGGCGATAATGGGTGATATGAAACCCTCGTAAATAGTTTTGCCGAGTTTCCTTTAAATGACATATTGTGATATAAATAGTTACGTGTAAATCCAAAGGACAATAACAATCGCTATTTTTTGTAAGTGACAAGTTTCTGTATAAGGCATGTTCGTAAATGTGACATGATAAAATGTGTTTTATCCTAAGGACATCAACCTCTGAAGTTTTTCTTCATCGTATTGTCTGTTTAAAAAAAGATACAGAATCGTTCTAAATTATTGAATGAACCAGGTTTCTTGATTCGATGTTGGTGCCACAATGTAACAAATGGTTAGTAGTCAGCTCTACTAACTAGAACTAGCAGAAGAACTAGCTCTCAACCGACAATTGACGACGACGAGTCGTTTGGCGTCTAACTTAAGCTGGGGGATAGTGACACCATTAAGATTTACATTTGGCAGGTTTACCCAATGTACTCTAGCAAGCAGAACTACCTATAATGATCGCTTGAAATTTTGAACGATTCATAGTGAGTCCATGTGATGAGCTCTATCTCTGTTAATCTTAGCTATGACGCTAGATAGATTATCAGCATTTACGTGGTAGTCTACCACTGGCAGAGTGAAGTAAGATTAAAAATGACAGAATTTAATAGACATTGTTAATAAGAGAGGAGACTATACGCCACATTATGGGACGCAAATGTATGTGTTATAGTCAAAGTCCGATACACAGTCTCTTCGCGGAAGGACTGGTTTATCCTAGGTTTGGCCAAAGCCATCAGGCAATCCCCGAAATACATTTCAATTTCGCCCTTTGCCTGAAGTATTTTTAGTCAAACCCAGGAGCTCCTAACTTTTCAGTCAAACGTCGAAAGTAAATTATTCTGTTTCGGTTTTGGCCTAGTCAATCCTAGAAGCGACTGCAAAACTCGGTCAAACGTTGATCTGAACATGTTTAAACAGGTTCATAATGTCTCTCGCGGTGTTCCGACCGATTGTTTTGTCATTTCATGTTCGTTCATTGAGCGTGTTTCATTTTAATTACCTAAGAAATTATTAAAACAATTAACATTAACATTAATGCCTCACCATGTCAGAAAAATGATTAATTTTCCATTTTAATTACTTAAGAAATTATTAAAACTGTTACCGGCAAAACCCGATTTCAGGTTAAACTAGTTTGACCTAGGAAAAACTAGTTTGGCGCGACACGATTAGGCAAAACTAGTTTCTCGTCAATAAGTTTGGCTTATGTTTAACTTACCACCAAATAAATCATTGTTAACCCAAAAGTAGTAAATGATCACCAAAATTAAAACAGCATTTTAATGTAAAATTATAACCAAAGATGTTAATTAATTTTTTGTTTCACAAACAGGCTTCCGAACGTCTCCGGCGCTGCGGGAAGTGCAGCCCCTCCGCCCTTGCGTAACAAACTGCAGGCACTCCATGCTCGCCTACGCAGCTTCGGCTTTTTGGTCGCCTGCGGCGACCAGCCTCAGCCGCTTCGGCTCACATGGTGCCTGCAGTTGGTTACAGCGGGCGGGGGCTGCTCTCCCTCCGCGCCTCCGGGATTTACATTCACTCTAGGGGTAGAGCAGACTAGTACCACGTGGGGTCGGGGCTGACTAAGTCGGTTTGGAAACAATATAACGCGAGCAGTTAATTTTGTGATCATTTACTACATTTGGTGTTCGAATACAATTTGAAGTGCAGTCGTGACTAAAATAGCTGTAACTTAAGAGGTTTAAAGTACAAAGATTTGTCGAATAAATATAAATCCGTAAAAATTCGGTTCTAATCAGTTTTAGACTGACGAGAAACTAGTTTTGCCTAAACGTGTCGCGCCAAACTAGTCTGGCCTAGGCCAAACTAGTTTAACCTGAAATCTGGTTTTGCCGGTAACAAAACAATAAACATCAAAATTTTAAAAATGTTATTTTTTTATACCTAATCTTACAAACTAACCTCCGTATATTCCAAAGCATTTATTTATTTATTTTATACTTTATTGCACATCGTACAAAAGGCGGGCCTAATGCCACACGGCATTCTCTCAAAGCATCTCAAATATAAAAGTGAAAATCACGTAAGCTGACCAATCAGGTGTCAGAACTGGCAGAGTTAAGCGGTTCTTAAGACTTGAAAGCTGCTTAAATGATAAAATGCTTCCAAATATACGAAGATAAGACACTTTATACCTATATCGGAGTTTGACTCGTCAAACCCCGATTTAATAAAATTGTGTTTTGACGTTTGCCTGACCAAATTAGTCTCTCCCAGGTTTGACGAAAATTGTTTAGTCAAAGGCCGAAAATTTACATTTGTTTGGGCTTTGACTAAGTCATTCAGTCTGACCTGAGGATTGACCAGTCCAACCTAGGAGCGCCGGAGCTTCGGAGTTTGCCTATAACATATGCATATAATAGATCTGTAGAATCGTTGGAAACGCTATAACGATGAAAAAATGGTGTGTTGTTAATTATTGTTATGCCGAATTTTCGAAATTTAAAAAAAAAGTCAAAATCTCGGTGACATGCGACCAGTTCGAAAAGATCCTATTTTATCATAAATATGATGCCGGCGTCCATGTTAATGCGTCAATATTAATGTATAGTCACGCCGACTAATAGTTTACTGATACGAGTACATACCGTCTAATGATGTATGCTGCATATTAAAGAGAATACGAATTTAGTATTGATCAACAAATAACAAATTTAGAATCGCAAAAAGTGTATGGTGTATTTTTAGAGATAACTGCACGATCTACAACCTTTGTCTGAGCTATATTTTTCATAAAACTAACCGTTCCGTTGAAAAATACAAAAAAAAAATTTGCGAACTTTGATTTCGCACAATTTTTTTGCACACATGGGATCGATGGGGACTTTTCAGTTTCGTTACAATGCTATCCTAACGTTCATATAAAAATTCAGCTTCTTTTGAATTTATGCAAGAATGAATGTCTATTTTGACCTTTAAGACCAGGAGTAAGTACAAACCATTTCATTTCCTATCACTGGAAAAGAAATGGTTTGTACTTACTCCTGGTAATCCTATAAGGCGCGGGATTCTATGTTAACCCGCAGTAAAACATGACTTTTAACTTAATAAATCGTGGACTAAATACATTGTACCTAATTGTTACGGTGTATATCTTGTACATATATATCTATATCGTGAGTACACATATGATAGTAAAACGAACGCGTAGTAAAACTATGAGTTATATATCGAGTTAAATTAAATCAAGTGACAATTTAGCAACAAAATCAATATGCCTGGTACTGCAGATTTGTGGGCCAAGTGTTGCAAACAATACTTGCGCGATGTTACTCAGTCCCTGTGCGATTCTCGTGCCTTGAATGTTAATAGATTGGCGAATTACTGTGCACAAATATCTGGAATTTGTATCGAGATTGACATATAAAAAATTCACAGACAGAATACGACATTCATGACATGACAATCCATTTAAATACCTAATTGCGTGTATGTACTATGTAATAGATTCTTATTCTTTTCCTATATTTTCGAAATTTTAAAAAAGGTCAAAATCTCGAAAATCGGTGACACTTACTAAGGTCATTTTTTGACATCTGGTAGGCCCACTTTCAAGTTATCTGCCCTCTACGGATGAGCCACTACCAAGGGACACCCTGTATAATAAAAATATTATTTATATCACACTGAATACGTCTAGGTACCATATAAGAAACAATTGTTGGAATTCTATGCGCACGCTCTACGGTAAGGGCTCATTCCCACTTGAATGAATTGTTATTTTTTCCGAACGGAATTTATATTTACTTGTTTTTATTCTTTACTGATCGTTCTTCGATACATCGAGATTCAAAACGTCTCTATATTTACGCCAAATCGTGATTTCAATGTTTTGGCAGTTTATATTTCAACTAGTAATCGCCCTTGCTTTGCTTCGGTTGTCGTATAGGTCCCTAATTTTTAGGGTTCCACAATAAAATCGGAACCTTCATAGTTTCGTCATGTCCGTCTATCCAAGGCATAGCGCCGAGACCCTAGTCCTAGAAAGTTGTACCTTGGCATGGATATACATATTTATTAAATCACCATCTGAAACATATACCATATATAAACCGTTAACTCCAAGTAGGAGTAAGCCCTAATTTGTAGCAGAAATCGACTAGCGTGACTTTTGAACGAGCGACAAGAAATAATTATTTATTTCAATCGTAACCTCACGTGTCCTGGCGGAGTGAAATTTTGCCACGTGTCACTCTGAAGGAGTAAAGATTACGAAACATATCTATATACATATATGCATATATATGTATTATATCACACAAAAAATGTTTGGCTATGTACGTCGTAGACTTTGAAACCATCGAACCTATGTGCCCCAAACCGGTTTCATTTGAAAGGAAATAATGCGAAGAAGTTTTTAGGCCATTAAACTGGATTAGATTTAAAGCGTAAAGTTTAAATGTCGTATTTCAAAACTAATTTAAATTTAATTCAATGAATGTCATTCACTTTTGTTCTCCTTTAAAACTTTTCAGAAATTGGGGTATGTCTGTAAACTTCAACAAATAATGCTTATACGGTAAAATAATAATTTCGAATTGAAATGGTTCACGAATTTTATTATAAGTTGATGAACTCATATAAAGAAGATGGGAATATAATCAGATTTCAGTCTCCCCGATATCAAAAACCCTAAAAATGGCAGATTGAACTAGACACGGTAGGCTTCGGAGGTCGGGATGAGTAATCCGATTAATGTTATCGGCACCACAATAAATTTCAAACTAAACGTAAATCAAATAAAATAAATAGTATAAAAAGCTTATAGCACTTCACTTTCATAGTGCACTAAAAAGCAAAAAAAAATGACTTTGCTGTTCAAAGTTACGTTTGTCTGACTGTGTAGCCTAGTTGATAGCGACCCTGCCTGCAAAGCGAAGGGTCCCGGGTTTGATTCCCGGCCGGGGCAGATATTTATGTGACAGATAAATATTTGTACTCGGGTCATGGGTGTGATTGTGATGTGTTATAATGTGTCGTCCATGCCACCCGCCACACAGGTAATAACCTACTGTAGGGGTATGAGTGTGTTAGCGTTTATTATTATTATTATTTATCATTGAATGTATTATGAGAATTAGAACTAGCTATTATAATTAAATGCGTACCTATAACATTATGTTTATGCTGTTATCCGTCAAGGAGTTACGTCACCTTTCATTGTCATTTGACCTAAAGCAACACTAAAATATTAATTCCGTAGGGAAGGATTTAGTTTAGTAATTCAACTTGTAAGATTTGCTTAACCCAACTAACTTATAAAGTTAAGTTATTGTTGATGCTGTTAAAGTGAAATAACGCGTAATAGAAAATTACACGTTATTAATCTCAAAATAAAACTTCTATACTATCAAAGATATTTTACCATTACATACAATATCATTGTATACTTTTTTTTTATTATTAAATTATTATTAAATAACGCTTCACACTCATAGCCCCACACTAGGATTCCCTGTGTCGTGGGTGCCATGGACAACACACTAGACAAGGACATTCACACCCAGACCGAGAACAGAAATTCAAACTCATCATTCAAATTTCCGCCTCGCTGGGAATCGAACCCAGGACCCTTGGTGCGGCGATCCGACATGGTAACCATTGCGCCACAGGGGTCGTCAAAATACTTTATACTACATGGACAAGAATGACAACAAATTGAGATAATATACGTCATATTCCATTTCGCATATAGAAAACTAGTGATGTGATCTATTTATCATACATGCGACTGATTTGATCAAGGCGTTCCTAGATTGTAAATATGAGACTCTGAAATCGTAATATGTCTAATCTAACCCACACATTTGCACTACAATGAATGATAATATGAATTTTTATATCTATTTATGTTACTTTTCTAATTAATAATTTTGCAAACATATTAGCTCATAGTGTTTAATCCCTAGATTACACCTATATATAGCACTATTCTGTCGTCAAAATCTTTCCTTTAGAATCAAGCGTGAAATGTTTTTAAAATAATAACAATGAATTTTTAATTCAGAATCATACAATTCTAATTTAAGCTCTTAACTAATGTTAGAAGGATACTAATCATGCACAATTAATACTAAATTCCATTAGGTACAATTAATACATAAAATACATCAATTAAAAAATAGAAATAAAAGAATAAGCCCATTAAATTAAATTAAAATACATCAATGATGCTAAACTCAACATCTTTCCGCCTGTCAGCTAAGAAAGTGTTATGTCTGGTGACGTTTCTGGATTACATAAGTGTGGATGGGCAAAAGAGCGGCGGTGATCACTTACCATCGTCAGGCTCATCAGGTAATCTATACAATTTATTCTTTGGCCGGTCATAAGAATAAAACGAAAAACATAAAACAAAGAAACATACTGCAATATTTATTATTAAAACCAACAAAAAATAATTTCATTGGTCCGTATTTCACTAATACGTAGGCCTGCTGTTATCACCACAAATTCATAATGTAGTCCATAACCCGCTGCACTACAATGCGTCAAGGCTATTAATAGCAATGAATAATGCCAAAAGGGCTCTAATAACCACTACTTAATAATAAAATTACTATGACGTTATTGCATAACTTTTGGAAAAGGTATTTATTTATTTCTTAGGTAATCCTACAGCCTTTACAGAATTACTTATTGTATACAAAACAATTACTTAAATACTATGGCCAAAAATGGATTATACAAAAAATACTAGTAAATTTTTATGAACAGTTATTCTTGAAACCGTGCAAAGTGTGTGTGCATGTGTGTGAGTATGTAAGTGTATATGTCAGTGTACTTGAGTGTGCGTGTATGTGTGTGTAAGTGTGTGTTTGTGTATGTGTTTGCGTGTGTGCGTGTCATATGCTACATAGTGATATTTATTAATTTATTGGAGGTGCATTTTTTTATTTCTTTTTTAAGTTGTCTAGATTTTAAATTAAAAATGTCTAAGCTTGAGTAATGGTTATTGTAGTTGCACTCGTAGGTACTACCCTTTCCTACATAATTGTTTTAAAAGATACCTACTACACACTATAACGCCATGGCATCTTCAGTCTCACCGGATAACACGTGTATCGTCACAAAGCACTCGTTTCGCTTGGGTTAAATGGAAAAATCTGATCGGACTTCAATAGAAATGTGTAAGCCCGTTAATATCGTAAAGAACTGATCATTATATCATAATTCAGTCTAATACAGTGGTATAATTTTAACACATTGAGTTTTAATTTTTTATGAATTACTAGAGGTAAGGTTAATTATTGGTACAATTTTCTATAATTTTTTTCAGAAGCCAATCAATGATTTTTATCCCAACTTATATTGCTGTTTTTCACAACAGTATTTATTTAAAATAAAAAATATGTTATCACAGGCTGACTTTTTTGTAGCAAATTATCAGTTATTTGAAAAAAATCAAGATATTGTCATATGAACTCACAAAATTGCTTGGGATATTTATTTCCCTGGCTGTTCTCTCCGATTCATGAAAACGTTTAAGATATGTATTTTACAGCTGTTGTTATCAACTACCGAATGCGCCCGGTATGAGTGTGTTAGCGTTTATTTATAGCGTTTTATTTATAAACCTGACGCTTTTAACAGAAAAAAAATCTGAAGGTTTTCAAATGTAAATCAAGTCAAAAATTCGAAAACAACCCTGTCATGTACTTACCTAGTCAAGTGTAATAAGATAATAATTGCAACTACAATAACAATCAGATGTACAGGATGTAGATCAGCAACAGAGTTAAACTCTTTTAATCATATAGAGTGTCGGAAGAAAACAGAGACAAAATCGAAATTGTTCACTTTTCTTTAAGCCACGCGAGTAGGTACTATCTACACGTAGATTGCTCACTTCACATAGAAAAACAAATACATAAATAATAAGTAGAAGAAGTATTAGCAGTAAGTTAAGTTAAGATCTAAAACAAGGACCATATAATGTTAAACTTAGTGTGAGATGATGAAGACTGATGTTTAAGAATCTCATTTGTGGAAAGAATTTTAAAGCTTTAATTTTTTTTCTTCGATATATTTTCCTATATTATGTTATATCATATTACAATATCTGTTTATAAGTTATTTATAAACTTTTAAGATTATGGAAACATATTTCAGCCTCTACGAAACATTGTATCGTGTATGCTTATTGTAATTATTATGTAGAAGTTACTTAGGTATAATTTTATTTCTTTGTGAATCAAAAGCTATTATTTTTTGTTTTGTTTGAGCGGGAAATAGGCCTGTGAGCGAGGACTGTATACGTGATACAATATATGTACGTGAGCAGTTGCATGATTTCCCAAAGCAGAATACAGCGCATGCGCCAAAAAGGTTATATAGAGGGAGCACCTGCCCTCCCGCTTTCAGTTTACGACCTCATCTCATGAATACCTCGTAACGATTTCGTGCTGGAAACTAAATTACAGTCGACAAAAAGTTTTTAAATGAAAACATTCCTTTCAACAACAAGCTTCTATCTCAAATAGTTACTTGATGCCTAAAAGTGTTATACTTGACGAACTTATGAAAAATAAACTAGCTTCCGAGTTTGGAGCGAGTGAGACTTTTGTCAGCAACTTCACCGAAGACGCCGTGGAGTCGCAGCAGACAGCATCGAAGACGGCTCCTCGTCGGGAGTCCGTGGCGCCCAAGATTGTCGTGTGTCCACCGATGGAAGAAGTATCAGAACCGGCGACTACTCCGCGTGGAGTTCGCATCTTGAAGGCACTCGGTAAACGCATATCTAAACGTTCCATCGACGCCGATTCCCTCGGCAGTTCGAGCAGCAACGACAGCATGTCTTGCGAGACCAGCCGAACATCCGACCACTCCTCGAGCTCAGTCAGTGATTCCGGAAGCGACGGCTCTGAACGAAATCGTCGGCACCGCTCTACTGTTTCACTACGCCGCGTGTTCCAGAGCCTAAATCTCAAAGGTCGCTCACAATCCTGTTCACCGATCGACCGCCAGCGGCAACCGAAGAAACAGCAGCAACCGAGGCGGATCCTGCGACCACCCGTGACCTACACGTACGTTCGAGGGTTATCTGGCCTACCGACACAAAGAGTACCACGACACGCCGTGTATTGTCACTCTCTAGGCTTAAACCGATAGAACGTATGTCTCCAAACAAACAATTAAATTGGACGGTGATGGGTAGAGATCAAGACTGGTTAAGAGTTATGACTTAGTGTAAATTGCGCTAGATGGACAGATTCTCATCATATCAATAGCATCAAGGGAATCCATGGCGTGTTAGTTGAAAAAATATTGTATTAGTAGGACCAAGATTAATGCACTCGAGGGGCAAGTTGTACGCTCTGTCTCTACAGCTCAATAAAGGGCCAACGTTTAGAGCTGTGAATATTTTAGTTCGTTAGGAAAATGCGTGACGGTGTTTGAAGAAATGTTAGAATATTGAACCAGTAAAAGTGTTATTAGAATATTTGCCAACTTATCTGGATCATAGATCCATTTGCACCCTAGACACTTTCAAAAGTAACAATTAAACCACAAATTCACGAACGCATTAATTTTAATGTTTACATGATTCTGTATGTAATATTCCAGATATACAAGCATAGTGCCTTTCAAATTATGAATGACTAAGCTATATATATATACGTGTACTTATATAAGTAATGAACAGTAATTTCAAGAAACTTTGCTTTTATTAAAGGATTGCATAAAGATTTTAAATATCACAACATAAAAATGTATTTTCATAGAAAATATATTTTTAAACCTAATCACTCTTGAAATGTTTCGAATTTGGTATACATATAATAAATTAACGCAGTACCTTACGGACTCTTTGTCTATGAATTATTATTTAGTAAATAATTATATTAATAAGAGTTACTTTGTAGATAGTATAAATATTAAAGTTTAGATTTAAGTCTTTTTATTGTATGGATTTTGGTATTCAATAAAATATAAAATAATTTAATTACACTATTCTTATTTTGTACCTTACCCTAATTTTGATGTATCAAACATGTAATTAATTATAAATGATTTCACTATAAGATCATTTTAATGATGAACAAACTTAATAGAATAAATTTTCTTTATTTATCATAAATGAAACAAGCAACTTAATTTTAAAGTTGTCAAAAGTTATAATTTCCAATAACATTTACTCGAATCACTGAATGGATGAAATTGGTAATATTTGCATATTGAAATTAAGATAAAGAAAAATAATACTTCTCTATAGATGATACAGATGCTCTTAATACTGGCACTCGTATTATTACAATAACAATAAATAAATGGTTTCTAAACCATCTTATTTTAAGTTTGTATAAACAAGACAGTTTTCTTATGTTTCAATAATAAAAGCCTCTAACCTCTAACCCCTATTTGAGCAACGTGGGAGAGTACGTTCAGGCCCCAATGGAAACCCCTGCTCATTTGGACCACTTCTAACATAATCCTTTATCCTACTGGACACGGGAAATAATGAGAAGATAAAAGCCTATAATCTAATCGCTTAGATTACATACACAATTTTTAAAGCAAAAAAAAATACGATAAACTGATATTTGAAATTCTAATTATAACAGTATACAAAAATTATTACTGCTTTTGATTTATTTAGATACATCTGCAGTAGTGTAAGAAAATTCGCATAATATCGGATTTTTTTAATAATTGATAACGGGATACAAATTAATTCTTGAACAGCTTTTTTTTGCGATGTTCTCATATATTCAGTCTGATAAGTGGTAGGTACCTATATCAAAAAGGTGTTAAAAATGTTCTATTTCCTAACAGGTCTTAATAAATTTCTTCACTATGATTTATTCGATTTTGCAAACTAGTTAATTTTAATGCAAATTTTGTTAGATTTCTATTCAATACTAAGAAATGTATTCATTGTACCTAGGTAGGTAGGTACTTTTTTTACATTATACTAAATAAAATAATCATACGAAAATTCTAATCTGTTTTCCATTTATATTTCCGTTACGGGTATTTTATCGAAGAATTGCTGTTAATCATTGTAAAAATAATATTTTTGGTTATTTTATTTTCACCTAGAACAATATTTTAACAATAATAAATTCAAATATATGAGCAAATTAAGCGATCGATAATCTACAACACAAAAGCTTTTGCAATAGGCTTTAGGCACATTAGGCAGCGTGGTTGAGCCACGTGACACGAGAAAACATAAACAAATTTTCCAGAAAAATAGAATGTCACTGTAGTCACGTGGCGGTAAACGGTTTGCTTGTGGTTTCACTGAACAATAAACTCAATCATGTTATAAATAAGAATAAACCTACTACTACTAATATTAGCATTCATACACTAATAAAAGGGTTAAGTTTTAGTGATATTCAAGTATGTCGTGATATGAAATGATACGAATATTATGTATTAGGTATTAAGTTACGCAATAAAAAAAATGGCATCACACTTGCAAAGCCCACTAGACTTCAGTTTTACTCCTTATTCAATATAGAAGCCTGCTAGCGAAAAACATTATAAATGCGCCAAAACCATTGAAGTATTATTACTAGCATATAGAACCGACACCGTGAACACAATGTATGTCCCATTGAATTGGCGCCGATCGGCTTCAATTTTCAATGGATCCGTTCGATTTTGAAAGGAGAACGGGGGCTCATTTTTGAAAATAGAACCTCCCGGCGCGGCGGGACACACATTCTGTTCGAGATGTCTGTTCTATGACATTATACTTCAATGTTCAAAACACATGTAATCTCAAGAGCTGCAATGCGGCTGGTCAAATCAAGGTTACAAGTCACTCCACGATCCAAGGAAAAAAATATTAGCCTGTGAACTAGCCAAAAACCATTGCATCCCACGTAGTATAAAATTATTTCTCCGTTTGTCTGTCTAAACGCGCCAATTTTGAGAACTACTCCACGGTGTATAATACTGTTTCTACCAGTAGATAAAATTACTTGTGAGATAAATAAGTAGATGTATTGTAAATATAAAAAAACCATTTTTAACCGACTTCAAAAAAGGAGGAGGTATTCAGTTCGACTGTATTTTTTTATGTTTGTTACCTCAGAACTTTCAACTAGGAGAACCGATTTTGATGATTCTTTTTTTAATCGAAAGCTAGTGCTTTTCATGTGGTCCCACATAAATTTGAGCGAGATCTGACGAGTAGTTTTTCTGTTATTTTGAAGTCGGTTATTTTTTATGAAGAATTAAGTGTTATTGAGGGTGGTTACTGATTAACACATAATAGTGTGAACGCGTGTTCTTAGTATTACCTACACGTATTGAGGTAATGTTTATTTATTTTTTGTTGTTAAGTAGTAAAAGTATAATAAATTATTATATTTTATTTATTTTGATGCTCTTTCCAAATTGAAAAATTACTTTTGTGTAGTCTCGGAACATTATTATAAAATCGCTATTCTTTTATTTTCTCATAATAGTACTGCGGTTAAAATTATCTTTAAATATGCTTTAATATACAACAATCGTGAGTTAGGTACTCACACTTGCATTTAAAGATTTACGCCCCAACTCAGAGTCATTAACGGTTACTTAAATCGCTCCTTAGTACAGAATTTGTTTGGTGATTCTGTAGTAAGGAGCGGTTTACCAAACCGTTAATGATTCTGAGTTGGGGCGCTAGTGTCAATAAGCATACATTAGCATATTAAACCATATGTTTTTCCACTTTCCCACTTTTAATTTATTGCATACAAGGTAACTAGAGTATCACTGTACCAATACCTAATAATAACAAACACCTAAGTTGTTAAATCTCGACCAAGAACTTCTCAAAGGGTACTTCGCTTGCCGAAGGTGAATAGGGTGAAAGACCGATGCACCTATTGATCGGAGGCTGGTCCCAATCTCATGAATACTTGAGAAAATAGTTGCGCTTTGTATGCGGTTCTACTCTCTTGAACTAGTTTCCTACAACCAGTGAAGGGTTAGGCTATTTTTAAAGAACTTCGTGTGAATGGCCAACGTCAGAAAAGAATAGAGAGGTATTAATAGAAAAGCATAGTAATATGGTATTATTTTTATAAACAAGCTAAAATTTATGCTATGTATGATCCAATTTAGATTTACTCAATTCACTACAAGACCTTATTGACCGAATAGGTACACGGTCGAATCCTCAGGTCAATAAGTAAGGGATTCTAAAAGTAAGGGATTCAAGCATATAACGCATGGTTTATTGAGCTCCATCCATCATTTGTTTCAAACCAAACTTTTTCTGCTTGCACCTGAACAAAACTATGACGCCACCAACGTACAAGTGAAATTAAATAAATAAGAAAAAGCTTGTAATAAGCAGATCCCTTACTTCTTTGGCTGGCAACGCGTCGGTGATAACTTCGGTACTATTTCTATGGTCGCAACGACTTCATATCACGCGGCTCGCCTGCTCTTTTCTCAGTAAGTTTAAAAGAGGACGGTCCCATCGCCCCCTTTACGGCACCATCTCATTTTTTCCCTTCATGACTTCCCATAACTTCCCTTCTCTAAGCATCTAAAAGATCTTTTGTAGTGCGGCCTATGGGTTGGCGTTTGCCTACAAAATATACTTTTCTTCAGTATGATCTCTTTGTTAAGGGTGAATATAATCTATTATTACTGTAGGTACGTCAGCATAGCGTATATCATTATGATAATAAATGATATCACCTTGTAGGTTCGTCGCCCGCATACTTAGGGATGTATCCACTGAACTACCCGCTGTGAAAATGAAAAAAAAATTGATTACAATTTCCGTCATCGATTTTCAACCGAACCAAAAGTTTGAGGTTCGTAAAAACTGTTATATTTTAAAATATATTATGCTGCGTTCTTCTATTTTAAAATATAATTATGCTTAGTTGTTCTACTTTCGCGTCCGTAGAAACTAAACCTTTTTTTTTAAGCCTCATAAACCAATTCAAACCTTTTTTATCATGATGTATGGACAAGATACTAACTACTACTAGAACGCATTTGCATTGAATTATTTCATAATTAAAACGGAACCCTTGTAGTCCGTCCGTCCGTCTGCAGCGTACCGTCAAGACTCGCGAGACTCAGTCTCTGCTCATCTTAAAATCTGCTAAAACTTAAAAAAAACTTTTTTAAAGTTTACTACGACGACTACACAGTACAGCCGACGTCATTTGTTAAAATGAAGTTCAGAACGATCGACAGATTTTTTAATTCTTTAACGCCCCAACTCAGAGTCACTCATGATTATGTTAATCGCTCCTAAATTAAGAATCACCATACAAATTCTGTACTAAGGAGCGATTTAAGTAACTGTTAGTGACTCTGAGTTGGGGCGTAAATCTCTAATCTTAGTAACTAGATGATGATAATGAATTTTTTTTTGTTATATTATCGTTTCGTCATATGCAATGGAAACGTTGCGTACGAAACTGTTTTGAATAATACCTACACGTGAATAAAGGTTGGCTTAATCCATTTTAACGTATGCAAGATCGCGGAGAGAAAATGTGCCCTACGAATTAAAATAATTAAGCATGTTAAGTACACTTAGATACACTTATATCAAGTTACGGACACGCATTTCAAGGTGATTTGGAATTGACCACGCAGTTCCAGTGTGATTTGGTTTTAAGTGAAGGTTCTTTCTGCCTTACTTCTCTTCTACTTCCCCGAACAGCCGATATCTATTATTATAACATGACGTTGATACTTAATATGTGTCCTCTAAAACATTATCTAAGCATTATTTGCTTGAGTCAGTCGCCAAACGACTCGTCGTGTATCAGCAAAGCTATTCTGTTTTGTAACTCGACAGCGGAATCCGCGATGAGTTTCAAAATTGAAGTTCGAGTTTCAGACTCACTTCACTTCGCAAGTGCGTACTAGATGATTAGAGAATGACATATATGTATTCGGTAAGGGTTTTATTTGTCTCGATCATCGAGGCCATCTTTAGTCGTTTGAAGTTCGAGTTCGAGACTCACTTCACTTCGCAAGTGCGTACTAGATGATTAGAGAATGACATATATGTATTCGGTAAGGGTTTTATATGTCTCGATCATCGAGGCCATCTTTAGTCGTTTGAAGTTCGAGTTCGAGCCTCACTTCACTTCGCAAGTGCGTACTAGATGATTAGAGTATGCAAGTTCGCTTTCGAGTCTCCCTTGAGTGAGCTTCGATTTCAAGTTTGTATTTTAGAGAATAGCCCTCCAGCTGGACGCTTGAGAGCTAGTTCATTCTTTCTCTCCCACTTTCTTGGTTGTCAACGCATCCGTGATGCTGTGACGGTTATGTTATTGATGTCCTTAAGCGACGACTGGCACGGCCCTTACCATCAGGTTGATCATCAGTTCGTTTATCGAATAGTTACGTAAAAAATTGTGATACCCGGTCAAGTCCAGGTCGCGTCTAATGTTGCTTAGCTTTATCAACAAATCACTATTGATACAAGTAATGATTGATCAAGCTGGGAAGCGCACCAGTTAACTACACTACCTATTTTAACTATGTATTAATTAGTATCTATAATACTACTAACATACATCCCTATTCTCCCTCAATGTTTGCTGCGGTCAATGGGCGAAACATATTTGAAGGAGCATTATTTAATTTCATAACATCTACCTGCATCTAATACTAAATGACTAAACAATAAATACTACGGAAACGGTTACGGATTTAGTGTAGACCTACAATAGACCAAAACCGGTACGTTTCTATTTTCTCCCTATTACTGAGAGACACTGAATTCCCCAGATACGAAAATAAACCAACGTGAAACCTAAATCCAATTTGGTTGCAATCACAGACCACATAGTCCACATACTCTACTGTGGTACAACCACAGGGTTGTCATGGCCTTAGGGAACATAACCTTTACAAACTCAACGTGCAACTCAAAATGGGATGGGTAAGTCTTACATTTATTAGCATTAGCATGAACAGATGCTTGTTTATAACATTATCCAGAACCTACTTTCAAACAACAACAAGGAGAAAATTAGAAGAAATTGCTACTGTAATAAGGCTGTTTGCCTTTTGCCTTTTGGGGTGGCTTAGAGTAATGACCTCAATCCCCTGTCGGCATATTAAAGATGTCGTAAGAAGTGATAAAAGCCGGCCCGCTCGATAATAAGCTTCTGCCTTACTTCTCTTCTCTTTACTTCCTCGCACAACCGATACAGATTATTATAAAATATCGTGTTTCATAAAGTGTGGTATCAAAAAGTCATATTAGATCACCATCGCTAGTCAAGCCCATGAACGAATTCTACATCTTAGGATCTCCATAGGATTAGCTACATTTTTCAATCAGTAACTAGTTTTAAGGTAATACAATGTAACGTAATAAAATAATTTAAATGTATGAATGTAATCAATTTGAATTTATAATACAACGAGTAACCGCTCTCGCTTTGCTTCGGTTTTCTTATTCTTTTACACCTTGGGTTACATTATTGAAGTTTTATTAAGGATCCCAAATTTTTTTGAAAATATAATATAGCCTATGTTACTCGGGGATAGTGTAGCTTCCCAACAGTGAAAGAATTTTTGAAATCGGTTCAGTAGTTTCGGAGGCTATTCAATGAAAACAAAAAATCAAATCTTTCCTCTTTATATGTATATTAGCATAGATTATTATGTTTAATGTAAAATAAATCATTTGACTTTGAGTTTTACACACCATTGAAAACTTTACACAATTTCGATAACTTAGAATCCCCAGCTATCCTTGTGTCCTCGGAACGGTCACATTGAATCAGCGAAGGTTACCGGGCGGTAGGGGGTATCTACACACACAACTCAACCTCATACACTTGCAGGCTCTTGATCGTATAACTTCCATTGAAAAACACAGTACGAGAGCCACACAAGTTCTTCCTCTCAAGCAAGCTCAATTCGAACCGAGACACAACAACGTTATGGGTGCATTGTACTCGTGCCTACGTCACTTGAATCCCATTTTGGGTTAGTAGGTCAGAAGAGAGGAGTGCAGCTGAGGTGCGCGGGTGTTATGATTTTTAAACTCCCAGTGACGTCATACTATGAGCCTTGGACGGGCCCCCCGTACCCCTTTTGGGTGATGAATGAATAGGTCAATTGGTGCTAACTGAAGCTAAAATTAGATAGGTCATCTATAAAATGGAATGATAACAAATTATTTACAAATTCTTTGATACTAGCAGCGATAACACACATATTCGGGGATCATTGTTACTTCATTGTTTTCGTATTAATATGATTGTTAAGAGGAGGCCGTGATGGGAATTTATGCTGAAAGTGGGCGTGGCCACTATCTTTTGTCCTCGATGTTCTTCTTTCCGTCATGTCACTCACTTCACAAGCACAGCACAGAAAAACTACGGAGTAGTACTTATTCATTAATTTTTATTGCATCTAAAAATTATAAAACAATTACTTTTTAACAAAAAATTGAACCAACGAAAAAAAATTGAAAATGAAAAATAAAATAAATCATTTAGTATCATAATTTAAGATCCTAAATTATTAACAGTAAATAAATAATTATGAGGCGGTGCCAAACAGATGAAAAAACAAACAAATGCGGATCAAGGATAGTACAGTAATGTAATGACTTCTTGTATAAAATTTGTCAGACAGCAATACCTACTGAGCCTGCGCTCGGAAGCGAACAACATAAGCGCCAAACTATTTTTTTATTTGGTTTTTAAAACTACTTTATGGATTTTCACAAAAATAATAGGTGAATTTACATTATTTACATCATATTATAATAAATTTTAATTTCAAATGTCAAGTTAAAACAATAATGATTTATTAATAATTTCTGTTTGTCTTTTTCTCCTCTATTTCTTGGCCGGCAACGCATCAGTGAAGCCTTTTGTATTGCTGATGTCCATGGGCAACGATAGTTACTTACTATCAGGTGGATTGTCAGCTCGTTTGCCGGCTATTTCCATAAAATAAAAAAAATCGTCATTTAAATTCTTTCATTGAATAGTAATCATTTGTCAGTTAACCATTTAAGTAACTCTATTTTAAATTTAGTGAAAGTTAAGATTTTTATGTTTTCAAGGATTTTATTATATATCGTTTTCGAAGTCTAATTTTTTGAACGTATCCCTGATTGAGAAGAAGGTACCATGGTACACATAGTCGATTAGGGTATCTGGTTGCAAAATAACATTTTTTTTTCTTTTCCTGAAAAAGGTGCATAGGTATTTGTTCTAAAAAAAATACAAATCTCATATAATATGTATATACCTACCTGTCAATGACAATAATTTTAGCTTCCTATAGAGAGGCTTGCAGCTAGTGTCTGGGGTAACATTACAAATAGCGCGTATACATCGTTTTTGAGCAATGAAGACTTTATTGCAATCTGTAGAGTTTCCCCATAAAAACTATATCATACCTTAAATTAGAGGCAACATAGCCGTGGTAGGCTTTTAAGGTTCTTAACATATTACTTATTTTTGGTAGAATGAAACGAGAAATTTTTGTACAAAGTTTGACGATGTTGAAGAGAATAAATAATCTAGACACGCGGTAGCGTGTCAAGCCAATTACAAACTAACAGAATTGGCGAGTAGCACCGTGTGTAATATTACATGAACCATTTGGAGCCACTTTTGACTACCTCATAACTCAAAAACTATTCAACATAAACCTGTCAAATTTTATTGAAACTTTAACATTTATTGAGACTTGCGAAATACATATGTTTTCCAAATTTCATATACACATCTCAAACGGTCATTTAGATATTAACGTCCAAAAATCGTCATTTTTATCACTGATTGACTACAGATCAAGACTCTAACTCAGTTCCAGATGGTCTAGAAAGTTAAAATTTGGCATCCAGATAGGTAATCGGGTGCCCGATAATACAAAGGAATAAATCAAAAAATAGTAAATTTTTATCATTTTATTTATTTTTCAAAAAATTGATTCTATTAGAAACACTTATAATGCCTGAAATTTAAGAGTAGCAATCAAAATTGATGACATCTGGTCATTAGGTGGATTTCAAGCTAAACATATAATGAAACATATCAGTTTTAGTACTTTGTGAAGCTTTCAACGGGGGGAAGATGTTAAGTGTCCCAAGTGCCTTTGGGAAAGTGTGTGTGGGACGTTATTTCCAGTGTATTACGTCGTTTCATTTTTAATGTGTGAAAAATTATTTTTCTCTAATCTTGTATGGCGTGTATACGACTAAATTTTGTATTATTTCCGAAATTATACCAGTTTAAAGTGATTCGAAGTATTGTTTCAAAATATATTGTAGCACGTTATGTCATCGAACATAAACTACTTATAACTATATAACTAGCTTTTGCCCGCAGCTTCGCCCGCGGTAGAGATCGATTCTTTACAAATCCTACTTACTTTTACTTAGCTAGATTTAGTTGCCTATGACTTAAGTAAACATGTATCATTTGATAGCGTGATTCAGAACTTGCAAATGAATTTTACTAATGCCATCTATTAGCAACATCCGGAACTAAATATTTAGCAACTAACAAAATATCGATCTTCCCGTGGGGATGTTTTACCGCGGTAAAAAGTAGCCTACGTTACTCTCCACCCTCTTCACTAACTCCATACACAAAAACCATACCATTTATCAGCTTCGTTGCGACGTGAAAGACGGACAAACAAACAAACAAACAAACTTTCACATTTATAATATGAGTATGAATAGGAGTATAGTTGAATATCGTATTTATTAATATTACGATATTATAACTGGGATTTAGTATTAATAATTATTATTTCAATATTAGTGGACATCAATAGTGGAACGTCATTACTTATAAATAATGAAATAATAGGTATTTCAGACCACGGCGCACTAACTACAGATTTAGTTGAAGAGCACTATAACAGTTCATGTATAAGGTAAATAATTAATCAGTAACGTAATGAATAAGTACCTTCTAATAATTTCTGTACAAAAAGTAATGATTTCCCATCAAAAACATAAATGTAAAGTGAGAGCTAATTAAAAAAAAGAATTGAGATCTAAATGGGTGCCAAGTTCTGTGTAGAAAAGCCTAAAATTTTAGTCACAAGAACATGTAACTCAAGCTTTACATTTGAATTGGCTAGTTTTCATTAGCTAGCAACCAACAAACCAAATTTTAGAAAAGTAACATAGGTCATCAACCTAAAAGACTTAACGAAGATAATTATACAAATATAGCTTAGGTAGGTACGTAAAAACTAACCAAGTCAAATGTGCAGCTTGAAGTACATGTTCTTGTGACTAAGATTTTAGGCTTTTCTACACAGAACTTGGCACCCATTTAGATCTCAATTTTTTTTAATTAGTTCTCACTTTACATTTATGTTTTTGATGGGATACGTTACTCTTAAATTCCCTAATACATTATTCATTAATAAAACTCGCATAGTGTTAAGTAATGTATCAATTTGTTTTAAAATAGGCAATAGGTAAAACACAATTGAATAGAAAACAGATTATTTTATGTATACAAATTATATAAAGGTTGAATTTTCAAAGTGTGCATGGATGGCCAACTCTGAAAGTATGAGGAATAGCGAACAATGCTGAAAGGAGTCTCGGGGCCGAATTTGATGAAAACTAAAACTGCATCATTTACATCAAACAAATATCTGTAATAATTTCAAAATTATCATATTTTTTAATATTCATTACATTATTAATTTAACGGAACGTAGTTAAATTTAAGCGAAACCTATTTAAAAAGGTCAGACCAATACAGTACATGATAAAATAACTTGATTCAATATAAATCATAATTCGATATAAAAGGCGACACGAAATGAATTCAGTCGAAGAATAAATCTGTGCATACGTGAAAACAGTAAGTAGGAACTTGACAGAAAAAAACTCATTTTTTGCTTGGTCTTACTTTATGTAGGATACTTTCTCATCAAGAACATAAATGTGAAATGAGAGAGAGAGAGAGAGTTCAATAAAAATAAAGAATTGACATCTAAATGGGTGCCAAGGTCTGTGTAGAAAATCCTAAAATTTTAGTCACAACAACATGTAATTCAAGCTCTACATTTAACTTGGCTAGTTTCTACTAATACTATATATACGTATATTTACAATCGGAGTGTGGGTGTATGTTTTAAATCTTCATAAATAATGTATTGACTTCCCTTTAAGTGAGGATTTTCAAAAAAAAAGTGGGTCAAAGTTAACTTTTGTTCATAACGATAAACTTACATAAAAAATATATTTATTACTCTAAAACTGACGGAGTTGGTTTGGGTGAAAGTGACTTCCAACCCCTATTTTTACGTATTTTTACGTCCCTAGTCTTCCCGGCAATCTCCTTGAAAAATTTCATTTTATTCATTATGTAAGAAACTACCGAACCGAATAAAAAGCGGCGAGTCTCCTTTTGCTTTTCTATATATAGATAATGTATTACGCAACTGAACAGTAATTTAATTATTCATTATCTTACATATTATCATCAAACATTTTTATTTAAGTACAAATAATAAAATATAAATAATAAAACAAAACTACTCCATTTTCCTGTGCTGTTTAGTTTTTCCCATTTAACGTTTTGACAATCATAAGCAAAAGTCAAAAACTTTACACGCTACTTCAAATTCTTTAATAAAAAGCGTGTAAAAAATAGCGCAGAGAGACATACGTCCGACGTCGATGAAGACCGCAGTCGACTGAACGCACATCATAAAGACAGTGTGGGAATGAGTTCTTGTATGAAAATTGTGAGACAGCTATACTGAGCGTGTGCTCGAAACTGATCGACATAAGCGCCAAATAACGTTTTTATTTGGTTTTTAAAAACTACTTCATGTTTTTTCACAAAAAAACACATGGATTTAGATGTGATAATGTACTATGTTTTAAAAAGAATTCCATGCAAAAATTTCTTTAAATATCGCGGTGGCAAGCTATAATGTAAATAATTAGAGCCAACTTCATGATTTTTTTCTATCGAGAAAATTTCACGTTATCGTGTTTTCATTTTCGAGCAGATTTAAAGTACATAGTCAAAAAACATATACCTAAGTATTACGCTAATAGCGTATACACTTTACGAAATATATCCAAAAGAAAATCAATCAAACGGGCGCGGCAGCGCCTTAACAATCGTGTGATTGTCATTGCCAAATGGTTTATTTTGTGAGCCTTCAATTATTCAAAACCATGAGGATATTTAGAATTCTCATTATGATATATGTACTATAGGTCATCTTAAAACACGCCTGATTGCGTGAGTAGAATTCAATTAAAATACATGTAAAAGAGAATTGTTGCTTTGTATTAATATTCATTGTACCGACCATTACCATGAATATTATCATTATTTCAGAACTCAGACCCAGCCCTAGTGCAGTGGGGTTCATTAAGAACCAGGGCGGTCGCCTAGAACTCAAAAATCTAAGAACAAAACTGAAATAAATATAAAAAAGGGCGGGCCAACCACAAACACCGCAGGTTGAGTGTAGCTAATATACATACATAATATACCATAAATAAGGTATGTACATACATCCCGCAGTAAGGATACATCCCGCTTTTTTTTACTCTGAGCGCTGAATCGATTTCCTTATAAATACGATTATCTTATAAAGTCTACTTTTTGTCGAGGAATTATTTATTAATTTTATTTTTATATAATTTTTATATATATGTTACCGGATATCTGTATAATGCAGGTATTCAGCACAATCCCTAGGTAATGTGTATAATACCTGGGTCGTTTTGGCAATGTATTAAATGATATTAATATTATTCACCATTACATACTTTACCTAGTTAATGTATACGTTTCCCATCTACTGTACAGAATACCTGCAGGTCCACCGGCAATGAATAAAATTAATAGATTTGGGTATGTGTAGTCAACTTGGATGTAGGTTGGAATTAAGAATTTACTTATAAACACACTCAAAACAAATTGTATTACCTAACCTGTATGAATAGATATTTTTTTATACATTTTAAATTAATGCTTGACCGAAATCCCACTTGATGGTAAGGGGAGATGCTCCTACACACTATGCCGCCATCATCCCGCGCGGTATGAAGCCATGGCGACATATTTTGCGGATATCTTGCCGGCGGCATGTGCCGCAGAAATCGGCTCAGTGCCGGATAGCAACATCAGTCTTGTATAACGCATGGTGATGATGATACATGTGCACGTTGCGTTTATTTAACTCACTATCCATACTATACTATACTATAACATTATAAATGTGAAAGTGTGTTTGTTTGTTTGTTTGTCCGTCTTTCACGTCGCAACGAAGCTGTTATAATTATGGTATGGTTTTTGTGTATGGAGATAGTGAGGAGGGTGGAGAGTACCGTAGGCTACTTTTTACCGCGATAAAACATCTCCATGGGAAGATCAATATTTTGTTAGTTGCTAGATATATAGTTCCGGATGTTGTTAATAGACGGCGTTAGTAAAATTCATTTGCATGTTCTGAATCACACTATCAAATGATACATGTAAATAAAATTAGTTAAGTCTTAAGCAACTAAATCTAACTAAGTAAAAGAAAGTAGGATTTGTTAAAAATCGATCTCTACCGCGGGCGAAGCTGCGGGCAAAAGCTAGTACTATAATAAAATGTATATTTTTCAGTTTCGATTAGGGAGCACTAAATTGATAAAACTGAAAGGGATTGTTTTCTGTACATTTAATATTATTTTTAAATTTCGAATAGGGGGCACTTAAACAACAAGTTAGAACTAGGGATTGCAATCCGGAAAACCGGATCCGGTAATCCGGCCGGATCCGGCGTTTTTTTTTCACACTGGATCCGGTCGAATTTACCGGATCCGGTCACGCAAATTTTTGACAAAATAACCATCCTGTTGCTAGTGCAGATGCTTTAAATGCCTGGTATAGATGTTGTAATTAATCTAGTATTGCATTCGGGTATTCCTAACGTTCAATAAGGATGTAATGTACAACACAAATTACTGAATGGATAAATTATAAGTTATAAAAGTGTGAAATTATATTCTCGTTAATATTACTTCTTGTTTATAATTTGTAATATTTGCCCTAAATGGATGTAGCTGTAAGCTATAGGTGTATTTCAATTGATGCGCGATAACATTACAATAGAAAAATCCCCTAAAACATCTATACTAATACTAATACTAATACTAATATATTATAAAGAGGAAAGATTTGATTTTTTGTTTGCATTGAATAGGCTCCGAAACTACTGAACCGATTTCAAAAATTCTTTCACTGTTGGGAAGCTACACTATCCCCGGGTAACATAGGCTATATTATATTTTCAAAAAAATTAGGGATCCTTAAGAAAGCTCCAATAATGTAACCCAAGGTGTAAAAAAATAAAAAAAACTGAAGCAAAGCGAGGGCAGTTACTCGTATAATTATAAAGAAGTGTAGTAGTATACATGTACAATTGTTGTGTCTCCCTTCTTAAAGAAAATAAAGAGAAACAAATACAGCAACTGATGTATTTTTTAAAAGATAAGTTGTATTGATAATCTGTTCTACTTCTAACTAAAATTACAGTTTTCGCACTGCTTACATCCAGATGCAGGTATAATATAGGGTGGCGCAAGAATCATCATCATCCTATCGGTAGATGCTATATTTTTTTCTAATGGCGGTAAATATCAGTTTTGCTGGGACATTTGTGTAGAAAACAGATACAAAATACACGTCAATAAGACATGAATCGCTATACTCCTCAAGAACGCGGAATAATCATAATAATCTCTCGTTTCTCGTGATTTGCACTAGCCGGCAAGATCGCCCGTTTTAACCGCTCTAGACTTATTTTGGGTTCTTGGTGGAGTTTCTTGAAGTCACGAGCTTATGTCAACAAGCCTCAGACTCTTGAAGCCCTCAAAGAGAACATCCGTCATAAATGCGGAAACCATTCGCCAGAAGTTCTGGCAGGAGTGATGGAAAATGCCATAAATCGGGACCATACAGGCCTGCCACTTGGCTGATAATATATTTTTTTCTACTTAATAAAAACAAATATTTAGACATCAAATAAACAATACAGTCAACGAACGTCGGGTGGCAACTTTTGCGCCGCCTACTTTGTTTATCATGCATATCAATGATATGCTCGAAGCCGGGGGCATACATTGCTATGCTGATGACAGTACCAGTTACACCCATTACTCCGGCCACGCAAACATCTCTCGGACGCAGTTAAAAGACAAACGGAATGAACTTGTGTCTGAACTCGAGATATCACTCGAGCGGGTCACAGAATGGGGCAGACTGAATTTAGTCCAATTTAACCCCTCGAAGACACAAGTTTGCGCGTTAACCGCAAAGAAATCCCCATTTATCGTGGCACCGCAGTTTTAGAATGTTCCCCTAAACATCTCCAAGAGCATTGGGATTTTAGGTGTCGACATTACGAAAGAAGTCCAGTTTAGGGACCACTTGGAAGTTAAGGCCAAACTAGCCTCAAAGAAACTGGGTGTGCTCAACAGAGCAAAGCAGTACTTCACACCCGAACATAGGTTGCTGCTCTATAAAGCACAAGTCCGACCTCATATGGAGTACTGCTCCCATCTTTGGGCTGGAGCACCGACTACTCAAGTGGATCCCCTTAACCGGATTCAGAGACGGGCTGTTCGTATTGTCGATAATCCCAAGTCCGTCCGTGAGGACGGTTTAGAATCACTGGGATTACGAAGAGATGTGAGTTCTCTGTGCGTTTTCTACCGTCTGTACAATGGGGAATGTTCTGAAGAACTGTTTAATTTAATACCGGCGGCCAACTTCCATCATCGCTCAACGCGCCGCAATGCCAAGTATCACAAACACCATATAGATACCTGGCATTCGTCCACGGTAAGATTTACACGACATTTCCTACCGCGCACGTGTAAACTGTGGAACGAACTACCACCGACGGTATTCCCACAGTGCTACGATATGGGGACCTTCAAGAAGCGGGTCCATCACTTCCTTCTTAGCTGGCAGCGCACTGGTGGCGCCTCTGGTGTTGCGAGTGTCCATGGGCAACGGTGACTGCCGTCAGCAGTCACAATCAGGTGGCCCGTCTGCTCGTCTGCCTGCATATTACATAAAAAAAGTAAAAATATATATTATTAATCACAGTAAAATACACCTTATGTCACTAAGGAATAATGTCTCTTTTTATTGGTGTAAATTTTTTTGAAATTGGTCCAATAGTTTTTGAGTTTATCCATTATGAAGAATAAATAAAACATCAAAATTTTCCTCTTAATAATATTAAGATAATCATCTTTAGGTGCTACTTAACATGACTTGTAGTAAATATTACGGCTCGCGTTTACGTTCCTTTACAATCCAAAAAAAAATTACCTCAAAAACAAGACTGTTTTTGAGACATATTAGAACAAAAAAGAAAAAATTCTGATCAGCCGGATCCGGCCGGATTGGTGAAAATCCGGTAAAATCCGGCCGGATTGAAAATGACACCGGATTGCAATCCCTAGTTAGAACTCAAAAATATATTTTTAAATTATTATTTGTAACTATGTCTGTTTATCTGTCCAGGCATCGATGTATTAATTAGGTACATCATGTCATATTATATTAGAAAACTTTATATCCCGAGAAATATAAAGGCCCTTGAAAAATTTCAATTACCAGCAATGCTTCTTTTTAGTTATTCAATGACATTTAATATTCCTTTTTCGTGCCAGGAACGAACTGATATTAGGCTTGTGGCTTTTTTTTTCTTTTTTAAGCCGACGGCATAGTGTAAGAGCCATAAGATTCACTCTTTTCTTGAAGATTAGATGAGTACTTAAATGACAAAGACGCATGGAAATGACCAACTCTACAACCAGTTCCGTTCAGGTTAGTGATATTTTTTTGTAAAAAAATATATACCAATGTATTTTTATTTTTAAAAGATTTGCTAAGGAGTTTCTCGGCGGCTTTTCTTCTCCTCCATGACAAAGCACCTTTCCGAAAACCTTTTAAATTAAAAACGTGCCAGTGATACCTATATGAAAAAAATATTTTGAATTTTGACTCTCTCCACGTCATTGGCGGGTGGGTGTAGTGTTTGCGCAACTTTGCAAGAATTCCATGTATCGTTGCAGCAGCTTTAGCGTTTGGTTCAATGCACCGCCAAAAGTTGGGGTTTTTACCTTAATTCGTAACAACTGAACGCGATCGGTATATTCTTAATGTACGTTATGAAAAGTAGGGCTCGGGTGAGCGGGCTTCTGGTACGTGAGGTAAATTTACCTACACGTATCTTAGGCTTAGAATTCTACAAGATTGGCCGTGCCCCACTCGGATACAGCCCAAATTGTGAGATTTATACGTTCCACCGCCACTCTGCTATCGTCTGCGTACCCATAGATAACAGGCATGAGCTGGTCATTACTATGTATCAAGAAGAAATCCCAAACCTAGCCAATAAGGTCAGAGGATATGTCGGAGCTGGAAGCTTGCTTAAATGTAAGAATGCCAAAGTTTGGGTTTGGCAGCTAAAACCCTTTGTGGCAAGTAAACTGCCTGCCCTCACGTCTCGCCCCTCTCCCACTTGCTTGTTTTTGTCTTTTACACACATTACCAACTACGCATGGAGTATTTATAGAATGCCTGGGCGAAGTATAAAATAAATAATATTCAATACGTTACTTGAACGTTTTAGATATTCTATACATTGCCTAGGTATTGTATAGACTGCTGAATTTTACAGATATCCGGTAACATATATACAAAATTCCGTAGGCGTCCCGCTTTGACACGAAAAAATAAATGGTCCATAATCCACAGCACTAACCCCAAGTGCGCACTGAAACATGGCTTCAATCCATTAATGGCCACTACTGGGCACGGGTCTCTCCTCTTGAGAAGGCCTAGAGCATACTCGACTACGCTGCTCCAGTGCGGATTGGTGGAGGGGTTAGTGGCCAACCCAAGTGTCGGAAGTTTTCAAACCGCCCGAGGGCCTCCGATATGGCTTAACGACTGTTATCCTATGATAACAAACGGGACCGACGGCTTTACGTGCCCTCCGAACCACGGAAGCGCTCAAAAATTTTTTGTCACTAGCGGTCACCCATCCAAATACCGACCGCGCCCGCTGTTGCTTAACTTTGTCGATCACATAGGATCGACGCAAGCCGCCGGGCTATGAGCGCTTCTAACTGAACTGGAAACTGAACTGAACTGAAGCATAGGCGAACCTTTATGTATAATCAGCTTAATAATCGCCGTTGCCGTTTTTACTGACGAATTTTAGTAAGAAGTTACTTCAATTTTGATTGTGAGTACTACTAAACCATAGATTTTTAAAATAAAATTAATATTATAATTAATTATATAATATATAATTAATTAAATAATAATAAAATTTAAAATAAAATCCTAGCCTTGCACAATGTACACTTCGGAACCCCACCCACAAAATTAAGGTTTCTGATAAAGCTGTGCGCATGTGAAATATTATGTGTATTTTGACATTTAACCCGTAGACGTCCCTAAACGAAACATTCCTATCGACTCGTGACGAAATTAATTTGGGCAGACGGCTCTGCGTGCAAAGAACTGCTAAATTAATTAAGAAATTCACGTGACTCGACGAGCGGAGTTTGTTCGATGACGTTGTTAGCACGTTTATAATAATATAATGTAATACTTTTGGCGTATAGCCTTACTATAGTATTTGTGTGGGATTCAGCATGTTTTAGATTATAAAGTAAAAGTGTTATCAAAGTCCTTGTTATACTATAACTGGATAACTAACGATGGAATGTATTTTGCTTCGTTGTTAAATACAGAGTTTGATAAAAAAAGTGAGTTTGATCAATCAGATTGTCTCTCTGATTTACATCCACACATTTTCCTTCCAAAGTATACCGATATATACCTAACTATATACTTTGATGTAATATATATATGCATTCAATGTTCTAGCACTTATTCTTCGTCTTCACCAAGCAGTCGTGGTCATGGATGTGTCAACAATGTAAACCGATTTCATAATAGGTGTAACTTGATGTGAAATGAAGTTTATGATTCACTATTGGATTTAATAACGAAGTTTAGAAAGTCAAACTACGTCATCGCTTTGAAAAACTACATTGAGTGTTCACCACATCGGAGAGCCATTAATTAAGGCAAAGCGTTGGTGATGCCTTGTTGTTATTAATTTTCATATGCGTTGGTGACTTACCATCAGGTGGATCCTCTACGCGTTTGTCGACCTATAGTACAATCAGCGAAAGTGTAAATATCCAGGGCATGATACAACAAAACAGGCCAAGTGGAAGTCGGTCTCACGCTCGAAGGGTTCCGTACCAGTATCTATACAACATTAAACACTATAATATTATAACCTTTTTTTTAGTTTCGCCTGTCCCAGCCTCAACAACGGCAAAAAAATCACGTTTGTTGTATGGGAACCCCAACTTAAATATTTATATGTATCTGTTTTCAGTATTTGTTGCTATCGCGGCAACAGAAAAAATACATCATCTGTGAAAATTTAAATGTCTAGTTATAACGGTCCCATTTCTATCCTTTGGGTGCGGAACCCTAAAAACATTCCGTAATGTTTTATTTATGAAACTAGTCGATACAAGCGCTGACGATTTTCTTGATATTAAATGACCACCGTCGCCCACGGACATCAGTGATACCAAAGGCATGACCGATGCGTTGTTAGCCAAGAAAGAGGAAAGAGAAAGAAAGAAAGTCATTACATATTACTATTCACTTAAAAATATAGGCTATTTGCTGTTAACTGTATATAATAAAACTAACAATAAGAAACAATCAAAAGTGGACATCACAAGTCTTGTCACTAAAATGATTTCCTCGAGAATCGAACCCGAATCTTTGATTATTACTTACTAAGTCTAAGTCGATGCGACTATGATACCATATGCATAAATCAATGTTAACACATTTACTCAGCGTCATCACAGCGTGGGGGCTTATATACAATTTGGTTGCATAAACTCATAAACTTATTAATAGATATTAGCGTAGTAATCAATGAAAACAACAGCGTTCCGGCTATTGTAGTTTGATCATCACATAAACTTTGCATCTACGTCGGCAACGATTACGACGCGGATACGCATCCGAAAATAAACAACACCGTACATAATAATAGTTAAAATACATTGTTTCGTTGGTAGAATTAACACACACAAATCACTAGCATGAGAACAGATATTTATCTGTCACAAATATCTGCCCCGATCGGGAATCGAACCTGAGGCCCCACGCTTCACAAGCAAGGACACTATCAAATAGGCTATGGGACGCTTTGATATGGAATTAATTGTATTATTTTTTGGAATGCAACCCAAAAAGGAGCCAAAGGAGAATTATGTACTTATACGTATTTTTGGTTGTTGGGAACGTGGGAAATCCATAACTTAAAGTATAGACTATATTATACTATCTCACTGATTTACGAGTACATAATAGGTAGGTACTGCAAGTTCACTTAAGCAAATTATTATAATATAACTGTAGGAAAATATTAAAATATAGGATAGGTAGTGAAAAAATAAAATACGTCTGTAGTATCTGATGTCTAATACGAGTATATTCGTCAATTGAATAATGTTCTTAAATACAAGTATTAAAACATGCCAGTAAGAACATACAGTATTGACATAATATTAATCTACCTCAATAACACAGAGGGCTGCGTTCGAGTACCTTAACACCCTCCCCTGGACGCAAGCCCATTTCAGATACACAATAGTTATGTTTTTCTATTGAGGTGCCCTTTGTTAGAATATCAGCAACCATTAAGTTACCACAACAATATTCAAACTTAATAAACAACTTATTGACATATTCTTTCAGAAAATGAAAACGTATATCAATGTGTTTAGTTCTAGGCTTATAACTATCACTCAAAGAAAGCTTAACTGCACTCTGGTTGTCACAAAAAATTAATATGGGTTCACTGTTGCTTTCACCCAACTCTGCTTGTAGTTGCCTCAACCATAAGGCTTCTTGTGCAGCGGACGCCATTGACATGTACTCGGCCTCGGTTGTGGATAAAGCAACTGACTGTTGCTTTCGAGAGCTCCAGGAAACACCACCACCTTGGAATGTAAATATATATCCAGTGCAGGATTTCCGATTTTGGATATCATTCACCCAGTCTGCATCACAAAATCCCATTAAGCTCGAGTTATCCTTGCTGTACGCAAGCTTATAATGTTTAGTGCCCTGTAGATACCGCATAACTCTCTTAATTGCCATCCAGTGTTCAACTTGAGGGTTTTTATTGAATCTACTAAGCGTATTAATTGCATAAGAAATATCTGGCCTGGTGGCTTGAGCTAAGTATAAAAGACAGCCAACTGCCTGCTGGTAGGGAAAATCATGAATGCTTACTTCATCACACGATGTGAACTTCATACCAACTTCAATTGGAGTTTTAACTGGTTTACAGTTCTCCATACCAAATTTACTTAGAACTTCCTTAATGTACTTTTCTTGATCTATCATTATCTTGCCGGAAACTGTATCTCTGGTTATATTCAAACCAATGCAATGTTTTACTGTACCCAAGTCCTTCATACAGAATTGAGTTTTTAGTTTCTCCTTTATTTGATCCTTACTTTCCTTGTTACCAGAAAACAATAATAAATCATCAACCCAAACTGTAATAAATAATAATGATTTGACATTATAGTAAACACATGGATCTACCTTTGAACGTTGAAACCCAATTTCTTGCAATACTTTATCCAGTTTATTGTTCCATATCCGACTTGCTTGTTTTAAACCATAAATTGACTTGTGCAATAAACATACACGCGAGTCTTCCTGATACATAGGAGGTTGTTCCATATATATTTCAGTGTCAATTTCTCCTTGCAAGAATGCAGATATTGCATCCATCTGATCTATTTCTAGGTTATGTTTTACAGCCAGTGCAAATAAGTACCTTACAGATGTGTATCGGACCACAGGAGAATATACCTCTTCGTAGTCTATACCTCTCTTTTGTTTATAGCCTTTTATGACCAACCTGGCCTTGTAACGCTCAACCTTCCCTGCTGGATCAGTCTTAGTTTTATAAACCCACTTACAAGGTATGATACTCTTATCATGTGGGCGGTCTACAAGAGTCCAAGTTTTATTATTATTCAATGCGTTGAGTTCCTCATCCATTGCATTTTTCCATTCACATTTTAATGGGGACGATAGTGCCTCTTCCGCTGTTTTTGGGTCATTGAGGTTACTATAACAAAGGTAACTAGCATTCTCATGCTCATCATAAAGGCTAGTCGGTTTAGCGCGTGATCTTAATGTCATATTACTATCTGGTATGTCCGACAATGATACTGGTAAATGCGGAATGTATGTTTCATCTTGCTCTTGGTCTGTCTCATACTCACTGGGGGTTCCTGATTGCTCAAATTCGTATACGGAGTCATTGTTATTTCCAGATGACTTTTCAGGAGTTGCCTCTTCAGAGTGAGCTGGACTACCAGGCTGCATAGCTGCATCACCGACGTTATTACAGGTGTCTGTAATTTCACAAGATATATTCTTATCATTGTTTTCTAAAAATATGACATCACGACTCTTCACAATCCTTTTTTTAGTAGGATCCCATAAACGGTATCCTTTTGAGTCCTCACAATATCCCAAAAAGATCATTTTTGCAGACTTTGAGTCCCACTTCAGTCGCCTCTCCTTAGGGATGTGCACCATGGCTTCGCAACCAAATATCTTAATGTGGGACAGATCTGGCCTCTTACCTGACCACATTTCAAACGGGGTCTTCCCATTTAATGAGCGTGTAGGGGATCTATTTATAATATATGCAGCAGTAGCTACAGCTTCGGCCCAATATTGTTTACTGAGATCGGCATCAAACAACATGCAACGTGCCCGTTCCACTAACGTTCTATTCATACGCTCTGA
This sequence comes from Thymelicus acteon, assembly GCA_951805285.1. Taxonomy (NCBI): domain Eukaryota; kingdom Metazoa; phylum Arthropoda; class Insecta; order Lepidoptera; family Hesperiidae; genus Thymelicus; species Thymelicus acteon. The sequence continues at coordinate 9,311,718 of OX638225.1, read as the reverse complement.
GAGACCATTTTGCTGCGGTGTGTAAGGTGTGCTAGTCTGGTGAACTATGCCACAGTCTTTTAAAAACCTTTCAAAATTGTTGCTACAATATTCGGTCCCATTATCGGTACGCAAAATCTTTATTTTCTTATCAAGTTCGTTTTCCACTCTATTTTTAAAATCTTTGAATATATTTAAAATATTTAATTTATCTTTCATAAAATAAACATATACTTTTCTAGTATAGTCATCTACAAAATTAATAAAATATTTCATACCTCCAATAGAACTTGTTTCCATGGGGCCGCATATATCGCTGTGTATAAGTTCTAGCGGCTGTGACGCTCGGGAACCGTTATTGTTGAATGACAGTCTGGATTGTTTACCTTTACAACATGTAGTACAACATACATTTTGGTTACTCTTCTTAACAGACAGTGTCACTCCATCGGTACAGTTTAGCAATTCATTGACATCGTTGAAGTTTAGATGTCCCATACGGCGGTGCCACAGTGTAGGTTCGTCTGTAATATTAGTACAAGTGAGATTAACATGCACTTTTGTGTTTAATCGGTACAGATTGTTTACCAGCGTCGCAGAACATATACACACATCATTACTGTTATATATATCACAACTATTGTTGTTGAACAACAGTTTGATTCCACTCTTACTCATTGCACTTACGGAGAGTAAGTTAACAGCTATATCTGGAACATAGAGGACATTGCGAACTTGTATTTTATTATCACCGCAGTTTACATTAACATGTCCCATACTCACAACAGGCAGCGCCTTCTTGTCAGCCACAGTAATTTTAGATACAGGAGGAGTCTGAATATCATACAGCCAATCACTCCTATTCGTCATGTGCATTGCTGCACCGGAATCTATATACCAGTCATTGCTCATGCTGTTATCCGTGAACGCTGAAAAGGCTGCAATAAAAGTATTAGATTTCTTACACTTTTGACTCTTTACATCATCTTTAGTACTGGGCTTTCTCGGAGCTGTGCAGTATCGGCTTATGTGTCCATGCTTATTACAATTGAAACAACGAGGGCCTTGGCCCGGTGCAGACCTATACGTTTTTTTCTTGTTAGTATAAAAAGCCGAGGGCTCTATACTTTTAACCTCCTGGATTAGTTTGGTCTTTATAGCGTCCGCAGTGATGGGTATTCCAGAGCTCTCTAAAGCCATAATCATTGGCCTGTAAGTATCGGGGAGTCCGGCCAACATCAATGTACCAATCCACTCGTCTTCAATCTGAAAGTTGATGCTGCGCAGCTTGTGTGCGGTGCTCATTATTTTGTTCACGTATTCTTCAATACTATTGCCACATCCTTCTAACGTTGTTGTGACCAAGTCTTTCAATAGTCCGACTCTTCTAGTCAAGCCGTTGTCGTCAGAGGCTTTCTCGAGATTCATCCATACATCCTTCGCGGTCTCAGCATCTTGAACATGCACGTAGTTCACGGGGTCGAGAAGAAGAATGATTTTTGTTCGGGCTTTGACGTCCTTACTTGAATCTGGTTTGGTGCCGTAGATACGTTTTCACACCAAACTTCCATGACGAGTAATTCGCTCGTCCAGTCAACTTCTCCAAGTTGAACGAACTCGAAGACATTTTTTCGGAGATACTATAACCGTGCCGGCAAATAACTCGGTTACCGGCAAATATTTAACGGAGAAGATATTTATTTATCACTGAACCTAACCACCGAACCACGCTCTGCTACCATGTAGGAAAATATTAAAATATAGGATAGGTAGTGAAAAAATAAAATACGTCTGTAGTATCTGATGTCTAATACGAGTATATTCGTCAATTGAATAATGTTCTTAAATACAAGTATTAAAACATGCCAGTAAGAACATACAGTATTGACATAATATTAATCTACCTCAATAACACAGAGGGCTGCGTTCGAGTACCTTAACAATAACTATTTTTTCCCAAAACGAAGCGAGACCGTGTCTGCTAGTAACAAATAAAATTCACAGTTCCTGATAAAAGTGGCGAGCAATTGTGTGGGATGATGATACTAAGGCAAAAGCAGACGCAATGTGTTACATCAACCGCTCGGTTGAAGTTCAATTTTTGGTCCGATTATATAGACGATTATATAGATTATATAGGCCTAGAACTGAGTAGGTTCTAGGTACCAAGGTGCTAGTTCTCGGTACCTACTAATTAAGTACCTACAACCTAGAAATTAGAACTTTACTAAGTGGTCCATCCAACTTTTAATTGATTCATTTTCTTGCCTTTCATTTGTTAGAACGTTACTTGAAAGCCCAATTTTAAATCTGCAGATATCGAAACAAGATAATGGAGAGGTATACCTACCCAGAGGGTCACAGAGAGATTTTCTTCCTTTTCTCTTCTATGTTCTTTCTCAGTAGTGGCGACTTCTTGGTGGGGATTTTTATGACAATTATGATGAAAATTAGAGCTTCCAATTAATAAAACGCTTACTGTTACTGACGCAACCTAAACCAGTGGACCTAGTACCAAGAAACTTTCGCCGAGGTTCCGTATATAGTGTATGAGAGCACAAATATTTCTGAAAAGTCACCCCTATGTGGGATACAATAGGGGGTAGGTACAATATTTCAGAGATCTATTTCCAGTTTGTCTTCAAGTAAGAACGACATTAAAACTTCCCACCACCCAACGCTATTATTGTGGATGGGTGTGACAATAAATAGTTCTAAGTTCAGGTCATTACACCCATCCATACAAAATTACATTTTATTTGCTTTGAAATACTTCGAAAGGTTAACGAAAGTCTACACAAACAAATATTTATGTCAATCTATTCTGAACAGAAAAAGCGTCGAAAACTCACAAAATCTGCCAGTATAATAATAACATGGTAATAATAATATAGTTTCTTTTATCTATACTAATATATAAAGAGGAAAGATTTGATTTTTTGTTTGCATTGAATAGGCTCCGAAACTACAGAACCAATTTCAAAAATTCTTTCACTGTTGGGAAGCTACACTATCCCGGAGTAACATAGGCTATATTATATTTTCAAAAAATTAGGGATCCTTAATAAAACTTCAATAATGTAACCCAAGGTGTAAAAAAATAAGAATACCGAAGCAAAGCGAGGGTGGTTACTCGTATATCATATTTTACATTACCTACTATGAAGACTCTACACATAACAAAATCTACCATAATCATACCCATATCTAAAAATTTTAGTACCCATTAATTAGTTTAAGATACAGCACCTACCTAAATTCTAATTTAATGTGAGTTCTAATTTAATCTACTTTGCTTTTCTTAATATTATGTTTCACGTTATACTCGTATTTGCCGAAATAAATGATTCTTTCTTTCTAATTAAGTCTACATCTTACAGCTCTGCTTCAGCTCAGCTCACTCAGCTGTTGATTAATTTAAGGATCTGCTTTAATTATACCGGAACTTAAAATTCGTGAGAAATTATTAATGAAAAAGTTCAGTTTAAAGAAACAGCTGAATTAATTATTTATACAATATTATCAAATTTAAATTTCCCTCCAATAACGTCACGTCACGCGTCACGTGTCGTCAAAAACAATCTTGATTACGAATTAAGAATGATGACGGCATGTGCCCCAAATGGCGTTCGAGAGGTCACGTCACGTTTTATATTTTTAGGATTACGTAGTCACTATACAAGGTGAAAAAAAAACGGTAGCTGGTGGAAAAGTACCCTGATTATTGATGGTGGCAAATTTTACTGAAAGGAAACTTTCCTTTATTTTCAACGTCTCAAAATGGTAAGGATCTAATGATGGGTTCCGGAGATAAAGAGTGGAACTCCTCAACAGATAAGAGTAATTGAATCGTGTTTGCAAATATTTGATGGTTGTAACATTTATATTACTCAGCCAGTTCCTCGTTGACCATCTCAGGGTAGAGTCTGATGATGTGACTCGGAGAAGAAATATGTAACTCCTCAACGGATTGGAATAATTGAACCGTGTTAACCCTTAAATTGACACTGTATGTCGCACCATACACAACATTCAACAAAATCTACAGTCTAACATAAGACTCGATTTAAAGTTTTCTACTTTTAATTCGATAGTAACATTATTTCACATTTGGTAAAAAAATAAATCCTAGACCTGGAAACATTTCGATTAATGTAAAATTCAAAATTGCAACGATGAAGAAACAATTGACGTTCGTCAAAGTAAAAAACAATTGTTTTATTTATATTTTTATTAAATATACGGTGTGTTTCGTTGTTATTTTGTGCTTCAACTGTCAAGAAATACTAATACACGCTAATTTGTACTAAAATAACAAAATAACATATTTTTATTGGGCAACAATCTTGATGTATTTCACCACATACACTGCCAATTGCATAGAAAGTTATACCTATATTTGCTTGTATGACGACGCATACATTGCCAATTTAAGGGTGTCTTCTTTTGCCCATTTATATTTTTTTGTTGTGTTGCCTACTTGCATTTGCTTAGGGGTTTTGTTTTTTTTCCTACAGCAAAAGCAACTAATACGCAGTGATAGAGTAATTGCACACGTGCTTGCTAAAAAAGCACCTTCTGAATGTGGCGAAACATCTGCCGAAAAAGAAATTAAAACGCATATGTCTCTTATTCTTTTTCACCATCTCCTTCTCTTAATAGTTCTCTACAAAGATGCATACTATATTCTGAAGAGGACAGCAACAATGATCAAGGCGAAAGATTCCGTTTTACAACCATAAACGATGAAGTTTATCTCAGCTCTTCACAAGAACCTAATTGCAGCAATGTACCAATTTTAACAGATTTACCCTCACTGCCGTCGATTATAAACGAATCACCTGCATCTATTGCAAATCCTGCAACTCCATTTGCTTCTACTCCTGTTTCTTTTATTAGGAAAACCAGGTCCAAAAGGCCGCGTATAGTACCAACAGCTAAACGACCAAAAAATCAAGAAGTTTATTCTGAACCATATAAGTACTATTATTTCTTCTGTGTCTGAACTATGAATGGCAAAAGGCTGTCTTTCGTCATACAGCTACAATAGAGGCTGTTGAAGCCACTAAATCTTCCTCTTTTTTTCTTTTCTTCTCTTCAGATATCATAACTGATATTGTTTTACAGACAAATACGTATTTAGAGCTAAAACCGAAAAATCAACAGCTCAAATTAAAGATGAATTTCGCGCTTTCCTAGCGATTCATAATATAATAATGGGTACTGTACAGATGCCTACTTATGTTGATAACTGGAACCAACGTTTTAGACTTTCTTTAGTCGCTGATTTGATGACTTTAAAAAGATACCAACAGATATACGAGGGTCTGAGAAAAACTGGCAGATTTGAGACAACCACTGGAAATGGAGACAAAAAGACAGTCCACCCAGAGTGCACCGATCCAGGGTGCCAGGATCCAGGATCCAGGGACCACCATAACGTAGGTCATTTCATGGATATGACGCATCAGGGTCGATGCCGCCTCATTTCCAAATTGACCTCGGTTATTTGTGTAAAGTGCTGGTACCATTGTGTTTTGTAACTGGCAAAAACTCGCGCAATTGTCAATTAGATTATCATATAAAAAATAATTGTTTTGTTATTTCTTGCTTAGTTAAAATACTTTTTGGCATGTTTTTTTTAAGTTTTTTTTCACTTATTTATCCCTACCGTACCTTGGCAAAGTATGCCACAACATACATCTGTTTCACTATGTTTTATTTTAAGCAATTGCCAGTGTATACCAGGTCATACATGTTTTTTTTTATTAGTTAGTACATATAGATTTTTTACAATATTTTTTCTTAGCCTTTATACACATATACAATTCGAAACTATTCAAAAAATTAATATTTTTAACAATTGTTTTGTCTGCCAATTTAAGGGTTAAAAGATATTTGTTGTTGGTAATATTATGATGCCAAAATCAGTACATCATTGACCATTCCAGGGTCTACTGATGTGAGACAAAATGTGTAACTCTTGAACGGATAGAAATAACGAAACCGTGTTTTAAGAAATTTGTTTCCAATAACATTATCTTTGCAAAACCAGTACATCAATAACTATCTCTGAGTCTGATGATGTGACTTGGAGACAAGATGTGTAATTCCTTAACGGATTGGAATAACTAAACCGTGTTTTAAGATATTAACTGTGGCTAAAATTAACTTTGCAAAATAGTATAACATTGACAATTTCATGGTTTGAATTTTGGAAAAATCTAAAAATTTAAAAATAAAAACTTTTAAATAAAAAGTCAAACCGCCTTGAAACTTGAAAAAGTGAAAAATAATTACTTATTCATAAGTACACGAAAAATAGTACAAGCTTTACATCTTACACAAAATATTTTGGTACTTAATTTTATACCGGGCTTGGCACCGTCTTACAATATTTCAATAGATAGCTTATAAAACAATACTTTAAGTACATGAATAAGTAGGAAGTTCGGTTCGACTTTTTATTTAAAAGTTGTTATCAGCGCAATGTTTATCCATTGTGCAAAATAAAGTAATATTTCAGTATAGCTTTAATTTACCCGAGCTATTTATATCGCAAGTACGTATTTGTAGAAAGCTTTTCTTAACAGCTAATTATAGCAATAGCTGACTCGTCACGCCCGTTAAAATGTAGCCGCAAGACTTCTGGTAGGTACATGGGACACTGGGAAAAGCAGGGCTTCCTTGTGACGCACGAACACTTGTGGTAGAAAATGTGATTTTCTCAAAGTAGGCGGGTGGCGTGAAAATGTTTGCTGTTAAAAATGAAATTAATATAACTGAATAGGAGCAAAATAAATAAAACGGTACGTGATCTAAAACCAATATACAATTATATTGGAATACAAAACACAGATAACAGAAAAGTATCTAGTGATTAACACAAAGTACATAAACACTACATGTGATTATACTCTGTGCAAATACAGAATAGTAACAATACACAGAGTACTTAATATAGCAATAGTGTAAAGACAATGGAGAAAAATATTCTGTCATCAGCTATAGACAGCTTACTTCATACTATAGATATTATTATTGTATACTGGGCTTACTTCTCAGTTCGGTACATGTTCGATAGTATTTTTTTTTTTAATTTTTACTGTTTATTATCTCAAAACTCGTCATTTATATGTATAGTTCCAGATTGGACCTTCATTTATTAAAAATCAATGAATTCTGATGATAGGATTCATATTCATGGGAGACATGTTCATGATTGACAACTTTCATAAATTATATTCTGCGCAAAGATATTACAATATCATTGGTTCTGCGATAATTTTGTGGTCCTATTTACCCGACGCAAGCAAAAGGAAAAACTTCAGATTAAAGAATAAAGGGGAAAGACATTAGTTTTTTGCGCATTATCTTGTAACTTCTTGTAGGTTTGTAATATTATTTATCACCTCATAATTTTCAAACCGTACAACGAATTTATAGATATTATCAAGATGTTGTAAAATACGTCTTCACAGCCCAAGTATTCTTAGATAAGTGACGTTAAAAAAATGTTTTGGGCCCCCATACTGTGGGGAGTTGTAATTTTTTTTCTGTTAAACCAACCAAGTGGGGAGGGGATTTAAACATAGGGTTTCAAAGGTGATTTTCAGCCAACCCACTCGTGATATATTTTTTAGTGTACAAAATTGGATTTAAATACTTTTCATACAGATCCGTGAAGGTCACTTCTAGTTCTGACCTTAGGGCATTAAAACTACAAATATTCCCTAACCTAACTGGTTGCAGAGCTGATCACTTCTATGCGTTCTTGTCAGTTATATACCTACTTATCTGCGCTAGGTATATTAGGGGCCATCCATAAATTACGTCACAAGTTAGGGGGGAGGAGGAGGGTCGATGTAGTGTGACATTGTGTGACAAGGGGTGGGAGGGGGTCCTACATTTCGTGACGTCACATTTCAAAATCGAATATTGGTACTTATTTCAGAACTGCTGTTTTAATTTAATAATTTCTAGGTATAGAATTTTATATGTGACGTCACACTAGAGGGGGGAGGTCTCACAAATGTGACCAGCTGTGACAAGGACGGGGGGAGGGGTCAAAAAGTCATGAAATTAGTGTGACGTAATTTATGGATGGCCCCTTAGTAACCTATGCCTACAAGTTGTTCTTTTGGGAAACCCAATATGGTATTATAATTTATAAATACCAATGGAATAATACATGGGACCATCTTTACCACGACCCAGACAACACAAATTCTATTGAATAAATTGGTAATACTTACAGTCATTACTGAAATAAGACGACAGTCAATAACCTTGCCAAATAACACAATTAGAGTCAATCATACTATCAACTGAAAGGCGATTATCTATAAATATAATAAATATTAATGTTCTCTAATGTAAGCAAATAACCTTTATCTATTCAGTAAGGTAGGTAATCAATAAAATTCTTTGAAATACGAAATATTATCGTATCTGTCTGGTAATTTACCTTATTTTGATTGTATATTCAGCAGCAAATTTTCATGTAAAAACATGTAATGTAGATACATCAGTAATAAAGTTACCATTGCCAGTATATTCCAGACAAAACTCGAAAACTTAATCATTTAACATTTAACTTATGATCATTTTCATTTCGGGCGAGCTACAACTTGTGTTATTCTTATTAACAATGTTATAAGTATAAGAATACTGTACGTAACTTAGGTAGCATTTTACATTGATAAATTCTGTAATATTAATATTAAAATGCTAAATAATATGTTTTCTGATAAGCAATTTTAGTAACAGAGAGAGTATAAATTTATTTAGTTATATTATAGGGATTAACGATAAAGTAAGTTGTTTATGCGGACCGGCCGGCGAGAATCACGTCTACGGGCTCTACGGCGTAGTAAGAAATTACGTCGCAGATTCTGTCGATAAATCCTACGGATGTTTGCTACTCTTTCACGCAATAACTACTAAAGGGATTTTCATGAAATTTGGCACACATCTAGATCATGATCTGGAATCTTCTGGAATAAGACACGGGGTACTAAATATTCCAGAAAACGCGGGCAAATCCGCGGGCATAACGCTAGTCTATACATCTATACAAATAAATAAAATTGGAGTGTCTGTTTGTAATATTAAAACTGCTGTTTACTAAGTGCATTTGGACGTATACACGATACATATACCGAAACAACATTTTTTTACAATTTTTTTCTGTCTGTCTGTCTGTTTGTCTGTTTGTTCCGGCTAATCTCTGAAATGGCTGGACCGATTTTGATGGGACTTTCACTGGTAGATAGCTATTGTAACAAGGAGTAATTTAGGCTACTTTAATTTAAGAAAAAAATTGTTTGTTAGGCTATACGAAGTTCGCCGGGTCAGCTTGTATTGAATAATATTGGAAAATCCAAAGTGGAAGCCTCACACGTAAAAAAAAATATACACTGAAAGCGATTTTCGTTTATCAAATTTAATATTCAAAAATTGTTTACATAACTTGAAACGTCGATACCTCTGGGCTCAAAGGGCGTAAAGCACATTTTGGGCCATATGGAGTTAATAATACCATCGTATTCAGTTTTTCATTCTCTATCGATTGGTATATACGAAGTTGCCAAATTCGCACAAAAATGTTCTTTACGCCCCATCTATTTTGGGCTGCTAAACCAGAAGGAAACAGGAAATCGGGCTGTAAATTACATTAGTGCGCAAGTTAAAAATGTCCTAGGTTGTATAGGAATCCAGTTATGAGTATTAGGGCGTATAACACATTAAACCTCAAAATAATTATAAATATTACCTGAAGTTTAGGGTGTAAAGCACATTATTCTATTATTCCAGACTCAAAAGGCGTAAAGCTAATTTTGGGGTTCATGGAGTTTATAATAATTTTATTAAGTTTTTCATTTTTTATCGACTAGTAAGTATAACTACACAAAGTTTCAAATGGACTACACCGATTTTTAACCGACTTCAAAAAAAGGAGGAGGTTCTCAATTCGACTGTATTTTTTTTATGTGTGTTACCTCAGAACTTTCGACTGGGCGAACCGATTTTGATGATTCTTCTTTTAATCGAAAGCTGGTGGCTGTCATGTGGTCCCACATAAATTTTATTGAGATTTGACAATGGCATCCATGAGAAAACCATATAAGTCTTAAATTTGTATTAGAATGTGCACGACAAATGGATGAATAACTCAATATCACGCCAACCGATTTTAATGATTCTTTTTTTAATCGAAAGCAGGTACTTGTCATGTAGTCCCACATAAATTTGAACGAGATCTGACAAGTAGTTTTTGAGTAACTTTGAAGTCTGTTATTTTTTGTTAGTAAAATTTAGATTATCTGAATTTTGATCAATTAACTGCCAATACTTTCACACCAAGCACATTGAAAAATATAAAACTAAAACAGATTAGAATAGCTACATTTAAAAAGAAATATGAAAACTAAATAAATGTCAAATATTCCATGGCAGAGGAAGCTGAAACTCAAAATATAATGTTAATGGAAAAGCCATCGGTCAAAGGAAAAGGAAAAGGCAAAGGCAAAGGAAAAAGTAAAGCAAAGAACAAGTCAAGCGGAAGCAAAAAAAAGGAAGCGGAATAAGTTAAGCCACTATATACAACTAAATTAAACATAAACAAAAAAAATACGTGGATTTGACACGTCTCTGTGACAACGGTACTATACCATGAAGAATATAGAAAGCTTCCATGGAGCTCTTATGTTTGTGATACATTAAAATATGAAACTGATGAAGAAGATAAAGAAGAAGATAAGGAAGATGAAAATAATACTGAAAAAGAAAATAATTCTAAAGATGAATAACCCAAAAATTGCTTAAAACTTTCTTGTTTGCCTTTTTATTACATACTAGCAGTTGCCCTCGCTTCGCTTGGGCAAAAATATTAGGTACTTTAGTTTACTTACAGAACATACATTGATCATTAGAACCGCATTACAATGAAAGGTCAATACACCACATAAAGTTTCCATATTTTTAGGGTTCCTTACCTCAAAAGAAAAAACATGGTTTCCATAAGATCACTCACTCTATTGCCCGTCTGTTTGTCTGTCTGTCAAAACCTTTTCTTCTAAGGAACGCGTGAAGGTAACAAATTAAAATTAATATCCAACACTCAGGTCTGCAATCCCTAGGAGCTGTGAAAAGATCAATATTCTGTGTTGTGAACGCAATCAAAAGACACTCGGCTAAAAGAAACGTCTTAGTATACCTAAGGATAAAGAAATACATATACAAATACATAGGATAAAGAAAAAAATAAGAAAACTATGAATTTGTAAGTAGGTAATAGGTATCACAAAGAAAATGATTTTACACCTATTTGCAGAGCTTGGTAATTTGATCGGGACCCATGTCGATGTATGAGGAGACAGTTTTTCAACGGTAAAGTTAAGTTTGTTTCTCGATTCCGTTTATCTTTTCGTTACACGTTTTGAGGCCGGCAACACATTTGTGACACCCCTAATGTTGCTAATGTCCATGGGCGACGGTGATCACTTACCATCGTGACCCGTCTGCTTGTTTGCCTGCTTAAGGCATATAAAAAAACAGCTATATTAGGTTCCACTAAATAGTTAAGTTAGGTTCAACAACCCTAGTTCGCACTTGGTCGATTGCTTTTACTTATTATTATTATTTCATCATATTATTTTCTAAATTTTGTGTTTCCTGGTTAACCCATAGTAAATTACATTGAATAAATAGTTTGTATGGTGCCTTTTGGCTAATCCATCAGTATTTCACATTAAATAGGTACCCAGATTAAAAAAAAGTAGTAATCCTTCTCCAAGGTACAATCTATATTTATCCCAAACACATCAAGATTGGTTCAGCGATGCGAGAGAGTTAAGGTTAATTCGATGAGTTATGTATATGGCAACACATTTTCACATTTATTACATTGTAGTTTTGGCAAATTCATAATTCGGCAAAGGGGATCTCCACTTTTCCTTCACAGAAAATGAGAAAATTCAGCACTCAGCAGTCTCAACGTGATGTTCCTGAAGATATGCATTATAACAGAACTACAACAATACTCTAACTACTAACAATACTCTAAAAATCATGGAACACTTAGCTATTTCAAAGAACAATCCTATGCTTGATTTAACACGTCGTAATACGCTTTGTATGTGGAGTTATGTATTTTATTATCAATTGTTCAATTTGTTCAATGTCAACTGTTCGTACAACTAAATTACGATTTTCAACCCCTTCCATGGTGAAATATAAAACATGCAAAATTTTTGTTGGAGAGCATAAATAGGAAATTCGTGGTTTAAAAAAAAACTGAAGATAAAAATAGATATTTAGTCCGTTATAGCTATTTGAATTATTGTAAAAAATTACTTCAGTGCCACATTCTGGCTCCATCTTGCAAAAATTATATTAAAAAAAAACTAAGAAATGTATGTACCTGTGCCTTAATTTGGATGAAGAAAAGGTTTCTGTAAGTTTAAAACAAATCGACTCATATTTTATTTTCTCGCTTTGTTATGGAACCCTAAAATATATCCTATAATTTAAGTTGAAGACTCGATATCGTAGAAAAGTCCTGTTGAAATCCTTTCATCGGTTTCAGAGATAAGCGGAGATAAACAGACAATTAAAAATTAACAAAAAAAAAACTCTTTTTCGGTTTTGATATCGTGCAAGTAACGATACAACATGAAAAATTCAGTTATTTCGGAATCACAGACGGACTCTTCAATTTTATTTATTTGTAGGTAAAAAAGAGGTTTGTATGTATTAAAGTCGTTGGCGTGAATCAACAAATACAGCGCCATCTAGTGGCCAAGACAGTAATAGATCGGTTACTCATACATAATTATTTTGCGTTTTTCCACCACTTCCAAGGTGAAATTAATAAAATGCTGAAATTATATTGGAGCACTTAAATACGCAAAAAACATGCTCTTGAAAACAAAATAAGAAAACAGATATCCACTCAGTAATAGGGATTTGAATTATTGAAAAAAATAACCTTTAAAGGCATTTTATGGTCTTTTCATGTCATATAAGCAAAAACTAAGATATGCATGTATTACTTTTTTTGTACGGAGAAAACGTTTTTTATTATTTAAAACAAATCAGCTGACATTTTTTTATTTTTCCATACAAAATATCCCTAAGGAACCCTTTGATGTGGAACCATAAAAAATAGCTTAAATGCTAAGTTGAAGACTTTTTAATATCTTAGCTAAAGTCGTGTTAAAATTTGGTCAGTGGTTTCAGAGATTTGCGGAGACAAACAAACAGACAGACAGGAAATTTTTTTAAAAACTCATTTTTCGGTGTTGGTATCGTGCAAATAACGATTTGCAACTTGAAAAAAACATTTTCAAAATCACAGTTTAACTCTTCAATTTTATTATATGTATAGATAATAAAAACTATTAACAATAACACTTAAATTAATTAATTTTTAAAAAGCTTTTTGGTTATTCCCATAATATCCATTGGGATGGGGATTATGAGAATAATCCATCAGGATGGGATGGGATACCCCCCACCCCGTTTAACCCTTTTTATTATGAAAGTTGTACAATTTTAAATGCAAACTTTGTGATTTACAACACAATTTAACATTGCTATTATCATTTACTACATAATATTATACAACTTTTTTACGCTAGGTTATCTTTACTGCCAAAGTTAATAAAGTTAGCTGTTTTTAAATGGGTGTAAAGGACATTTTGTAGTTTTTTTTAGGTCGTAAAGCAAAATTATTTTGGAAACTATTATATTTAGACTTTTTTTAATAATATTAACTTGAAATATAGGAAAATGTAAGTATTTCTCTCATAGAATGTTTTTTTATAATCATTGAGACAAAAAAGTTATAGCTAATTTTGTTTTATTTTTTAGGTTTTTTGGCTCTCCTGAAAAGTAGCTGTTTTGTGCTATACGCCCTTTGAGCCCAGAGGTATCGATGTATTAATAAAAAAAAAATGTAAATAGTTTCTTGTCTTACCAACATAAGGCGTGGAATGAGTTGTGTTTTTATTTTTTAAGTATAATTATTATACTATATTGAATTACACTGTGATTTTCAGCAGATTTTCAATTAGAAGAATACTGAATCGTATGAAAACACCAGACTGGATAAGTAAAGTACTTCGGTTTTTTTTCCTAGTAAGTACATCCTAGGATCCGAATATACAGACACACTGACTTCCACGGACAAATTGATTTATTCAGTTTTTTTGATATTATATTAAAGTTACTCTTAGTATTTCTGAGGAGTATCTATCTTATGTTATAATAAGTGCTCCTCTTGATATACGTGAACTCATATTACCTTAAAAGTGCAAGATATATTTGCTAAAAGCAGTTCAAGTCGAGAAAATTGCTTAATTTTGACAACGAGACAACTCAAAACACAAAACCTCTACCTCTACCTCAAACACACCGCGTGAGACATGCAAAATTATGGATTTAAGTATAATATTGTTAATTAGTATTATTTATTATTATTTTAATATTTTTCATAAATCTAGTATAAAAATTCGTCCACTCCAAAAGTCATGAGACTCATACCAAACTGATAGTGTGAGGTGTCAAAGATGACGATTTTTGAGTATAACAGCGGCACTGTAACGTGTTAATTCGGAAAATTCGGTAGGTTATTTACTGAGTAGATAGTGACTGCTAAACTGAATGACGCCTACATTTCTACGCAACGAACGTTATAAGTATAACGTTATTCATCACGAAACATGCTGTTGTGTGTTCCGTGGTTATTCATTCTAATATAACTAACTAATACATAACACAGCCAAAATCAAGTGAAATAAAAGTACAGTACCTAATGCTTTATTATTTAGTAAATGTGATACTATAGTAAGCTCAGATAATAAAGGATAAACACAAAAAGGTTTTTAAAAAATGGGCGTGGAAATAAAACTGTAAACTTATTATAAAACCATTTCGTAAGTTATAAGCCTAAACTACAACTTTTATTACAAACATTTTTCTGTAAAATCAATATTTTGACAAATAAACGTTTAAAAGTTAAAAATAATTTTATTTCAAGGTGACCTTGAAAATTAAATATGGGGATATTTTGCCTATGATATTCGTTATCAGCGTGTCAAAAATACCAAGGTATACAAAAATACCAATAGGTATACCAAAATTCAGATCAATCGGAGGAATGGGCTAAAAGGAAGTACACCCTTATCTTTCTGTGAAGTCTGTCTGGCTTGCTACCACCCTCTTGCTCGCGTCAGCTGCCAAATGACTCGTCATTTTTTTCTTACATTTCCAATAACAGTCCGTAACCATTAATGGTCGGATTTTGATCAGTAGAAGAAAACTTATATAAATCTATGATCATTAAATAAATATTCTAAATTATACCTCTGTGCAGAAAACTACTCGTAATCTTAGTCGTAGAACGTAGTTTACGTAGTTTACGTAGTACACGCCCCATCTCACGTTTTATCGAGACCAGAAATATTAGTCACGTGCAAATTCACATTTCTTTCTTTTAAAACATTCCGAAGGGTTGTACGTCAATCGTTTTACGGCTAAGATGACGATAGCGGGGTGTATTTCGTGGTCACGCCTGTAAAACATCTGTAAAAGACAAGAAAGCTTTGCTAGTACTTTTTATTTACATCGCCATTCACGAAGATTAGTGCGTGCAATTTAACGTGACTACCTATTTTGTAAAGCCACAGATTATAAATATACCAAAATGTAAATAAAATCCATGGAGAAATTAACTGAATAACCAGTTTCACAACAATTATAAAAATCTATCTTCAGCTGTAGTTGCCCAGGGTGGGCTCTTCGCATCGCTGAACTTGTTTTTGCAGTACACGCCAAATAATAGGAAAACTTCTGATATCTTGGGTTACATTAGTGCATTTTTGTAAGGATCTCTAAGTCGAAAATTCTCGAGCGTATACAGTGTTGACTCATGGAACCGGAAAATAGCCTCATTCGAATACTAAAAACACGCAGCGCGCCATTGAAAGTGGTATGAGTATGTTATATATCCTACGACATAAGGATGCGTACAGACTATGTAACATGTTATATAACTTTTGTTATATAACACGTCCACATTGTCTAACATTGCTTATCGCCTATGAAACATGCTAAATAATCTGGACTCACCCTAAGATTCGTAACAATGAAGTTCGTAACAAAAGTTATGATATAACTCACAGAGTTAGTCGGTTGAAGTTGTAACGGAAAGGTCAGAAAACCGATGGGGTCGTAAAGACCTCGAATGACGACCACGTCGGAGAAAAAGGAACACAGCTCACCCCCTGACCAGGTGGACTGACCACCTAGACAAGAAGATTACCTACAATACAATACAGCGGGAAAGAGCCCAGGACCTTTAGCGAGTGGCTCCAATTAAGGGAGGATACACAGGTGTATCCAGACGTGGACTTAATAGGCTGATAGATAGATAAAAATCTAAGAACTTTTTAATGAAGTTATTGACATTATTAGCTAATTGCATGGAAAGAAAGAAACATTTTTATTTCAAGGATTTTCGTGATTTCCGCGTATACACTTCATTTTATAACCTCGCTTTATTGTATTACATACAATAGCTCTTTTATATCCTTGACATGGAATTCAAATACTTGAAACAAAAAAATATTACAGTAGGAATATTCAGAAACCCAACTTGACGGGATGTTTTTAGGGTTCCGTACCCAAAAGGTAAAAACGGGACCCTATTGCTAAGAATCCACTCATGAACCATGATGCTAGACAGTTGAAATTTTTGCAGATGTTATATTTCTGTTGCCGCTATAAATAAGTACTATTATTTCTTCTCGTATAACAACAAATACTAATAAAAACCGGGCAAGTGCGTGTCAGTGCGTTCCGAAGTTTAAGTTTATCGACTATTACTCATTAACTACTTATGTTAACATAGCCGTGATAGTTTTCCTTGTAAATTCATTACTCAACTATTTTTGGGAATTTTTTCACTTGTTCAACTCCAACTATTTAGCCAGCACGGGGGGGGACTCTCGACTGTAACCAAAATTAGCAATTTAAAGCCAAATATTTCGCAAACGAACCCCTAATTCCAAAAATGGTTTTAGAAGACCCATAATATTTTTGGAATACCGTTTCAACGATACCCCACACTATAGGGTACGCGACGAATAAAAAAATCATCCTTACGTTACTAGTAGGGGAGGTAGGTACCCTAAAAAAGCTGTTTTTCAATATTTTATTCTACGATTCTGGAGTTTTAATAAATATGTTTATCCATGCCAAATTACAGCTTTCTAGCACTAAGAGCCTCGGTGCTTTGTTGTGGACAGACGGACAGACGGATGGACATGACGAAACTATAAGGGTTCGGTATAAGGGGGGGATTTTATTTCGGAACCCTAAAAACAGAATAAAATAAATATTTAAGTGGGGCTCCCATAGAACAAAGGTGATTTTTTGCTGCTTTTTTCTGAAACTAAAAAAAAGATTATAACGCTCACCTAGTCGGCACATCTACATTTGTCATATTTTACAGAAGCGAATTTCTAAAATTATATAAAAATGTTTAAAATTAATTTATGGGTTCTTTTTACGTTTTTTACAGATTGTATGGGTTTGGTTACTAGTATAGACATTAATACATATTTACCACTATGTAGATTATGCACTTTTAAACACGTATACCATATAAACTCAATTTCGCATTTTTTGCAGATGTGCCATTATATTACTAGGTGAGCGATAATATAGAACCGTTCGTGTGCGAGTCCGACTCGCACTTGGCCGTTTTATTATTAACTTCAGTTACCTACTTAAACACTTGCCATTTATTAATTACCCATTATAAACGGTAAGTGGCACGAGGTCATGTAAGGACCGCTAGTCGTTTGCGAGGCTTCGTCACCGAGTTAGGTTTTTTAACGAGTAATTATTTTTGACAGAGAGCGCCTAGTATGGAGTAGTAAGAAATCGTTTCATCTTTTATATTTATTTTGTTTTATAGTTTATTGTCAAATACATAATATTATCGAAGTAATTCCCCCGTCGCGCCGTTTTGTCCCTATAACGCAAGATCTCCGAAACTGCTAAACTGATTTTTCATACAGTTTTCAGGAAGGTATAATTGTAAATTTATTAAGAATTTGTATAAATTTGCTAAATATGAAGATAGTTGTAGATGTCGAAAAAAATCATGTCGATTGAAAGCTTCCACGGTGTGTGCGACGAAAATAGTTCAAATTACACGAAATTTCAAACTATTATTCACTAACAGACAAGCACAGCATAACCAGTGGTCCTAGACTAGAAGCATGTAAAATTGCAAAGAGGTTCTATATGTGTGCTCCTCGCACTAAGATTTTTTTTTTTAATTCATCCGCTAAAGGAATAAAGGTTTACCCCATTGGAATATAAAGTACTAACGTACTAGAATAGACACCGCGAACCAAATTTGTGTCGCGCCCGCGCCGGAGGGTATCAGGTTAGATACCCTACCTCATTCTCTTTTCAAAATCGATTGAATCCACTGAAAACTGTAGTCAATTGGCACGAGTTCATTGTGCGAACATCGAGTTCGCGGTGTTGGTTAATATTATGTGTATTTATTACGAGTAAGCGCCCTCGCTTTGCTTCGGTTTTCTTATTTTTTACACCCTGGGCTACATTATTGGAGATTTATTAAGGCTCCCTAATTTTGTGAAAATATAATATAGCCTATGACACCCGGGGATAGTGTAGATTCTCAACAGTGATAGAATTTTTCAAATCGGTTCATTAGTTTCGGAGCCTATTCAATGCAAACAAACAATTAAATCTTTCCTCTTTATAATATTAGTATAAATGTATTAATGTTAATATATTAAAATTAATAATAGTTTAATGGTTTACCCCTTTATTATGTGTTGTACCATAAAAATAAAATAATATTCCTACGGACTAAGTCGGCGGCACCAGATACAGCTGTGTAGATAGATACTACTAAAAAATAATTAAACTTGTCATTGGTTCTCGATATAATGTTAAAAACATTGAATATTTGATCATTTGGACGTGTTAAAGTTATCATAAAGTGTTTTTTTTTCGAATGGAGAGTTGCTATTGTCTAATCTAGCGGCCTTTAAAAAGCTTCACGCGGTCAGAGCAGAGCAGCAGTGCAGCAGGCCAACAGAGTAGGTATATTGTAGTAGAAAGTAATAAACACCTTTATAGTATTTACAAGGGCATAAGTAGGTATTTAAAGCAATCATAGAAGTTTATGTCGTAGAAGTAAACGTTAACTAGGGCTAGGTCAGGCCGCAACCTTACATGCATGTAGAATATTTTAAAACACAAGCAACAGGACAACAAGTTAGATTTGTGTCTTTACCTGGTCTCTAAATGTCTTTAAAAAAATTTATGGGGCGTTTGGAAAAAATTATGAGAGTAAAATTTTTACGATGCGACCGCCAAAAAGTGACATGATAAAGGTGCGTGATATTAGGCGCACAACACTCGCTGGGAGTTGTCTTGGACTGCTAGTGCGCGCCGCCGCCGCGCCGGGTCGTAGGTGCGACAGAGAGGTACTTAAGTAAGAGGTAAATATAACTTCTTACGTGCATACATAAGTACATAAACACGTTTATTTTAGATCAAAGACAATGAACTATACTATACTAGCGTATAGAATCGACACCGTGAACCCGATGCGCTTGCGCATTGAACTATAGCCAATTGTTTACAGTGGATTCCGTTGATTTTGAAATGAGAAGCAATGCCACGGGGCTCGATTTTAAAAATAGAACCTCCCGGCGTGGCACAAATTTTGCACACCTGCGAAGCGATGGGTTCCGGGTGTTATGTGACAGATAATTATTTGTACTCGGGTCATGGGTGTTATTGTGAGGTGTTAAATGTGTCCTCCATGCCACCCGCGACACAGGTATAAAACTACTGCGGGCGGTATGACTGTATGCGTTTATTTTATTTTATTTTTATTTTACGTTTATTCATTAACATTACCAATCTCAAAGTTGTGCAGCGAATTACGGAGAGGGCTGTTTTTGGTGTTTCTCTATGCGATAGAATAAAAAAATTCATAGACGAACTGAAGTGGCAATGGCGTTGGAGAAGAATCTCGAACGGAGACATTAGAGACCCCTTTTAGGAACAAGGAGTACCTGTAAGATGTCCCCCGGCCAGGTAAACTGACGACCTGAATGAGAAAATGAGTATCCGCTGTATTCAGAAGCCTCAAGACTGGTCAGCAGCAAATATCACACATTTTCTTTTCAGCGTAAATAATCATTTAAACTTTACGCAAAACAGTGATAAACCTTCAACCGCTTCAGCGGCGTAGCGCACTCAAAGGGCATGACCCCGGCGCCCGTAAGTGTGTCAAGGATGGTTCCTAAATAGAAATTTTGAATCTGTGCCATCATCTTTGACATAAATTGCTCCATATTTCGTAATTATAGACATTTCTAGCTAACAACGGCGACAAAACCAGAAAAATTCCAAGTCCCCTTTCTGGTTTGGCCGGCAACGCATCGGTGATGTCTTCAGTGTTTCGACGGTGAACATTTTATCATTGTAAAGAGAATTCCTTACAAATTATTTTAAAAAGCTGATCACGTTTATATTTCTTCTGCATGTAATGTTTGCATGTTTACCTTTAAGTGGTAGCACATTTATTATTTAGCTATGTATATGAGTGATATATGAGTGGAACTAACTTTGGCTATTTATAGCCATTTTATTCGCAATTGAGAAGCATGGAGCAGAATACGTTTTATTTATCCGAAATTACATTGAGAAAACCATAATCTTCAGTATGCCTCTGAAGGAGTCGAAAACACTTAATAACACATATATTTCTTTAAACTTTAATAAGTACATACTTAAAAATACATAGATCTACAAAAAATATAAAATCTAAAAATATATAAAATTGTGTATAATTAATTAATTCCATGTAAGCATAATAATTGGTTCATTTCAATCAAATTTCTTCGGTTGTAACATTTCGTATAATTCCGGTTTAAATTCGCTTACAGGTAAGTTCTTTCAACTATAAAATATAAATAAATTATTTAAACTAAAAGTTTTCAGTACATAGCCCAAAATTACGGACCCTTAGAAAAAATAAATAATTTTGTTTAGCGTAAATGTTTTAATTTTGAGCTATTTTATTATAATGCATTACTTTTACCTAAGTAAAAAATTAAAAATCAATTCAAAACTTTCTAAATAGCGAATCATTGAAGATAAAGTAATGTAACAATCGTGACGATATTTTTCACATCGCTAAAATTTCCGACCTATTTTTCAACTCAACCTCTATGACCTTTTCAAATTATAAATAGAAACAGCAAGAGAAATGACCTCCGACGTTGTAATTATACAAGATAGCCTCGGTGTTGTAGTGTGTGTGTGTGTATGTGTGTGTTAAACTGGGGGTGTGCGCTGCAAGTAGCGAGGCTGTGATCTACTTTTGAATGGGCTCGGAGGCTCCAACGTGACGTCATGGGGCGTAGCTGTGACGTCAGCGAGGAAACTGGGACAAGCGGTCACCGACCTCCAGTTATGCTGCATTCATAGCGCATGATTTTGAATTTGAATGGTATAAGGTAGTAAATCACTTTTCTACAATTTTAAATTGCACTACTTAAATTGCAATCAGATAAAAAATGATGCAAAAAGGTAATTTCATCCATCCATCAGCCTTTAGAGGTCCACTGCTGGGAATAGGCCTCCCCTAAAATACGCCATTCAGACTATTATTTAATTCAAAATTATTATTTTTTGTTGGATAACACTGTTTTTTTCCATCAATGTGTACGATCTATGAGATCCTACAATCGCCAATACATTATAATGATATCAAAAGGAGACAAGAGCCTGAAATTATACATACAAGAATACAGTTGATGAAAATTGTTATTTTTGTATGGCAATACTGAAACTTCTTTCCACCAATGTGTACGATCTGTGAGATCCAACAAGAGTCCTGTACTTACATTTGAATGACATCAAAAGGAGACAAGAGCCTGAAATTATACATACAAGGATATATTTACACACATATTCCTCTTATGACGTAGGTATCCACTAAGGAAGGATTTTTCAAAATTCAACCTCTAAGGGGGTGAAAATCCCAAGGGGGTGATAAGCATAATTTGCGCGTGCGAAGCTGCGGCGGGTAACAGCTAGTACTAGTATATTACAATATCTAATCCCTGGAGTTCATCGAATAAGTCAAACTTAAGTTATACAACTTGTCGAAGCCGAAGGCGCGTCGAGCGGTAATCGGTTCTAACCACGGACCTGAAAAAAAGACGGACGTAACCTCGTCTAATCGAGAGTGAAGCATAGCAATGGCCGCCCGCTTACCATGTGTGCGTAATTTTTGATTCGCGATTGAAGCAGTGAAGTGTCAATGTGTGGGTGTGTACTTGTACGAATAGAGAGTTGGTATTACTATGGGTGCTTCACTGAATTAGTTCTTGGGATTACGTCCGTCTTTTTTTAGGTCCGTGGTTCTAACCTTACTGTAGCATACAGTCATTTTAAATCGAAGCGGAAGGCGCGTCTCGCGGTGCTAACTTCACTTCGCCTCGTCTTGTCAGAGTCGTGAAGTAACCCGATGGTGGCGAGGCACTCATTTCGATCTCGGCACTCAAAGTTCCGTGTTGTCGACACGGAACTGGAGCACTGACAGAACTGTCTCTCCGTTTCGTTTATTTTATAAACTTACTTACCATATGGCCGTCGTAGTGATAGGTTCCTTCACCCTAGAATTGTACAGTAATAAACCGTGATTATTGTGTGTTCGCTGTTTCTTTTTGCTCGATTACCTTAGCTATACGCCCACACTATTCCAGAAATTGGTAGGTACTAATAAAAAGACCGAATTCGACATACCAATAAATAATCTTAAATTAAAGTTTAGAAACCTCCACAGTTTTATTTAAGCTAAACATAGATAAATAAATAATAATAAATAACGCTTCACACTCATAGCCCCACACTAGGATTCCCTGTGTCGTGGGTGCCATGGACAACACACTAGACAAGGACATTCACACCCAGACCGAGAACAGAAATTCAAACTCATCATTCAAATTTCCGCCTCGCTGGGAATCGAACCCAGAACCCTCGGTGCGGCGATCCGGTATGGTAACCACTGCGCCACACGGGTCGTCAAATAAGGAAGGACACTCTCGATTAAGTCACCTTTCAGACAAAAAAAAAAAACTAGATCAAAATCGGTTCATCCGTTTTGGGAGTTACGATGCTATAGACAGACATACAGATACACCGACACACATATACACAGATACACAGACGCGTCAAACTTATAACACCCCTCTTTTTTCGTCTGGGTTTAATTAAGCAACATTACAGTGGCAGCAATAAAGACATCGAACCTGGTTCATCATGGTACATCATCTTCTGGGTCATGGCTTCGACATAATTTCTAAGGAACCCAAGTTCCAAGTTTAGTCACTAACCCCTTCTTGTGGAGTGGTTTGTACTCGTACTGCTGCACTGGACCAGAGTGGTGGAGTATGCTCTCCAGGCCTCCTCATTTTTAAGGAGGAACCTATTACGTGTGTATGGGCCATTAATGGATTATAGGCATTAAAATAATGAATTAGTATACAAATTTAATATACTTCATTTATGAGCAAGCTGTAAACAAGTATAAGTTGAAAATAGGTGAATTTAAAAAAATATATTTTAGAGTTATACAATTTTTACTGTGAGATTGGACCTCGGGATCCCCTCCCCGGTCCATTGAGTGTAGAAGTAGGTCAGAGCTGGTAGCGGCCCGGGGCTCGGATCGAAACGCTCAAGTCAATGGAACTCAATAACCACTCAAATACTCAATGTAGCATAGATTAATAATAAACCCACTTTATTTTCAATGACATCAGCTGTATTTTTAACTTGTTAGCTAAAGTTTACAGCTGGGAATACTGGAAAGTATTGCCTCTTTGCTTTATCTCTGGTAAAGTTAGAAGGTAGTAAAAAGAAAAGTAACTTAATTATCTTTTGATTCAAAATGTAAACATTAACAAAAAAAAATATTGATGTATATAGTGACCTTATCAAAAAATGACCGTACCAAGTATATAATATGTCAGTTAGTTTGCCACTAATAATGTTTTACATTTGTCTTAATATTTATTTATTTATTTATTTATTTATTTATTAGGTCTGCCAACAATTGTTACACGGTTACATGGAAAATTACATGTTTCAAAAAACTTAAAACTACGTGCACAACCTATTACAGGCAAACACCGCATGCAAAAAGTAAATTACTTATAATTAAGGCACAATGGGTGACTAAGCTGAATATCCTAAGAAATGTATTTGGAATCATATCTACTTATATAATTAAATACAAAGTTTCCTAAAAAAAAACAAAACAAAATCAGAAAACGAGTCTTTAAACAATAGGTATGATGACAGATTTTGAAATAGTGCTCCTTATTATTGGAAAACACATTATAATTACAACGTATATCATATTTCGGCAAAAAAAGGTTTAGTATGAAATAAATACACTTCAATTCATAAGTTCAAAAATTCATACCATATAATATGTATGTAACATATAATCATATAATATGTAACGTGCATATTAAGAATTAAAACAGTTTTTAGTAATTAGGGATTATTCCTGCTTGCTATCCTATATATTCGCTATTATATCATATCTATAATATTATGTTATATTATCTGCTATAACAAAAACTTGGTGATTCCGATCGGATGTTGTGGCGTGATCTGCAGTCAGCAGGATATCCAACTCTTCACCAAAATTACAGAAAAGGTATCTGTTACCCATTGGAGTCTCAAAAAATAAGGTAACTTTTGGAGATTACGTTGAGGTTTTTAAAGTGAAAATTAACATTAGTACTTTACCTACATAATAGTCACAATACACAACAAACGTAGCCTATAAGGCCCGCCATACACGGACAGCTTCAAGCAGTCAGGACGGACTGCTTCAAGCTGCGACTGCATAGTAAAGTACAGTCTTAACGAACACACATACACGGAACCGCTCGAGCAGTTGTGACTGCTCCGGGCGGTTAGCAGCACCGTGACATTTCATCGTGTGGTCAATAGTATAAGCAAAAGTAGCAGTAGTGCTTCTTTCTCAAAATCCATTTTACTACTGATTTGAAATAAAATGAAATTGTGGCTTGTTGAGCAGTTATCAATGGCAGCTTCAAGCTGTTGACTCTGACTGCAAGAGCGGTCCGTGTAAGTTGATCACTTGTTAACTGCTCGAGCAGTCCGTGTATGGCGGGCCTAAGGTAGCCATCTTTTCTCTTCTTTCGTCATCAATGCACCGGTACAGCAGTGCGTTACATTTTAGCGTTACTAATTCCTTTTTTCGACAGTGACCATTTACCATCAGGTGTCTCATCACTCTCATCTGTTCCTTTGCCAGCAATTTTTTTTTATGGAAATAGCCGGCAAACGAGCTGCCGATCCACCTGATGGTAAGTGCCAGCTATTTACATACAATATAATAAAAGTATTCTTTCACCCATACGTGGTGAGTTTTAATAAACGTTGATTATAAAATTAAATCGAAGTATCTTCGGTGAGTAAGTATATTACGTACACTGGGATTTTATTTAACTTTTTGAACAAGCTTTAGTTGTGTGCTTTGGAAACAAGACAAAGAACGAACGAACAACTTGTTTGTATAAAAGCTACATAAATGTTTATTTTACTGTTAAACATTCGTGTAATATTGTTAATATGAGCGGCTAAGTCGGAGGAATGTAAACATTAACCACTAATGGCAATAACCGGTTGTTATCCTCAGGGAATATCTTTTCACTGTGAAAACTTTACCAATCAACATTTGAAATACGTTACATACGAAGGTTTATTGACAGTGGTTTGTTGACCAACAAGATATTTGCAGGAACACACATTAGCTTAAAATCGTTTTGGTTTCCTCCATACAGTGAAAGTGAAACCTCTAGTTTATAAGATGATCACAGGATGAATGCATGTAAATAAAATTCAATAACGGAGTGAAGCAATAGTTACCTAGTTTATGTAATAAGATAAAACAACATACCTATTGAAAAATAATATCTTGTACGAAAATCGCGTTTTTAAGCATTAAAAGTATAAAGCTACTTCACAAGTTTTTTTTATAAATAAACAATTTGTTGTATAGTAAATAGACGGGTGTGTGACCCTAGCATCATCGAAGTAGGAAATAATTTCCTTTGCAAATTTCCGGCTTAACCTTTGTTATCCCTAGAGTGCTTTACAGTCAATAACCTTTTAAGACAGCTTTGAGTGTAAGTAGCTTATAAAAGGTATTGAGGGAATATTAAAAACACCGTAGTCACCGTTCACCCATGGACAATAACTTAGTATTAACACATACGGACTATTATTTCTCCTGTGGTAACACCAAAGGTTACGCCGATGTTTTACTGGACAAAAAAAAAACAAAAGAAACTTGTCCTTTCGCGGCCGATTCAAACTAAAAAAAAATGGTAGTTAGGCTTTACGGAAAATAGCACCAGAAGATAAGATTTATTTTGTTTAACACATTCAGTGCTTAAGTCACACGCTTATAAATGATATACAGTATACAGTTCAGACATGTCATCATGTGGTAGTTATAAAAAAAATTGTGAGTAAATAACTGTTACTAATACCGTTAGCATGAAACCAATACTTGTTTTCGCAAGTTACTATATTGCCAGAGGTGCCGCGCAAAACAACATTTACTCTGCTCGAAAACTGGCGCTTTATTGACTACTACAAAAAAAACGGGACGCTTGCTCGGATCCGAGTCGGCGGCGCGGCTACTATGGCCCCGCCATGCTCGGATCCGAGCAAAAAGCACTGAATGTGTTAATTTTATAGGGTACCTATTAAACTTTAACGACTGAACCACCTTTCATCATTGCTAATCTATTAAGTAAAAATCTCGTGTCACGGTGCTTGCGGTCGTACTCCTCCAAAACGCCTCCAACGATTTATATGAAAATTTTGTGTATATTGTATTTGGTAGATATGAGAATAGGTCGTAACGTATATCTCATACCGCTAGGTGATTAGGGTTCCCAGGGGATCAGGATTTATGCGTAAAATGCTCCCACGCGAACGTAGTCGCGGGTACCGCTAGTGATTTTATAAATTAAAATAATCAAATGTTACCACCAAAGAATATGAGAGAAGTATGGTAGGTTCAGATCACAATATTCCAAAACTTTATAGTAACAAACCGCCAAAAACGCTCATATCTAACACAAAAAAAATAAGATTTTATTTTAACACTTTGTAGTTATCTTCGTATTTGGAGAAATCTATATATATAAAACTAGCTTCTACCCGCGACTTCGTCTGCGTGGACTTCAGAATTGGATCTTTAGAGGAATGAAGAGTATGATCAATAAAAGAAATGATAAAAAACATCTATGCTAGCCATTTTTAATTATACCACTTATCTTGAGGGAATGGTCTATCCCCGATATAAAATTTTAAACTTAACTCACCCAGTTTTAAACTTTACCACCATGGACCACGATCTATGCAACTGGGTCGAAATATCGGAATACAAAATAAATACCATAAGTACACGTATTATAGTAAAATCTATACCCGATATAAAAAGTACCCTATCCTTTAATGCGGGATATTAAAGGGAGCCAAACTGAAACTAAATTCGTTTAGCAGTTTAAGCATCAGTGAATAAGAAACATTCACTTAATTTCATTTTAAAAATGGTTTAAAAAGCAACAACAAATATCTTTGAAATCAATTTCGTTATTTCCGTTCGTTCAGGTGTTACATAATTATTTGGTCTTCAAGATACACCACCAGGCCCTAAGTTTGGTCAATAATATGCTAGTTTTGCAATGTTAAAGTACAACCAACTATGTAATATTTTAAAAAAGTGTTTCCGTTATTGCCACCCGATCAGGAATTATATATTATTTTATCTCTAAGATCACTCACTATCTGGCCCTAAGTCAATGTTGTACTGGTTTTGCAATGTGAATGTTACCAACAACAACAATCGCCCATGTAATTACTGCTGTTATTATGTATATTTAGCAAGCGCCTCATGGTATATCTAGAATACAATGATGTTCTTAGCGACAGGCAGTACGGGTTCAGCCGAAACCGGTCGACGGGAGATCTTCTAGCGTATGCCCCTCACATCTGGGACGAGGCCCTCGAGAAAAATAGGGAAGAGCTAGCCGTTTTTCTTGACATTTCAAAGGCCTTCGATTGGGTCTGGCATATCAACTTTGTGAGATTCAACGTCACAAAAACTCAAGCGTGTCAATTCACCGGCAAAAGAGCCCTTTCATCTTGGCTCTTACTCTTATAATACGGGTGTCTTCAAGTAAAGAGAGAATAGGCTATTAGTATAAACTTTTTCTATTCTATTCTATTTTCTATTATATTCTATTCTAGTAAGTTAGTGCGCTTTACCACCTATACTTCATTCCCGCTTACCATCAGGTGGCTTTTTAGTTAAGCATTAGCTTATTTCACATAAAGGTTCCATTTTTTTTACATAAAATGACTGACGACTGATGAACGACGAACGGACAGAACGACTGACGGTAAGTGGCGATGGAGTCCAAGATGATGAATGCACTAACTTAATAAATGCCTATTCACTCTTTTCTTGAAGACATCTACATTGTAGTTGGACGGGAACACCCACGCAGGCAAGCTATTCCAGTTCTTCGCGGCACGCAGTATGAAAGAAGACGTGTATCGCACCGTTCGCAGCGGTGGGATATTCACGACATATGGATGGATGCTTGCCATACGACGGGTTGTTCGATGGAGGAACGGGGATGGGGGAATTAGTTCATGCAATTCCTGAGCACAATCTCCAAAATGCATCCTGCAGAATGCCGAGAGGCTGGCTACTCTCCGCCTGTATGCGAGGCTTTGCAGGTTGGTTACCACCAAGTCTGGTTCGTTAATGAACCTCATTGCACGCCTCTCCATCGAATCTAAAGCTGAAAGGTGACATTTTGCGGCACCGCCCCAAATGTGACAGCAGTACTCCACACATGGGCGAACCTGAGCTTTATACATTGTTAAAATCTACCTCAGTGAGAAGTACCCGCTGGTGGTAGGGCCCCTTGAGGGATTATATTGGTAATATTGATTTTAATAAATAAATTCTTAATTAATACCATTATTACTATTATTATTTCTCTATGGGGTTCGCCTGGATAGCTACCACCCTCGAGAATCAGTCAGCCGCCAAACGACTCGTCGTGTTCCGGCTGGGGGCTTGAGAGCCAGTTCTTTCCTTTTCTTTCTTCACTCTTTCTTGGCCAGCAACGCATCAGTGATGCCTTTGGTGTTGCTGATGTCTATGGGCGACGATAGCCACTTACCATCAAGTGGATCGTCAGCTCGTTTGCCGGCTATT
Organism: Thymelicus acteon; assembly: GCA_951805285.1. Lineage (NCBI taxonomy): Eukaryota > Metazoa > Arthropoda > Insecta > Lepidoptera > Hesperiidae > Thymelicus > Thymelicus acteon. The sequence continues at coordinate 9,282,317 of OX638225.1, read as the reverse complement.
TGCATAAAAAAAAGTACTGGCGCACCCTTGCAAGGACCCTAAGTTTTCTTGCAGCCACTTTAGCTTTGGATTCGATGAACCTTTCATAGTTGAGTTTCGAGGAAACTTCGACTTCCAATAACTGTAGGCGGTGGTGCATTCCAGGGATACACTCCGGAATGTGGGAGCCAAGGTGAACAGGCTCCGTTTTGCGGTGAACAGACACGTCTGCGTTTTAGTGGCATGGCATAATTATTTTGTGTACCCAAGATACACCATCAGGCTCAAATTGCTCAATGATGCTTTGCAATTTCAACGTTACTAACAAAAATATTTTTAAATCTTGTTCAGATATTCCCATCCGTTCGAGATTCACATATTTAGCCTCCAAGATAAGTACACCAGCAGGCCTTAAGTTGGTCATTAATGTACTGGTTTTGCAATGTCAACGTTACTAAAAACAAATATTTTTTTATTCCTGTTAAGTAATTTGCACCCGTTCAGGAGTTACCTATTTGTTCTCCAAGACACGTCATGAGACCCTTAGTTGGTCAATGATGAGCTGATTTTACAATGTCAACGATAACGAAAACAAAATAGCTTTAAACACCGTTCTACCTTTTTTTTTCTACCATTGAGGAGTTCCTTTATCTCCAGATATTTAGTACTCTTTATCTCCAGATACCATCATCAGCTCCTCACTGAATTTCAATAGGATTTACTTGACAAAATACACAATGTTATACAAAAAAAGCATAATCCAAATTGCTTCTTAAACAAAGAATTTACTCGTATTAACTAAAATCATGGATATATTACTCTGTCTGGATCATAGACTTTATAGAGGTACCTGAAGATCAATGACGTCATATCGGAATGACCATTCGACCAATCACAGGCCGGATTGAGGTTGTCCTTCATAATTGTAGGGTGTACACACTTAAAAAAATTATGTCCTATTTTGATACGGTTCTTCAAAATGTTTTCTATATGTAATTCTGCTGGTGGCAAAAATTATAATATTAAAATAATATACATTTTATAAGAATGACTTCAAAATTACCTAATTTAAGTAATTGCATTAAGAGTAAATTGAAAATTAAGGTACACAATTTTATTATGGTACATCTATATTATAATTTCACCTTAGATGTTTTTAAATCATTATAAAAATCACAATCGAAAGATAATTATATCCTGGGACTAAAGATAACATGGACACAATACAAAAATGGTCACTATTTTATGCCATCATCGATCTTCAGGTACAACTACGAAGTTGTATATCCAGTTAGAGTAATTTATCCATGACTAAAATCAGTGATTCAAAAAATTACTGGCCTAAACGCATGCACAGCTATAGAAAAATAAAGCAATTTTGACATTAGGCTAAAACCGCACTAGGATTTTAAAGACGTACGCACTCATCCGACATTTTAATAATGACTTGCTCAATCGGTTCAGGAAAATTAATATTTTTTACTATAAAGTAAATATAAAAAATAGAAAGACATTTACGAATGTTAAAAACTAAATTTGATGATCTTTTGCAATCGATTAAACCTGATACGATATCTTATAACACTTCGACTTTTTATTGAAAGGTAGGAAAAAACTTGATAGGCTACATTGAAGTATTGTTACTGGCGTATAGAACCGATACAGCGAATAGTATGTTTGGCCCAATAAATTGGCTGCAATGGGCTTCAATTTTCAATGGATTTGTTCGATTTAAAAACAGAATCTACCGACGCGACACAAATTTTGTTCGCGCTGTCTGTTCTGGTACTTTACTACATTATAACTTCAATGATAAGCTACCAGTAATTTTCTTTATCGTAAAATTATTATTTTTTGTAACTCATTGATTGCTCATTGGGTGCATGAAGCGTTTTAAAAACGCTAGTATGTAAGCAGCCTTAGTTTTCCACAAAAATAGTTTTGTTGATTTATTTGATTTTATATAAGATCGATGGCTACTAAACCTCGCATTGTATGATAAAAATTATCACAATGTGCATCTCCGCACAACTGGTGTAATGATAGTTATTAAAAACAATTAACCATATTACAACTTAATCACTTAATCAGCTGATTGAAGTTCGGCCATTTTTATTTCGTTCATCTGTCATGTCAGTGTGACGAAAAACGGCAAACTGTTTTTCTATGACTAAATTGTACCTCTTATCCCTCAGGAACCGGTATATCTTCCGGGATAAAAAGTAGCCTATCCGGTAAGTTAGGTTGAAAGCTATCCGTGTGCCAAATTTTATACATATCCGTTCAGCCGTTTTTGCGTGATTGAGTCACAAACATCCAAACATCCAAACATCCAAACATCCAAACATCCAAACATCCAAACATCCAAACATCCAAACTTTCACATTTATAATATTAGTAGGATTGAAAAGCGACACACCGCTGATTAAACAAGAAATCTCAGAAACTGCCGAACCGATTAAGATTAAATTTGGCAAGGAGATAGTTTATGCTAAGGAGACGTCCACTAAGAACGGATTTTTGGAAATTCATCCCCTAAGGGGTACAAATAAGGGTTAGAAGTCACTTTCATACAAACCAACTTTGTTAGTTTTAGATTTATAAATTTGAATTTTTTTATGTAGGTTTATAGTAATGAACAAAAGTTAACTTTAACACATTTTTTTGGAAAATCATCCCTTAAAGGGTTAATTTCTTCAATTTAAGTTAGTACGCAACTTCGTCATTTTTGAAGTTAAAAACATGAAAATTTATATATTGGTTCAAGAATAGAAACAAAATTTAAAAGGTATGTATTTTTTTGGAAAATCAACCCCTAAAGGGTTGAATAAGGTTGTACAAGTTAGTATGGGAACTTCGTCAGTTTTGAAGTAAGAAGGGTGAAAATTTGTATATAAGCTTATAGTTGGACACAAAAAATAACTGTATTACTGTTTTCTCGAAATTCATCCCCTAAAAATAGGGGTTGAAAGTCTTTTACATATAAATCAGCTTCGTCAATTTTAGAGTTATAAACATGAAATTTTTTATGTATGTTTATAGTAGTAAACAAAAGTTAACTTCAACACATTTTTTTGGAAAATCATCCCTTAAGGGGTTAATTTCTTGCATGGAACTTAGTACGCAACTTCGTCATTTTTGAAGTTAAAAACATGAAAATGTATGTATTAGTTCAAGATTAGAAACAAAATTTAAAGTTATGTGTTTTTTGGGAAAATCAACCCCCAAAGGGTTGTATAAGATTGTGGAAGTTAGTATAGGAACTTCGTCAGTTTTGAAGTAAGAAGGGTGAAAATTTGTATATAAGCTTATAGTTAGACACAAAAAATAACTGTATTACTGTTTTCTCGAAATTCATCCCCAAAAAATAGGGGTTAGAAGTCATTTACATACAAATCAACTTCGTCATTTTTAGAGCTATAAATATGAAAATTTTAATGTATGTTTGTTGTTATGAACAAAAGTTAAAATTTAGCTGAAAATCATCCCTTAAAGAGTTACTTCAGGGGATGGAACTTACTACGCAACTTCGTCATTTTTGAAGTTAAAAACATAAAAATTTGTATATTAGCTCAAGATTAGAAACAATCAGTAATGTGTTTTTTGGAAAATCCTCCCCTGAAGGGTTAATTAATTAAGGGAGTGTAAGTTAGTATGCCCATTTCGTCAGTTTTGAAGTAAAAAGGTTGAAAATTTGTACATAAGCTTATAGTTAGACACACAAACTAACTGCATCACGGTTTTCTCGAAATTCATCCCCATAAGAGGTAAAACTAAGGAGTTGTAAATATTTAAGAAACTAAACTCAGTAATGTGAAAATTCATATGTTAACTTATAATTAGAAACAAAAATTATGTGTAACAGGTTTTTTTGGAAATTCATCCACTAAGGGGTAAAACCAGGGGATGTAAGTTTGAACGAAACTTCGTCAATATCGAACTCAGAAATATAAAAATAAAGCAAAAAGTAACTGTAATAGGTTCTTTGGAATATAATCCCCGAAGAGGTAAATAAAGAGGTTGCAAGATTTTCCAGAAGTTTCAAATGTCATTTTCAAACTCAGAAAATATGTGAAAATTAATATGTAAGCTTATAGTGAGAAACAAAAATTTTTTGTAGAGGACTTTATGGACGGGAGGGGGAGGAGAGAGGGACAGGAAGCGACAGAGGGACCGGGAATGGGAGAGGAAGAGGGACAGGGCGCGTGAGAGGGAGAGGGAGAGAGAGGGAGAGGGAGAGAGGGAAAGGGACAGGAAGCGGGAGAGGGCCCGGGAGCGGGAGAGGGAGAGAGAGGTGCAGGGGCAGGAAGCGGGAGAGGGAGAGGGAGCGGGACAGAAAGCGGGAGAGGGACCGAGTGCGAGAGAGGAACTGGGAGCGAGAGAGGGAGAGGGAGAGGGACAGGAAGCGGGAGAGGGACCGTGAGTGGGCAAAGGAGAGGGACAGAGAGCGGGAGAGAGAGAAGGAGAGAGAGAAAGAGAGAGAGATAAGGAGACAGAGAAGGAGAGATAGAGTGTGTGAGAGAGAGGGAGGGAGGGAGTTTAAGTGGGAGAGGGAGTGGGAGCGGGAGAGTGAGTGTAAGTGTCCGGATGGAAAGATATTTATACTGTTCATGTTGACATCGTAAAACCAGTTCATCATTGATCCATTTAGGATCTGGTGGTGTTACTTGGAGACAAGATATGTAACTCCTGAATGGATGGAAATAACGGAAGCTTTTTGATTTTTTTTAATAAAACTCAAGAACCAGTTTTTCTGTACATTAAATATTTTTTCAAAATTTCTGTTAAGGGCACTCAAAAAATTTGTTTTTAAAATTATTGTCTGTCTGTATGTCTGTTTGTCTGTCCGAGCATCACATGAAAACCCTTGCACTGATTTCGACGGAAATTAGTTGAGTTGTTCCTTATACATTGGATCACGTTTTAAAAAACTTTTTGTCCCGATAAAACTAATAGTTTCCCCATAAACAAGATGAAACTTAGTATGGAATATTTAAAAAAAATCAATGATTTGCTTTAAATTTGCAACAAACACTCCTCATTAAATTCATGGAATACATTTTTTCGAGTTTTCCAAAATTTTTCATGAAAAATAAAAACGAATTAATGTTGATGTTGTTTATTTTTCATAATCCGTTCCTGGAGGAATAATTTATGATTGTATCGTAGGTTTCCGTATATAAATTCCTAAATTTAAGAACTTCAATATAAATTAACCTGTTTTTAAATTTTCTTTTGCAAGAGGTACAAATATGATAAGCATAATTTCCGCATGCGAAGCTGCGGGTAACAGCTAGTCTGTAATAAATCCATGCCAAATAACAGCTTTCTAGCACTTTCTTTCTTTTTTTCTCTCTTTCTTGGCCGGCAACGCATCGGTGATGCTTTTGGTATTGCTGATGTCCATGGGCGACAATAGCCACTTGCCATCAGGTCATCTGATTCAGGTGGATCGTCAGCTCGTTTGCCGGCTATTTCTATATAAAAAAAAAAACTAAAGGACGGGCAGACGGACAAACGGACAAACGGACGTACGGACTGACAAACATAACGAAACTATAAGCATTTCGTTTTTACTACGGAACTCTAAAACAGGAAATAAGTACCATTATTTTACTGTCGAGTTGTCAACTATGTACGAGTTCTGTCGACATCTCTTCGCAGTAGAAAAAATAATCATAAAAGAAAAATTCAATACTTTTGATCAAATAGACGAAATTTTAAAACGCCCGAAAACTCCGTCAATATCTTTGATGAATAAATAAAAAAAATTACTAAGATTAATCATCTAAATTTCACCAAAAAAATTACTGACTTCAAATAACTAGCCTAAGAAAAAAAAAGCCCTCTACACACCAAACCCGCCGGCCCGCCGGCTTTGCTTTGCCATTTGATTTGATTTGATATGAAGATAGCTGAAATATACACCTAAAACCTTGTTATTCAAAATGAGTAAAGAAAATTTTTAAGTTGTCCAATACCAATATTGTTACGAATGTTCAGTATTGAACATATTCATTTTAGTACCTACAGCTAACCACTGTATAGACAACATAGGTACTTGAACACTCCACCGCCCGCTGTGTAGAACAAACCATAAGACTAAGTTACCCACAGATCTTGTAAAAGGTGAGGAATTTCCTGCGTAGTTGTAATGTCGTCAATCGAAATCGAAATTGATTTCGCCTTTGAAAATAGTAAATGAATGAATGAATCATCTCAAACTATCTTAAGCTACCTACCAATACCATACCTACTTACATACATTAGAGTAATAAGACAGACAACAATTTAAAAAGTAATACTTTAGATTTCTAACTTGTTATTTGATAACACTGTGTCCTACATGGGCGATTCAACGCGAATGCGATCGCGAAGCGATCCGATGCGAAGTCAGTGCGACGCGGAGCGAAGCGGCTCCTCTGTCCTACGTGCACGCGAATTGTCACTTCACCACCACTGACAAACGCCGCGCCGCTGAAGTTCGCGCGAAAATATCAAACCAACTGATCGCGTTCGCTTCAAACCACGCCGCACCGCAACGCCCTCTACGTGCTTTTGGTCACATAGGACACTTCAATACATCTCGACTGTTTGTTATTTTCGCTTCGCTTCACGTTCGCGTTGATTCGCCCGCGTAGGACAGCGCGTAAGGGGTCATCCCTTATCGAAATTTAGACAAAAAATTAAATGTAGGTACAGATAAAATGCCCTTTGAGTTTTGAATACCGTTTATTGTCGTGAAGTCCTGGTTTGGCTTTGGAATTATGGAGTATGTAATGTTGTGGCGATCAAATACAGCCCGGGGCTATATGTGGTCGCTCGATCAGCCATTTGCAGAGGATACTAACCTAAACTAAACAAGAAACTTGAACGTAATACTATCCTGAAGTTATTGGCACAGATTATAGGTCATCGTGTGGAAACAAGAACGATACTACATTCTAGATTTTCTTAAGACGAATTAGTGACTCCAAAAAACATGAAGTTACAAACCAAAAAGGTATTGATTTTTAAATTACCTAATATAAATAACGATTCACAATCATAGCGCCCCACACTAGGATTCCCTGTATCGTGGGTGCCATGGACAACACACTAGACAAGGACATTCACACCCAGACCGAGAATAGAAATTCGAACTCATCATTCAAATTTCCGCCTCGCTGGGAATCGAAACCAGGACAATTGGAGTGGCACTCCGGCATGGTAACCATTGCGCCACACGGTTCGTCAAATACTGCTCTAATAATAATGCTCACACACTTATCCATAATCCTAGGATTCTCTATCTCGCAGGTTTAATACATATAAAACATCACAAACACCCACGCATGATGTAGACGCGCGCTAACATTTGTCTGGCATAAAAATGTATGCCCCGGTTCTGGAGCAAGTTTGATATTAAAAAACAAATACGTACTCTTCATCAGCTATTGACATGTTATTAGAAAATCGTAAATTGAGTCCTGAGTACAGTGGAAGATGAAAAAGAGAAAATAAAAAACTATTTCATTACTCGTTTAATAACTATCTTTAAAGAAATAGATTTGCGTGAAATCTCCATCCTCTTTTCCAGTGAAAAGTGGTTGATAGTTGTAGATCAAATACCGATTTTCTTCAGCGACGCTATCGAAAACGTGCCTGTTTTTTCTACATTCATTAATAAAAAACTGCATGAAATAATGATTTGTCTTCACAGCCTCTGCCGAATGGGCATAAAACTTACTCGGCTTCCATTCATAAGCAGATTTTTCTGGATGAAACTGTGTTCCATAGAAAGGATATCTGTAAAGTTATTTATGTTTGTATTAAATTGATAGAATGAACTTCACAGCTATTTTAATACAGTTAATCCTAATACTTTGTTGGCAATTAAACTGGGTTTCAGGATTTCAGGTATCTCCAATAAGAGCAGCCAAATATCGTCGTCTGTTACTCTTTAGCACGGTGCACCTCGATCCTGTTATGTTAGCTAGAACTCAAAGATGATCGGAGCACCTTATACCCCGAATTACTTGATAAATAATGCACTATGGATGTCTTACCTTCGGTGCTCGATACTTGCAATAAATTCAACGTCATTTTTATCATTGCTACGTGACGTCACAAGCCAGTCCTTAGTCAAGTTGTATTTCCTGAGGTTCTGGTAACATAAACCAAATTTGTATGTTATATTGAAATTACAATTTAACCGACTTAGAAAAATAATGAAGTCAAGTTCAATGAAGTATGTTCTTTTGGTATATTTTATTTACCTCGTCAGTTACGCAGAAGGAGTGAGCATTTACGGCAACATCTTTATTAGCAAGCGAGTAAATTACTTCTTCAGATGCCTTGTTAAACATTTTGCTTAGACGAAAATCTGTAATTCACAAAAATGAAAACCACATCAATGTATATGTACATGTAATAAGGTATTTCGGTTACCTTGACTGTATGTAACATATATATTTAATGTGTCTCTCACATCAGTATAAACATTACCCTATCCTATGCCTCGTATGCATATTCTCTCATTATGGAAAGGAATTCTCGCATTGTTGTGACTTGTGTCAGAGATCACATGTCGTTGATTTTGTTGACTTCCTATTTTGACCATATGATCACAGAGATATCATAAATATACGTTTGTCTGAATTAATTTTATTTACATTTTGTCGAACCATCATTGCTTATTCAGGTCTATTTGTGTTGCGGCTTCTTCTTGAAGAAGAAGTTCATCATAATTAAATCCTCCCTGTCCATGAACTTTGCCAGCAGGATGCCCCCAGCGGTTGCGTCGCTCCATTCCAAAAGATCTCGCCTCGCATCTCGTTGCCATTTTGTGTAATGTGTTTTTGAGAAAGGTGTGCATGGCTCTACTAATGTCCACAAAATTCAACCTCATTGTCGGTATGTGTAGAAGGATAATTTAAGTATAAGGTTCGTTACCCTTGGCGACACGCTCATAACTTCCACAACAGGGAGTAATGGACGAGAAACCTGGTGGTACCTATTACAATACATTTAACAGTAATTAACAACTCACAGTCACAATGAGTCTCGTCGTCAGTCTCCATTCTCTCGGAATTAGGTATCTATAGAATAGATGAGGACACTGAAATCTACTGCCAACCCTCAAACGACAAAATTCGTGCGACGGTGATGTTAGGTACATATGAAAAAATATTTCTTAAAAACTATTCAACCAATATGACGTTCAGCTCAGACATTCTTTGAGCAAAGGAGCAATTAACGATGGTTCTATGTAATTTTTACTTACAAGGTACAAAGTTCAGAGGCTTATTTTCATATGAATCACAATGTATTAGGTTCTCGCGGCGACCCGAGGCCAAAACGATTAGAAACTGTAAACCGAGACACGTGCCAAAGATAGGAAAATAATCCCCTTGGTCGTTAAGTTCCTGTGCAATTTCATAAATATGTTGCCCCGCGTCTGCATAGCCATTGGTCTGATTGAAGTATATATCACCCCCAGGGAACAGAACTCTGAAATAATTTTTGTGATTTTTATATCTGATTTCATCATCATGTAATACACGTATTTTGTCAAACCGTTACATATTTATTTCCCTGATTAGCCCGTATTCTTGGAGGAATTTTACGTTAAGAGGAACTTTGTCCTCTTCGAAGTAAAATACCTCGTTTGTGCAGATCATTCTATCCAACGATATCTTTAGAGGTCAATTGGATATAGGGACTTATTCGTATTGGGGCGGCTTAGAATACTAACCCCAATTCTACGTCGGATGAGTATCGTAAAAGGCGACTAAATCCGGAGCGCTGGTGGTAGGGCCCCTCGGAGGGCTTATATTGGTTATATTGATTTTAATTGCTAATGAGTACCATTATTACTATTATTATTTCTTCGTGCTGTTCGCCTGGATAGCAAGGGTTGTCCCTTGAGCATGAGTCAGCCGCCAACGGTCAAACGACTCGTCGTATTCTGACTGGGTGCTTGAGAGCCAGTTCTTTCTTCCTCTTTCTTCTCTTTTTCATGGCCGGCAACGCATCAGTGATGCCTTTCGTGATGTTTATGTTCATGGCCACATACCATCAGGTGGACTGTCAGCTCGTTTGTCGGCTATTTCCATAAAAAGTAGGCCTTCCCTAACTTTCACCAGGCTGACTGGTTCTAAGCTTTGTAAATCCAGCGGATGCCCCCTGTCTTCTTCAAGTAGTTAGTTTATCTAGTCGCGGGGCGTCCTACAATCCTTTTTTCAAGCGTCGACGCCATTCTAGGACCTTTCTTGTAACTATGTGATCATCCCATTGCTAATTCGGCTAATTATGAGGACAAAGCACCTTTCCGAAAAGCTGATAAATTAAAAAAATGACGTGCATAAGTAGGTATATCAGTGATACCTACATGAATAAAAGATTATTTCATTTCATTTCATTACTTATAACGAGACTCACCCGTTAATTTTCCTCATTAAATTTTCATAGTAGTATCGATCCTTGCCAATCCTAGAATGGAAATAAAATTACTTTTACTTTATAAATTAAGTACCTTCAACAGCATTTTAAAGGTTTGTCTAATTTTAAACCTGGCAAGTGCGTGTCAGACCACGCGCAATGTAGGGTTCCGAAGTAGTAAGTTTATCGACTATTACTCATTAACTACTTATGCTAACATAGCCGTAATAGTTTTCATTGTAAATTCATCATTTAACCTATTTTTGGGAACTTTTTCACTTGTCCAACTTCAACCGTTTAGCCAGGAGGAGGGGACTCTTGACTCTAACCAAAATTAGCATTTTAAAGTCAAATATTTTGCAAACGGACCCCTAATTCCAAAAATGGTCTTACAAAACCCATAATATTTTTGGAAGACCTTTTTAACGATACTAATATTAATATTGGTCTATGAAAAATGTATTTTCAGTTCTTCACTAGTTTTATAAATATAAAGCTAAGAGTTATGCTACACTTACATTATAGGCACTACCCTGGCGCCCGCAGACTCAATATCTTTGACGTAAGAAGCCGCAATGTAACTTATATATAGCTCTTTTGGTAAGTAGGGTTGTTCCTGGGACAGAACGCCAATAATCGGACGATTATTGACAACTCTCTCCGTATCTTTCCGAGCCACAGCACCTTCACAGTGCAAAAAGTACGCCAACGTCAACAGTATAAATGTTTTCATTGTGAGCATGGTACCCAAACAAGTTCAACTTCGCTTAGCTCAGAATATTTATGTGTCCAATTACACATACTAATTAATAAAACTGATAAAAAAAACAGCGATTTTCCCTTATCAATCTCTTATTAAATACTTATTTTATAATAAGTCGATACAACACTTCTTTACCTAATGACTGATTACGTAGTATTACCAACTAGCTGTTGCCCGCAGCTTCGCACGCGGAAATTATTCTTATCACCCCCTTGGGATTATCACCCCTTTGGGCTTATCACCCCCTTGCGGGTTGAATTTTGAAAAATCCTTTCTTAGTGGATGCCTACGTCATAAGAGGAATACGTGTGCGAAATTTTAAGTTTCTAGCCCTAAGGGTTTGGCCTGTGCGTTGATACATCAGTCACTTTTGCCTCTTATACATATAATAATATGATTAACTAGCTGACCCGGCGAACTTCGTATCGCCTAATAACTATTTTTTCTAAAATAAAAGCAGCCTGAGTTACTTCTTGTTACATCAGCTATCTGCCAGTGAAAATCCTGTCAAAATCGGTTCAGCCGTTTCAGAGATTAGCCGGTACAAACAGACAGACAAAAATTATAAAAAATGTTATATATACTGTGTATACATCCAAATGCACTTTGTAAAAAACCGGTTATTTTAGTATTACAAACAGATACTCCAATTTTATTTATTTGTATAGATGTAGGTACAGATTTATGGAAATAGGAAAACTATGACGGCTAGGGTATCTAGTAATAGTCAATGAATTAAATAATGGTTTTTATAGTAGGTAAACATTTCCTTCAATTGTAAATAATTGTATCATTACGTTAATATACTTTAATTTCAAAAGTGTATATTTAATTATATGTAATTTTATTTTAACAATGAATAAAATCTATTTGAATAATGTATCCAATCCATTCGTACACGGCTTAGCCACGCTGCACACATTAGTTACACTCTCCACTTCGTATGTTAATTCCTAATTTTTTCAGTTAATCCTAGCAGTTGCATTTGAAAAATAGGTATTATTATTTGTATAATATTCAGATCATTATTTTCTGCCGTCCCATAACTTTCGTAAATTATCCTCATTAGAAACTAGAACTCTTTTTAGAAAATCTTATTAATATTAAGATAAAAAAGCACCAGGTTTCTTTTCTCTGAATCTGTGGAGTTTTAGAAACAATCATGAAACACGCACGATGAACTTTCTTTGGGCACAGAGGGCAAATAAAATTTCAGTCTCTTCGAAACATTTTTTAATTGAACACGAAAGAAAACATGTTTATACAATGATAATTAAAAATAACCTACTAACTTTCTATCTATATTATAATTAATTATAATGACAACATAATTAAATGAAATGAAAATGTTTAAAATTATTTTGTTCGTATTAACAAGTTGTTCAAAGGAGGTGGCCAACATGTGCCCCGGAAACGGTTAAAATACGTTTATTTGTACAAGGGTTTAGTCCTCTGAAAAGACATGTTTTCTATTTATTATAACATAACTAGAATTTTAATTTTCTTCTGAACTCCGCAGTGAGTAGTTATAATAAATTAACAATAATAATAAGTTGTATTGTATATACTTAATCTTCTTATACCTCCATTGCTATCAGTGGAGGTTGACAATTGACTGACAGAAATGTGAATGTCTTTTTTTTTTTTTTTTTTTTTTACACTAATAAGTTAATGCTTGACCACAATCCCACCTGATGGTAAGTGGAGATGTGGTCCAAGATGGTGAGCACATTAACTTAGTAAAAGCCTATTCACTCTTTTCTTGAAGACATCCACGTCATAGATTGGCGGGAACGCCGACGCAGGCAAGTTATTCCAGTCCTTCGCGGTGCGTATAACGAATGACGAGGCAAACCGCGTCGTTCGTACCGGCGGGATGTTCACGACAAAAGGATGGATACCCGCCGTGCGTCGTGTCGTTCGATGGAGAAACGGAGATGGGGGAATTATCTCAAACAATTCCTGCGCACACTCTCCGAAATGTGCCCTGTAGAAAACCGAGAGACTGGCTACTCTGCGCCTGTGCTCGAGGCTTTGAAGATTGGTCTCAACCAAAATTGGGTCACCAATGAGCCTCTTCGCACGTCTCTCCATCGAGTCCAAAGCAGAAAGGTGACATTTGGCTGCGCCTGCCCAAATGTGCGAACAGTACTCCACACACGGCCGAACCTGGGCTTTGTACAAGGTTAAGAGTTGCCTAGGTGTGAAGTACCGTTGTACCTTTGCAAGGACACCAAGTTTCCTTGCAGCAGCCTTAGCCTTGGTCTCGATGAACCGCCCAAAGTTGAGTTTCGAGGATATCTCTACTCCTAATAACTGAAGGCAGTCGGTATAATCCAAGGACACATCCCGAAAAGTAGGAGCCAAGGTGAACGGGCTCTTCTTGGCGGTAAATAGACACGTCTGCGTTTTAGTGGCGTTGAATCTCACAAGATTGGCTTCGCCCCATTCGGACACAGCCCGAAGTGTGAGATTCACACGAGCCACCATGGCCTCTCTTTCAGACTGAATTTCGTCCCGACTGGCCCTGGAACTTGGTACGTATCTCTCTACCACTGTGCTATCGTCTGCGTACCCATAGATACCGGGCATAAGCAGATCATTTATATGTAGCAGAAATAGAGTGGCGGAGAGAACGGACCCCTGAGGAACTCCAGCATTTGTAGTCATCGTCTCCGATGAACAACCATCGACTACAACGCGGAAAGACCGGTCGCTCAGGAAGTCTTTTACCCAGTCAATAAGGCCAGGGGATATGCCGTAAGTTGGAAGCTTGCTTAGAAGGCTAGCGTGCCAGACCTTATCAAAGGCCTTCGAGACGTCAAGGGAGACAGCAAGTGCCTCCCCATTTTTCTCGAGGGCCTCGCCCCATATATGTGTGGCATACGCTAGAAGATCTCCTGTTGATCGGTTTCGGCGGAACCCGTACTGCCGATCGCTAAGAAGATCATTCTGTTCGAGGTATGCCATGAGGCGCCTATTCAATATACGTTCCATAATCTTGCAGATTATGGAGGTAATTGAGATATATTGCTGCTATATTGCCATTTGCCAAATGCTAAAAGAAGATTTTTGAGTTTGATTTCTGCAAAATAATAATTGTGTTTGATTTTTGCCATGAGATTGATATTCAGCGCATGGCACGTCATTCAATATCTTCGCTAGCAAGAAACTTTCAATCCATATTGGTAGAATGAATCACTGCAATACAGGTATGGCATTTTCGCATGGGGTGGGCACGTCACCAAGATCACATAAAATCCCCTGCATACTCAATATTAATTACTGCTGATCTTGGATAGAGAACAAGTAGATGGGTACACCAGTTAATAAGCCAATGCATCAACTTATTTACCTTGTTTGATACTATTGTTTTAATTCCTCAATTTTTACATATGTGTACTTAATGTATATAATTAAACACTTAATAATATCAATGTCCAGTTTTATTTATAGTGCGTTTGCTTGTGAATATTTCCAGGTAGGTAGGTGACAAGTTAATACGTATATTTTATTTAGTACTGCTGGTACTTTTTTGTATGAATAAAGTCATAATTAAAGTAAAATAAATAAATAAATGAATTATCCAAAAGATAAATAGTATTTATTTAATATAAAAATCTCTCTTTAAAACACTTTTCCACGATTACTTATGTTTTGCAGAATGTCAACCTACAAGAGCTAAAAGTGCTCGTAAAAAGAGAATCCCGAGTTCTACAGATTTTTATTGATAAAATTATTAAAGTAGATATTGTAAGCTTTAATACAAGGTAAAAATGAAATGTGTACATTATACTTCACAAGTGGGGCAATCGCCCATACAGATGTTGGCCACCTCCTTTCATGCCGTTCATTTGGTTGTGGTTGGTTTACCTAAGGTCGTGGTTCTGTTCCCCTAGGTTCGAAAAGATAGCATTGATGGTATGCACTACCCAGCTTTCCGGTAAAATGTGGTTCATAGTTGTAGATTAAATACTGATTTTCTTCGGCGGCATTAGTGAAGGAGTGACTGTTTTTTCTACATTCGTTAACGAAAAAGTCCATAAAGTAACGATTTGTCTTCACGGCTTCTGCAGAATGCACGTACTGCTTATTCAGCTTCCACTCAAAGGCAGGCTTCTCTGGATGAAACTGTATTCCATAGAACGGATATCTGTAAAGTTTTAGGCATAACTTTATATTTTACATTCATCAATGCCATCAACAAGTCTTACTTTATTTAATTAAAACTATTTTATACGGTAAATATGTTGGTAAACAATGTAAACAGCAATTTGCCAGTCAGTGATGAACTTTTGCCTCTATGCCCACCTCCTTCTCATTGGATTTACCTGGGTTGTTAGTAGGTTGTGTAAACCCGCGCTATAACCATCGATCGTGTATAGATAGATACCTAGTAATTTTTTTTACATGAGTCCTATTTAGTAAACAAACTTAAAGGGTCTTTTTTCGTAATTTATAACTCTTAAAAAAATACCGACTTCAAAATTAGGAATATTAAAAACTACTCCTCAGATCTCGCTCAACTTTAAATGGGAGCACAATATGACAAGCACCAGCTTTCGGATACAAAAATAATCATCAATATCAGTACATCCAGAAATAAGTAATGAGGCAACACACAAAAAATACAGTTGAATTGAGAAACTCCTCCTTTTTAGAGTTCCGAAGTGAAATCGGAACCGTTATAGTTTCGTCATGTCCGTCCGTCCACTTGTCTGTCCGTCCGTCCGTCCGTCTGTCCGAAGCATAGTAAATGCTGCACTATGAATTTAATTTAATTAAGATGTGTTTTGTGGAGGGCCGTCCATCTTCAAGACCAACTTTGACCTTTCCAAGCCAACCTCCCATTCTTGGGTGCACTCTCCTGATCCAAAGTCCCTGATCTGTACCACTCAGCAATCCCGGCGGTACTACTCATGCACCATGGTAAGACGTGCCTGACTTAATACCATTCTCCTTTAAAAAAAAAGCTTGAAATGTTTTTGGGTTGTTAAGTTTCCTCACACAATTTCCCTTTATCTCAGCCAATACAAAATATCTACACAAATAAATAAAAACTAAATATTCGTGCAGGATTCCAACATAAGCTGCCGAGTTCGTTTTGTACATCAAGTAATAAATAACCAGTTGGATATCTCAATATCTCACCTGTTGTGTTCGATGCTTGCAATGAATTCAACATTATTTTCATCAATGCTGTGTGACGTCGCACGCCAATCATTAGTCAAGTTGTGAGACTTGAGGTTCTGATAATATGAACAAAATTATAATATTAACAATTCGTCAATTGTGATACACGTAAATTAAATTAGTCTACATAACTTACGTGCGTCTAATACGAAACAAATTGCATTCACGAAGAATTAGAGGATGGATAAATTTGAAGCCAAACAAAACAAGCGTAGTTTTTGAGCTGTGCCTCGCGTAAAATGAGTCGATTTCATATTAATCACAGATTTATGAAACAAAAGGCTATAATCTGAGATATAAAGTCCACACTCATTTTGCGTCACCGTGTGGTCTTAACAGACTTTAGTATAAAACCGAATGCACATGACTCATTTTTCGCGAAAAAAATACGCTCGTTTGGTCTCACCCTAACTGACCGATACCCACTTTGCTGGGCGTCAAACATCTTTACTTGTGATGAAGAAAAAACTATTAATAAACACAATTAAATATAGCCTATATCATTCAGGAATAATGTAGCTTTCTATTGGTAAAAAATTTTTCAAAATACTCCAGTAGTTTTAACTTTATTCATTACAAACATACAAAAATACAACTGTTTCCTCTTTGATAATATTAGTGTAGATAGTGTAGATTACATACCTTGTCGACTATGCAGAATCCATGTTTATTTACTGTTATGTGTTCATTAGCAAGCGAATGAACTACTTCTTCAGGCGCCTCTTTAAACATTTTACTTGAACGATAATCTGAAATTCACAAAGTAGAACATGTTTCAGGTACAGTACATAATATACACCTTACTAATAACTTATACTCGTAGGTATATATTTATTTAGCTAAACAATCGAATCTGCAATAATAAATTTTTCGTAGTATCCACCTACCGACTTCAAATATTTTCGAAAGAGGACCATTAAAATTATAGCTGAAAATTTACCTATAAGTATGTAGATCACCATATTAATCTGTTCCTAATATTTGAGAATTCCCTAAATTCCTTACTTATTTTATAATCAGAATCGATTTTTGATAAAAATGGAACCAATCATTATTTATTTATTTAATGATTTTCCAAATCGGTTGATAAACAGATACCTAAGAACGTGAAAAACATAGATATCCATACCAAACTATAGCTTTCTAGTACCTACGAAAGGTTTATGGTAAAAAGGTTCTTTGCCTAAGTTGGACCGATGGATGGACATAATGAAACTAAGTATAAAGTTTCCGTTTTGACCAAGAAACCCTAAAAATACGCCCAAATTGGAGAATCTCCTCCTATTTTTAAGTCGGTTTAAGTTATTTGTATCTTTGCTGTAAAGATTTTTTTACTAATATTTGAGTAGCCAACGGGCATGCATTTCACATGTAGGCTTCACTGCATAGCATGCACCAACCCGAATTAACCACTTTCGACTACGATACATTCATCAAAGGTGTTCAAGGGCGTGTTTTTGGTTTCAATAGTTCTAGCCATATCATCTGTACTTACCGTGTACAAAATTTAAACGCTGGTTATCATACGATTGACATTTTATTCTGTTCTCTTTTTCGCCACGACCCGAGGCTATTATAATGAGAAGCTCGAAACCGAGACACGTGCCAAAGATAGGGAAATAGTCCCCATGATCGTTGAATTGCCGTGCTATCTCGTAGATGTGCTGCCCCGCGTCCGCGTAGCCATTGGACTGGTTGAAGTATGTTGCACCTCCAGGGAATAGAACTCTGAGAAAAAAACTGGTTTTAATAATAAATTTTTAAGCAAATATATTCAACATTTTCAAAGGTTCATGTTAAAGGTAATAATAATGTTTCCTTTAAAAAAACAAGTGTTCCACTATAGTGAAGTAGCAACATTAGATAGGTACTTCGCTTTGGTGGGAACGTCATGCAGCTTTCAATTTCCATTTTTAGGGTTCCGAAGTAAAATCGGAATTCTTATAGTTTCGTTATGTCCATCCGTCCGTCAGTTCGTTCGTCCGTCTGTCATGATCTGTCCGAAGCAAAGCGCCGAGACCCTTAGTGCTAGAAAGCTGTAATTTGGCAAGGATATACATAAACTCCAGAATCGTAGAGTAAAATATTGAAAAACTTTTTTTTCAGTGTCCCTCCCCTACAGATAACTTGAGGATGAATTTTTTATTCGTCGCGTACCCTATAGTGTGGGGTATCGTTAAAAAAGTCTTTCAAAAATATTATGGGTTTTCCAGTACCATTTTTGGAATTAGGGGTCTATTTGCGAAATATTTGACTTCAAAGTGATAATTTTGGTTAGAGTGAAGTGGTATCCCCCCCTCACCCCCCGCCGGCTAAATGGTTGGAGTTAGACAAGTGAAAAAATCTGAAAAATAATTTATAATATGATAAATTTACAAGGAAAACTGCTACGGCTAGGTATGTTAGCATAAGTAGCTAATGAGTAATAGTCGATAAACTTACTAGGTACCTCGGAACCCTACATTGCGCGTGGCCTGGCACGCATTTGCCCGGTTTTTACACTACTGTATCTCTACCAAAGTAGCGATAGTGTTTCGCGTGTTCCCAAATCTACACTACTTACTAGTTTTACATAAGTATTATTATTTCTTCTGTGGTTTCACGTAAAAATATCTATGCCGGCACCCCATAACGTTATTATCCTACGACGGGCACTGAGGGTATCGGAACTAAGAGAGCGTCTACGCCTCGGATATATATTTTTTTTCTTTTATGGAAATAGCCGGCAAACGAGCTGACGATCCACTAATGGTAAGTGGCTATCGTCGCCCATGGACAGCAGCAACACCAAAGGCATCACTGATGCGTTGCCGGCCAAGAAAGAGAGAAGAAAAAGAAAAAAACTGTTTGTATGTAAAACGATGCACCGATTCGGAAACGTTGTGGGCACCACAACACTTCCTTACGATACCTTAAACCGCACACGGACGGAAGGATATATAAAGTAAGTATAAGTGTTAAATATTTATTTAATGATGCTAAAGAAGTATAACTTCTCACGCGCGTACATAAGTACACGTTTTTTGTCTTTAGACTCACCCGTTAATTTTTCTCATTATACTTTCATAGTAGCATCGGTCCTTGCCAATCCTGTAATGAAAATAAAATTACATATTATTAATTAATTTACCTGCACAAGGACTTTTTTAAACTAATTTTATAATCTACGAGTAACCGCCCTCGCTTTGCTTCGGTTTTCTTATTTTTTTACAAATTATTGGAGTTTTATTAAGGATCCCAAATTTTTTTGAAAATATAATATAGCCTATGTTACTCGGGGATAGTGTAGCTTCCCAACAGTGAAAGAATTTTTCAAATCGGTTCAGTAGTTTCGGAGCCTATTCAATGCAAACAAAAAATCAAATCTTTCCTCTTTATATATTAGTATAGATAATTATTATACCTAATTTGCAATGTTCTGTAGCAAGGACCTGTTTTTAGGAATTGTTTTCGCTTTGTTTTATTTTGGGACTCTCATATAGCACGTTTATGGAGTTATTTCAATCAGACTTACATTATGGGCACCACCCTGGCTCCCGCAGACTCGACATCTTTCACGTAAGACGCCGCGATGTAGCTTGTATAATTCTCCTTAGGGTACTTGGAGTGCAGATAGATGGATTGTTCTTGGGACAGAATGCCAACTATCGGACGATTATTGACAATTCTCGCCTCATCGTTTCGAACCACAGCACCTTCGCAGTACAAGAGAGATGCCAACGTCAACAGTAACGTTTTCAGTGTAACCATTTTTACCCAGTCAGCTAAAATGCCACTCAGCCACCTAAAATATTTATACGTAAAATTATCTCTATCAATTATCTTAAGATAATCTTAAGACTGATAAATAAACTGTTATCGATTATCTGATTTTTAATCAAAATACACCACAACGCTTCTTTACCTCACGACAATGATATTATATGTTACTATTCACGACTGATTATAAAGCACTAACCAAAGTACCTACCTATTACTAAATTGAGGATTTCATTGTAAATTCATACAAAGATGATAATCCATTTGTTCTATTTTAGTACCGTAAATTGTTGGCACGAACATTTTGACTAGCATTTTCATATATTATATGTACTTATATCTTATAATATACTATTTTTTCCTAATACCTAGTACCCATGTCCCCAAAATACATGTAAGATTTTAATTCATTACAAAGTTTTTTTTCTAATATTTTAATTTAATTGTAAATGTACAGAACATAGCGTCTACAGCAGTTACAGCCCTACCAGCCTCATTTTCGAAGAAGACCAATATTTCAACATGTTTTGCTCGAAACAATGAAATATTGTGCAAGAATTATTATTATAAGTAAACATACTCATTATACCCCCGCATAGAATTACCTGTGTCACGACTCGCGAGTGGCATGGACACATATAACACATCGCAATCACATCCATGACCCGAGTACCTACAAATATTTATGTGTCACATAAGTAGTTTCTTTCTACTTTCGTCTTTAGGGCACAAAAAAGCACATGAGTACCAAATTTCAACTCATTTGGTCCAGTAGTTTCGGAGAAAATTGGCTGTGAAGGACGGTCGCCCAGACGCACGAGTGATCCTATAAGGGTTCCGTTTTTCATTTTTTCGTTCAGAACCCTAAAAAACTGGACAAGTGTGAGTTAAAATCGCGTGGCGAGTGGCGACGGAACAGGAACACTCGCCACGCGAGTTTAACACTAGAAAGACCAGAGTGGTCAAATTGACTTATTCGTAACGTAAAACGGTCATATTTTATAATATACGCTTTGTTCAAACACGACACTTTTTGACTTTTAATATTTTGTAGTTTTATAATTCCTGATGAAATATAAACTTGTTACCTAAATTACATCTCGAAATACAATAAGTTATACCTACAAAGACCACTTTGGTCAAAATGACCTAATACAAAGAACGCGTTTAAGTATGGTACTTGAGGTTGCTAAGATTTGTTTATATTACCGATAAATATTTTCTTGGGCTTGCTCATTGTGAGATCAGTGTCGAAACTCTCTGTGGTGTGTAAACTGTATAATTTTTTCTTTTGTAATTATTTCGAATAAAATCGATATGAGTGCCCGTAAAAGTTTATCTGACATTGAAATAGAGAAGCAGTTGCAAAGTCTTCGAAATTTACCGTATTCAGAGTCCGACTCGAGTGGAGAAGATAGTGTTGGTGCAATTGAACTTGTTGATACCGCAGATACGGATTATGTACCGGTGATTAGAAATAGATTGTTGTCAGACAGCTCAGATTCTAGTAAGGAAATTCAAATAGACACCCCGTCTACGACTAGTGTGGTTCCTAATCGTCGTGGTATCGGATCGAGAAGCAGTCGCAGAGGACGAAATAGGCGTGGTGGGTGTTCTCCTTCACGTCAATCGCATCTTCCTGCTATAGGTGATACTTTGGTAGCAAGTGATAGCACAGAATGGAAGTGTATAGCACATAGCCAGAGTACAATGCAAAGAGGTCGGCGCAGTAATCAAAACGTGCTTCGAGAAGTTCCGGGCCCAACCCCCTACGCAAAAAGATTCGTTCAAGATGGTAAAGTGATAACTGCTTGGCGCCTATTCATTGATGATGCAACTCTTCGACTCATAAAGTTATGTACAGAAACAGAAGCTCGTCAGCGAACTAGCGATGAATCTTGGTGCATATCTTTAGAGGAACTTGATGCTTTTATTGCATTACTATATGCTCGCGGCGCTTATACTTCTTGCCAACTAGATTTAGATCTGATGTGGTCGAATCTTTGGGGGCCACCTATATTCCGCGAAACACTTACCAAGAACAGATTCAAAGAAATTATGAAATATTTGCGATTTGACATGCGATCTACTAGATCTTTGCGACTAGCAACAGATAAATTTGCACTAGCATCATCTATTTGGAACAAATTCATTGAAAATTGTCAATTATGCTACATACCTGGTGAAAACTTGACTGGTGATGAACAGCTATTTCCGTCTAAAACTCGCTGCCCCTTTACGCAATACATGGCAAATAAACCTGACAAGTTCGGCATAAAATTTTGGCTTTTGGTTGATGTCGAAACGAAATATTTATGCAACGGATTTCCGTATCTAGGCCGAGATGAAGATCGTACAAGCGAATCATTACCAGAACATGTGATCTTGAAACTGTTACAACCCTACATGAAAAAAGGACGAAATATAACTACAGATAATTTTTTCACTTCTATAAAACTGGCAGATAAACTGAAAGCCGAGCAAACAAGCATAGTAGGGACAATGAGGCGTGCGAGAAGAGAAATACCAACAATCTGTAAAACAATTCGTACGCCACGGTATGATTCATTTATTTTGAAAACAGACACTGATACTACTCTTACTATTTATCAAGGAAAACCGAACAAAAATGTAATGATTCTCAGTACGCTACACCCCAGTGTTGAAATTAGCACAGGTGAGAAAAAAATTCCTGAAACTGTACAATTTTATAATTCAACAAAATTTGGTGTTGATATCTTGGATCAAATGGCAAGAAAATACTCTGTGAGAGCTGGTTCACGCAGATGGCCTATGCATGTATTTTATAATGTTTTAGACCTAGCTTCTATAAATGCATGGGTAATTTACAAAAAAATTACTAAAACGAATATTTCTCGGCATAACTTTATACTACAACTCGTTCTTGAATTACGAGCGGAACATCAAAAAAATCGTCCTGGTCCGTCTCGTCTACATTGCGATCCCGAAAATATGATCCAAATGGTGGAAAGCACAAGTTCAAGCAAAAGACGAGCTTGTCAAATAAAGACAAAATGTAAAACGAATAAAACCTCTTACACCTGTGATACTTGTAAGAAACCAGTTTGTGGAAAGTGTATAAAAAATACCAAAAAAACCATAATTTGTTCCAAATGTGTATCTGATTAAAATAAATAAGGTTTAAAACATAATAATCGTGTGTTTCTCTATAAATTTATCAATAGTTAGTTATCGACAGTCAATGGACATTCTAGGGTCAAAATGACGTCGTTGGTCTTTCTAGGTAGGGTATGAATGCCGGTCTTTCTAGTGTTAACACTTTGGTTTTATGTTATTATTTTTAGTTTTCTTTTAAGACCATAAACTTCTTATAATTTTTTCTTTATATTTAAATAAACAACTATTTCTTTTCAATGCGTCATTAGTTTTGGAGATAAGGGGTTAGGGGAGTGGTTAATTTTCTTTTTCTTTCTTGAATAACTTTATTAAAACTATCTTTTATAGAACTATAACAAAAATACATATATTTGAGGTCCCTATAATAAGTACTTTCATTTGACATGCCACATGATACAGTTTGCAACACTTTTTTAAATTTTTATTTCGCCCCTTCCAAAACGCGAACTTATAAGTACCAAATTTTAAATCAATTGATCCAGTAGACGGAGCAAATTGGCTGTGACAGTTGGACAAATAGACACACGAGTGATCCTATAAGGGTTCCGCTTTTTGTTTTTATGGCCCTAAAAATTAATGGAACTCGTCAACATTAATTTTTAATTGTAATAAACATAATGAATAACTACATTTATTGCCTTTAGACGAGCAATTCTTGTATATATGCATACGTCGGTGAGGCCACGAATCTCCAGTGAAGGTCCAGGTATGGACCTATTTATTCTACAATGCTTGTCCGATGCAGAGATTGGCATATAAGAAATATAATATTTAGACTAAGGAATAGTCAATAACAGATGATTATTGATCACGTAGTGTTAAAGTACTTTGGAATATTGATGTGAACGTTAGGAGAACAGGAAATATATCATGGTGCAAAGTAAAAGGAATATTATTGAACAACCAATACCATAGAATACCCCTTCTGCGTTATATATATATTTTCTGAATCTCGGAAACGGCTCCAACGATTTTCATGAAATTTTGTATGTAGGGGATTTCGGGGGCGATAAATCGATCTAACTAGGATTAATTTTTAGAGAATGTCGTTTTATCTGTGTTTTCAGGCAAGTAAAACTGCCACAATAGACTTCTTTCAGTAGATGGCGTTGTTAAGCAATACTAAACCGAGCAAAGCTCTGTCTTCCGGGTGCTATTTCTTTAATACTCAGTACTCACATAATTATTCCTTACTCTACTTTTGTACTCCTTACCTAAATGCTAACTGTAATGTTACTAACTGTTGACAAATGTTTATTTTTAATTGTGCACCCTACCCTGTTTCCAAACTTATTCACTTCATTAGCTTAATAGGTTGTGTGGAAGAAATCGCAATTTTTTTTATGTAATATGTAGGCAGACGTGCAGATGGCCCACCTGATGGTAAGCAGTCACCGTCGTCCATGGACATTGGACACTCGTAACACCAGAGACGCCACCA
This sequence comes from Thymelicus acteon, assembly GCA_951805285.1. NCBI lineage: Eukaryota > Metazoa > Arthropoda > Insecta > Lepidoptera > Hesperiidae > Thymelicus > Thymelicus acteon. The sequence continues at coordinate 9,257,601 of OX638225.1, read as the reverse complement.
GTGCGCTGCTGGCTAAGAAAGAAGTGCTGGACCCGCTTCTTGAAGGTCCCCATATCGTAGAACTGTGGGAATACCGTCGGTGGTAGTTCGTTCCACAGTTTACACGTACGCGGTAGAAAATGTCGTGTAAATCTTACCGTGGACGAATGCCAGGTATTGATATGGTTTTTGTGAAACCTGGCATTGCGGCGCGTCGAACGATGGTGTAAATTGGCGGCCGGTATTAAATTAAACAGTTCTTCATAACATTCCCCACGATACGGTAGAAAACGCACAGAAAACTTACTTCTCTTCGTAATCTCAGCGATTCCAAACCGTCCGTGAGCTTGGGATTGTCGACAATACGAACAGCCCGTCTCTGAATCTGGTTAAGGAGATCAACTTGAGTAGTCGGTGCTCCAGCCCAAAGATGGGAGCAGTACTCCTTGAGGTCAGACTTGTGCTTTTTAGAGCAGCTACCTACATATGTTCGGATGTGAAGTACTGCTTTGCTCTATTGAGTACAGCCAGTTTCTTTGAGGCTAGTTTGGCCTTAACTTCCATGTGGTCCCTAAACTGAACTACATTCGTAATGTCGACACCTAAAATCCCAATGCTCTTGGAGATGTTAAATAGGGATTAGTATGACAAATAGGGATTTCTTTGCGGTTAACGCGCAAACTTGTGTCTTCGAGGGGTTAAATTGGACTAAATTCAGTCTGAACCATTCTGAGACCCACTCGAGTGATGTCTCGAGTTCAGACACAAGTTCATTCCGTTTGTCTTCTAACTGCGTCCGAGAGATGTTTGCGTCCTCGGTTTCGAGCATATCATTGACATGCATGATAAACAAAGTAGGTGATAGAACAGAACCTTGTGGAACGCCAGCGTTTATGGGTTTAATGTCCGTGCACGACTTTAATGCTACGCTCCGATAAAAAGCTGGCGATCCACTTGCATAATCTCTCAGATGCTCCGTAAGAAGATAGCTTACGCGCTGTCCTACGTGGGCAAATCAATGAGAACGCGAAGCGACGCGGCGCGAAGCGAAAATAACAAACAGTCAAGATGTATTGAAGTGTCCTACGTGACCAAAAACACGTAGAGGGCGTTGCGGTGCAGCGAGATTTGAAGCAAACGCGATTAGTTGGGTTGATATTTTAATTGAAATGTATGAGAATTTTTAATTTTATTATGTATTTGATTTTAATATCTTTATATTACTCTAACGCATTGGTCAACCTGTAATGTTAGATGTAATTATGAATAAATAAATAAATAAATAAATAAATAAAAATAAAAATAAAATATTTTCGCGCGAACTTCAGCGGCGCGGCGTATGTCAGTGGCGGTGAAGTGACAATTCGCGCGCACATAGGACAGAGGCGCCGCTTCGCTCCGCGTCGCACTGAATTCGAACCGGATCGCTTCGCGATCGCGTTCGCGTTGAGTCGCCCACGTAGGAAACGGTGTTAGTTAGACAACAGTGCGATGCGGATGACAAATACGGCCGCATAATATGTCATTCGCATCGGGCTCTCATATGATTTCATACAAATGCAGCGGATACATATATGTAGATATGTGCGTTCACTAACATCCACACCGTACGCGCCGAACGCGCCGCATTTGTATGCAATCTTATGAGAGCCCGATGCGGATGACATAAGGCCACATAAAGGCGTTCAGCATTATACTTCATACTTTCACCATAGACCGACATTAGAAGTTTACTTCCGAGTCCCTGACTTTCCTGTGTTTATAGTACGAGTTTTATTTGACTTAACGGCGGCGTAAAGTAAACGCACGTAAACTAAGTATGGGACCGAAGCAGAGCCATCTAGCGGCAGTGAAAAGAAAAACTTCGGTCCCATACAAATAGTAAACGTAAAACTCGTACTAAGCACACAGTGTGCTTAGTACGAGTTTTTAAGCACACTGTGTGCTTAGTACGAGTATTCTTCGACATAACGGCACACAGCATACAGTGTGCTTAGTACGAGTTTTATTTGACATAACGGTGGCGTAAAGTGAGTTAACTCTAATTTTTCACTGCTGCTATAGTAGAATCCATAATTCGACGAACCACTTTGACAATTAGGGGCCATCCATAAATTACGTCACACGTTAGGGGGAGGGGGGGGGGCTATGTAGTGTGACAAGAGGTGGGAGGGGGTCCTAAGTTCTGTGACGTCACAATTCAATTACAACTCGTACTAAGCACGCTGGCAACGACGACGTAAACCAGCCGTGACATCAATCCCGCAAACCGCGCAATCTATTAACAGATTTCTGAATCACACTGTCTTTATCGAACAATGCGGTTGTGGTAAATGTCAATAGATGGCACTTTACCAATTTTCGATAAGTAATTTCGTTAATAAAACGCTTACGAACGAACGAGGTAATATTCACCACAATAATTTTATTTTTTATTTTTATGATGGTTTTGGAAAACCACCAAAAGTATCACTGATGCATTGCCGATCAAGAAAGACAGAAGAAAAAGAACGTTTCAAGTTCGCTATTAAGTATGTTGGTAGCACTGAAATAGGGTTTCCCAAATTAAAAGTGTTTTTTAAAATGTTATGTTTTATAATATTATTTCGTAATAATATAATATTGGTAATAATATTTTTAGGAATCAGAAATGAAATAATTTAAAAAAAAGAAAACATTTATTAACCTATGAAGTAAATTACTCAATTTAATTAATCCAAAATTGAATATTAACAAAAAATACGTAATTGGGCAGAGTAACGCCTTATAACTAAGAATTGTCTAATAGTGATGCACCATAGAGACACCCGATACGAACGAAGGTCGGAACAAGACTGCGCGCGCGCTCCATGTACCGCTCCTTATATTAGTTTTGGCGAGTGCGTCACGCCATCTTTAGGGCTGTTGGCTAACACGGCTTCTCCTGACATTCTGACGACCCCGTCAGATTATTCTGGGTCCAGTATGGGGAGAGACCTTGGGGGAGTCTCTTGACGACTTTCCTCGCGCGTTGGTTCTTCCAACAGACCAGTCTCTATTCTTGAAGATGGTCCGGGTTGATGTGCTGGTCCCTCCGATGAACCACCTTCGGGCCTGGAGGGTGACTCAGGTTGACTCATTTCACAATCATCACGATTTCCACCATTAGAATCATTGTCATCGTCGTCTCGTGAAGCTGAAAATAATTTTAATATTAAGAATTTGCATATTAGGTCTTATAAGTTAGTCTTGTTAGTACCCATGTTAGTAACGCAAAATAAATGTAACAAATACATGAAATAAGAGTAAAAAAAAAAATGGTTTTCACACCGCAGGTCGAGCGCTCTCGCGGTGGAAAACAAAACAAACCTCCATATGCCGTAGGACGAGCGCACTCACGGCAATGGATAATCACAAGTTAACAGTTTTCGCACTGTACACCAGTCTCACTGTAGGACGGGCGCACTCACAGTGAAATAATTATAAAAAAAATGTTCAAGCTGTAGGACCGGCGCGCTCACAGCTATAATAAAATCATTTATACACTGTTCACAGCGACAACACACGTTGCTCACAGCCGTAATGAACCATCCATATGAACGTCCATTATACATACCCTCGAAAAAAGCAGCACAAGTTTCGGGGGTCCATTCACCTCTCCAAGGTACCATGAACTGAGAAGCGGCATACGTTGTCTTTCCGTACGCTCCGGCAAGTAACTTCAGTTCGTAACGATCATGGGATAGAACCTTAATAACTTTGTACGGACCCCTCATACCAGAGTCCAGTTTACCTTGCGACTGTGAATACTTTATGACAAAAACCGTGTCACCCTTCTGAAAGCCACGAGGGGGTCGTCGGTCTGCATTAACGGTGTCATCTTGACGAGCTCTGTTTTTATCCAACCGTTCGGCCGTCCTTTGTCTCAAAATCTCTCGATAGCCCTCGCGGTTAGACATTAATGGACTGATAGCGACATCTCGCACCAGAGCTCTGATAGCTGGGGTTGCACTTTCACAGCCGATTAGTAGATTCAAGGCGGAGGCCTGGGTTGATTTCTGCTTTGTTAGGTTTAAAATAAGCTGCAACTGCCACAACTCCTCAGCCCACTCACTTTTGTCATGGTTGACTGCTATTCGAAGCATGTTAAGCACCGTGCGGATATAGCGCTCAACTTGACCGTTCGCGTGGTGCATCTCTGGTGTGATATGATGGAGTTCTACGCCTAATACTTGCATCCATGACGTAAATCCTGCTGCTTCAAACATACGTCCCCTATCTGATACAATTAGTTTCGGTGTACCGAATAAAGAAATAACAAATTTAAATACTCTTTTCAGCTCTTCAATATCTTGTCTACAAATAGGTATTAATAGGCAATACTTAGTAAATGCATCGACTACAAGCATCACGTATCTGTATCCTTTACATTGGGGAAGAGGACCGAGAACGTCTACGTGTAAAGTCTCAAATGGGATCTCCGGCTTACTCCAAGAATTGATAGGTTGTAAAGGTGCACGTGGGACTCGCTTATAGGCGATGCATGTTAAACAGTGAGCTATATACTTAGTTACAAAAGATCTTAAGCCAGGAAACCAGAAATGTCTTAAAATTAGATCTATTACCTTTTCAGCGTTAACATGACTGTGCTCATCATGAAAAATGCGGAGAAGACTCAAACGGTATCCCTTTGGTATAAAACATAAGAGCCTTGGCTCTTCACCTGTAGGCGTATATCGGTAATAAAGAATGTCGTTTTGTTTTACATACCGCGTTGAATCTAGATGACCTTGCTCTAACGATTGGATCAAGGTTTGAGTCTCTTCATCGCCTGCCTGAGCAATCTGTGCCCAATTTCGGGGACGCTCAATACTATTAACATTATGACATGGGTTACGACTTAGGTAGTCCGCGTGTGGCATCATGGTTCCCTTGCGGTACAAAATGCTAAAATTATAATCTTGTAGAAAAATCCACCATCTTGCTACACGCGGTAATAAATCCCTTTTGTTCTGAGTTGCCTTAAGGGCATTACAATCGGTAATTACTGTGAAGTGCACACCAATTAAGTAATGTCTAAAATGTTTTAAAGCTTTAACAACCGCCAAGGTCTCGAGCTCATAAGAGTGGTATTTTGGTTCTGCACCTTTCGTGACTTGACTGTAATAAGCTACTACATGGCGATTACCATCCTTATGAACTTGTTGTAAGACCGCGCCATAGCCCAAACTGCTGGCGTCTGTATGGACCTCAGTCGCGAGCGTTGGGTCGAATATTACAAGAACGGGCTCGCTGGTTAAAATTACAATTATTTCTTTACGAACGCGTTCTTGTTCATCGCCCCAACGAAATTCTACATTTTTACCAGTTAAACGCGCAATGCAAGCGGTTCTTGTTGAATAATTTGGAATATATTTTCGAAAATAACCCGCCAAACCCAAAAATTGTCTGACTTGTTTAGGACACTGTGGAATCGGGGAATTTACTAGGGCTTGAACTTTACTCGCAGCCGGTTTAACTTGACCATTTGATATAACACGGCCCAAGTACTCGATCTCAGTGCAGAGAAATGAACATTTCTTTAAATTAACAGAAAACCCGGCCTTTGTAAGTGTTGACAGTACTTGCTCCAGCAATTGCATACCTTCTTGTATGGAGGAACTAAGAATTAAACAATCGTCAATATATACCAAGACATTTCCCTTGTTAATTAGTTCACGTAAGGTTTTACTAATTATACGCTGGTATACAACAGGGGCGTTGACCAAACCGTATGGCATTTTAGTGTACTCATAATGGGACTCTGGTGTTACAAAGCCAGTAAGTGGAATCGAAGCTTCATCCAGCTGGATTTGGTGAAATCCGGTTGCCATATCTAACGTGGTAAAATACTTAACTTTCCCCAGACGATCGATATGGTCGTCTATAAGTGGTAGTGGAAATCTATCCTTGACCGTGATGCGGTTCAAGGCGCGAAAGTCAACGCACATACGGTCGGAGCCATCCTTTTTCTTGACCAGTAGAACTGGACTTGAATATGGAGACTCCGATTCGCGTATAATGCCTTTGGACAAAAGGTCCTCAATGATGTCACGTACCTTCAATTTTTCATCGTGCGACATCTTGTACGGGCGGTAGTGGATCGGAGTATCACTGGTGAGGCGGATGTGCATGACGCCGGTAGTGACTGTGGATGTGGCTGTGCCAGAAATCATAAAAGAGGAGTATTTTTTAATGATCCTTACCAGCGTTTTGTAATCTTCTCCGGTCACCGCTGTCTTCAGTTGAGGCTGTTCATCCAAATTCACATTAGATATAGGTATATGTCTAGGACTGTGTATGATCCGCTGTGAATCTTTAGTCCTTACATACGTTACCCCCTCACGGTTGAGTACATCCGTACCTATTATTACGGGAGCATTCATGCATTCACTAGGTACAATCAACAAATCAACTTCCAGCGATATATTCTCCAGCTCTATTACGACGGTAACATAAGAATTCACGCTTGTGATCGACTCACCTACTCCTTTAAGCTGCTGGCAGGTAGGTTTTTCTTGACATGCTAGATATCTTACCACATTCGATGATATGAGAGAAACGCCTATAGCACCACTGTCAATCAAAACGTCCACGGGAATACCTTGAATTATGCCGGTCACTACATCTGGGTGTATACGGCTAGCATTAACACAAAAGTTGACATTATTATCATTACGTTGTTGTGAACGTTGCTTTGCAAAACACCTGTTAATTGTGTGACCCGTCTTTTTGCAGTAGGTACAAGAAAGAACTGAATTTTGATTGTTACCTTGTTTATTTTGTTCAGGGTTAGTGGTGGACACACTGCTCGGCTTTGTTAATTTAGGGCAGTGTGCTATTCGATGTCCTGTGTCACCGCAAGAGAAACACTTACGCGCTGGGTTAAATCTAAGTGATCTCTTGTTATTATCCTGTTGGAGAATCGGGCGATGGTCCTTACGAGGGCCTGATGCCACATGATGAGTGGGCTTAACAAACGTGGACAGATAATTTACTAAGTCACTAGGAGTGAGGTTAGCGTTGATTGCGGCCGCTTTAACATGTGGGTTTTTGATGCCACGGAGAACTATAGCTGTAATAAGATCTTCACTAATGCCTTTAACGATGCTTAACCGTAGTAAGGACCTGCGTGCATAATCAGCATAAGTTTTGAATTTGTCCGAGTCGGTTGACATTACTTCAAATAGTATGCCCGCCATATCTATTTTCTTAACGCACAAAGATTTAAAATCATTCTTAAACTTACTCCACGACCGATCATTGCTTACCCACTCATCGAGCCATACCTTTGCGTCACCCTTCAAACAACCTGCGACGCGTGACAGACACTCTTGATCACTCCAACGGTTAAGGGTCTTGGCCCTTTCCACCTCCTCAAACCATGAATCCGCGTCATGAATATTGGGGTCAAAATTAGACACATAATAATGATGGGTACTTGCGTATTTCAAAGAATCAATTGCTTGCACGATTTGTTGCGTTCCGTCATGATTTGTAGACCCTGCTGTCTGTGTGCGCGACTCCAAGGCGCAGAGACGAGACATGATACTGTCCCACGACTCACGACTGTGATGGTCATGGAACTGACCGCGGCTTCTCTCGATCCGATGATGGTCACGGCTCCGGCTACGACTCTTGTCATCGCGGCGACGGCAGTGGCCATAACCGCGGCTCCGGCTGCGGCTGCGGCTACTACCTCCATGACCGCGTGGGCTGGAATCACGATCGCGGGAGCGCGAGGGACGCGGCGGAGTATATCGCGAACGGCTTCGCGGATGCGACGAATATCTTTCGCGGGAACGCGGGCTTCGGAGGCGCGACGTACGTGATTGCGAGCGGCACGATTTATTCATTTTCACAAAACAACAAAAAAAATAGAACAGAGGTTATGTTACACTTTTTACTGCACTTTCGCGACTACAATTAACGTGGAAACGTGAGCACAATCCCACTTCTGATTTTAGGAATCAGAAATGAAATAATTTAAAAAAAAGAAAACATTTATTAACCTATGAAGTAAATTACTCAATTTAATTAATCCAAAATTGAATATTAACAAAAAATACGTAATTGGGCAGAGTAACGCCTTATAACTAAGAATTGTCTAATAGTGATGCACCATAGAGACACCCGATACGAACGAAGGTCGGAACAAGACTGCGCGCGCGCTCCATGTACCGCTCCTTATATTAGTTTTGGCGAGTGCGTCACGCCATCTTTAGGGCTGTTGGCTAACAATATAATATTACCTTTGGTGAATGTGACGACAACGCTATTGATATCTCTCTTTAATTGGTAATTATGGATTTTGAAATTTTAAAAACCCATATTGAAATACTACCAACAATATAGCGAAGTGCAGACTTACTTGAAACGCACTTAAACTAGCCCTGAGGCCCTCAGCCGGAACTTGACGAGTGGTTTGGGGGATGACTCAAGTAAGAGGGTGGTAGGACGGATCCCACGGATAAATAATAATGGGACATATTAATGAAATTTTAAAAATTAAAATCAATAATTATAATATACATAGTTTTAACGAAATACTTTTTTAATAACGTGTAAAGTGTGACTTGTCACATGCTTTGGAGGAAGGGAATTGGAAGAGACTACAAACAATCATACGAAGTGAGAGCAGGACTTGAACCCAAGTTCTCACAAGCACAAAGCACTTACTTAAACACTACGTTACTCGCGGGAGAATGAATTCAAAACCACTTGATCACCTTGTAAAAAAAGAAATATCTATCTATCTTATTATGTAATACATTTCCTATTTACTTACCTCCTGTTTCGAAATTGTCTTTATCATAATTATTAAAGACTGTGTACAATGACTTGAGAAACGTAACAAATAATGTAAACATTTTTACTGTATGTTACTGAAGAACTTCGTATAAAATCACTACTGATTGCTTGTTTATTTTAGAACACAACAAACTTTGACTTGACAAATCGATTTCATCTGGGCATGCGCAAAATAAAATATGAGATGTTGTTAGTCGTTCGGTAAACAGAAGATTAAAATAACTTTAGTCGTCCGTAAATTATTATCGTTACGTGACTCTTACAAGGCGGGGGGCTTCACGTACACAATTAACGTTAAAATAATTTTTACCCGTAAATAAAAATAGAAACCGTACCTATCTATTTTGTGATCTTGGTCACGTGACTTTTTCAAGTAGCCTCCTTGCGCAGGTACTCTGCCTTCTGAGTGTAACCCCGGTCACTCACATGCGCGCAAATGTTTGACATTTTTACGAATGTTTGCACATAATTATGTGAAGGGCGGTCAGGCAAATGGGTTCGCATATGAGTATACAAGCCCATTTCCGCTTCCTCCTACACTTTGTTCACGAATGTTCAATCTTGCTGTTGTTAAGATGTTGTTGTCATTCAAATCCATTTTCAATACAGAAAATAAATGGTAGTACGATTAGACGCTACGAACCACGAAAAATTAAGACCTACGTGACCTTTTTAGTCGTGTGCGCAACTGGTCGCACGAATGTGTGGGACACTACACGAAGGTTCGAGGTTCACGCGCTTTGATGTGCGACAAAAAACCGACACAGCTTGGAAAACCCCGAATGCCTCGAAAACTTCGCATAATCATTCGCGAAGGTCGTCCCACACTTGTGGGTTCGCGTATTCGCGCGAATGTGAGTGACCGGCATTACATTCTTACTAGTTATAGATTCAATAAGGTTAAGTTTATGATAAGCGTCGTTTATCTCACACAGAGTTTTTTAAGCGTAACAAAACGTGCAATAAATGAAACCGATAACCAGTTCCATTTTATGGCACTAAATGGCTCTCTGCGAGTAAAGTCAATTTTATAATATTATTTCAACTGTAATATAAGTTTTATCACAGAAGAAATAATACCGTCAAATGCCCTGATTTTGCCTCGCGTCCTGTGTTTGCCTAAAATGAAGAAAAGACAATATCTTCCTCATTATATTCGTTTGGCAATCGAAAAATTTGTGAGTTTTTAGATTTATTATCTGGCAACACTAAATTGGTGGTGTAATGTTGGTAACATGCATAACTTTTGACAGTTATGTGTCAAACCAAATTGCGAGAAGACGGTTTTTGTGAGTTCCGAAAAAACTTTTTAAGTAAGTCAAGAAAATATGCATATTTCTTACTTTTTTATTACTTATTCTATAAAACGTTGATAGCTTGATTGTTTATCTTTGTTAGTGTCGAAAAAACACGTATATTTAGTGACAAAAGTTGAAATAGGCAAAGTCAGGAAATCTTTTGAACAAAAGAACTTTACTTTGCCTAGGCCTAGGGTTGTCACTTTTGATTACCGACATGAAAAAGGCACACGTATTTTTGGGTGTAACTTACGCGATAGCTCGATCAGTTTTGTACATTAATTTAAAATTGATTGTACTTTATTTTGATTAATAGGCATCAACTTAAAAATCTTTTTTTATATTTTAGTTTGATAGTACAGATATTATGTATATCTAAACTCAAAGAAATAATTATTATATAAAATATACATATATATACATATATATATGTATATATATATATATATATAAATAATTTGACGACTGATTGGCACAGTCGGTAATGGTCTTGCCTTCTGCGTCGGATGTCGTGGGTTCGATTCCCACAACTGGAAAATGTTTGTGTGACTGATGAGCATGAATGTTTTCCAGTGTCTGGGTATTGTTCTATATATTAGAGTTATTTATGTATATTAAATATATTTATCAGTTTCTAGTAGTCAAACACAAGTTATCGCTTACTTTGGGGCTAGATTGCGACGTGTGTAATATCTTGATTTATTTATTTATGTATTCTTACTCTTCTTTTGTTTTTGTTTGAAGGACGATAAAAATGAACAAGCCGCGACGGAAATATAAAGATTACGATGAGAGCTTACTAGAAATCGCCGTAGGCCTCGTAGAAAATAAGAACATCACATCATATGAAGCTGAAAAACAATTCGGGATACCACGCCGCACAATCTTAAATAAAGTAAAAAAGAAACATTTGAAAAAAGTTGGAGGTCCCACCAAACTGACACCAGCTGATGAACAGAAAATTGCAGGCTGTTTAATACTTTGTGGAGAATATGGATACCCTCTTAGTTCAATGGACTTGAGGTCAATAGTGTATGATTACTTGGTCAAAAATGGACTCAGTGGTATTTTTAACCACAAAATGCCAGGTGCCAAGTGGGTAAGAAACTTCTTAAAACGCCACAAAAATATTCTGACAGTGCGTTCTACTACTAATATAAAGGAATCCCGAGCCAATAAAAGCGTACAGGACTACAATACATATTTTGAAAATTTGAAGATTTCACTACATAATGTAAAACCAGAACACATAATCAACTATGATGAAACGAATTTCTCTGATAACCCTGGATCACAAAAATGTATATTTAAAGCAGGCACTAAACACCCAAATAAAACATTAAATAACACCAAAACCGCAATATCTGTAATGTTCTCAGCTACAGCCAGTGGAGAAATCTTTCCACCGTATGTGGTTTATAAAGCTAACAATTTATTTACAAATTGGTGTGCCAATGGTCCTGAAGGAACCCGATATAATAAAACACAATCCGGCTGGTTTGATTCGGATACTTTTGAAGATTGGTTTAACACCATAATTATCCCATGGGCTGAGAAAACTACGGATCCTAAGGTCTTAATTGGAGACAATTTATCTTCTCATATGAATATAAGTATAATAACTAAATGTCAAGAGTATAATATAAGGTTTGTTTTCTTGCCACCCAATTCAACGCACCACACTCAGCCTCTTGATGTGGCCTTCTTTGGTCCATTGAAAAGAGAATGGAGGAAAATTTTAATGGACTACAAAGTTCGACATCCAAGTGCAAATACTTTGAATAAACAGATATTCCCTGAATTATTGAAGATGTTGCTAGATGCTACGAAACTTACGCAAAGTAAAAACATAATAAGTGGATTTCGTGCTGCTGGGATACACCCCATCAATCCAGAGGCTGTATTAAAGAAATTGCCAGATTTTCGTAGATCTCAAACAAACGTTAGTTATGACGAGACCTTCGTCAATTATTTGAAAAATTTGAGGACTCCACCTAACCAATATAAGAGAAATCCAAATAAAAAACTTTTCATTGAGCCTGGGAAATCTGTGAGTGTTAATGAATTAGAAAATGCAAGAAAACGAAAAGCACCATATACTACAAGTAAGGCAAGAAAACCTTATCTCCGAAAGAAAAATACTATTGACGAAGAGATCCAACTACAACAGGAGGAAGAAGACATTTCTGCTGCTCTTCCGGATTATACTTCTAACAATGTCTTGCCAAATATCAGACGAGATTCATCATCCCATAGAGACGATAACGAACACACTACTATTTTAGTAGTTAGTGCTGAAGTACATCAAAGACGTGAGGACTTGGATTCATTTAGCCAGACATATACCAATAGTACAATTGAAAAAATTCAACCAGGCGTTTTTGTAAATGTCGATAAAAATTTACATATATCAAATGACCGGAGTTTATTTAGAGATGTTTCTAACTTTGGTGAAACTACTCCAACTGAATACGACTCTTTACAAGGCCATGTTAACAAAGAACATGTTCTTAAAAGTAGAAGCAATAGAGAGTCAAGTTCAGAAAGCTCAGGGACGTATAGTGTTCATGATTCATCTTATGATGAACATTTTCTTCCATCCAATAGTGATACAGAAAGTTACATGGAAGAAATGAATGAAGAAATGGGAACTGAAAACGAGAATAATGCTTGTGAAATTGGTGTTGGAAAATATGTTCTGGTTAAATTTGCTACACCAAAGTTGATTAAGTATTATATTGGTTTAGTAACCAAATATAATGATTTAGAGCACGCTTATACCATAAAATACTTACGAAAAAAATCTAAAAATACATTTTACTGGCCAGTCGTAGATGACATATCAGACGTCTCTTTGCTAGATATAGAAAAAAAGTTGCCAAATCCACACGTCGGTCGTCGGGGGATCTTAAAATTTGATTTAGATAATTTAAGTGTTCCTTGGTCAAAGGTTTATTGAAACTAAAATTTTGCTAACAAGGAGCAATCCATAAATTACGTCACATGTTAGGGGGAGGAGGGGGGTCGATGTAGTGTGACATTGTGTGACAAGGGGAGGGAAAGGGTCCTTAATATCGTGACGTCACATTTCAAAATCGAATAGTTGGTATGTGTAGGTAAATATAAAAAAAAACAATTAATGGAAATATAAAATATTTCGCAACTGGTGTTTTAATTTAATAATTTCTAGGTGTAAAATTTCATAATATGTGACGTCACACTGGGGGGAGGGTCTCAAAAATGTGACCAGCTGTGACAAGGACGGGGAGGGATCTAGTCATGAAATTAGTGTGACGCAATTTATGGATGGCCCTCAATGATAACTTTTAAATTTTTCGAAGAATTTTTGTTTTTGAGATATGGTTTGTTTGTAATGACCAATTTTTTGCACCCAATAAAATAATTTCAATTTTGATTTGATTCGGCAATTTAATACAATAATTAATATTGTACGTTACATCTTGATAGTTTAAAAAAAGTTGTGATGTGATTTTTTTCTAAATCTGATAGGATTAACTTTAAAAAAGCTAAACTATCTAAGGTTTTATTTAATTTTAAGATACTTACCTACCAAAAGTTTATTATTAATTTAATGTTTAGTTACCTATAGTAGTAAACGTTTATTTTTTCGTAAAAATTGTTTTGCAATGACTGATTAAGTGTTAACTATGTGAGCGTAAAGTACCTTAATGCTGAACGCACATATAATATGCCCGCACCGTACGCGCCGAAGGCGCCGCATTTGTATTGTAGTTTAAAAAAAGTTGTGATGTGATTTTTTTCTAAATCTGATAGGATTAACTTTAAAAAAGTTAAACTATCGTATGGTTTTATTTAATTTTAAGATACTTACCTACCAAAAGTTTATTACTAATTTAATGTTTAGTTACCTATAGTAGTAAACGTTTATTTTTTCGTAAAAATTGTTTTGCAATGACTGATTAAGTGTTAACTATGTGAGCGTAAAGTACCTTAATGCTGAACGCACATATAATATGCCCGCACCGTACGCGCCGAAGGCGCCGCATTTGTATTGTAGTTTAAAAAAAGTTGTGATGTGATTTTTTTCTAAATCTGATAGGATTAACTTTAAAAAAGTTAAACTATCGTATGGTTTTATTTAATTTTAAGATACTTACCTACCAAAAGTTTATTACTAATTTAATGTTTAGTTACCTATAGTAGTAAACGTTTATTTTTTCGTAAAAATTGTTTTGCAATGACTGATTAAGTGTTAACTATGTGAGCGTAAAGTACCTTAATGCTGAACGCACATATAATATGCCCGCACCGTACGCGCCGAAGGCGCCGCATTTGTATTGTAGTTTAAAAAAAGTTGTGATGTGATTTTTTTCTAAATCTGATAGGATTAACTTTAAAAAAGTTAAACTATCATATGGTTTTATTTAATTTTAAGATACTTACCTACCAAAAGTTTATTATTAATTTAATGTTTAGTTACCTATAGTAATAAACGTTTATTTTTTCGTAAAAATTGTTTTGCAATGACTGATTAAGTGTTAACTATGTGAGCGTAAAGTACCTTAATGCTGAACGCACATATAATACGCCCGCACCGTACGCGCCGAAGGCGCCGCATTTGTATGAAATCATAATTATGAAAACCCGGTGCGCATGACATAATGTGATATGCCAAAAGCGGCGCGTTCGGCCCGTACGATGCGGACATATTATGTGCGTTCAACAAAAGCCTACTTTAATAATAAAAAAAAATATTCGATTAATATTTTGTTTCTTTTCATAAATTAATATCATGACACAACCCTACCTATACTTTGTCAATGTATGAAGATCGTGTTAAAACATGTCCATACATTGCCTTAATATTTTTACCTAATAAAATACTCCTAAAATTTGTCATTCAAAATTGGTTTGTATTATCTGGACTTTAAGTTACATTTTAGAAGTGTCAGGATAAAAATCCAGTTGTTTATTTTGGAGTAAATGCATCAGGCAATGTCAGGAATATCAGACGTGACTTTGCCTAATTCCTAAGACATCTCAAAAAAAATTGTTTACGTACGAAAACTGACTAAAATATACGAAAATTACAGATTACTGGTTTTTTCCATGATTATATTTGTATAAAACATTTAAATCGTGCAATTTTCTAATTTTAATATACGATAAAGCCCAATAAATATAAAAATCCGTGAAAAGTTAGGGCATTTGACGGTAATACTTATAATCTATACAGAAATAATAATACTTATTTCGTGAAAAAAAAAACAAATTTAGTAAAAGATAAAAACCAAAAACAAAAAACTTTGTCATTTGAATTTTTCACATAAACTTTTTTACATAAAAAAGTGTAAATACAAGTTTTATTACCTACAACTTTGCCATTTAACTTTTTTCCTTATGACATGTAGTTTTGCCGGAAATCGAGATAAACCGTTTTTTACCCTTAAACCCCCACTTCCCGACCTCAGATCGCCCGTAAATTATTTTTCCTTTCATTTTTGTTATAATATTCTCTTCCTTTTGCATTGGGTTTCATCCTACTACATCCTATTTTTTTTGTTTCAAAATTATCGGCACTGGTCTACAAGTGCAAAACGCGCGGTTAATATCACTTATCAGTCACAGCACATCGATCACAATGCAACACTTGGCAAGTCACAACATAAATTTATTAGAGGGTGCGCGCATAAGAAACATTTACACTGTACATATATGGTTTTGTTTGTGAATCTATTTGAACGTAGTATTTATTGACTCTGTGGAATCTAATTATATAGTTAGTATGGCAACACTAAAAGCCCTCGTCAAAAAAGAAAAATGCCGCTGCAGAAAAGAAACTTAATGTTAAAGGTATTTTGATAATAATTATCCTTCTCGCAATCGTACCGGTGCGAACTGCAAAAGTGTTGTAATATTACTGATGATAAATTGTTAAAATCCTACCTATAGTAAGTGCTAACTATAAATACATTGTGTTCTAGGTTGGTTTCCTGCGTTGACAGTGGTATTCGCGTATTTTCTTTTACGAGTGAACTTTGTTGATATAAAATGTTCGAAATGGTAAGCATATATTATAATTAAACATCGATGCATCCGAAAAAGACAAAAGTGTGTATGTGGACATGTAAATTTTAACATTGTCGTACTTTTCTTTTAGAGCAACGCTGAACCTATGCAAGTGGATGTTCCACTTGAAGACAATGAAAACAATGAAACTGAGTGTTACGTGGTCGAAAACCCTACTCTAGATTTGGAAACATACGCTGCGTCGTACACAGGATTTGCAAAGCTGTACAGATTAATGTTTGTAGCAGACCATTGTCCTTCACTTAGATTAGAAGCTCTAAAAATGGCTATATCCTATGTCATGACCACCTACAATGTAAGTTTATACCATACTTTACACAAGAAGCTTGCCGAAGCTATTGCATCAGCTGGTCTGCCAGATGTTGCCGTGCAAATGGGCTCACAGGATATTCCAGTATTGGATAGCATCTGGATAGAATCTAAGACCAAAAAAGCTGCGATTAAATTAGAAAAACTAGATACAGACTTAAAAAATTATAAAACAAATTCCATCAAAGAGAGCATTCGAAGAGGACATGATGACCTTGGTGATCATTATCTTGACTGTGGGGATTTAACCAGTGCATTAAAATGCTATTCACGAGCAAGAGACTACTGCACTAGTGGCAAACACATAATAATGATGTGCCTCAATGTGGTGAAGGTGTCAGTTTATCTGCAGAATTGGGCACATGTTCTCAATTATGTGTCCAAAGCTGAGGGCACTCCTGACTTCAATGAAGTTCCAGGAAAGGACTCTAATCAATCTATATTGACTCGTTTAAAATGTGCAGCAGGCTTAGCAGAGCTGGCGACCAAGAAATATAAATCAGCTGCAAAACACTTCTTAGCGGCTAGCATTGATCATTGTGATTATCCAGAATTGCTGAGCAGCAACAATGTAGCTGTGTATGGAGGGCTCTGTGCCCTTGCGACCTTTGATCGCTCTGAACTACAAAAACAAGTCATAGTTAGCAGTTCTTTTAAATTATTCTTAGAACTAGAGCCACAGTTACGAGATATTATCTTTAAATTTTACGAGTCTAAGTATGCGTCCTGTTTAAGGCTATTGGATGAGATTCGAGACAATCTTCTCCTAGATATGTATTTAGCACCTCATTTAAATTCACTGTATATGCAAATACGAAACAGAGCTCTAATCCAATACTTTAGTCCATACCTCTCAGCTGATATGAGACTGATGGCTGCATCATTCAATCGTACAGTGAATGCTCTTGAAGATGAGTTGATGCAATTAATACTTGATGGTCAGATTCAAGCACGCATTGATTCCCACAATAAGATCTTGTATGCTAAAGATGTGGACCAAAGAAGCACCACATTTGAAAGAAGTTTGGCAATGGGTAAAGAATATCAGAGGCGAACATCTATGTTAATTTTACGTGCCGCTATGCTCAAGAATCAAATTCATGTAAAGGTATGTATGTGTCTTATTACTTCTATATTTTGTGATTTTTGAAAAGTATTATTTGCCACTCATATAATAAAAAAACACAGTCACAGACATACCGGAGAATGTTAAAAATTGCAAAAAGCAGATTAAACGGGCACTTGTATTTGGTCATAAAATATACGACTGGCGAAATGGACATGGAAACATTTGTCGGATTAATACAACCTACGCGGTTAAACGGTTAATTGCTGCTTGTTCTCTTTTTTTACCAACTGCAGTTTTAGAACTAGGGTGATTCATGAGTTAATTTCGAATAGATTGATAAAATTAATAAAACCAATAGGTGACTCTGAATTCTTCTGATGTTGTTTTTTTCGCCTATGGCAAGGTCATGTAGCAGTTTGATGTTTCTGTTAATAAATTATTATTATGTCATAAAAATGAGTTCTTTTCACGATCTTATTAGGTACCTTTGCTTAGTGAAATACTTAGATTTTGTACTTTGCCAATTATTAGATTTTTAACCCCCGATGAAAAAAAAAACACCTGTCGTAGCTCCCAAATGGATAAACCAATTTTGATCTAGTTTTTTTTTAATGAAAGGTGAATTAATCGAGAGTATTCTTAGCTATGTTTAGTGTAAATAAAACTGTGGGGGTTTTTTTAATTTTCATTTAATATTATTTATAGTATTAAGAAGTAGCCTTTAACTCCCAATGCTAATCAATATATTTTCTCCAAGAAGTTTAAAAGTATCCAAGTAAACACTTATTTATGTTACGAAAAAGTTTTTATAGGTAAATTAATATGTAGGTAAAATGATCCAAGTAATGATTTATAGTAATTATTAACATTTATGACAATCCCAAATTTTTTGCCCTTCCATGATGCTTCCATGTTTCACGGGGCATGTAAATCAGTGGCCGTGGTAGTGGATCATTGATGGCTTAATTACATCATAATAAAAATATTCACTAATTAATGAAACAATTTTGATTACTAACATTACTTATATATTTTTTTCAGAATGTTGGCCGCGAAACCGGCCCACAAAGTGGAGAAGCTCCTGGTTCAAGCACCAGCCTCACTGTCCCCTTGTGATTAAAATACCTTTTAAGATAATCAGTCACCTTGCTTTTACATGACAACTTAAATGACAGCAATTAAACATTGCTATAGCACTTTAATGTAACAGTTTCTAGATATACTATATGCATTTACTTTGTCATGTGAAGATTAAGCTTCATTGGATTTTTTTGTGTATAATGTGCAATTTCCGCTTCCATAATTTGTGTACTTGGAACACAGGAGTAGAACTGCGTGATTTCAGCATCTTTTCTAATGTTGTTATCAGATAAATCTTCTATCAGCAATAACACACAATGAAAGCTGGTGCAAGCATTAATCGCGACATTGTTTATACAGAATAATTCTATGTAACCACAAAATTTATGTCTACGTAATTTTTAACAATATTAAAAAGTAAATGCAGTGCATTGTTTTATTTTGTTTACAAAACATTTATAGTATAATATTATAAGTCCATTCAACTTTTATCAACTTTTAGAAATCCGCTGCTGAATTGCTCCTTCGTTTTGTTTTAAAGTAAGGCACTGTAGGTAGTCATGGGATTTCATGTAAAGTTACTTATTCAGCTAGCTAAAAAATAATAAAAAAAAACCACTGCGTAAAATAAACTAAAAAAAAGAATATGTATGCAATTCACACGTGGTAGAAGTGAAACCTCCAAAAATTTTGGTTTCAAGATAATGAGACGAATGTAAAATTTCGGGAAGAATATAATTGTAGGTTTTAGTAATGATCATAGTGATGCAAAGTTAGAAAATAAAAATAAAACAGTGGTAATTAACGCCATCTTTTAACATAATAGGAAGAGTAAAATGAGCAACTAGCGCCATCTATGAATACAACTTAGCACTTTTTAAAGTAACACAAAGAGAACCACAAACATTGTATAATGCTTCCTATCTCATTTTCTCCAACGTTAAATCTTATGAATTTATGTATCTCTTTTTACTGTCGCTTTTCCGTTTCATCGACTTTCAAATCACAACGATGCTAAAGAAGTTTTCACTTCAATAATAACGCTTCACACTCATAGCCCCCCACACTAAGATTCTCTGTGTCGTGGGTGCCATGGAATGGAGAACACACTAGACAAGGACATTTACACCCAGACCAAGAATAGAAATTCATACTCATTCAAATTTTACGCCTCGCTGGAAATCGAACCCAGGACCATTGGTGTGGCGATCTGGCATGGTAACCATTGTGCCACACGGGTTATCAAATTTATTATAAACGAGTAACCGCCCTCACTTTGCTTCGGTTTTCTTATTTTTTTACGCACACACTTATTGGAATTTTATTAAGGATCCCTAATTTTTTTTGAAAATAAAGCCTATGTCAATAGTGAAAGAATTTCTCAAATTCAGTTCAGTAGTAGTAGTAGGTTCAGTAGTTTCGGAGCCTATTCAATGCAAACAAACAATCAAATCTTTCCTCTTTATAATATTAGTATAGATAAAATGCTATTATCATTGTAAATAAAAAGTTGAATTGCCATACCATTTTCTACCCCTTGGATCAGCCCAATACATATAATATTAATATACAGGGTGTAAAATTAAAGACTGTAGTTGATAAAAAAAAGTACCGCGAATATTGATGATAAAACAACTATTTACGTAGGCTATTTTTTTTAGTAAATATAACCAATATACTGCTGTGAGAAAATTTTTTTTCATTTATCCTAGGCGACCGCAGCGCCACCCTTCTAAGTCGCTGCACTCTTGGCAGAGTGGTCGTGGTCATTCGGTATTTGTGGCACGCCTCACAACTCTCCGCCATTCTTCACGAATCGCTGCTCTTCGTGTGCATTCGTGGACGGGGGCGTCCACAGCAGCTTTGTTCTGGTCTGTCCAGCGCATCGGTGATCTGCCACGAGGTCTTGTGCCTTCAACTTTACCTTGTAGGTACTACAAGTTTTTCAATGGAACCATGTCCACGCCGTGAAACATGTCCAAAGAACGACAGAATGCGAGCTCGTATTGTGGAAGACAGACGCTGTTTTACATCTATCTCCTTGAGAATGGATATATTTGTGCGAAAAGAAGTCCAGGAAACTCGCAACATTCTTCTCCAGCACCACATTTCTAGCCTTATTGCCAACCCAATTGCTTAGCGCCACCCTTTTTGGAAGCGTTTTTACGGGCACTTTTTTATAACAGAGATGGGTCTCCTTACCTCTACACTCCATAACAGGTAGGTACATAACTTGTACATACTCGTATATATCATGGAGGATAGAGTAGGAGGACTATCTCTGTTTATGAAAAGTATCCGTAAACATGCGGTGCGGTCCGCAACAGCTGTGTTCGAATATCTATTTTCCAAACACTAGCGCCATTCATTACGGGTGATGCGGTGGATGCACTAGGTATAACTCAGCAAACTTCACTCCGTCTACAACAGCTATGTTCATATCGTAGTCATTAATTTAAAAAAATCACAATACTTAAAATCACGTTTTCTCACAGCAGTATTTTGGTTATATATATTTATTGAAACATTGTACTTAAGGCTAACATTACATTTGTCTACGTAAATAGTTCAGGTTTTGTATACTGGCAATAAGGAGGGTACCATGAAAATTTTTATATATTTGAACCCAGCAAACTTCACTCCGTCCACAACAACTATGTTCATGGTTCATATGGCTATTTGTCAGACACTAGCGCCATTCAGGAATGGCCATTATTGGAACTTCTATTTTCAGTAAACAGCTGGACACTTTCAACTTTCCCCTCATATGGCCTTCCTTCTACCTTTTCTATACTCCGTGGTACATACATACAGTGCCACCAACTTATTTGCGAATTGGAGGAGGGCGCTGTCGGACGCATTTTACCAATCATTGGACGCAATTCGAGACGTATTAAATGTCAAATGAATGAACACAAAGAACTTATATCCATTTTGCCGTATCTTGCCGCTAGATGGCGCTATTAGTAGTGAAGACTGCACTTCGCTATAATGTTGGTAGAATTGGAATAGGAGTTTCCAAATTAAAAACGTTATATTATTTATTGTAATGTTTTCTATTATTATTCTTTTTTGATAAACGTGATAACAACGCTATTATTATTTCCCTATATTTGGTAAATAAGTTTATGAAATTTTAAAAACACTCATTACAATGCTACCGACATTACAGGAACTGCTGACTTACTTGAAACGCACTCTACCTAATAATATTGTGACAGAGGTAATAGGTATTGTATATCTCTCTTGATTATTATCTCTCTTGCAGGGCGATGAGGATGGTGGAATCGAGGAAGGAGTCGTATACACAAATGTACTCTTTGAAGGAGTCTTACAAAATGTTACTGGCTGACAAATAGGCCAGCTTCGATAATTTATTTTCCTGTTTATAAACAGAATAAAAGAGCAACTGATTTCATTACACAGATTGTGAGCGTATTTATTTCAATGAAAGATAAACATATTTGTTAACATATTCATTTATTTTAAACTTATATTACGGGTAAAAATAACAATGTAATTTATAAAATCATTTTATGCTTTGCTTACGGCATTATCATTTAAGTTACAAAAATAATTCCACATTTAAACTCACCTATTTTCAATAATCTAGACAGATATATTAATCTCTGGATAGGTTAGTTAGTAGGTAATGATCACTACAATGTTTGGGACTTTTTGACAGTTGCTAGGTAATTAACTTAAAGATTAAGAATAGGTAGAATATTGAGGACGGCCATAAATGGAAGCCGGATAACCAACCTGACGTTAATTTAAAAAATGCGAGTTTTAAAGCTAACACTCCCACAGAATAAGTCACTAATGCCCCAACTCAAGTGTCAGTAACGGTTACTTTAATAGTTTTGATAAATCCTTAATAAAGAATCACAATACAAATTCTGTACTAAGGAGCGATTTAAGTAACCGTTAGTGACTCTTGAGTTGGGGCGTAAGGTCACCTCAATTCTGACTATCCTAACCTCGTGAACGCACCTACAATAAAGTTGTTTAACGCTTTCCTTACCTATACCAACAAATGGGCGGAATGGCTATCACATTAGACAGGTCATGTCTATACTGTTGAATATCCCTACACGGTACACGTGTATTGTGAGCAACTTGGGCATTTACCAACACCGAATTGTGGCACACGACCTCTCGCACAAGCTACAAGCCACTGAAAAAGAAAATCGAAAATTTAGTTTGAAACATACAACACCAACTAAGGCCAGATGTGAAACATTTTGACAAACAATTAAATCTAAACTCCGTCACCTAGTTGCTGCCTACCAGTCCCCGGGTTCTATATCCGGGACAAAAATTCATTTATAATTTGGAGTGGAGTGAACTTTTAACGTGTTTCGGTCCGTTTGGAGTGTTGAAGTGGATTCCCTACCTTCTTGGTCATTGCAGCAACGCGTCAATTATACTTTTTTAAATTAAATAACTGACAAAACAACATTAACAAATAGCTGACGATCCATCTGACGGTAAGTAGCCACCGTCGCCCATGGACATCAGCGATGGGTTGCTAATCAAGAAAGAGAATCAAACAAAAGAAATGATTCACAAACACCCAGCCAGAACACGACGAATCGCTTGGCGGCTAACTCAGGCAAGAAGTAGGAGCTAGCCAGGCCTGCTTTATAATTCATAATAATACCAGTATCTAATAATACTTATAAGTTATAATCATAGCGATTATTACGGATAGCTTTTGGTTTCAGGATACCACTGTGTTCAGGTGTGCTGTTACTCATAATAATACGTTGAGAACTACACATTGAATTATATTCTGTAATAGGTATATCACTAATATAAAACATGCAACAGACACTTACTTCATACAAACAGCCTCTGTGAAAATAAGCTCTACAATTAGAGTTAGTGCACAAGGGTTGTGGTACGTTCTTGTCTCCCGGCAACTCGACACAGTAACATATAGCACACTCAGGAATGGTTACTTCTTGATTCATTTCGCGGCCACCGTCCAGAGAAGCTTTAAAAAAAGTAAATATTTTATATCGGATATCGTAACAAGAGTAATACGTATAAACTCAGCTCGTAACTATTACCTGCACGCGGATGCACGTTGTTTTGTAATTTGTACTTAGTGACAAATTGAAAAATTTATAAACAAAGGTATACAGTCAATTAATGCGAACAGAAACAAAGCAATACAGGTTTGGCGTACCACTACAGCACGCTACGCCCTAAAATCGAACGATCTTTATAATCATTATAATATAACGCTTCAAACTCATCATTCAAATTTCCGTCTCACTAGGAATCGAACCCAGGACCCTTTACGCAGCTATCCGGCGTAGTAACTATTGCGCCACACGGTTCATCAAGCCCAACTTTAACCGCACTTGAAATCGTTGAGTAGAAATACATTTTGGGCAGGTCGATACAACGTTTGGCCTGTACAAAACATTTCGTAGCATCGGGATTCTATCAATCCGTCAAATACGTAATATATCAAATCAACCCGGCACCCAGACAACATCTTCTCGTCTAATGCGATAATTAGTTTATTCTCAAATTTTCGGCTTTATCGAGTAGATGCAACCTCTTAGTTAAAATAAATTAGCTAAAAAGATTTTACTAATTCTTAACAAAAAAAATTGCGTCGATTTTTTTTACTAATTCATAGGGATGTTAACTATGAGGTGTTCAAGGCACATTTATTTCTTGTTTTAAAAGTATGTTTAACCTGGGCCCTCAATTCCTCAACGTCTGGATTGAGGGCCCAAGTAAAACTGCGATAAATCTGTAATGTTATTCTCTAACACTCTTCGATTTGTTCGAACTACTCATTGAAATATCCATTCTTAGACCACATGGAGTCTACCAATTGTCACCCAGGCGGTACTGGTTGGGTGCCGGGTTAAAGATGAGATGAGTGACGACCTCAAGAACCTTGAGTGCACTCTCTGTTTTGCAACGGACGAAACAATGACGATATCCACGATTTCAATGCGTGGTCTAATAAGCGCCAAAACCACCCCGCTTTCATCGTCATTACAATAAAAACAATAATACCTACATTACTTGTGCATGTTAGAGTTGAGGTTGAATTTAACTAGGTTTGTAAAAAAAATACCATCATATATGAGCACGGGCGTAGCCAGGGGGAGGGTTTTGGGGGATGTACTTTTAGTCATTTTATTTTCTTGAACCATAATCTAAAATCTGGCTACGCCCGTGTATGTTTTTAATTTTAGAAAAAAAAATCGTAAAAAATCGCCTATTAGTCATAGCTACTTCATACCAATGAATTTTAAATGCAGTTTAAATGCTTAATAAAGCGATTTTTTTTTCTAAAATTAAAAACTAAAATGCTCTAGTGTAAAGTTGGAAACATGTCGCTTGGTAATTTTTGCCTTTCAAGTGGCGATGGGATTAAAAGGGTGGTATAGGACCCAGTGACCTCCAACAAGAGGGACTACTTTGCAGGATGCATCTCAAGCAGAGGAGTTCCCTTGGGCTAAAGGATGGATAAAGCCCTGTAGCCTATATTTCTTTGATCTCTTATTATAACAACGATAGCTGATACAATCAATTAGAAGCAACATAAATTCATATTACTAACATGTTATTGTTAAGATGTTTGTTGCAATATCTTTGTCATGATCCCAAGCTTGCAGCAACTCTTGCAACTTTTGTTGGTCAAATTGTCCAATCACACTGAGATTTTTTGCAGAACCATCAGGGGACACCTCAACATGTAACCATAATTTGTCAGCTGTAATAAAGAAAATAAATTTTTTGAACAAGGGACTTTCTGGTACAGTGTTTGTGATTTTTAACATTCATATAATCATAACTATGACCTGCACAGCCTACTCTACTATTCCAGCCTTGTATTGCAATCTATAATATAGTTGGCGGCGTGGATGTTGAGCGCTTGGCGAAAAACTTAGCGCATCGTAAACTTGAGGTGAAATTAAATGGTCATTCAGTTGTTGCAAGACCGCTCAGAGAACAAATTACAACAAGCAATTTTTACACAATCATGATTACAACCACATGTAAAAAAATATTGTATTACACAATTATACTTTGTAAAGTCCTTTTTTTAAGAGCCTTATTTGGTATACAAATTACACTGTATTTTTATAGTTATTTGTAATTAAAAAATAAGGCAGACACAAAATTGAAATAATTGAAAGTTGAATAATAAATTAATGCCAATAAGTTTTGTTTACCATGATTATTTTTTAGGCTTATTAAAATTAATATTTTCATAAAAGGTACTAAGATTGTTTTACCAAATAAGTCTCATCTGAAAAAACGGGGTATAAGTATACTTGAAACTTTACCCCACCATCCAGAGGTAAGAGTAAATTGTGTGACTGTTATTTGTTTAGTAAAAATCTTTGAATTTTTTTTATCCTAGGTTGATATAAAATTTGTCAACTCATGTACACAGAACTCATCTAAAATTTTAGGTCTTATATTTTAATAGGGTATTTAGATGGTAATCGAACCTAACTGAATTTTCCTGTAGTTCTCCTTGAATGTTGGCCTAACGGGTTCCATTACAGTACAACACTCATCAATCCGAGACAATTCACTGAAGTAGTTTGATAAATCAACTAAATATTTCTTATACATGTTTACTACTTCATGTATTGATCTGTAAGTCTGGTCTTGAATGTAGGATTGTGGTAAATCCATGTCTTGTAAACGCAAATTTTTAGGACCAATATATTGTATTAATATTACATGATCACCAAAGTTTTCATCTGAGATCACACACTTTATATCCCTTAATGTTTTACCAAAATGCAAAGAAATACCAGTTTCACAAAAGTCATGTACTTCTTTTAAAAAATCTTTATCAATTAAATCACCAGATACATCTCTGCGCTCAACACCAACTGGAATTTCATTTGTAATCAAAAAGTCTAAACGATCCAGAAAACATGGTAAAGATTTATACATGTCTGAATGAATCAAATCTTTAAATATCTCTACATCCATAATGAAAGACGAGCTAATATTTCCACAGTGTTAATGCTTGTTACAAAACAAATTAAAGTTATAATTTACACATTTACATTTAAGACACATAAAGACAGTTATTTAAATTAAATTAAACTTCACTTCCTTCACTTCTATTTTATTCAATCACATTGAATCAATGACAACAATGACTTTGACAGTTGTGTTGTGTACAGTGTAATGTTATAAATCCAGTCTCAGTGTTGCCAGATCGGATTTTTAAAAATGCATAGAACGCTCAGAAGATTAGGATAGAACGTCACGAAAAAATCCGTATCAATGTCCGGAGATCTACAAGATACAAGACGTCGCGCCTCTATCAATGTGCCGCTGCCACCCGGTCGACACAGGCACAGGTCTTATCGATTAACATGTTAGAGCACAAAAACATTTTTTTAGAATTAAAGCCCGTGGGCTTCACATGAAAACCCTTGAACGGATTTCGATGAAGAATTCGTAAAAGGTTGTTACTTAAACTGTCATTATTTACAAAAGTTTTCATCCCGGAAAATATAAGGTTTCCCCTGAGAGTTTAAACTGATTTACTTCTTTGCAACAAATTAACGTTCCTTGTTTAAATTGATAGAATACATGAAAAAGAAAAATAAATTAATATGAATATTGTTTTCCCGGTTGCAAAATCAGAAAGCTGTAATTTGGCACGGATATACATGTTTATTAAAAATCCAAAATTGTAGATTAAAATATTGAATAGATTTTTTTCAGGGTACCTCCCCTACAGGTAACATGAGGATAAATTTTAATAACAAAAATATTGAGTCTTCTTAGACCATTTTGGTATTAAGGGTTCGTTTGCGAAATATTTGGCTTTAAAGTGCTAATTTTGGTTAGAGTAAAGTATCCCTCCTTGCCAGCTAAACGGTTGGAGTTGGACAAGTAAAAAATTCTCAAAAATAGGTTATACTTCTGTCGTCCCGTGCTGCCGCCGCTGGTAAAACCTGATGGCTCCCTGGCTCATTCGGCGAAAGAGAAAGCGAACCTGTTTGCATCTCTTTTTGCTGAGAATTCACGTCTAGACACCGGCAATCCCTCTAGGGTATAAGTGTTCTGTGCCGGCAATAACCATCCACCGCCGATACCTTATTGTGGTACCTCTATGTCGGAGGTCCACATATACAACAAGGAGGTCCAGGGGCGTAGCTACCGCCGTATCATCCGTATCAATTATACGGGGCCCCGGGGCTGAGGGGGCCCCCAATGCGCCTTAGAAAAAATTCGTGAAATGATCCGGAAATTAATTATTATGATTCGAAAAATGTTCCGGAAAGCATCGATACTTCATTGAAAAGTGAAATCAACAATAAAATTTCTTTCTGGGCCATCTTTCATCGTATTAATTACTTTAGCATCATGCAATTTATCTTTAAGAGGCCATGATTCTAAATCTGGAAACTCGACGAATTGAAGACAAACAGGCAGTACAGATAATAATAAGAAAAACTTCTAATCAGTTATTTAAATGCCCTAATCAAAATTTTAACAAAATATTTAATGTACAAAAAAATTACGTTCTACACGACATTATGCTCTCCAGAACTAGTGCTGCGCGGACATGCCTTCGGCAACCCCATGACATAGCGCTCCGGGAATACCACAGGAGGAAGCTCATTCTACACATAGCACAGCTCATTCTACACATAGCACAGCTCATTCTACAGTTAGCACGTGTGTGGTAAAAATGATCGGGAGAATCGGACCGTAGAAGTTCTCCACGAGTCTCATCGGTGTGGATAAAACTTCAATTCGGCCATGAGCTTTGTAAAGCATGAGCAGGTGTCTCGCTCGCAGTGAAGTCTCCTTAGCCCGGTTTAGAACATCAAGCTTTTTGGAAGCCAACTTAGCCTTGGCTTCCAAATGATGCTGATACTACACATCACTCGAGATCTCAACTCCCAGAATCATACTCTTACAACAATTTTAGTGATGAGCGCGGTACCCTGGAATTGAGGCACTATGAAAAAAGGGTTTTCTTAGTGGTAAAGGCGCTAACTTGTGTCTTCGTAGGGTTGAATTCGACTAAATTAAGTCAAGCCTATTCCGAGACTTGCTCCAGAGAGTTCTCGAATTCAGACACAATTTTAAGCCTGCTATCCGCCACTTGCAAGTTTTGCAACTGAGAGGAATTAAGGGGGGCTGTGTAGTGGGCATCCCCCTTGCTGTCATCTGCATAGCAACAGTTGCCACTCATCCATGTCATTGATATGCAGAATGAACAGCGTAGGAGATACCACAGACCCTTGGGGAACACCAGCATTTTATAGGTTTCATATCTGAGCAACAACCATCTACTACATCCTTGATATATCGCTCAGATAGAAAGCTAACTACCCAACTGCATAACCTCTCACAGCGACCGTAACGTGTTAACTTCGTGAGACCTCCCTGTGCCAGTCCTGGTCACAGGCTTTAGCGAAATCTAGGCTGACTGCCAGTGCTTCCCCGTTAAGATCAATAGCTTGACGATGCCTACAGGTGCATAAGATAAATTTGATGATCACCAGCTGAACGACCGTCGCAAAAACCGTATTGTCGATCACAGATCAGCTGATGATCTTCCAGATATCCCAGGAGCTGCATGTTAATCTCGCGCTCCATTACCGTTGCAAGCAGGGAGGCTATAGGCTTATCGCTATAGGCCTGTAGTTAGCCAGGTCACTGAGATCGCCAATTATGTGAATGGAATGAAAAAGGGAAACCTTCCACGAAGACGTATCATGTGGCATAAGATAGAATAAGAATAAGCACGTTACGGTCAACCAAGCAGCCCCGGATCTAAAATATTTTTCGAACCGGGGCAAAAACTGGATAGTGATAGAGATAAGATAAAAAAAACTCACAAATAATAAAAGTTTCATTTTTCGTGAATGGGACAATAACAACTCTTTTTCAAATAAATTTATTTATTCTCCCAACCAGGCTCCCGTATGCTAGGCGCTTTGTGCAGCTAGTTTTTATTTTATTTTTAATCATACTATATTATGATTTTTGCGCTCCCTAAATTGCCGCCCGGGACGGGTGCCCCGGTTTGCCCCTCCCCCACCCTAGATCCGAGGCTGGAATCAATTCGGGAGCACACATCTTTAACACCACTGCGTGAATACCGTCTGGTCCTCTCAACTTCTTGGTATCAAGCTCTCGCAGGTATTTAGGCGGAGGCGATCCCTCTATCATCAAGAGTTGAGTTGGCGGCAAAAAGGATGCCAAGAAGTTCGGCATTCCCCTTTGCCGTATGGACCACGGAGTCGTCCGATTTACGCAGTTGTGGAAGAGACGACCAACAGAAGTTACCCTCAGCAGCTTGAGCTAGCGACCAGAATTCTCGACTACCAGAGGGGTAATCGTCCATTCGCTAGCCAGTTCTGCCGATGACTTTAAATTGCCTTCCTTTTAGTCATTTGATTCTTTGCTGACCAGGAGGCAGCGTTAAACTTTGTATTAAGCCCTGAGGTGGATAGATCTATAAGCGTCTACGCGGATGACCATGTCGTTGATAATGACCATGATTCCCTGTCGTATCACATCAGCTACTGAGTTTGCGCTCGCGTTCGGATCTCCCGAAACGAAACAGAGCTGCCCCCAGATTAAAATTTTAGAGTTTTGTTTGTATGTGGTTTATTAATCGATGTTAGTAAGTATATTATATTTGTTTTAATTCACGCTAGCTTTTTTATTTCTTTTGAGAAAGATCTTTACCCACGAGTCGAGGGGGCCCCCGGCAAAATTTTGATACGGGGCCCCGGAAGGGCTAGCTACGCCACTGAGGAGGTCCTAAAAATCTTGCGAAGTCTAGACGTGAAAAAAGCCAAGGGACCTGACGGTATTCCTGCGGTTGTACTTAAAGCATGTGCACCTGAGTTGTCTTCTGTGTTGACACGCTTGTTTCGCCTCTCGTTTTAGACTGGGATAGTGCCTAAATCGTGGAAGCTTGCCAACGTGCAGCCAGTGCCCAAGAAAGGCAGTCATGCTGACCCTGCTAACTATCGACCAATTTCAATTACCTCCATACTCTGCAAGATTATGGTGTTTAAACATTTAGGCACTATACAATATTTAATTTGTTTCAAAGTCACAATTATCCTCAATTATCCAAACAAAACACTGCGCGCCTTATCGCTACCAACGGCTACTGGTGGCGACCGTCACAGAGATGTCACAGCCTACCGCGGCGGGCACTCAGTGAACTTCGCTTGTAATTTGGTCATAACTTTGTCAATTTTTGTCGGAGAACAAAAATTTGTGCACTGTATGTTAAGGGTTTCTTAGCTCTATAAATCTGCATTCTCAACTATAAACGTTACGGATCCTCATTATTAAAGATTAAACGAACTTACCTGTAAGTGAAGTTCTAGCATAATTATGTGAGGCGTTTCGTTCGAAGCTCACATTAGAATATACACTCGTAGTCTCAATAATTTTGGCACACACACACTGAGTTGAATGGTAGAGAATGCCAATAGGCATTAAATTCACCCTCTGTTAAACCTAGCATACGGTGAATACAATAATTATTTTTCAATAAATAAATATTATCAGTAAATTTTGGTTTTGCTATTTAGTATTCGTGATTGTATTTTTCTTATGCCGGTCACTCACATTCGCGCGAATACGCGAACCCACAAGTGTGGGACGACCTTCGCGAATGATTATGCGAAGTTTTCGAGGCATTCGGGGTTTTCCAAGCTGTGTCGGTTTTTTGTCGCACATCAAAGCGCGCGAACCTCGAACCTTCGTGTAGTCTCCCACACATTCGTGCGACCAGTTGCGCACACGACTAAAAAGGTGACGTATGTTTTAATTTTTCGTGATTCGTGGCGTCTAATCGTACTACCATTTATTTTCTGTATTGAAAATGGATTTGAATGACAACAACATATTAACAACAGCAAGATTGAACATTCGTGAATAAAGTGTAGGAGGAAGCGGAAATGGGCTTGTATACTCATATGCGAACCCATTTGCCTGACCGCCCTTCACATATGTGCAAACATTCGTAAAAATGTCAAACATTTGCGCGTATGTGAGTGACCGGGGTTAGAGATTAATCTCACTACAATTTGTTTGTTTGTAAATGACATTAATGTTACAGTGAAACCAACTTACCTGTGAATTGAAAGAGGGCGCTGTCGGACGCATTGGACGCAATTCGAGGAGTATTAAATGACAAATTAATGAACACAAAGAACTTCTGAATGACGCGGCATTAGTTCCAATTTTCGCCACTTCACAGATAAGTTGGAAAATATCAGCGATCAAGAAAGAATTCCGTACAATTTCCCGAGTGTTGCTGTCTCCAATTTTAACTTCCCCTTTTTTCCATCAGATACCTACTGGTCGACTTATTTGCAATATCCTCTTTGGGTAAGAAGGTCATATTATTAGGATGCCTTTCAGATCAGTTCAAACATAAAAATAACAATTCAGAAAAAAATACAAAATTTTATTAAAACTTTTATTTTCGGCCCTCAATGGGTACAGTTTACCATTTTGATTGAGCTTGTGATCTTAATCTAACTAAATAGGTAACAAAATAAATACTTGTAACTTTGTACAACTTGCGCACTAAAAATATGCCCAACTGTGAACTGCTGAAGTTGTAACAGGCGTCAAATAATTTATTTAATTATGTGCTGATATTATGTCAACCAATAAAAACTACTTCGTAATAGGTGTACCAATAAGTGTACTACGGGTTATGTCCAGTATAAAATATATTGATACGTACTATTTGTAATAAAAATTAGTATTTAATTCATTATGAAATGCTGTTTTATCATTTTCATTATCATTGTATTGTATGTACTTATCGTAATTATTTATTATAGGTAGGTATAGGTACACATAGATTTGATTTTATCAAAATTTGAAATGTAAAAGAATTATTATGCAAGCCATTAAGACTAGAATTTTAAAACTCACCTATAAAAAATATACAATAATGAATGATATTTAACATGTCGACGCTAGAAAGCAAACACGTAGTAACCCACAAATATCAAATTGTTCACCAGAGCCGAAAAACTTTTTGATTTCTCGAAAAAAATTCATAACTTCTACATTTATCGAGCTAGAGTTGCCATTTTTGGACACAATAGTTATTTTTTTTTTTCATACAAATGTACATTATCACAATTATCCTAAAGTTATTTGAAAACGATATTTTGCGGGTTACGACAAATTGAAAATATTTTTACAGACCATTAAAATGTAGTAAGTGAAGTGAGTAAATGTATGGAACGATGTCAACTGCACTATTTTATGAAAAGCAAAAATGTAGTAACCTACGTTACTTTCACAAAAATTACCTAAAACAACGTCGTAACAGTACACAACCTTTGAATATCCTGTTATCAATATGCTGTAACCGGCATAATTATTTCGAATCCTGAAAAGTGGATTGTGTTAAATGTAAATTAATTTAACTGAATATGTAAAAACAATTGTTGTAAGATCAGAGAAAATAAAATTCAGTCTATTTTAGAAATGTTCGTGTAATAATTACGGCTTAAATTATTTTTATTTTATAAATAATGCTCTGTTTTGGCATCTTTAAACAATCATTAATATAATTATATTAGTATTGCTGCAGAAAAAGCAGCTTTTATAAAAAAAAGTAAGCTAAATAATGTTAATTACTTAAAAAATAGTAATTTTCCTCCGTAATTTAGAAATTAATTCCAACCCATCCATCCATCCATCCATCCAACAATCAGCCTTTACAAGTTCACTGCTGGACATATGTATGTAGGCCTCTCCTAATTTGCGCCACTCTAACCTGTTTTGAGCCTTCCGAATGCAGCTGGATACCCGCTGTCTTCCTCTGGTCGTCAGTCCAAGAGGTGGTCTCCACTCGAGGATCTTTCTTCCGTAACGGTTGTTGGTCCTTCCCACTATGTGACCAACGCATTGTCACTTCAGCCGGCTAATTCTTTGAACTATGTTGGTTACCCTTATTCATCTACGGATCTCCTCATTTCTGATGCGATCACGTAAAGCACCACGTCTCGGATCCGTAGGTCATCACTGACAGCACACACTGCTTGAACACCTTGAGGTAGTGTTTTGGACGATAAGATAAAATGACGCAGTTTCCCGAACGCATCCCATCCGAGTTTGATTCTATGAGTGACTTCTTTCGCAAAGTTGGACCATTTGGATCACTTGTCCCATGTAATTATATTCATCTACGACTTCGAGAGTATCACCGTCAACAACAAGTGATGCAGGTATAACATAGACATTCAACATGATTTTCGTCTTATCCATGTTCATCTTTATAAGACTCACCCGTTGTGAAGCGCTGTTCAAGTCCCCGAGCATTGTACCAAGTTCCTCCAGGGAACTTGCCAGGATGACTATATAATGGCATATCGCAGGTATGTGATGTATTCGCCATTGAAGTTAATGCCACGTCGTTTCCACTCCATCAGCTTGAATACATCCTCCAACGCAGAGGTGAACAGTTTTGGGGATATGACGTCGCACTGACGGACATGGTGGCTGATGTGTAAAAATACTTCAACACCTCGATGTACCTACCCGTAGTCAATCCAGCATCACTGAAGAGACTTTAGTACTGCCCAGGTCTCTCAAGAATCACAGACTTTCTCATAGTCCACATAGGCAACACATAGCGGCAGATTATACTCTACGATATTTAGTATAATTTTTGTATCTACCGCAGTGTGTGTATGTGGTCTATGGTGCTGTAGCCTTTTCAAAATCCTGCTTGTTCAGAGAGCTGGTAGTCGTCAAGCCAACGCGCAATTCGATTTGTGAGCACCCTCGAAAACGCCTTATAAACGTGGCTCAGAAGTGCAACGGGCCTGTAGTTCTTTTAAAGGGCTTTATCACTCTTCTTGAAGAACAGAGTCACCACACTTCCATTCGTCGTTTCCGGGGTATTTCCAGTATTGATGACGACATCGAACAGTTTTTGGAACGCCACAAGGAGGGATTTCCCTCCAGCTCTTAGTTACTCCAGCTCTGTTGTGATTCCTTCATCTTCCAGTGCCTTGTTGTTTTTAAGCTGTTTAAGAGCCGATCTAATCTCATACAGGCTGACATCTGAGATATATTCTGTGTAGTGTCGGGTCAGATTAGCTCGCTTGTTGCTCTCTTCTGCGGGAGCTGGAGCTCGAGAGGAGGTATACAACCGTCCGTAGTATATGTCAGGTAGTCTCTCAGAACTTCGGGTTTCAACGAGACTATGGTGCCGGACTTGGTCTTCAACCTCGTAAGCTGACTTTGTTCAATAGACAGATCCCTGGCCAATAATTTGGAGCCCTGATTTACATTTGTTCATTGAGCCGTCGGTACTCTGCCATACAGGTTGGAGACTGCACACAAAGTTCCCGTCGATCCCTCATAAGACCGAGAGTTTGTTCTGAGAGAACTTGAGATCTACACTATAAAATTAAACCACCATTAAATACAATATTATACTATAATAAATACAACTATTAAATACATGCCGTTTGTTTGCTAGAATGAATTATATCTCGCTTTTTGTTGAACCATCAGGGTTTATCCACTTGCGTTGCGGCTTCTTTCTGAAGAAGGAGTTTATCATGAATAAGTCCTCTCTCCTTCTCCATGAAGTTTGCAAGCAATTGTCCTTGGTGGTTCCGTCGTCCAACTCCGAAGGTTCCCGCCTTTATCTCGTTGCCATTTTGCGTGCTTAGTCTTGCGTTAAAATTCCCCATCACAACTGTGAAGTGAGGTTTCATACATAACTCATACAACTCATACATACAACCTAATCGTTGGGATGTGTCGAAGTCGGCGCATATACTTGTACGACTTTCAATGAATACCGTTTAGAATATTCCTAGTGTAAGGTACACCACCCCATCCATCACGCTCCAAACCTGCATATGTTGTTGATGAGGCACTTGTGGACGAGAAACCTTGAGACAGATGTTCACTCTCCCGGTGATAGAACAAGTTTCCCGATTTCAGTATTATCGTGTCCTCTCCCTATCTTTGGACTTCAGATAAACCCACAATACTCCAGTTTAAGTTGTCTGTTACCTCTTCAACTAACAGTATCCTGGTGTTGTATATTGCCAGGTGCAGAAGTCGTTGACGATTTTGGTAGCCCGATCTCTGTCAGCGATTCGTAGCAACCTTGCTCCGCCGTTACCATAGCTGCTACCGTAGCTAAGAAAAGCAGGGCTGCCTGGGACTAGGGGATGGAGTGTACTTGTGGAAATCATAAGAGTTTCAGTCAGTAGTCACCACGTTTAGCTAGTGCGTGTTGTTGACCACAGTAGATGATAATATTTCACAAGGAGACGCTGCTTATTGTCTCCTGGAATCTCTCACTAGTCGCCTTGTATGACACTCCAGGGTGAGGTAGGTAGTGTAGTGTAGGGTAGTGGTACTATTCTACATAAGTGGACCCGGCACCACACGTAGGACAAGGTCTTCTCGAAAGGATGCCTCCTTTCTTTTTTTAAAAAAAAAACATGAAACACCTCCAGAGCCGGGAGGCAGAGGACATGAAAAAAATTATTGGATTCAGAAGGATTAGGACCAGACAAAACAGCGTGTAATAACAGCCTTATAAAGGCGATAAAAAATGTAGCGATGATGATTCTATAAATTTTAATGTTTTTAAATATTTAAGTACTTGTTACATCTGAATTTCATTTTAAAACGCGCTGATTTTTAGTAAACAAACCCTTACTACAAATCATTTACATCCTCCGGCTCAAAAAAACCCCAGTGGAGGCCCAAGTTAAACGAAGTAAATCCGCGATAGTTTGAACATAAGAATCTTTAGTAGTGAAGTAAAAGAAGGCAACCTATTAAATTTGTACATTGAAAATAGTGCAAACGGCACCACCAAAAAAACAACATATCGTGCAAAGTGTATTTAACACCACTATTTCAGAAAATATCACCAAATTAATGGCGTAAATGCAAATTATCAAAATTTACAAGCTGCAAAAATGTAGTAACCCACACCTCAGATAAAATTACTAACGTGTAAGTAAGAGGTGTACAATTTTTCTAGAAATCGAATTTGCTGTAAGTAACAATGTAAAAAATAATAAAGGTTTTTGTGTTACTTACAGCGTTTTATTGGTCCAAAAAATGAAAAAAATGACAATTTTTGAAATCCTATTTTCGTTATTTTTGTTCGTATGGATACGTGACAAAGACCATTCGACGCGGTATTTTTTTCTGATTCTAATGATGTAATAAAAAAAAATTACGACATGTGTGGTTTACTACGTGTTTGCTTTCTAGCGTCGATGTCAACAATAACAGAACTATTTTCGTGTGAATAAAATTTGATACATACTATTACGGGTATAAAACCCATGATTATAAACAGTTGTAGGTGCAGTTCTATAGGTTTCATCTAAGAGATACTAATTAAAGAGAAAAAAGTTAAAGTTGAGTCTAATTTTACTAACGGTTACGTACAATAAATTCTAGAACATAGCACGACTGTTTAACCAACTTAATTACACCTAGATTTTATAATTACATTTACTTATGTATAATACGTTACTTCACACCCCAGCCTAGGAATAGTAAAATTGTCTTTCAATTCAAATTTGACAACACGTTAAATAGTCCATAAAAAGAACTTTCGGGTAGTAAAAATATATGATTAATATTTACGTTACACATTGAATAAAATAAATATTACATGAGACCATTTCATTAAAAGAATAATTTTATTATGTCTAATACAAATACTCATCCGTCGCTCATAATATTCAACCCGGTGGATTTCCTAAAGAAACATCAATCAAAACTCTCATAGTAGTGTCGGTAGAAATCATTAGAAATGGAAGCAACTCGAAGACAAAATATGATATAAATTAAATGTAAATTCTACGATTATAATAAAATTAGTCGGTATATTCTATGCCCCTCTGTAATGTTAGCAATAAACAGTTTATTTATTCTATGACGGAAGAAATTAAATGTTACAAAATGTATCAAACACAATTACGTAGAATAACAATATCTATTGCGTGTCATATATTGAATTTACAATTTTGTGATGAATAGCCGAGACCACGTTCTGTAATAATTGGTTCGAATGTCGAGAGTCCCACCCAAAGGCAAATAAAATAAATACGTCCCTTCAAAATACAACTACCACTACAACTATACATAGAAGAGAAATAACAATATAGGAAATGATTTAATTCTGTTGTATCAAATAAACAATAAAGAATAAAATTACTTAATGGTTAGTGGCCAACCCGAGTCTCTTTCATGCCGCCCACGCGCCCGTAGGCTTCCAACATGGCCTATCTTAGGATAACAACCGCGTCTGACGGCTTTAAGTTCCCCCCGCACCCTGAGCATATTTGAAAACGTTCAAAAAATTTGTGCCACTAGCACCCATCCAACTACCGTCCACGCAGGCTGTTGCTTAACTCACCCGATCACTTAGGATCGACACAAGCCGCTGGGCTATGAGCGCTTCTAGTATGTGTAAAACAGATACAAATAAATATAGGGCCTAGATTTAATTACCTCATGTCAATGACATATCATATTAATTTCAAAGGTTCTACAGGAAATATTATTTTGATTTTGTTTTGATTGAACTATGTAGGTACTACGCGTTCACTCCAAGTTTGCCCTCGTCGACCGTTACGATTTAACAGCTAACGGTACTGTAGACAAAAAAGTAATCAAATAATTTCACTAACTTAAATAACAAATTACGTTTGCCACTGTGTAAAACATTTTCTAATTTAGTCATTGTAGCGACAAAAATCAACGAACGTAAAATAAATCAATAGAAAAATAATTTATCGAAAGGAACATCAAAATCAACAACGAACTCAAGAACGCAAGCGCCGCACGGGACCTCAAAAATACGCGACTAGCGTTGCTGTCCGTACTAAATGAGCTGCGGTATGAAGAAGCGGGACGGGAGGTAAGGGCAAACTTGGAGTGAACGCGTAGTACTTGAAATTTATAATGGTAAAATCACGTCGTGACTCGCTGAATTCGTGATATGGTGAGATTTCACTTCACTTCACTTCACTAATTCACTTGTAATCTTTACTTATTGCACGCTCGTCTCTCGCATGGTTTCGTTGTTATTTTAAACATACCTAGTGATTTATAACTACTTTCGTTCTTGTTTAACTGATTAGTAAATACATTTGTTCGAAAAATATATATTATAGTGTAAATTAATAGTGTACTCCAGTGACTTTTATTACTTTAGGTACCTATCTAGTAGGTAATAAAATCAATCGCAATGTCATCAAAACCACTGAATCAAGCCACTATCACTGCGACATGTAACAGACGGAATAAAATGCACCCACTGACAATAATCGTCTATACTAATATATAAAGAGGAAAGATTTGATTTTTTGTTTGCAGTGAATAGGCTCCGAAACTACTGAACCGATTTGAAAAATTCTTTCACTGTTGGGAAGCTACACTATCCCCGAGTAACATAGGCTATATTATATTTTCAAAAAAAAAAATTAGGGATCCTTAATAAAACTCCAATAACGTAACCCAAGGTGTAAAAAAATAAGAAAACCGAAGCAGAGCGAGGGTGGTTACTCGTCACTAATAAAATATAACAGTCATGATTTATCACGGGTGATATAACAGTGACAAAAATAAATAACTTCATGGACGTGATAGTGAAATAAAAGTAGCGATAATTCCCATCACTAAACCAATGTGATTGGTTTAGTGAAACAAAACATAAACGTGTGTGTGTTGTAGGTAGCTCTTTTCGGAACACATTTTTTGGTTGATTTGTAAGGGTATAACCACAGACCTAAAAAAAAAGACGGACGTAATGCCAAGAACAAATTCAGTGAAGCACCCATAGTAATACAAACTCTCTATTCGTACAAGTACACATACCCACACATTGACACCATATTGCGTCAATCGCGAATCAAAAATTACGCACACATGGTAAGCGGGCGGTCATTGCTATGCTTCACCCTCGATTAGACGAGGTTACGTCCGTCTTTTTTTCAGGTCCGTGGGTATAACGTATATATTTTTAAATATCATTGGTATACGCCCGTTCGGCTCGTCGAAGTTAGAAACAGCGTGCATGTAAAAAGCACAAAAAACTTATACAAACTACTGTACTACTTCAATTGAAAAGTCCTTCAAAGATCAAAATAGCCAGTCGCTGCGCCCCTTAATCCGTTTATAAAAACACGACGTATTTAATTAATTTTACGTTACTTTCCGCTAAAATTATTATTAGTATTAACTCTGATTTATTGCTATATTTGTTTTAAAAAGGCCGAAAAACACCTCGCTGATTAATTATTTGAGACCGTGCAACATTACCAAGCAATTGGAATATTGTATATTTAGCATTTTTCTGATGTGGCTATGTGTTTGTACCGATTGTCACTATTAATCCTAATTTCACCATATTATTCACCATATTATTATTCACCATATTATTGGCAAACAAACTGGAAGTCATATTATGAATATTAAGATTTAAGATAGATTCAAGTTTTTGTAACCATTGTCTAATTTCATGCAAATTTTCCCAAAAGATAATTATACTAATGTATAATCATTGTTATTACATATATACAATATTTCCTGCCCAAGATTTATCCTATCATAAATAACCTAGAATTTTAAAATACCCTACGGCAGTAGTGCATCTTATCAACTTGCTTAATTTCTAAAAAATATTTAAGCAACTGTCACAACAAAATTGACTACTGATCTAATTTCATGTTATACTTATTGTTAAAAAAATATACAAGTTAATGTCATTATTTTGGCCGAACGAGTCGCATTCCAACTTTTGCCATTTCATCGCGATACATTTCCACTTCAACTACAGAGAAGACTTCGATTACTTGTACGACAGAAGGTAGGTCCTTGGTTGCGCTCCAAGTCACTTGCATTTTTGAGAGTTTGCTTCCAGCTTCACTCTTAATTCGTTGGAATTTTCCGGGAAAATCCTGAAAGAAGATTAGTTTATGATAAAATAATACATAATTTTGAACTTCAGGTTTTAACAATATTTTTCTTAGAAGCTATACGTAGGGCTGCCGTCTGTCCGGATTTCGACGCGTCCGAGGTCCGCGTCAGAGCGGGTATTTTAAAAAGGGAATGGGCAAAACACCTTTTGAGTCGGGGAGGCGGTTAAATGACTACAGTACCTCCTAGGCAAGGCAGCTCAAGGCAGTCATCGCAGCTAGCTATTGTTAATCATTAAGTACATAGGCTAACATGACCATGATAGTTTTCCTTTTGAAATCATAATTATATCACTTTTCACATGTCCAATGACACCTACCATTTAGCTGGCAAACATTTGACTAACAAAAATTTGATCTGAACCGAATGTTCTTTGCAGACCTATATTTTTGAAAGACCTTTTCAACAATACCCCATGTGGTTATCGGTATGGGAGACGGGTTCCATGTTAAATTGCGGGTTTTCTTTTCTTTCACCAAGAGTCTCTATGCTATACTATGGACGGACAGGCATGATAAAACTATAAGGCTTTCGTTTTGACTACGGAATCCTAAAAATGCCTAGTATACAACATCAAAGAAACAGTCTTCAAAAAGCATAATATGTTATGTATCAAAATCGCCATATCCTCAATTCCTTGTGGATCCAATCAGAACTGAATTTTGATAAATATGTGACTCCAACCTAGAAGTACCCTTTCAAATAAAAAATATCCAAATGGTTAATAAATTGACGGAATTTACAAAATGTTGTTTTTTTGAAATAACCTAAAATACTCACACTGTTGAAAAACATTCTTCTGTTTAGGCCCATAGCAACGATTATAAAATCAATATACTTTTCCCGGACTTCTACAACAGCAGCTTCTGTTATCATGGGTGAACGCAGCTCAATATATTTCAAAATATACAGTTCGATTGATAATTCACCAGCTTTCTTAGCATTAAACTTTTGCTTATTACATTGAGCAGCCACTTGCTTAACAAAATCAATGTTCCATTTAGGTACTTCCCTGTAGTTCAGACTAGCTGACAGTAATCTGAAAACAAGACAATGTTTATGTTGAATACCAGAAATGATTCAAATATATTTCACAATATAATGTATGTGTTATACAATGTATATATTGTGCAATATAAATAATTTCTGTGAAAACATGTATTTAATGCAAAAAAAAAACACATTTCAGTTCTTGAGAATCAAAATCTTGATACAGCCAGTAATTACACAATAAAAATCTAAGGTTATACTGTAATATTTAAAAGAAAAAGTATATTAAATACACATTACCTATGCACCATTATATCTGCATAACGTCGAATTGGGCTTGTAAAATGTGTATAAAGGGGTACATTCAATGCATAATGATGAAAATCTTCGATGTCGACATCTCCAGCACAAAAATATTTTGCTCTTGTCATGGGCTTTGCACAGAGCATGCTTAAAACCATTATCTTTCCTTTGTCTGTACTGTCAGGTCCAACATGAGGTAGCAACGTACGGTACAAATCTCCAGCAGAGGAAATATCTAAATCAATACCAACAGGTTTTAACACTGTTGCTAGTTGCTTTAACATATATGGACTGGGTGGAGGATGACAACGTAAAAAAGCTATTTTCGAATGATCATCAATTATCTTTTGAGCCACTGTCATATTAGCTAGCAACATAAACTCTTCAATGAGTTGATGGCTTTCTTTACTTTCATAGATTTCATAAGATTCTGGCATTCCATCACTAGGACTCAAAGTGAACTGTAGTTTAGGCTGATCTATGCGTAGAGCACCAGTGTCGAATCTAGTTTTTCTCATTATAGATGAAAATTTCCCCAACAATTTTATAGTGTCACTTACATCAGAGAATTTAAATCCATTGTAAAACTCGGGAAAAGAAGCTTCTGCATCTTCTTTTCCATCGAGAACAGCTTGGGCATGTTCATAAGCTAATTGACAACAGGAATGTATAATTGTCTTAGAGAATCTGTGGCTTAATACTTTAGCATCCTCTGTCATTTCCCAAAATATTGAAAAGGCAAGTTTATCTATTCCAGGGAACAATGAACATAACATACACAAATCATCAGGTAACATGTGGTAAGCTTTCTCTACCAAATATATTGTTGTTGCCTTCTCTGCAACTTTTTCATCCAATTTCGTTCCCTCAGTTAAAAAATGTGTTACATCAGAAATATGTACTCCTACTTCATAATTGCCATTGTCA
The DNA here is from genome assembly GCA_951805285.1 of Thymelicus acteon. Lineage (NCBI taxonomy): Eukaryota > Metazoa > Arthropoda > Insecta > Lepidoptera > Hesperiidae > Thymelicus > Thymelicus acteon. Next base: position 9,214,740 of record OX638225.1, on the reverse strand, counting down.
AGCTTTCTGCATGAAACAGCATCATCAATATCACGACAATTGAATGGATCTATACTAAAAATACACATTTTTCGACAATCTTCACGTATCTCTATTTCCTTTTCTGGTATAATATAATCAAGACGGGGATAAAAATGCCTGTATTCAGGTCCGTATGGAGTGACATCTAATTCGGTTTCTGCTAATATGGCCCTTCTTTCAACTTCCATGTTGCCAGCTAACCCAAGTTGGGAAACAATTTTTCCATTGGCAAACTTCGATTGGGTCCACTCTTCAATTACTGCTAGAAATAGAACATTTTCATATCTTGCAGCTTCTGCATAAAAATTGTTTGGCCAGCTGGTGAAAGGTATAATTAACCTGGGAATTCTATTATCACGTGGTATGAACAATGCCTTTTGCCTATTCATATCTGGCATCAATTTCAAAGTTCCAATGCATGTTCTTCTATGCACTATTTCTTTAATATACACTACTTTTCCCCTTTTATTTGTCACTTCTTTATTTTCTTTATTATCATCAGCCTCATTCTCACTTGGCAAAAGTTGAACAACTACAATATCCCCTTCAAGTGCACGATTTCTAAATTTAATTCCATCTATGAAAATGTCTTGTTCTGCTTTATCAATGTTTGAAATATATGCATGTTGATACTGTTTTGGATTTATTCTAATTACTCCTTCAATTAATGAGTTGTTTTTTAAACCTTCCTCCACCTCTTCTAATGACAGATATGGCTCAAATGTAACTGGAGGTTCAGGCTTTCTGGCTCGTTTTTTTTTATTTTGAGGAGATTGCTGGTTCCCTTGATTGTTTTGTACATGATTTGGCAGATTGGGTCCAATCCAATAATTTCTCATATAATTGTACTGCCCAAAATTCATGTAATTCTGTACTGCAGATGGAGAAGAAAATGACTGACTCAGTAAAGGGTGTTGCATTGCATTCTGTAAATATCTTGGCGAGTTTGGTTCAGGTCCCACAACAGGGCTGTTAGGGAAGCTACCTGATTGGAATTGAGGCCCTGACATGAAAGCAGGGGAATTGGGGACACTCCCTGCTAGCTGTGGAGGTTGCGCCATATGTTCAAACTGAAAATTTGGATGGTGTTTGAGGTTTTCCAAATATCTTGAATTGGTTGGAGCGTACATTGGAGATATGAAATTCGCAAAAAAATCTTGAACATGAGGACGCTCGTGTCGTAAATTATTGCCCGAATTTTCTTTGTTAATTGGTACTTGCTGCACCATCTTGATCTGTGCTAACGCTGGATTTTGTTGCTCATTATCAGGCATTTGTAGATGCAATTTATTTTTTTCTTTTTTCGATGCATTCTTTTTCTTAGGTGAAGTACTTCCACTACTATCATTGAGCAAGTTATCGTTACAGTTTGCTTGTGTTTTTTTTGTATAATCATGTTTAGTTGCATTTGGCGTGGCATTCACATTCGATTTTGCAATCTGGATATTTGGAGCAGATTCTTTTATTTGCAGATTGGCCATATGTTCAGTTTGATCTTCGGAAATTCTGGAGGGAAACGTTTTATTTCTCTCGGCTTCTATAATACAATTTTTCGATTGAAATTGAGGCAAAATAACCTGTTGTGACGTTGACAAAATTGTATCATTTTCTATAACATTACAGCGAGGTAAACTATCACTCTTATCGGCCATTATTGCGACAAAACTTGAATTTACTCATCACATAAAACAAACTATCAAAACATGTATGATTTTATTTCCAACTTCACATAAAAAATTATATCATAAAAACTTTTAGATCAGATATTAAAGGGTACCTTATACATTATTTTTACAATCAACAAAAAGTGACAAAACCAAAGAATAAAAATTTAATTTTTAACCATAGAATAAAAAAGAGCACTATCCACAGATATCATATCTATATTTATCTATTATATTTATATGCTCTATGATGATTGACGATATTAGTACTCTGTGGTAGTGACATAGATTAAAGATGGATCAAAGATAATCTGAATCTGTCAGATTTAGAATCAGTAGGCCAGGCTCTATTCGCCCATCCATACCACAGATTACTATACTTGTAGCTAGCTAATCCATACATTTGATAGAGCGAGATCGCCAGTTACAAAATCTACTTGAAAGACAGAGACAAAAATATTATTTTTGTCCCCGTCACCGTGGCCAATTACACAACATTATAATTTAATGCTTGTCACAAATCCAAACAATGGTGTTATGTGACAAATAATGAAGAGTGAGTTGGTTATTTGGAAATTTAAAGTTTCAGTTTGTTTTCTAAGCAGTATTTTGGGCTTCTTGTTAAATTTTGTTACAATATCTATTAAAATAACCTCAAAGAAACGTGCCCTTCAGCCTTCTCAAGTTTTCAGTTCTACAGAGTACCTATCCATGGTTCACTTCTCAGTACCACAGAGCACTTAATCACTACGTTTCACAGACTACAGAGTACTTACTTAAATGTCATTCACTATTTTTACTTTTACTCAAGGTTAGACATGGGTCGGTACGCGTTTTCGTAATACCATACATAGTGTATTGGTATTGTCGCCGATAAAAGGTTTTAAAACTGTTTATTTCAATAAATAATTATTGAAACGTTCACTCGGTTTAGCTGGTATCATCGGTATTCTCATATTCTCGGTAAAGTCGGTATTAAGGATAAAGGGTTTTAAAACTGTTTATTTTAATAACCATTTATTGAAATGTGTACTCGGTATATCAGATTTACGGTATCATTGGTATGGAATACTTATGCTTATTCTCAGTAGTGTCGGTATACGAAATAACTGATTAAATGAAATATTTGTGGTATTATACCAGTAAAGGTTTATTGAAATATTTAAACTGTTTATTGTTTATACCACGTCTTCATACCTTACCGCGCAATACCTTGTATTTACTAATAAATGGTTTCTCTCAATAAACAGTTTTTGTAGCACCTGATACCGTATTTGTGGTATTATGCAAATAAAGGGTTATTGAAACTATTTATAGTTTTTACCGCCCATGTCTATACCCTGTTTTTTAATTCCGCAAACTAAAATGACGTTTCCTGTGTTGCATGATTTTATTACTTTTTAAATAGCGATGTACCGTAATCGGAAAGATGTTTACGATCTATGATTGTTTTCCGATATTTGTGTTTGAAATAAATACGAAATGGTAATTAAAAATAAAAGACAGATAATTCTATAGAATATAATTTATTTAGACTCAGAATCTAACTCAGAACTATAAGAATAGCTACCAACTTTTATTATAAAATGTTCGACCATGTTGTCGATGACATGGCCTAAATTGCACATTTCATTTTCTATTTTTATAACGTGTCTATTTTTAGCCGTCTTTAGGTAGGTATATCTGCGAAGATTGCAATTCAATTAAATTATAATATCTTTTGTCGGTACTAATCAATACAAAATGGGATGCAATTTTAAATAAAAACGTATGTCGATAAATGTACAATCATTTTTATTCATATTGATTAATTCAAGATTAAATTTAATTACAATAAAGTTACCCGTTAAAAACAATAAATATCGTACGATTCAAAGAACCGGAATCCTGAAGTGGCTCTAGCTCTACAACTGGCAACATTATTTTAGGTTTTGACATTAATAGCGTCTGTCAAATTGGTTTGCCGAATTAAATAATTAGTGCATTTAAAAATAAATGTCAAAAATTTTAGTCAACTCAAAACAAAATTCTATTCAATATATACAATTTAGCTTGAGGTTATTAAATTATATTAGCCACTTTACTGGGAGTATTAGTGTTTTGTGGTTTAGCTACAGTACTAGCACAGTAAAGCGAATAATACCAACCCTAAAATTAATCACATAAACGATTTTATAAACGTGTTGTTTTCTTCGGAAATATCATCGTTACGTATAAAATGAAGCTTATTACGCATAATATGCTAACATCTAAATGCCTGAAAGGTGTGACGACTGGGTATCCACTCGCAATAAATGCTACAGATGTAAAAGTAGCAGAAGTAGATTTCAATCCAGAATTCATAACGCGAATTATTCCTAAAGTGGACTGGGAAGTGCTCTGGAATGCTGCGAACGGCCTCGGCCATGGTGAAGGATTACCCCAAAATCTAGAACCGAAATTTGAAGAAGATGAGGAATTCTTGAAAAAAGCTCATAAAGTTTTACTAGAAGTAGAAGTTGAAGAAGGTTACCTGACTTGTCCTGAGACAGGCAGACAGTTTCCAATTTCCAAAGGGATTCCCAATATGCTGCTAAATGAAGCTGAGGTGCAATAACTTCAATTTAGAATGATAAGATGGTTAAGTTTTGCTAAGAATATATGTATTTCTGTTTCAATAAATTTACGAAGTGTCCAGTCGTCCGCTAAAGAGACAAATTAAATAATTTTACTATCATGCGACTATCGGAAACAAAGTACTTAAACAGTATGTTTTACTACTGGACAAACAAAATAACCTAGTTGTCCGACTATCTGACAAATAAAATAACTTGGCTACATTAGGACAAAGTACCATCGGTTGGGGTCTCGGGGGGCGAAGCCTTGAAAGGGTCACATAACCGAAATCAAAAGGGATAGATTAGTAAGGTCACTATTTTTATTTAGGGGAATAAAGGGACCCCGTCGACATCTGTGACTGAATCCTATTATTATCACATTTTTTGTGTGAGTGAAGCCGGGGGGGCTTTAAAATAATCACGTCACCATAATATCTCACGGACCAGTGAGTTACTTTATTCATCCGTTTACCGGACGACTAGCAACAGCCATAAATTTATTGAATAACAAGATAATATTTGTAGATGTCTAATTTATTGATCTGTTGGCACTAACAATGATAAAATCATGCCTTTGAAATCCATCAGCTCCTACTTTCTTATTGATTAAAGCATGTAATATTCAGATATACATTGTGCTTATAGATTTGTATTTAATGCACAAATTTCCATCAACATACTAATGTGATTTTTAATCATGATTAAGATCTTTTAAGTACTTTGAAATATACAGAGTTATATTGGAACTTTAACTCAGTCAACCTTGAAATCCATTGTGGGATATGTCAAGATGTCTGTCCACCTCTTCCAGGGTGAATCAGTGTCCTAGTTACCTAGGTGTGGTTGTCATTTGAAGATTTATTGCCTTTTCTTTTGACTAAGTGGCAATCTTGTAAATTCAAGCACTAAATTTTGCATAGGTATCCTTGTGTAATATCATAGCATATTTTTGATTGCATATAGATATATTGAGAGCTAGTTCACAGCCTGTGGCTTAGTTAGTCTGTTGTCTATAGTCTGTTATTAAAAAAGTCTTAATTGCATGGAGGATAGAGTAGAAGGATGACCATCTCTGTGTATGAAAAGTGTCAGTGCGGTCTACAACAGCTCTGTTCGAATATCTATTTATCAGACACTAGCACCATTCATTACGGGTGGCATAATTCAGCAAACTTCACTCTGTCTACAACAGCCATGTTCAGATATCTATTTTTCACACACTAGCGCCATTCTGAAATGGCCATTATTGGAACCTTTATTTTCAGTAAACAACTGCACACTTTCAATTTTCCCCTCATATGAGATGAGATGGCCCTCCTTCTGCCTTCTATGCTCCATGCTTAATTGGTAAACAATGTTCTCACAACTTTTTATTGAAATATGAGTTTAATAATTAGTAAAATAATTAATTGTAAACAGAAATTAGTATTTACATTAAATGATATAAGTACTTAAAATTCTTTTCATTTTATACCATGTTTTTAATTATGAAAAAAAAACCCTGTAAGGTTGGTTACTAAATAAGTCTAAAAAAGTGGATAAGGTGACACATTATAAGGGTGAGATCTTTATTTTGCTATTTGAAAGTGTACATGTCATGTGAGAAGATATATTACCTTAAATGCATTTTTTATATTTCCATGTGTAATACCTGTTTTTCTATGTTTACCTAATTACTTATTTATGACATATTTTCTTGTATTTCAGGGATATGGTTGTGAAACTATTGGGCTAGTTATGTTATTAATTATATTTATAAATAAATAATAATCATGACAGTATGCTTATTTTCCTGCAGCAATTCATAATTACTGAAGTAGTCTACATTTTTTGTAGTTCCGAGTTTCTGTAATAAGGTAAAATAAAATTGTATTTTTCTTTGGTGCTGTGGAAAGATACATTTTATTATTAAGAATTTACACAAAAAAAAATATTTTTCGTCCTAATTACAGAGACCTATTGGTCATAAATACTCTAGAGAGAAGGCAATTTTATTATGGTTTTTGTTACATGACGATTTCCATAGACAATGTACTAGATTTCAATCAGAGTATCTAATTTGCAAGAACTTCATATACACATTTAGACGGCAAGCTTTGAAGAGGTACATGAAGACGGATTACGTGACATTGGATAAAATCTAAAATCTGTATGAAATTATGTCATAGGATTCATATGTCTGAATGATGATGACCAGCTCGTAGGGTGTCAGTGTGTAACTTCGACCAATGATAGGGCGCAGATAATCATCCAATTTCATGAGATCAGTCTTCAGGTACCTCTTCGAACCTTGCCGTTTCCTAAACGGCATCTTATTTCATTAAAAAAATAGAACGCATAAAATTTCTAAATAAAAATACTGGTAATTCACAGTGACAATCCATTTATTATTCTTTTCACATTGTGCATGATGAATTTACATAGTAGAAATGCGGCAATGTTTAACAGGCAAATAAATAGAAACATGATTTTAATCAGGTAACAATAAGTTATAAACAATACACACTACAATTAATGTTGTGTTAATTTTTGTCTAAGTTTACAGTTGGTTTAGAGTTCATCCACATATGGGACGAGTGATATGTTCCCTACTGCCGCCATGGATACCTTGTTTCTGGCAGCGTTGGTAAGGGCCTGGAATAAAAAGTATAATAAACATTCATTGCTGGGCTCACGGCTTTTCAAATTAAAATTGTTTAACTCATTTCCAAAAGTAACTAAAATTACTTTTTTAATACTAAAATTAGTTACAAATAAACATTTTATATGTGGCTGAGAAAAGTGTAAAATATTGAGACAACCAAAATTAACTCGTTAAATAAATAGTTAATTTCATCAGTAGCCAACAAATGAGCATCCTCTTGTGGAGGCCTAGAGCATACTCAATCACGCTGCTTCAGTGTGGACTAGTGGAAGAGTTAGTGGCCAAACCAAAATGTCGCGATCACTTAGGATCTACGCAAATCGCCTGGCTGTGAGTGATTCAATTTACCTGTGAAATGTCATTGCTTGAAAGCTGGTCAATGTCCCTAGCAAGGTCGGCTGGTGTCTTCACACTTCCAGTCCATAAGCCTTGTGCCGCCATGCACTCCGACAGAGAGACTCCACTGTCAACCTCTGATAATACTTGAACCTTCAATTGGTTCTTGCCAGCTTTGATGGCATCAGCACTGAGGTTGGGATTCTTCAGAGCCTTTGCAACAGCTTTCACTGCCTGTAAAACAGATCATAGGTTTTTTTTTACATTTATTACAAAAATATATTAAGCATGACTGAGAAGTTTACAGAATTTAGCTTTTTTTATGTTGTTACACTACACTTTCTGTACATGGGCCAAAGTGGGTTTTTTAAGTAGCATAAATATAGAAAAATACATGTAGTGTACGGCCATATAGTACAAAATGTGCTGTAGTATATAAATAAAAAACATATTTGACAAAGTAACTACCAAGTTTCATAAACTTTGGATTTACAGTCTTGGAAATATTTAAGACGCGCTCTGTTATAATTAGTAATAACTCTGGGATAATTAGAATCTTGTCTCACCTACCTGTGTGCAAAATTTCATGAAAATCCGTCCAGTAGTTTTTTTGTGAATAGAGTAACAAACATCCATATAAACTTTCACATTTATAATATTAGTAGGATAGGGATAAGTTTGGGAGCCTCTCCGGTGTAATTTTGCATTTTGGTCCTTATTCATCGGGGTCATTGATATAATAATTAATTACATTTCATGAGTCAATAACTTACCGCTGTAGCTTCATCTTTGGGCACAGAGAGTACAGCACCGAAAAGGCCAGTATCAGAATAAGACACGTTGAAGCCAGCAGCAGCAAATGGTCCAATGTTGCCAACAGCCTTTGCCAAGGGTGAATTGTCTGCACCCCATTTGGTCACCGGGCCATTGCCAAGAGCTGGAAATAAATTTCATTTATGTTATTCATTATTATTTTATATTAGGTACTTATAATCAGCTGTAAACCGTGATTAAACAATGTGTCTGAGCTCAAAAATCCATTATCAGAAAATACTTGCTTTTGCTAACATTGCAGAAGTAACCATTTTAAAGGAAAGAATAATATATTATTCCTGCCGCTAATTATCTTCAAAGAAAAAGTAATTCTTGAGCAATTGGCCGCTTCATTTGAATTTTAAAATTGTATCGTTGTTGTGTTGCCCAATGAAGAAGCGGCCAATTATTGTTCAAGTAAATCATTTTTTCTTTCTTTGAAGATAGTAATAATAGCAGCGGAAATAATATTTAATTTTCCTTGAAAACAGTTGAAACTTATGGAGTGTTAAAAAACCATCGCGTTAACAAAACATACCTTTAGCGGCAACGGCCAATGCGAGGCTCTGCGGGGAGCCGGCCGGCGCGCCTTGCACCGCCAACGCCACATGAGCCAAATCGCCTCCAATTTCCTTCCTGACAAATTGAAGCATTATTTATTAATCATTAAGAATGTTTAAACAAAAAGATAAATATTTTTAATAGTAGGTACAGATCACTTGGACAGATGGCTCTTTTTTAGAATTAGCCCATAAAGCTAAAAGATTTTTGAAATAGAATGAAGTATCCAGTAAAATATTCATCAAGTACATAATCAAGTCTTGTTATAATTAATTATAGTTCATCTGTCTTTCTGGATTTTTTCAACTTCTTCTTGATAGGGGCACATCAGTGACCTGCGGTTATGCATTTGTTTTAGGGTGACAAGTTAAAACGTAATTCGAATTGGAACAAAATTCAAAGTATTACACAAAATGAGACCAAAAAAAAGCAACTAATTTCTTAAAAATATTGTTGGTAAGTAATTACCTCAGTTCTCCACCATAATAAGTTGAAGCTTCACTTTGGCCCTGATTGCCTGAAGGTAGTTGGAGAGCCTGTGCAACGAGACCGGCTCTATCCTAAATAATGATAATCTTTTATAAACATATTTTTTACTCTTTATAATCTATATGTATATGTATAACAGTTTGCCGTATGTCATTATTTCGCAGAATTTGATCTTTGTTAGCATGGTGTAATAATCGAATGGTGTAATAATAGTGTGTTTTTTTTTCAAAATCAACAGGTTCGATTTCTGGCAAAGAATTTACAAAAACGTAATGATGCAGTTTTAGTTTTCATCAAATCGGTCTCAAGACTCCTTTGAGCATTTTTCACTATTCCTCATAGTTTTAGCCATCCACATCCACTTGTAAAATTCATAACTTAGGGGTCTTCTTTCAAAGACTCTTTATTTCTTTGGAGTTAGTATTTCTTGGCACACTTTAGATTATTTATTGTTAATTACCTGGTTGTCGCCAACAACGGTGACTGCGCAGCGGCCAGGTAAAAGGTTGCTGCTGGCGAAATGCTGAAGAGACTCCGAGCTGACACTGCTCATGCGTTTGGGCGAGATGAACAGCGAGTTGCCCAGACCGCGACGGTAAGCGGCCTTGTGAAGTAGGTCTACAGCACGGACCTGTACAATACATTTCATTTTGTACACTATAATACTTAATTCCTGCCTTTAGATAATAATTGCTTGAGTCAGAGACCAAACGGCTCCTTGTGATCCAGCTGAGGGCTTGAGAGCCAGTTCTTTCGCTTGAGTCGAACGGCTCGTTGTGCTCTTGTGTTGAGGTTGAGGGCTCAGTTCTTTCATTTTCTTCACTCTTTCTTGGCCACCAACGCATTATAGATGCTTATGGTGGCGCTGGTGTCCAAGGGCGACAATAGCCACTTACCATCAACCATTAGCATGTATTGTCTGCTTGTGGCGCAGCTTCAATGGATATTTCCATAAAAAAGATAATAAACGAATATAAAATACTGTCCAAAATTAGGCCGGTTTTATCAATTGTTAGGTTCACACAAAAATTTTAGTGTGAACATAAAAATTAAAATTTGGTCTTCAGCTATTACATTGATGTGTGTACTTATAGAATTGTAAAAGATTTTTTGTTTTCATACTAGCAGTTTTTAGATTTTTTCAAATACAAATATCTACCCGCTAGTAGATCATGACCGGATTCAAAGAGATCTTGACAAAATCGCAGCATGGTCAAAAGACTGGCTCATCAATCTGAATGCAAAAAAATGTACTGTCTTACATATTGGTCAGAAAAATCCTCGTCACATCTATTACTTGAATGGAATACAACTGTGTAATGTGAAAGCACAAACAGATTTAGGTGTGAAGATAACAGAAAATCTCAAATGGGAAGAACATATAGCTACAGTTGTCAAGAAAACTCACACATTTATTTATCTCATAAGAAAAGCTTTTGGAAACTTAACTAAAGAAATGATGCTTAAGATTTATAAGACTTATGTGAGACCAATCCTGGAATACGCAGTTCAAGTGTGGAGTCCATATTTTATTAAAGACATTGAGAAATTGGAAAAAATTCAGAGACAATTTACAAAAATACCAAAATTGAAATTCCTTGAAACATCTTTCTTATGAGGACAGATTAAAGAACACAAATCTTACTACCTTAAAAGACCGAAGAGAACGTGGAGACATTATCGAAACGTACAAAATCCTGAGTGGACATTATGATTTACCAAACTTTGATGCAATATTCACTAAAGCAAGTCGTATATCACGTTGCCACCAGAGAAAAATTTGTAGAACTCTTGCACATAATAATCCACGCAAGCATTTCTTAACTAACAGAGTAGTGGAGAATTGGAATAATCTGCCAGAACAAGTTGTAACAGCTCGAAATGTAAATGAGTTTAAGAACAAATATGACCAACACAGATCAAAGCAAAAGTGACAAATGGATATAAGCAAAACCAGTCGTAAGACTGCCTGCTTATAAATAAATAAATAAATAAATATTTTTATATCCAGTAACAATTTTCTGACATTACATACATTACATAACAGATATAAACTAAAAGAAAAAAGAAATCTTGTCTAACCTGAGGTGGGAGTAGGGCTAAGTCATACTTCAGGCGAGGAATGTTGTCACTCAGCTCCCACGGTCTGAACTCCTGGTTAGACACAATGTGGTTCAGATACTCCACAGCCTCCGCGAGATTATCTTGGGTTGCCTGTCAACATTTATAATACTGAGTGTAAGTGGGCAATCTTTTATTTTTTACTGCCTTCAAAAAACATTGGTTTTAAAGGTTGTACTCGTATATATTTTTTTAATGTTTGTTACTTCAAAACTTCTTAATTTGTCCACCGATTCAGAAATTTTTCTTTAATATCAGAGGATATACTTTCAGATTGGTATTATGTATATCAAAATTCAGTTCTGATAATGGGATCCATGAGGAATTGAGGAAACTCCTCAAATACAAAGGTATACATTAAGAGGATTTTGATATAATTTATTCAAAATCTTTATCTTCTTTGAAATCAGTTATTTTTTGTTAAAAATTTGAGAATGATACTCTTGTTTTAATAGAAAGTAGTTACCTCAAGTGTGTAGTACACAAACTCGCGGTCTCCTGAGGAGGTGAAAGATGCACCTAGTTGTGCTAATTTACGGGAAATTATGAATCCACTAGCATTCTTTGTGGTGAATCCGGCGGCTGAACGTAGTACATGCGCCAGGCCAAGTTCTGCAGGTGGCTCGTAGCGAGAACCGGCCCTGATAACATAGAGAGTTAATACATGCTGTAATATACTGTAATATACTTGGAGGTATTACTGATCAGTGGCGGCTGGTAAATCATAGGAAGTGGTGGTGCACTTTACCAGCGTAGATATTTTTATAAATAAAATCGATACGTCAATTATTTTCTGCAGTGAAATGTTCAATCACCTTTTTATTAAAATCTGGTATTAAAATTCTTACAAAAAATACATATGCTTGTAAAAAATACAAAAACAAAAAAAACATGTGTCCAGTAACCGAGATGCAGCAACAGCGAGTTTCGTCCACTCTCGGTAATTTTCGGTTCGCTCGGGGCACGAGGGCGGTCTTATTTCGCCGTACATTTTCCCAGGCGTTTTCGCTCGCATCTCATAGAAGTTGTATGAGCATTCGCCGTGCGCTTCGGTTTAGCGCATTGGGGAATATTTTACAGCGATTTTCGTTGTAAAAAATATTTTAACAAACAGCTTAAAATTGTTTTGTCATAATTTTGTTTATATTGAATAGATCGTTAATAAGATATTATTAAACATGTTTTGTTTATTTCTTAGCTTATTAAAATCTAGTAGTTCCGCGCACGAACGCACTTAAAGTACAGCCACCTTGCTTACTCATATTTATTTGTGTGCAAGATTATGAGTTTGCGAGCAAGTAAAATAGTAACATTAACTGACTGACAGATGAGACTTCTGAATCAGAAGATGTTTAAGCATATTTTTTTTTATACACAATGTGTTTGGGGAGCCTGGGAGCACTAAGGTAAGGCACTGAGGTATTGGAGTATAAAATAATTGTTAAAATTAACTCTTCTTAACTAAACTGCTGTAGCTGTTAGTAACTGAAACTGTTATAATCATATCTCTCTGTTTGTATGTCAGCTATTCTATTCAGTGACTGTATTTTATGGACACTAGCCAGATGAAATATGATTTGCACTGAAATTTGGTTGGCATTACACCCTTGTAAGTTTTACTGATTGATGAGGAAATATAGATGAAGCTACCCTGTATTCAAAGAGGAAAGGGGTACATTTCCCATGCATAATCTGTTGATGAACTAAATGAAAGACATGATGTGAAAAAGGAACTGGTAAGTTTATAAATACAAAATTAAATTGACAAATATATTACAAATACAAATATATTATATTCTTTTAGAGCATAATATTTCTTCTTAATCTAATTTATCCATATAGGTACATAGTTAAATTTTATATGAGTTATTATGTTCTGTTATTTTACTGATACCATACTTTGGGCCTGAAACGATAATAACCTTGCCTTACACTTAACACCCCTGGCATTGTTAAATTGTTCCCATAAAACCAATTGCATCAATATTAAATTCATAATAATCGTAATAATTAGTAGAGTTTAGATTATTTTCATGTTATTACGTGTTCTTGAGCAACAATATAACCATGTTAGAAGTAATGTACAGATAAGTGGGCAGTTTAACTCCAAAAATATCTATGTATTTTGCTTTCAATCAATAAATTGATTGCTAGTACTCTAATTAATATATTCCAGTCCATAATTCTGATTAAGAAATACACTAGTTTAACTTACTTGAATGCTACGGTGACTCGTGTGATGGGAGAACCATTGTCTAGGGCAGCAATAAATGTTTTATTTGGGAGCACACTCGTTTGGAGCTTGGCATCCTTCTTCAATGCTGGCGCAGCCTGCGCATATCCCCTTGTCTACGAACGATAAATTACATCAAATTAAAGGATGAGAGAGTATAACATTATCATAATGATAGCAATGAATTAGGTAGCCTTTACATAACACAATTTTGACATAAGAGAAAAAACATATGTAGACGTTAGTGTAATGAATATTTTACCGTAACATGTCGAATCAAAGGTGAAGCGAGGACTTTTGATGACATTTTTAATCTAAGCGCACTAATTATCAATCAGATAATTTTTAAATTCTAAAATTCGTGTCCCTCCGACCTCAGTAATCGCGACCCTCAAAGTGACAAATGCTCAGCCATAGATAATATAGTTCAATCTTAAAAAGAACCACAGAGAAAGAACAGACAATCTAAAACCAAGAATAGTCTAACAGGACAACAATTTTCGCAGAGGTACCTGAAGACGAATGACGTAACATTGGATGACCATTTTCGATCAATCATAGGCAGGATTGAGGTTGTCCTTCATAATTGTAGGATGTCCATACTTACTTAGACCAATAACGTCCTAATTTGATAAGATTCTTCAAAATATTTTTTTTAATAAATATTTTTTATTAGTGGTAAGGAAGTTTAATAATAAAATAATACATTTTATTATTATTTCTTTAAAATTATCTTCATGTAATGAAAAGTTTCGTGATGTTTTTATTGTTATGATTATTTTTGTGTAAGGTGATAATGAAAGTAAACAATATTGTACATTACGGTACAATTCTTTGATTTTAAGAACATCAAACTTTCATTCATGTCACCGCAGAGCTGTAGCTAGAATCAAATTTGAGGTAGGGCAGCATTGGTTACAGGTAGGGTGGAAGTAAAAAAAATGGTTGTCTGTAAAGTCGGTATACGGACGGAAATTTAACGTGACAACGTGTGATCGTGGTATAAGTTTTTGGAACAGAATTAAATGGAAATCACAATTTTAAATTCATAATTCACTGACATAATTCGTTGACGCCAGAAACGCTCGCGTAGAAGAGAGACGCAAGGCGCGCGCCGGTCGAGTGAGCCTCTCTCTCTCACGCGCATGGTAACGTTCCTTACACAGTTTTCGTGAATGACACCCGAGTCAATCAATTTATAAGACTTTATCACGTCAAAATATTGATCAGCTCCGAAGCACAGGCTCCTAAGTCAATCACCATGTATGTCACTGACCTCTAGGTCACAGAACAAAGAATTATTATATTATGAAATAAAAAACTGTGGTATGTTCGGAAAAGTTTGGATCTATCGCTACAATTTTTTTTATCTCAAACTATGATTAAACAATTTAATTTTAATAATTTATCTTCGTTTTTGGTATTTTAAAGGTATTTCAAGGTAGGGCATTGCCCCACAATGCCCCCCCCCCCCCCCAGCTACGGCTGTGTGTCACCGTCTTCAGGGATCTCTTCGAAGCTTTGGGTCCAGTTAATATATAAAGTTCTTGCTTCTACCTAGTCTGTGAGAAAAAAGAAAACAGACTATGAAGTCTGTGGAATATGAGCAAATGAAATTTGAAAATGACAATATGACAATTGACAGACTTGACAGTTGATAGATTTCGTTGTACATTGCATTGTATTGTAAAGGCGCCAATTTGTATAACATTCTGTTTCTGTTGTCTGTTTTGCTTTAGCTCAAACTTATACAGTTAATGTGTTATGTATTCGCCAATATTTAATCAAATTGACAGTTTGTAGTATGGGCCTGATGTTCCAGTACTGGCTACTTTATAATAATAAGAGAGGTTCATCTTTTACAATACCTACATTTTATGTTATTTGCATTTGCACTAAAAACGCTAACAAAATCACACATATAACTCCTTATTATATTTTTTTAGGTGAGTGATGTCCACGTTGTTGATGGATGAAAGAATTTTTGCATCTAAATCTCTACCACATGATAGCCGCAGTCGTATTCTGAAGTCGAAGGAAAACATCAGTAAATTGAAATGTAATAAATCATTGAAGAAAAAGTTGAAAAAATATAAACTTCGTAAAGATGGCCAAGAAGATCCTGACATTATAGATGTTTCTCAAACTTTAATAAACTCTTTGAGAATAAAATCTCCAAATAATCAACAATTTAATTCCCAGAAGGTGTGTGAAGAAAACAAACCTCACAATTACCTTACCAAGATGGTAAGATTACGGAAAAATGGTACTGTTCTGGAGTCCAAACCGTCCAACGATTCAAAATACAATGGTGAAATTATAGATGAATCTATTTCTCTAACACCTAAAACTGATCAAGATAAAAAGCAAACAGATGCTTTCAAACTGTTAATGGACTCACGAAATAAAAGCATTGGTACCAATTCACCTGGCAAAGTAAAGTGTGAAGAAGATTCTCTTGGGCAAGATAGGATAGATAAAAAGGAATTGAGGGCTAAGAGATTATTATCTTTAAATAGGATGGCTCAAGCAAAAGGATCTTTAAAGAAATTAGAAATTGAAGAGTACCGTGAAGAGCATATAAAAAGAAAAATGGATGATAGAGCAAAAAAAATTAAACATATGATTGTAGGTGCTGGTGGAAATAATGAAAAGAGAGATCTAGTTAAGTCCTCCATTGACAAGACTGTGGAAATGTCCAGAGATCCAAATACTTCAGATCTTAATAAAAATAGAGATTCATTAGATATTAAAACACCTGTGTTTAAAACATTTGATCTATTTGAAAATACAAAAGTAAATATAAATAATGACGTGAAAAAAATATCTAAAGAGGATGAAGAATTTTTAAAGAAACTATCACCATCAATAAGGAAGAAAGAGAATATGCTTTGCTACTTTCAAAAAGTAAGTAAAGACTCTGATGTATTACAAGATGATAGTAATACAAGTTCTTTGCAAAAAGATCAGCTTATTATTAAGGTGAAGCTTAAAACTGGTAATAAAGCAGCAAAAAGGAAAAATAAGCATAATACCCGTAAAATTACAAAATCAACAGAAGACCATGAACATGATCCCAACATTGTGAAACAGGAGTTTAATATTTCAGACAACAATGATAATGTGAATAAAAGGAAACGCAATGAACATAATGATCTAGAAAATAGTAAACTTACAATGAATGATGATGATACAAAATGTCACAAAGATTGCAGACCAAAAAGGCATACGAAAAAACCTGTAAAATACGCAGTTGATTTTCAGCTAACTAGTTCAGATGAAGAGCTCCATATTTTTACTCCTAAAAAGAAAAGAAAGGGAAAAATAGAATACGAAAGTAGTTTAAAATTAACGGTAGATAATAATACCAAGGACCACAGTATTGTAGAAAATTGTAATACACCAGAAAAAGTCCCAAAAACGAAACAGAAAAAAATTATAGAAATTAAGACAAAGTCTTCAAAGATTGAAGGCTATGAAAATGCAATTTCAAAAAAGGCAACTAAATTGGCCCCAATTTTTGTATCAAAACCCATACTTGACTCAGCGGCTATTGAAGCTAAACAAAAGTTTTTGAAAAGTGGAGTGCCAAGTCAGTTAAAGAAAACCTCAAATTATCAAAATAATACATTGGCTAGTGAGGAATTTCAGAGAGTTGAGCATATACAACAACTAAGTTATGTAAACACTCCAATAATTCAGCATAATCTGTTGAATGTGATTACCACAGATGCTGAATACATAAATTTAAAAGAAAATATGGATTCTTTTTATAAGAAGTTATTACAAGTTCATAAATTAGAAAATCATAGCATACCCAAGTTCCAAAAAAATGTTAATCATATTTTACAAAATATCAAGCAAAAATACCCAAAATTTCCTGTATATCGCACATATCATCTTTTAAGGGGCAAAAGCAAAGGAGAGTTCAAAGATTGTATTTATCCAGACTTAGATAATAGTGTGGAAATTTTTAATAATATTGTTGACTTAAATAATGTTCAACCTGATAAGCTAAACTGGGCTGATAAATATAAACCTTCTACAGAGAAACAGGTGATAGGGAATTTCGAAAGTATTAGAGAATTAAAACGATGGTTAGTGACTTGGACTGAAAATGATGCAAAATCAAAAAAGAATAAATGTGGTTCAGATTCGTCTGACTTTTATCAATCTGACACTGATAGTAGAGGAGCAGTGAAAAATGAAAATAATCTTTTAATAATAACTGGGAAAATTGGAACTGGGAAAACATTAAGTGTTTATGCTGTTGCTGCAGAATTAGCGATAAAAGTGATTGAAGTAAATGCAAGTACAAAGAGAACTGGTAAAATAATGCTACAAGATTTACAAGAAGCTACCCAGTCGCATAAGGTTGATAGGGGTAAAAATAGCACAGATTCTGCACAAAAACAGGAGACAACAAATAATTTACTGCCCGTTGCTAAAAAGCGAGGAAGAAAGAAAAAAGTTAAACTTGATTCAGTTGCAAAAGCTGTGATTACTAAAAAGGACTCTACAGAACTTACAGTCTCTCAAGATAATGTTAGAACTGGAATGTCTTTGATATTGATAGATGATGCAGATATAGTATTTGAACAAGATGATGGATTCTGTTATGCTATTTCACAATTAATTCAATCATCTAAGAGACCAGTCATTTTAGTAACATCATCACTGTCTTGTCCACATCTGCAAAAATTTTCAAGCTTGGCAAAGATAATAAAAATGCGTCCATTTTTACCCAGAATGCTTGGCACTTGGCTTGATATAATGTGTTTAGTTGATAATAATACATGCAGTCCAGGATTAGGAGCCAAGATTCTAGACTTCTACAGAGGTGATATTAGAAGAACAATTAATTACCTACAGTTCTATATGGCTTCACATAAACATTTGCGTAACGCAGACTCAGTCGGTGTTCTTCAAGATGAAGAAGTTTTAAAGGCAAATGCAGATGATGAAAATTCTTGTATGTCTTGGGGAGACAATGAAGGTTGGGGTGACAAAAATATTGGGACATCAAATTCCAATGAAGTTTGTAAATATTTTGTGGATAAAGAATCACAATCATTAAATTTTTTGAGTCCTTTAAATATTTTTAATTTTTGGTGGAACTTGCCTAATCTTTTAAATTATGATCATAAGTTTGAAAAATTTGATAAAACAGATAAAAGTACAGAAATAAATAAATTGAACAGGATTGCCACTGTGCTGGATAATATGTCAGTTACAGATTTTTTAGGGACTATGAATGAAGAACCCAACATAACTTCTGGACCATGGCAATCTTTTGAGACAGATAGTGTTATCGATAATGAGAACTTTGCAAGCTATAATAGGAACAAGGATTATATACATGATATTTCATGGGAACTGATGATAAGGGGTACAGCAGAAGCTCGGAGAGATATTGTTCCTGAAAATAAAACTGAAATTAATTACCCCAGTATGTCTATTCAAAGGTTGGTATACACATATTAATATTAATACTTTTACATAATAATTATAACATGTTTAAATCATTTTAAATCAAATTAATTTATTCATATGTAATTAAATTTTTAGACAAGTCCTTTTTGGTAAACAATCTTAAGTGTCTTTTCACCGTAATTTCGTATAATATATATATACTATTATGTATACATATATATACTTTTTTTTGTTGTGTTCGTTATTGTCACTAGAAGGTTCTTATGTAAGAAAAAACATAAACGTGTACTTATGTACGCGCGTGAGAAGTAATACTTCTTTGGCATAAAAAAAAAACAATAAAGAAAACAATATTGAAAAAAAAAACAGTATTAAAAAAAGCAATATAAAAAAAATATTAAAAGAAACAATATTCAAATAATAATATTTTAATTTATATCAATAAATAATACATGACTAATAGAGGTTCTATTTCTGTTTTGTTGGTAGCTTTTTGCGGACAACTTCACAGTGATGCGCGCGCATCTTTTTGCGGGCAACTGCATCCTGTTACTTTTGTGTTACAAATGTTAAAATTTCACTCTCATCTTTTTTTCATAATGTGCCTAAAGAAGTATAACTTAAAAAAATTAAGAAAGTTGCGCAGAGATTTATAAAATTTAAGAAAACTTAACGAACATATTAACTTTTCTAATGTAATTTTTCTATTTTATGTCATGGCATCACGCGTGAACAGCTAGACCGCTAATTATTTTTTTGTCGTGTTTGTTATTGTCAGGAGAAAGATCTTATTTAAGAAAAAAATAAGAAAGTTGCATAGAATATTAAAAAACTAATTTAAATTTCAATAAAAACTAGTCCAAGATTGTTTAACAAATAAATCTCGTCTAAAAAACGCATTATAGTATCACTGATACACTTGGCATGCCAATTTTCTGCTTCGGATTTACTGATGTACCCGCCACCATTGCCTCATTGGCCGGCAACGCATCAGGTGGATACGCATCGTTTGTTGGCTATTGCCATAAAAAAAGTGCAGTGGCGAGCAGGGGTTTTTGGATTCAATTAAACCTTACCAATAACATATCCAAATTAATTGCACAAAAGATTAGAAACAATAAGCTTATTTACATTCCTCGTACTTCAACATTTTTTTTGATACTTCTTGTTTGCACATAATTTTTACTGACATTATTTACTTATGATTTTCAGAGAGCGTGATAGAGTGGTATCGCGCCATAAAACCCTAACAAACTGCTTGAATCCGTCTACAGTTTTAGACCGACGGGCTCTGGCACTGGACTACTGGTCATCATGCAGGAGTATCTGTAGAGCTGAAAAAAGTAAACCCAATAACAGTAGTAAAAGAAATAACCGATTCTGTCATTATCTTAAGTGTTTAAACATAGTCTGCAGAAATGAATACTTTGACAGCCTTGCAGAAAGTTTATGTATCAAAAAGTGAATTATCCAATGTTTATTTTACTATTGAATCAATTTTTATTAAAATTGTTGCATAAAATATCATAGCTGATAATTATTTGAAATTAAAGTTTTGAAATAAAGTATTAAAATTAATTTTGTGAGTTCTATTATCAATATTTTAGTTATCAGTATACACGGACGTAAAAAAAAGACGGACGTAATCCTAAGAACAAATTCAGTGAAGCACCCATAGTAATACCAACTCTGTATTCGTACAAGTACACACACCCACACATTGACACCATCTTGATATGACATTCACACCATCGCGAATCAAAAATTACAAAATTACGCACACATGGTAAGCGAGCTGTCAGCTGTCAGCTTCACTCGATTAGACAAGGTTACGTCCGTTCTTTTTTTACGTCCGTGTCAGTATATTAGTATTTATTATGTTAACAGTTTTTCTTGTTTATCAATGTAATGAAGCTTTAACAATCAGTTGAACCATTTTTTTCTATAATATCCGCTTGAGTTAATAATATCCTTGCAAGTTAACATTTTAGAGAAATAGCATATAAATATTAATTTCATTAGTGCTGTGACATGTGACCCTCTATAAAAGGGTAGAAATATTTTTATAATTTGCATATACATATAGATATATGCAATTTGCATATAAATGGTATTATTTTATTGTATGACGTTATTTCTCATTCAGGAAAATTCGTTTTGTTTGGCACAAAATGTCCAATGGGCATAATGACAGATTTTGAAATACTGTTCTATATTGTTGGGAAATATATAGTTTAGTATAAAATAAATACACTTCAATGTATAAGTTTAAAATTTGCAAAAAAACACTTCAAAGTGTCATGGCGTGACTTGAGACGTCACGCCTCAGGAAAGTAATAGATGTCATTGTCAGTATTGTCATATTCGTTTGTTTACTGAAGCGTGACGTAATTCGCGCTGATTGAGACTGATTGGCGTTATATCATGGCGGCTTGCCGTCTCTTGTAGTTTTATTTTATCAAAAATATTGTTAATCTCGCTACCTATACAATAAATGCGTGTTTTCTAATCCATTGATAGGGTTTCATTAAATAAATACATAATTTTAGTGATTTTAACTTACTGTCATCATGCCTATTATGGAGGCCATACACGATCAAGTGTACTTGATCAAGCGTCAAGAGGACTTGACATATTGGCTATCTGGCCATATATCTATCTCAAGCACACTGGATGGCGCGTCAAGTCAAACTGCAAATTTGACAAGTCAAACTGCAGACTTGATCAAGTACATTTGACCGTGTATGGCCTCCCTTGCGTACTAAAATCATGGAAAACGGAAAAGTACTCTAAAAGTACAATAACATTCCATGTATTTATTTCATTATCAATCAACCGACGCAATCAAAGGGATGTTATAAGTTTGACTTATCTGTGTATCTGTATCTCTGTCCATGGCATCGTAGCTTTCAAACGGGTGAACCGATTTTGATCTAGTTTTTTTTTGTTTGAAAGCTGACGTGATCGAGATGGTTCTTAGCTTCAATTTATGAAGATCTCTTCATCCATTTCAAGATCGGGCGTGTTTGAAATTTTAAAATTTACCGTTGTGTGTATTTCAAGCGTCGTATCTAAAAAATATTTCTATGCAGGTAATCATTCTTTATCTACATGCTACAGATCAAAGTTAATTTTTTTTTGAAAATAACTAGGTACTTATAGTGCATACGTAAATTACTTACCTTTCCCAATCTGACGTTAACTAATATCTCCTAATATTTAGTACCTACATACTCAATATTTATTGATTATTTTGTCCGGGCCTATAATGGTAGTGTATGACAAAGATAATTTACTATACCTCCTATTATTAGTGTAATAATATTAATTTAGACAAAAAATAAGTAGATTCCTAAATTAATCAAGTAAGTAGGTAATATATTTATTATAAAATAGAAAATAAGTTTTTGTTATATTAAATATACTTGTTAATGAAGTCGTGAATGTCTTTGTTTTGCTTGACTACGATAATAATAATTGCATAAATAAAAAGTGGTATGAAATAAATATACCTACGATAATTTTAAAGGAGATTAATAGAGACAGTATTTGTCGAACATTGTATTTGTATTGTAACTAAACTAGTAACCACTAGTAAGTATACAATAGTCGGTTATCAAAAGCTGGCTCGTACAACACAAAGACAAATTGCGCTTGTGTATGCTGTCTTCAATCAAACAAAACTTTTTTAGCAAAGCGACGTCGTGCAATAAAAAATTGCAAAGACCACAAAAATCTGATAATGTATCTATCTCTACATGATATTATAAGTACCGACATTAAATGATAGTATAATTTTTTTATGTAAGTTCATAGTGATAAAGGTTAATTTTAACATTTTTTTTTGTAAAATCAACCCCTAAAGGGTTAATTAAGGGGATGCAAGTTAGTATAGCAACTTTGTCAGCTTTGAAGTAAGAAGGGTGAAAATTTGTATAAGAAGCTTATAGTTAAACACAAAAAATAACTGTTTCACGGTTTTCTCGAAATTCATCTCCTAAGGGCTAATTCTTCGTCATTTTTGAACTCCGAAATGTGAAAATTAATATGTAAGCATATAGTTAGAAACAAAAAATAATTGTTATAATTGTAACACGGGGAGAGGACGGGAGCAGGTGCGGGAGAGGGAGGAGATACGCACACAAAAACTATAACGGCTAAAAACGGCTGTACCGATTTTAATGATCTCTGATTTTTTACATTCCTAGGCGATACGAAGTTCGCAGGGTCAGCTAGTTATTAACATAAATAAATTTGACAAGTGCGAGTCAAACCCACTTGGAGAGGGTTCCGAACGTTGATTTTGTATTTACCGTTATTTTATTTATTTATTTTATTTATTTTATTTATTTTTTGCCATTTTTTAAGACCATATACTTCTTATATTATTCTAGGCTCAGTAGTTACGGAGATAAGGAGGGGGAATGGTAAATTTTCGTTTTCAATTTTCGTTCTTTCTTGAATAATTTTAAAATGATGGGGTATAAAAAAACCGCTCCCGACGCGAGCCCTGCGAGCCACGAGACGCGCCGCGGTCTGGTCCGCGAGCGCCCTGTTCACACGCGCGCGCACGCGCGCGTGCGCGACGCGCGGATGTAAATGGGGCATTACAATAAGTCCTTTCATATGTTTGCAAAAAAAAATCAAAATTAATTTGTTTTCTATAAACTTTCATCTTTGGGTCACAAAAAAACACACAAGTACCAAACAGCTCATTTGGTTCAGTACTTTCGGAGAAAATTGGCTGTGAAGGGCGGTGCAAACCCTTAGGAGTCGTAGTTTTCCTTGTAAATTCATCGTAAGTATAATTTATTTTTGTGAATTTTTCGCCTGTCCAGCTCGAATCCTTTAGTTGTCAGAGGGAGAGGGGGGGAGGGGACACTTGACTCTAACCAAAATTAGCCTTCTAAAGCCGAATATTTCGCAAACGGACCCCTAAATCGACGGTCTCTACAGACATAATATTTTCGAAAGACCTTTTCAGCGATACCCCACACTAAAAAATACTTAGACGAGATTTATAAATATTTTAGTGTAAATACAGTGAACGTGTCAGCTTTTGTTAATCAAGCTATACCTACTTATACAATCCCACGTAGTGCCACAGCTATATTAGGGTTCCGTAGCCAAATGGCAAAAAACGGAACCCGTATAAATTCGTCATGTCTGACTGTCTGTCTGTCTGTCTGTCCGTCCGTCCGTATGTCACAGCCACTTTTCTCCGAAACTATAAGAACTATACTGTTGAAACTTGATAAGTAGATGTATTCTGTAAACCGCGTTAAGATTTTTACACAAAATTAGAAAAAAAACAATAAATTTTGGGTTTCCCCATACATAGAACTGAAACTCAAAAATTTTTTTTCATCAAACCCATACGTGTGGGGTATCTATGGATAGGTCTTCAAAAATGATACTGAGGTTTCTAATATCATTTTTTTCTAAACTGAATAGTTTGAGCGAGAGACACTTCCATAGTAGTAAAATGTGTCCCCCCCCGTAACTTCTAAAATAAGAGAATGATAAAACTAAAAAAAAATATGATGTACATTACCATGCAAACTTCCAACGAAAATTGATTTGAACGAGATCTAGTAAGTAGTTTTTTTTTTTAATACGTCATAATCGTAAACCGCAAAAAACTACAAGAACTTTTATATTATGTTACTTGTTGCTACGGAACCCTTCATGGGCGAGTCCGACTCGCACTTGGCCACTTTTTTATATTGTTATTTTGTTAGTCAGTATCACGCGAAGACCACGTGCGCTGTTTTGAATTGGTATGTATGTTTTTTATGCATTCCTAACATGCCATTTTAAACTCTGAATAGGAAAGTGAATAACGTCGAATTCAAAATTGTCACTTAAAAAAATGTTAAATTTAATTTAAAAGCAAAGTTTATTTTAAGTTAATTTAAAATATTAATTATTT
Organism: Thymelicus acteon; assembly: GCA_951805285.1. NCBI lineage: Eukaryota > Metazoa > Arthropoda > Insecta > Lepidoptera > Hesperiidae > Thymelicus > Thymelicus acteon. The sequence goes on along the minus strand of OX638225.1, from coordinate 9,189,896 downwards.
CAATTCTTTAGATTTTTCTCTAAACCGTATGTTTTGAATTAGATGTGATGTGGCAGACAAGCTTTCCTACTCAGAGGCATTGCATTCTACCTATGATACCATTATACCTTGATGGCATGGTACTACTCGTATACCTACATTATAATAATTGATGTATTCCTTTTTACTGCAGATGTTGGACATCTTTTTACACAGAGCCGTTGGTTTCGCTTCGAGACTGTTAAATGCCTACAACCGTGGCCTACAAATAGGAACTACCAAGCCTGGACCCCAGTTTTCAGGAGTTTTATAAACACGGACCTTAAAGAAAGAAGGCATTATCTTATTTCTAGTATCTCCATATTTCTAGCAGGTAGGTTACTATTAATAATGACATTTACCCATTTAATTATTATATCTGAAAAACATGAAAACTTATATTGTGCTTTTCAAAATATTAAAAGGGTTTGCGGGATTTTCCGTTCTAGTACCTACGAAGATAAAAATTATAGGCAAATATTTCTGCGAAACAAGACCGTGAAATGTATTGTTTAGGGTAGCTGACCGTTTATCAAAGTGCTTAAAAATAATTAGCACACCAAGTATAAACGTGATTTTTCTTCTTATGTTTCATTATTATCAATTATTGATATAAGAATAATAACATTTATCTAGCCTCTTCCCGTTCCAAAGTACATAAAAGTAAATTGTCTAAAGCTAGAACCAAGATGTTCCACGGTTGAAGTTAGAAGTTTATTAAAATTATTAATGTTTAAATGTTTGCGTACTTAGAGTTGATGTCGGGTAATAACATAGGGGGGGCCCGGATATATGACTTTTTTTAACCGGGGCAGAAACTTGATAGTGGCGCCTACTGAGTTTTGTACTAATGGTTACGGTTCAGGCGCTCACTAAAAAAGCGGCCAAGTGCGAGTCGGACTCGCCCATGAAGGGTTCCGTAGCAGCAAGTAACATAATATAAAAGTTCTTGTGGTTCGTTGTAACTTTGATCGAGGTAAATTGCGGTTTACGATTAATGACGTATTAAAAAAAAACTACTTACTAGATCTCTTTCAAACCAATTTTAAGTGGAAGTTTGCATGGTAAAGTACAACATATATTTTTTTAGTTTTATAATTCTCTTATTTTAGAAGTTACAGGGGGGGGGACGACACACATTTTACCACTTTGGAAGTGTCTCTCGCGCAAACTATTCAGTTTAGAAAAAAATTATATTAGAAACCTCAATATCATTTTTGAAGACCTATCTATAGATACCCCACACGTATGGGTTTGATGAAAAAAAAATTTTTGAGTTTCAGTTCTATGTATTGGAACCCCAAAATTTATTGTTTTTTTTTTTCTAATTTTGTGTAAAAATCAGTTTACAGAATACATCTACTTACCAAGTTTCAACAGTATAGTTCTTATAGTTTCGGAGAAAAGTGGCTGTGACATACGGACCGACAGACAGACAGACATGACGAATCTATAAGGGTTCCGTTTTTGCCACTTGGGTACGGAACCCTAAAAAGGTCTTTGGGCGTCTACTCGTACATAAACGTATACGAAGCAGCAAAATCGGTTCAGCGCATGGACTGAAAAAAAGGTCATCGGGCACATTTTGGCGCTCCCTTAAATTGGCGCCCGGGCGGGTGCTCCGGTTGCCCCGCTCTAAATCCGGGCCTGATATCAGGAAGTTGGTATCAAAATTTATAAAGATATCGAATTTGGGTACGTATGCAAACAAGTGAAAATGAACATAAGAAAACCATCTTTTTAAATTAAGTACCTACATTATATTATTATTTCATATTTTTGTGAGAGCCTACAGTAAAGTAAGTACGGAAATTAGTTCTAAAATTTTTTTAATTTTTTTAATGTCAAAATCACAAAAAATTGCCTTCTTAAGTTGTCGCGTACTTTAGACAAAAATCGAAATATGAATAAGATCTCAAATAATGCCTGGAAGTATCGATGATTAACTTAAGCATTGGGATTTATAAATAGAAACATGTTGTTTATAACACGCCCTTACGCTGATAGCAGCTATAATATTATTATGTCAAGTTGTTTCTGGATTGGACGTACATTTTCTCGAACCATCTTTCATTGAATGTATTCTCTAATCAGTTTTAGATAAGTGTACACTCCTATGGTACACTCATAATGCTGCATTTAACTTTGAATGCTTAGGTACTCAATGAAAAGGAAAGATATTTATTAATAATTTACGTTTCATAAAAAGACACCTGTGAGAGTGTCAGTTTAGGACATTTTGAGAACAGGAAGGACATTCTGAGAATAGGACATTTTGCGAATAGGACAGTCTGCGAATGGGACCTTTTGCGTCCGCCGGACGTTTCGCGAATGGGACATTTTGCGCCTAAACCCTTCATAATTTTGTCAAAAACGTATAAAGTCTGTCATTACCTTATTATATCATTACACACTTAGCTAGTGTGTTAAGACTATGGTGAACTTTGAATATTATTTACTCAATGAAAAGTAAAGATATTGAATAATTACGCCTTTCATAAAAATATCTATGGATAAATTATTATGGCTAGGATTTTTAACTACCGACTAAAAAAGAGGGATGTTATAAGTTTGACGTGTCTGTGTATCTGTCTGTTTGTGACATCATAGCTCCCAAACGGATGAACCGATTTTGTTTTAATTTTTTTTATATAAAAGGTGACTGGTCGTTGAAAAGAGTGTTCTTAGCTATGTTTAGTGCAAATAAAACTGTCGGGGGTTTTAAAAATTTTAATTTAAGATTATTTGGGTAATTTTTACTTTGTGAAAAGTAAAGACATTGAATAATAATGGTAACATATGTATGGTCAAGCTCTGTCTTGAAATAAATATTATTTTCCCTGGCAACAAAAAAATATAAATAGGAAATATTATGTCACATTATTTTCACAGTTGCTCTACAACATCAGTGCTCTACATTTTTGATCCGTACTGGAGCAGCGTGGTGGAGTATGCTCTGGGTGTAAACCATTAATGGGCTGAAGCTAACTAGTTAGCCAGATAGATACCTACGATATTTTACTTTTAAACATTTTATGAGTTATGTCTTTTCATATTTTCGTCTATAGAATAGATACGTTAGAATATTGCTATTAAATTAATATCCAGTTATCTAGTACATTTGTGTTAGCTTGTTTTGAACTGCCTTAGGTTCAACAGGCATACGTGGGAATGCGACATACGAGTAGATAACGTTTGTTTAAACTCTCAACAGTTGAGAATGCAGTTACTGAACTAAATAATGAGGTTGTCTAGCTGGTGATTACCAGTAAGGATCTAGAACATTATTGACGTTATCTCTATTAGGATACATCGATTGACATCGTCAACTACAAAATAATGTAGAAAGAAAAAGCCATCCAGCGCTTGTGGTTGTTCGTTGTCCGTAGCTGTTTTAAAAATCGTATCGATGAAACATGTACTGGCAGGTATTGTTCATTAATTTTAAGTACGTAAAGGGGGCCATTGACGATGCGATCGATCGGTGCGATCGATCTGCCGGACATCGCACCGATCGATCGGTTCAAAAGTGCCGCTCATACACGAACGATCGATCGTAACGATCGATCGCAACGATCAAACATTACTTGTTTGAAACGGAAGGATAAAGACGTGCTCAAATAATTCAATACGTGCCCTACAAAATGGAAAATGAACTACTTTTCCTTAGCTATGTGGCAGTAATTTTGATTCGGCTACAAAAGAAAAAATAAAACTCTACTTGATTACTAAACTACTAAATTACCAAGCTACTAAATTGTCCGTTTACAAGTATTAATTTACAAAATTTAGTTAACTACTTAACTACTTAATACGTGTAAATCGAACATAACCGAACATTTTTTTTTCTTTCTTTCTTTTTTCTTTAAATATTGAATTATCATCGGTCCTCGATAGGGCTACGAAGTTTGGAAGAAGTCTAACCTTTTAAAGCTAATATAAAGCGTGTAACTAGGTTTCTTTCTTTCTTTCTTTTTAATATTGAATTGTCATCGCGGCATCGGTCCTCGATAAGTCCACGAAGTTTTTTTATGGAAATAGCCGGCAATCGAGCTGACGATCTACCTGATGGTAAGTGGCTATCGTCGCCCATGAACATCAGCAACACCAAAGGTAAAAGCGAAAAGTAAAAGTAAAAGTGAACCCCATGGAGAAATAATAATAGTAATAATGGTATTAATTAACAATTAAAATCAATACTACCAATATAATCCCTCCGAGGGCCTTACCACCAGCGGGCCGGACTTAGTCGCCTCTTACGACACCCATCCGGCGTGGGTTTGGGGTTAGTATTCTAAAGCCGCCCCAATACGGCAAATTTTTTTTATTTGTTTCGTCCATCGAGTGTTGGTAGGTACGTAGACTACGTAGTACCTACGTAACGCACTAGCCAAGGCATTGAAGACATGCGACGCGTGCGGCAGCCGGCATCAGAATGAGACAAATATCGCATCGCTGATCGCAAAGGTCCACACACAGTCGATTCATCGCTGCGATATTCGTGATTGCATGGATTATTGTTGCGATCACCGATATCGTCTGCGACCAAGCAAATCGTTAACGATCTTGACATACACTGCCGATCGGTCGGTGCGATCGGTCTGCAACGACGGATCGCACCGATCGATCGTTCCGTCAATGGCCCCTTTAAGTTGATTTATTATGCAGGCCTTTTTTAACTCTCTTAATTTATTGTCCTTTGCTGATTTCATAGTTCATATTTTATTCGAATCTAATGCAAATACCTGTTAAATAATAATTAGAAAAGATACCCTCATTTACCTTGGTGGGATCCAGCAGTGGATTTTGATTTTTAAATTGATTCATGGATTTATATAGCCTATATTAGGTACCTAGTACAATTTTTAATGTAAAGTCGTTGTTATTGAGTGATTACTTTCTTATTATTTACTCGGAATGGCTTCAAAATGATAACAAAGAAATTATTACTGGCAGTAAAAAATCTATTACTCATAACCTATTGTGCCCCAGCTACATTATTGTCGTTTTGATTACATTATTTACCGTTCATTTAGCGCAATAAATCTTGTTGAGCGTTCACAATAGATATCATTCTAATAATACCTATACCTACCTAAGATAAAAAGGTTGTAAATACATTTCACAGTAAGCACTCCATTGATAAAAGCTGGAATCTCATAAAATAATGTGGCAGTGAAAAAGTGTGTGTAGATTTGTTAGGAGTCGAGCGTGGCCCGGTCGCCCGTGCCGGTCGGTAACACTCAGTGGCGCCCGCGCGGCCGCGCCGGTCCGGAGCGCGGAGGTTATCGGGCAGGCGCGTGCGGCCCGCCACTCTACGTCGACTGATTCGCAGTACGCATAAATATACCGCTCTGTGATAAAATACTCACAGTAGTCTATACAGTGCGGTAAGGGTTGACAGATATCCGAAATGGTGAGAAATATTCTTCGCGGAGATACTTGCGGTTACTGCAACGCTTGTGTGCGGATACGGGTGTGCGCAGCGAGAGGACGAGATCCAGAGCCCTTAGAATGCGCGTATAAACATATTTTGGAATCATACGCTGGAGAAAATGGAGCGATAGAGAAAATGCCCGAAACACCAAAATCTGTTTGTGCTTCCTGCCGGTGGACCTCAGACGCCCAGTTTCCAGAGACGCCGCCGTCCTCCAGTGATCTTAGCTTGGAATGGAGTTCGCAGTCGTTTTACAGACCGCGTATACGTCGACGTAAAAGATAGAGGCTATCAGATAGGACGGCGTGAGCCGCGGATTACCGAAAAATGTTTTGTGAGACGCCAATTCAAGAGAATCTGGCAAGCGATATTGCGCTGTGAAGCTGCTAGTCAAATCTCTATTTTAATTGTAAGGTTGTTATGAAATACAGAAATAAAGTAATAAATTACTAAATTGTGGTTTTTAACTTGATAATGCCACCATTCAGTATGGATTGTTTTTCTAATACTTAGAATTGATTAATAGAATAAAAAGAATAAATTAATTAAAGCAGTTTAAAAATTTGAATGAAGGAAAATATAAGCATAAAATTAGGTAGCAAATATGGTCATAAACAATTTAATTTTAAAGTAAAATTTTATTTAGTTCCCACTCTAATTATACAGTTTAAAGCAATTAGGGAGGAAGATACTAAGTCTGATTTCGGCCTGATATTTTTTGTAGATTCTAGTTGTGAAAAGCGTAAAAGAATAAGTACTACATCTTTTAACAATGTTAAGTGAAAAAGTCAAAATATTTTGAAGTTTTAGATTTATGGCCATTTCAAGGAAATCGAGCCACTGGAACCTGAGAATGTAACCAGGAAGCTAGGAAAAATACGAAAATGTACTGAAATCAATACAAAAAAAAAATATTTCATTCCAATAACTTGTAATAGGTACTTAAAGTATCTTAAATAATAACTAAAATTAGGTCTTATTATCTAAATAATGCTACTCCTAAACCAGTCTTAAATCTGAGTATTCTCCGATATTGTCGAACTTGTCTTTTTCACGAGTCGACATTTCAGTTGCAATTTTTTGCTAGTTCCTCTCATTTTTTTACTTTTGCTTTATTTTCTCTTTTTCAGCTGCTAATTAATAATTTTTCAGTTAATCGTTTTATTTTATAATATTTCTTCTTTAACCTGCTTTTTCTTTGGTTTCGGCATTTTTTCACAAAACCAATATTAAAACAAACCTTATGGACTTTTCAATAAAAAAAAATGTTTAACTATTGCACTTTTAAATATGAAAGAAATAAGTTATATTGCTTTAATTTCCACTTCGACTTTTACTACACCACCTGAAATCACAGAATAATATACCAATAAATAAAATAATATAATAATATGCCAGATATTGAGCGGAGACTAAAGGAAAATACCAGGATCCTGAGACCAAGTTCCTGAGAATTTTTAAATAATATTAAAAAAATACATCGATTATGAGACATTTTCGGAAAAAGCACATCACAACCCATAAACACACCAATCTTCATAATTTCAGGAAAACTTTCCGGGTAAGCCCCTTTTTTCGAAACAAAATATGACTAAATAGAGAGACAAACTAGGACTGAATAGAGAAATTAAAACATTTGTACCCCCCCTCCCCAGTGCTGCCTCTAGCGGATCTTTTTTAAATCTTCAGAGGAAAAAGACTAATTCAACACAGCTATGTCCTTTACACATGAAAACGCTAAAATTATCATAATATAGGTAATTATATTTATTTTTTAAGTCAGTATCTTAGCAGGAGCATATTGTGAACTTAACTGATTTCGACACGATTTTCTAATTGTGGCGAGCTGACTAGTATTACTTTTATCTGAAAATTAATTCCCCAGAAATGAAACAAGTTCAAAGAATTGAAAAAACGAAAACACGACTACAAAAAAGACAGATACAAAAATTAAAATGTGTGCAATTCACACGTGGTAGAAGTGAAACCTTCAAAAATAAAGGTATTAATTTAATAACGTGTATAAGTTTTAATTAGCTTTCAAAAACTATTTTGTACTAAACATACACGTGTACTTATGTAAGCGCGTGAGAAGTCATACTTCTTTGGCATTATTAAATAAATATTTAACACTAGCCGTCTTGGCGAACTTCGTATCGCCTAATAATCAGTGATTCATGTACTTTGTTGTTACTTTTAACTTTTATAGTTTTGGTAGGTTTAACAAATCAGAGACCATTAAATTCTCTCTCCCTCTCCCTCCCGCTCCGTCTCCTCCTGTCCCTCCTCCTCACCCCTCCTCCTCTCCTCCCCTTCCCTCCTCCTGCCCTCCCCTTCCTCCTCCAGTCCTGTATCATATTATATAGATCACAATAATATTACACAGTATTCGGGTCATGGGTACCCGAATACAAAAATTTATCTCTCACATAAATATCTGCCCCGGAAGGGAAAGCTTCGAAGGCAGGGTCGCTACCAACAAGACTACAGTATCGTCATGTGGACAAGGTTAGGTTAAGAACAGAAGATTTTTGTTTCATGTTTTTTGGAAATTCATCCCTTAAAAGGTTGTAGGGGATGACAGTTTACAAGAAATTGTTGTAGGTATTTGAAATTAGAAATGTTAAACTTATATTAATTTGAATGTGCTGTGTCAATAGCCATTTGATATAATTATCTACACAGGCAAATATCCATACAAGCTCTTAAACATTATTTACGAGCACTTACAGAAATCAACAGATAAGTGTGTATTTAATATGTAAGTGTAATGACCTAGCTACGCGATGAATTCAAAGTGCTCACAGACGAAAACAGACGCGTGTAAAAATATTTTCTCGATTACTAGGTAGGTATATCACTTTATACGTATTCCCTCTCATATTGTTTTTGTTATATCTATCTTTATCTTAATTATTATTGTTTTATTTGTGGTTTTGGGTTAATTGACTTAATTGACTAGGTAATATAACCAGTATTGGACGTGTTACCATTCAAAGTATGTATGTATATGGAGTGTGTGTAAAGGGCTCCCTCTATCTTTAAGCAAAAGTTAAACTTACAAACTCCCAAGAAAAACAAAAAGCATCGTTATTAAAAAAAATAGTTTAAAAACTAAAGAAACGATGGGTGTCGTAAGAGGCGACTAAATCCGGTCCGCTGGTGGTAGGGTACATCTAGTGATTATATTGGTAATATTGATTTTAATTGTTAAATAATATAATTATTACTATTATCATTTCTCCATGGGGTTGACCTGGATAGGATCATAGGATGGATAGGATGGATACCACCCTTGAGCATGAATCAGCCGCCAAACGACTTATCGTGTTCCGTCTAGGGGCTTGAGAGCCAGTTCTTTTTTCTTCCCTATTTCCTCGCCACGCATAAGTACTTAATATTCATAGACCTATATGTATATACTATACTAGACAGGCTGTACAGCACTAAAAGTTTGGACACCTATATTGACAACAAGTGGTGCCAACGCATTTTAGTTTGCTGCGAGCAAGCGAGACAAGTAGATGTCACTTTTGAAAAACCACGACCGTTCAAGAAGACATAATAAGGCATATTGTTTATTGTGCATAGTTAAAACGTCGTCTGATGTAGAAGAACTGGTGACGAAATTCGAAAATAGCTGATGGAATAAAATAGAATTCCTTCTTCTTCTCTAGTAGATACTAGTATCCATCTAATTTCATCTCATTGTCTTGTTCTGTACACAGAGTATCCTCTGTGCTTCGCTTCCTCATTGGGCTAGCCTTTATTCCTGGCTTGGCCTCGGTGATAGTTTTGGTATTTGTAGTCCATTATTGGCGATGAACAATTTCGAGCGGGTCAGGTGGCTAGTCTGCTATTTATCAGCTATTTTTTATATTAAAAACAAATCATAATCTTTGCAGGCTTCAACCTATTAATGGCCCACTACTGAGCAGTCTGAGCACGGGTCTCTCCTCTTGAAGGGGCCTGGAGCATACTTCACCACGCTGCTCCAATGCAGATTGGTGGAGGGGTTAGTGGCCAACCCAAGTGTCGGAAGTTTTCATGCTGCCCGAGGGCCTCCAAAATGGCTTAACTACTGTTATCTTCTGATAACAACCGGAACCAACGGCTTTACGTGCCCTACGAAGCACGGAAGCGCTCAAGATATTTTTGCCACTAGCGGTTACCCATCCAACTACCGACCACGCCCGCTGTTGCTTAACTTTGTCGATCATATACGCCCCAACTCAGTCACTAACGGTTACCTACTTTAATCGCTCTTTAGTAAGAATCACCATACAAATTCTGTACTAATAGTTGGGGCGTTAGGATCGAAACAAGGCGCCGCGGGCGCCGGGCTGTGAAATCTTTGGAGACAACTAAAAGTACTAAAAACGCATTTCCTTATTTCAAGTTTAATATGAAAAGCAAAAAAATATAAACATTCATCTGAAATAAATATCAATTTAATAATTATGACAGATATAATTATTAGTAAGTTAGTATACCTACCTATAGTTCTTTAAGCATGTTAAAATTGTTGCGTAGTTGAGACATTTCTTAATATGTAGGAGGTAACATTATCCCTAGTCTGTGATATGAGCAGAATTAATAATAACTAATGAAACACGGCATTTAAATAATATTTCTGTATCAATTTTAAAATGAAAGTAAATACATAAAAATATATTATTATCATCGTCATCAATTAATCTAGGTATAATTAAAAGCATTGTAAATAGTTGATATTAATACATTTTAATATGAGCGTAATAAATTAAAATATAAAAGTAGGTAATTAGATTATTGCTGAATCCATTTCTTGGCTCCTGTGCAAAGCTTAGATTAAAGACATCAATATTTTAATTTATTCTGACAAATTATGAAAATTATCGACAATGTTTATCGATATTTTTAAAATTCCAACCTTGTTGCGGTGGGTGCACGGGTAAACACGAATTACTCGTGCACTCACCGGTGGGTGAAGCCAGTGGGTGCACGGGTAACGGCCTGTTCTATTGTCGTAGGAAAAGTAATTTTCTAATTGGTAAGTGCCTATATCTTAATTCAGTGTAGTGTACCATAGTACATTCGATTATTTTGTTAACATACATATTTATTATTTTAAATGCACTGAACAGAAAATATATAACTAATTGTAGAGCGCCTGTTCTCTTCTCCTTCTTCTTTTCTCCTATTATCTCAGCTGAATTTAAATAATAAATGGTGCTTTGTCAGTCTACAAAAACATTCGTTGCCTCATAATTTATTATTATTAGACACTGGAATTATTAGGTAGTACTCAATAAAAAATAACAACGATGAAACTATAACAATTATGATAATATAGGCATGGCTTCAAAACATTCAAAAGGTACAACGTCCTTTTTGTTTACACGATTCATTTTAGCATCCACGGGATAATTAAACAGGCCGACAAATTATTTACCCAGATACCAGACTATACATTTCCGAAGTATTTCGATGCGCTGAATCTGAATCTGACCGCAGAATTGCTCTATCACGTCAGGATTTTGAGATATCCTAACCTAAAAGAGCAAAAAACATTGTTATTACTCATTTTTCAGGTTACGTAGCCCGCTTGATCCTTTTTCCTCCTAAAACTTATCAATTGCACCTGAAAGTACTAGATTTTCTCTTTAAAATGACGTTGAGTTTACTCAAATATCTTTTTTATCGCTGAGATATCGCATTTTGAATTTTTCGTGTATGTGTATGTCCATTCCAGCGCAAATACTTCGAAAATATATAATCTGATTTCTGGGTAAGAGTTTTCGTCTAATTTTGTCGGCCTGTGTTATCGTAACGATCTTAAATCGTAACGATCGATGTTAAAATCAAACGACGGATCGTACTCGTACGTGTGTGGCAATATCGCACGCACGATTGATTGGAGATCGCAACAGGCAATCCCTAAAATATCGATTGCAATCTCAACATCGCTCTATATATCGCACGTGTATGGCGTGATCGGATGCGATCATTCATCATCATCAGTCTGTCTTTAGCTTTTGCGCGAGTAGCACGTACGGTACTTGTCAAATTTTCGCGATGTTGTGGAGCAAGGATTTCTAGTTGAAAATACTCGTAGAGCACGAGATTTTATGGAGAATAAAACACAAGGACTACCATAATAAGATCAAACGAACTGGATATTATGAGGTATTACTTAGAAAAATGAAGGAAATCGACCCCAGTGCAGGCATAAATAAAGTGCAAAAGAAAATTAACAACATGCGTGCTGTTTTCCCAAAGAAAGATGTGGTGAAATCAATGTTGTAAATTTTAAATCTTCGTCAGTCCTTCCAGTACCCAGGAAACGTAGTGTTGCAGTTAGAAATTCGTGAGGAGAAATAGCTTGTCTCATATTGGTATCTTTTTTTATTATTCTGAGAGATATCATATGCAAGAGCTCTAAATATGTTTACTTTGATATCCTAAGGTACTCGTAGTAATACCAATCTTTAGGATGAAAACGTAATTCCTCAAGGAGATTGATGTGAGAATATTGATGTCTTTTCAGAAGCCATTTCTACATTCTCTCCTAGTCTTCCTTTTCCTTATTTACGTAGGAAGTCTTTTTTTTATATAAAATGACAAAGTAGTTGCGACTCTATCACTCACCCGCGTACGTGCTACACGCTTTCTCTCCGCACTCCGAATCGTTCGATCATCGTTTGTGTTGTGTGTGAGTGGACGGAAATCGAAAGATGGATAGTACGATTTTCATGACGATCGATCGAAACGACATATTGCTCCGTGCCCTTTATAATATCAATACCTTTATACGAGCAATTCTTGTATAAATATAAGCTGAGTATCGGAAATGCATGGGATTTCGGGGGCGATAAATCGATCTTGCTAAGATTCATTTTTAGAAAATGTCGTTTTATCCGTGTTTTCAGGCAATGAAAACTGTTACAATAGACTTCCTGACATCTATTGGCGAGTAGCAACACTAAGCCAATGAGTGTTTGGTTTGAGATTGGACCATGAAAATCATTTGTTCCAAAAACACATTTACCAAAAAAAAAATACCGAGCAATGCTCGGTCATCCGGGAACTTTATAATATTATTTAATTATGCCTAACAAAAGGTAAAATGACATAGTAAAAATATTTTAACGCAAAGTAGGATAGTATTGCAGACTTGTTTTTAAGTTTCACTTAATAAATAAATAAATAAACATTAAATTTTGTAAAAAGTAAGTTTAACATTTATAACAGTAATGATTAAATTATTTATTTACAGAATTATTTACAACTCTATCTACAATCCTCATACTAAAAGCATACATTTTCTAGGGTAACTATATTATTAATCCATATTAAGGTTTGACAATTCTATAATTCATGAAAATTGTGTGGTGTGTAAGCTACCCCATTCACTAATGCATGTAACATGATTATTTTAATTTTCAAAAACGAGTGTCTTAGTTTTAGTTTTTTACATACAAGTCCACGTATTACATTTTTGTAAACAAATATATTATAAAGTAAAACAAAATAAAAGCTTTCGTATTTTTCAATGGTAGATACCAAAGATATCTAAGATTTCGTAGTCGCAGGCCGGCTAGCGTGTATGTAGTTAGCTGCAAATATACCTAGTAATCTGTGGTAACTACGTAGTACCTACCTTTTTTTTTAGTTTATTTTACAACGTTTGTGACTTAATCGAGTAATTAATGCATAAATTTAACTACCTACTAACCGAATTATTAAGTTTCACCTAATTTACAATGTTATGCATTTAATAAGTAAGTTTTTCACACTGATTAAGTCCTGGAAATGGTACATTATGTTAATATTGTTATGAAGGTACGTAGTTGAATTTTAATTTTATTTTCGAGTATTCTTTCTTGGGAGCTATTATACGTAGGTATGTTACTCACCGCTGAATAACGAAGATAGGTAAGTCTATTATAATTATCTCAATCTCTTTTTCACAAAAATAATACGTTTGATCTTTTGAACTTGAGGTACTTATTATCATTATCGTGACATAACGTAATTAACTTGTCAGTATTTTTAGTTCGGTCCATGTTGTAAGTTACGCTCAATTTAATTTGTTAACGAGATAAATTCCGAAATTATTTTAATCATGTACCTAGTTGTTATGTGGAATTGGTTCTACTAGTTTTATCAAAATGTAAAACAATGATAAGACTTATTTCGCAGTCTTATTTTCTCACGAAATGTCAAAATACGTCTTTACGTGATTTGCAAGTTCACAAATTTCACAATACTGCGTTGTAATAATGTATTGATTTTTTATCTGAAAGCCTGAAATGCACTATCTATTTATAATATAGTCGTACGCTGGCTCGGCTTTTGGCACCCAGTAGAAACACCTTAGATTCATATAACTTTCAGTGGTGTATATTCATACTAGCTGTGCCCCGCGGTTTCACCCGCGTTATTTTGTGGAAAAAACTTACTACTAAAATATACTATAATGTTATATAGCCTATAGCCTTCCTTGATAAATGGACTATCAAACACAAAATTAATTTTTCAATTCGGACCAGTAGTTCCTGAGATTAGTGCGTTCAACGAAACAAACTCTTTAGCTTTATAATATTAGAATATATGAGTGAAGTGCTGATTCTAGGTTCGGACCAAGACATTGAATAAACGAGCTGGTCTTTATCTACACTTCTAATAGTCTGTTGCATACTGTCATCCAGTTTACTTTTATATCTATACACATATTATATAATACTAAACTGACTTAACCGACCGTTAAGTAGTCTTCAGTGCGATACAGTTACAAGATATGTAGAGTTTGTGGTGGCGGTTGTAACCGGCGCCGGTATAGTCGGTAAATGGGGAGTGGCGTACGTGAGGCAGCGTGGACCATTGCCGGCTGGTCCCAGCATGCCCAATAGCAAATAAGACACCAGTGCACCAGACAACAAGCCCCCATTGTAGGACAATGTCATCATGTTTCCTGAAAATAAAGATAAATTATTGATATTCATTTACTTATTTACCTAAAATTAGCTCGATATATTTGCATATAAGTATCCAATTTAGGAGTAAATAAATATGCAACGGTTCATTCCATCTGTAAATTTATGAAAGGAATATGTTTTTATATGGGATTTCTTAGAGCTTTTCCTTATGAGCGCGGGGTTTTAGCAAATTAATTCCGAAACTTTGAGGTTTATGAACATTCCTTATATCCCTATTAAAGGTAAGTTAATAATAACCTAAAAAATATTATTTAGGTAATTATATAGGTATACCTACCTGCAATTTCGCGATGATCCTGTCCGACTCGAGAAGGGGCCATTACCATCGGAATCGACCCGAAAAGACCATTCGTAAAGCCAAGAACGACAGAAAACATTATTGGGTATACCTGAAACAAATAGGAAAATTAACAAGTGTCCTTAGATTAAGTAGCTAAATAAGTACTTACCTACTTAAAGAAGTTTTTTTTATTTATTTTTATTCTTTATTGCACCTTAAAACATAAAGGATACAAAAGGCGGACTATATGCTAAAAGCATAAAGGTTAATATGGGTTAATGTATATCACTGTCATTATAAATGTGATAAGTTGATATAATATAGGAACCACTTAATATAACATAATACAATGTAGTTAACCTTTACAATGTAAATTAACGATTTTCTAGATAATTAAATGAATGACACTTTTTTTATAATCTACTACCAACTTAAAACCCGCTCTGCAGACTGCAGTCGAAATACTATAATTAAATTTGTCAAAGAGTTACTTACTTCATAATTATATTTTTTAAAGTTCTTGGTTAGTAAATAAATGTATTTGTACCTACTTAATACATAGGTTTTTAAGTAAAAATTAGTACCTTTAACAAATCTCAGTCACCTACGTGCGTGTATTATTCCGAAAAACGTAGGTCTAAATGGTATAATAAAGGTTTTTCTTTCAAGTTTCACGTGATACCTACATTAGTAAGTTTTACTAACATTAGTAAGTTTAACTCACGTAAGTAACATTATGTTATTAACTTAAAGCCACTTATCGTAATTTCTTAATAGGTAAGTACTTGCGTATACTTTTGGAAGTTTCTTACATAAATTTTACATAACGTCGTTGCGACTTCAAAACCTCTTATATATGTGTTATGTGCCACTTTTGGCAAAATCACTTTTTTATGTCAAATGATTCTACATTTTGAAGCACTATCGAATTCAAAAATTCTCATTTGTGTACTACGTTTCCATCGTAATTTATTCACCAAATTCAAAATCACCTATTTGCTTGCTAAACAAAATTTTATCGATTTTTATGGATTCCCTCAAAAAGCAGATTTTTTACACATAAGAGGTTTTGAAGTCGCAACGACGATAAGCAACTTACAAATGTAGGTACTTAACCTAATTGCGGCCTATAGATTAACCCGACTCAATGACGACCCGCGTGGCGATGGTTACCATGCCGGACCGCTGTCGTGCCAAGGGTCCTGGATTCCATTCCCAGCGAGGCAGAAATTTAAAAGATGTGTTTTGTGTGTTGTCCATGACACCCATGACACAGGGAATTTTATGTAGAGCTATGAATGTGTACCTAGTTATAACTGACTTACATCTCCAACAATGTGCGGTGAGTGTCTCGGCGCGGCACACAGGAGCACCAACGGGACCAACAGGAGACGTACGCCACTCGCCATCAGCAACTGACTGCGACTCCACTCGTATGGCAACGCTCCAGCTATCTGTGAACAGATACAACAACAACAACCTTTAATGTCCGTTCATACAGAACGGCTCGGAGAAGATTTCACTTCGGCTCTTAAGCATTATAATTTAAAACAGAAGTGAAATGAAAGAATCAACCTTATTTCGATATGTCAAAACTGTTTTTTAATCGCAATAAATATATATTATGCTCTCTTCTCCGAGTTGGTCTGTATGAACGGACACTTATACGCTCCTTATTATGACTATACATTGTAAGGCCTCCAAAATATCCAGAAACTAAGATGGTAGTAGGTACCATGGTAATACAATGTGTTGTCCATGGCACCCACAACGGCCACGACACAGGGAATCCTAGTGTGGGACTATGAGTGCGAGACTAAAAACGTCACCGCTGTAGAGTCATTAACACGATACTTCTGTTGTAAATTGGTGAAGAATTGATAAACTCTGATGCTGCCGATGCTACAGCATTAGGCCAGGGTTACCATGTTTTTGTAGACATCCCTTCTATAACTGGAAAATATCCGATAAATACGTGATTTGAACAGATGACGTGATTATTTCAATTTTATAGGTTATAGCTAAGAAAATTACCTAAAGGTCAAGACAAGTCACCTTTTTATAAACAAAAACAAAATTTTGTGCGTCAGCTCCGACGCACGACTGGAGTTTAACGCCATGTGATGATGATGATGATGATGTTTCACACCATCAGAATAGGATATACCAAGATTATTATTATCATTAGATGGCGTTGTTACTGATCAGACATCCAACTCCATATAAATTCTGTGTGACGAATTACAAACATAACGCATAACGTAACGGAAAAAGTTTGATTTTTCTCCCCATAAAATCTCATACCGCGGGCTTAAATATAAAATCAATAGATAAGGAGTTATACTCCAAAAACTAAGTTATAAATAGGTTTATCCACATAGGAACTTAATGATACAGAGTTGAGATACAAAACATACGTTACACTTAGGTAACCTTTTTACGAGGGAGATTAAAATGCGTTCAAGAAGCGCTCAATCACGTGTGGGCAGCATGTAAATTACGTACAGTACCTACCTACATGAGTGCGCAAATCTCAAAATATTTTGCACAAAATAAGCTTATCATCGATGGTCGAAAATTCGTATAATGCATGCAACAGATACGTACTACCTTATTTCATATTACTGTGAAATTATATTTTGTAAATGAAATTTCACACGTCGGCTTTTAACCGGTTAAATGTAATAATTAAGGTTCTTGTTTATCTTAACTGAATGAGATAATAGTGTAAATTACCTTGATTATGAATGACATCTTATTTTTTTTTCTACTTTACACAGACAAATCAGAGAGAACCCTTAATTCAACGTGTGTTGGACACTTTACTTAAACTCATCAAGATGCATATTTGCTACACAATGATGAATAAATATGCAGATACCAGTTCAATAAAACAACTAGTAATAAACGGCTAGCATTTTTTTTTGTTTTTAGTCACATTAAGGAGGTCATTCATAAATAATTATATGCCGGACATAATAATGGCCCCAATACACTGCCTTGTGGAACTCCATTTTTAGTTCTTTTATATTGGGATGTGATGAATACAGTACTATTTAACAATTTTCTATTTTTCTATGAATTTGAACCAGCTGAGTACTGTCGTTCAAATGACTATAACGCTATTGGAGTGCCAAGTGCAATATTTCTCTCTTCTTTATTAAAGATGACTACAGTTTTCGGAGTAATTTATTAACATATAAACAAAGTAAAGTGATTTTGACATATCAATGAATAATGTATAATTATACGTATTTTCTTGTCAGAATAATTTATTACTATAAGGTAATAAATACTAGTAGGTACTTAGGTAATAAGGTTAGGTGAAATCCATATATGGGAGTGGATTATTTTTTGATAATATTCAAAATAAAACAAACTCTACACACTCATACCCCCCCCTCCTCGCAGTAGGTTTCTCTGTGTCGTTGGTGGCATGGACGACACAAATTTAACACCACTATAACACCCATGACCCGAGTACAAATATTTATCTGTCACATAAACATCTTAACCGGCCGAGAATCGAACCAGCGATCGCTCGCTTTGATTATGAATGAATGAACCACCAGTGAGTCTCACAATTCTATGTATTTATATATTATTTTACAATGAAATAAACGTAGCCTCTCCTTATGATACTATTATTATTATAAATGTGAAAGTTAGAAGATGTTTGGATGTTTGTTCCTTAATCACACCACAACTACTTAACCCATTTGGCTGAAATTTGGAATGGAGATAGCCTACACCCTGGATTAACACACAGGATTTTTATCCCGAAAAAGTTCAGGGTTCTCGCGGGATTTGTAAAAAATCGATATACATGCGCGCGAAGCCACGGGCATCATCTTGTAATATCTAAGTTTTATTAAAAAAATTATTAACTATAAATAAATTAATTAAAATTTTTGTTTCGAAACCTCTCTACTGCGGGCGAAGCCGCGGGCAAAAGCTAGTTATTAGAAAGTTATTTTAAATTAGATACCAATGATAGAAATATTTTATAAGTAGATGATGATAGTGACACGCGTGAATTTACATCACTCATTTGCGGAAAAACATAAACTATCTTGCGTAATTACTGAGAGATAAACAAATGCTAGAAACAATATCTAAACATGATCTTATGTGAATGTACATGTGTATTGAATTAAATGTTTAATAGAGTGATTGAATTCTGACGCAATATTGTAATAGAATTAAACGAACGAACAATACGCTCATCGGATTAACATTGTTGCTTCTCAGACTAATAAAGTTATTGGTCAGAGTACTTCTAAAATTTTAATGTTAGAAAGAGGTTAACTATTTGACTTGTGAATTTGATTTAATCTATATCTATACTAATATTATAAAGAGGAACGATTTGATTTTTTGTTTGCATTGAATAGGCTCCGAAACTACTGAACCGATTTGAAAAATTCTTTCACTGTTGGGAAGCTACACTATCCCCGGGTAACACAGGCTTTATTATATTTTCAAAATAATAGGGATCCTTCATAAAACTCCAATAATGTAACCTAATGTGTAAAAAAATAAGAAAACCGAAACAAAGCGAGGGCGGTTACCCATCTTAATATATATAAATATATATAAAATCTTAATATATATAAATGGATGGACTCCTAAACTACTAAACCGATTTTAATCAAATTTGCACACCGTGTGCAGTTTGATCCAACTTGAAAGATAGGATAGCGATAGCTTACATCGCAAAATAAAATAAAACTTTTGACAGAACGAAGTCTGTCCGGGTAGCTAGTAATACTCGTATATAAAAGGCAAAAGTGATTGACTGATGTATCAACGCACAGGCCAAACCCTCCACTAAAGAAGGATTTTTCAAAATTCAATCCCCAAGGGGTTGAAAAGCCTAAGGGTGATAAGCATAATTTTCGCGTGCGGAGCTGAATAATGAAAGCGGGAGCCTCTTCGGTCTTTGCTATATTGATAAATCGTAACCCATACTATAAGGTCATAAAAAGTTTTGCGTATCGATTCACAGATAGCGACTGTCTACAACGTAACCTACATGCGTAGATTGACTAGTCATAATAAATATACAATATAGGTACATTATTAGGTACCTACCTACTTACTAGTAAATTGAGTGCGTATTTTCATTGATGTGTATTACATGTTTGCGAAGAAGTCACTCGATACTTCAAAGGAGGAAAGCACAAAGTAAAGTTTACCTTTCCTATCAAATCGAATAAGTTGAACGCGGTCATGAGGACAATAGGCATCCATGAGCCCAGGCGACAGGAGACGATCTCAGACGCGATACCGGGGTACAGGCTGAGCGTGGTGAAGTAGACCAGCCCGATTGATACCATGTAGGGGTAGATGGCGCGCGCTACCGCCCAGCGAGCCAACACCGATCCTGAAATGTTTACAATTTGATTGATGGCAGCGCATGAGCAATATCCAACGAGATTTTCGACATTAAAACCATCGTTTTGAAAGACAATTTACTGAAACATTAAAAATATGTAGGTATCTACCTAGTTCAGTTAGTAGTTAAAAGTTTTCAGTTGATACTCTACAGTCTACATGATTTAATAGTGTTTAGGTATGAATTAAATATTGCTTAGGGCACAAGCCATCCTACGTATTTTTGTGTATAATTTTTTTTTTACTTTAGTTAACATTGTTTATGAAATTCAATCCGTTTTGAATTTGGTTGTTTATAAGTAAGAGCTAATGTCTAGACACGTGTAGCGTAACAAACCAAGTTCAAGCAACCGGCGGCGACGCAGTATAGTAATACTTAAAGCAAAGATTACGCTTAAAATTCCTCCAAGATGTCAATCGTTCAGCCGGTTCGATAACGACATCTTCAACTTTGTAAGAGGGTCGTGGCGTGCGTAGACTCGTCGGAGAGGTCAGTGGTTCAGATATGGTCGCTGGTGGTGACGTCAGAGGACCGGGAACAGTAGCCGTGGGAGAGTACACGGGATTCGCGAAGCTAAATGCTGTAGATTCAATATCACCTGTGATATAAAAAATATGTTATAAGTATGAAATAAAAATATTACAAAATCATCATATTTTAGAAAAGTGATTTGATTGTATCGATTCCCCATTACATGTGGGTTCAATCAATCGAAACGAAAGTATTAGGTAGTATGATTACGATTTAGAGGTATTTTATTAATATAGCTGTAATTTATTATTCTCAAATTATAAAAAAGACGTGCACTAATATCATCTATATTATTTTAATACGTACCGCTGCCGGCGACGACATTAGAAGGCGCTGGGCTTTGCAATTTCAACACACCGTAACTTGGCTCTCCCACTTCGCTTTCCATCTAAAATCCATAAAAAATATAAAAAATATGGTTAAGTTATTTATTAACTACATAGTAAGTTATTAACTATTAAGTTTTTCTGCAAAAGTTGTAAATGTGTACTGTAGCGTCCCCTTTGCTTTCGGTAGATGGCGTTACTGGTGTGTACACAGCTCACAGTAAAAATAACTGTTTTTGATCGCAAATAAGTACCTAATTGACGCGAAAAAATTTGAGCTCAATTGGTGAATTTTTTTTTGAGTTTTTGAAGTGTACACTGTACCTACATACTAAACATTACATTTTTATTATAAAAGATTTTGTTATTGTTCAATTATAATTTATTTTCACTTGTTTGATGATCTCTGTCAAATGAAAATAAAATGTAATCGGAAAAGCGGAAATGTAATCGCCACTATCATTTTCACCTAATATAATAAAATTATCACAGTGTAGGTATGTGACAATCCGAATTGTTGAAAATACTTGTCTTAACGGGGATTTCTTTTCCAGTGTTCGAATATCTTTTATAAGTAGGTACTACTACGATTAGGTATGTCTTCTGTTATGTGGTATCTTTTAAGGATTTCTCTCCTTTACCTAGGGTTGCCAGATCGGCCAACCAAAAAGCCGGACAGACCAGCCAGTTTGGCCGGACATTTGGGTAAAAAGCCCGGACACCCTAAATTATCAAGAATTTTATGTAATAATATTATTAAGACAATTTTTTAGAACTTCTCTAATTAATAATATTTAAAGTAAACAAACTAAAAATATTAAATAATTAGCAGGAACGTGCTTGAAAAGCTCAAATTTTTCAAAATAAAGTTGTAATAATCTTTAAACGTCAAATATTTTAAATTAAAAGCCATCTGGACTACTCTCGATTTAAAATAGGCTACTCATTTCTTATAACAACAGTCTTCAATATAAATAGTTTTGTGTCCTTGTATAAGTTGGTAAAATGTAAAAAACCTAACAAAGCCGGACAAGCCGGACACTGTCAAATTTGGCCGGACACGTATTCAAAAAGCCTAACCATGTACGGCTTTATCCGGACGTCTGGCAACCCTACCTTTACCAATATATTCGTCATGTTATTAATCTAATTTACTTTTGACTAATTTACAACCTGTATCTAAGTAAGACATATATGTAAATACTTTACCAGTGTAGCATCTTCATTGGGATTTAAATGTAGCTGTATTCTTCGACGTTGGCGGGATTCATTCGTCAGTTTCAAGTAGTACTGCACCATAGGATTCCCCATCATTTGTAGGTGCCTCAGGATGTGGAGAAGCAGCAGTATGATGCAGAATGAAAAAAACCAGAGGGTGCTTTCTTTTGGTTTGCTGAAGGTCAATTTAGTGATAATGCGGTCAAGTGATACCCATAGACCGGCTGCACCTGGTGACACACATACAAGCAATTTCATTTAAGTAATTGGGTTATCCCCTGGATCTGCCCCACTCATGTTGAAAAGCATTATAATATAGGTAGGTATTTAAATTTGGATAATTTAATTGATCAGGTATATGGAAAATTTTAAGTAAAAGATGAGTTATTGCAAATAATTTTGCGTTATTTAGGTATCTAAAGAATATTTCATCCCGAGAAACAATTTTTAGGACTTCCACAATATTTTCATAAAAACTATAGAATTCAGGTACCTACATATTATGTTATCTATTGTGTACTAAAATAATATTTCTATTGCACTATATCGTTTTCATATGTGAGTAAAAAATCATTGGATTACTACAAGAAATAGACCGTAATAAAAGTTTTATTACTTATTGTCTATACTAACTTTCTCCAGCCATAACAGCCTGGGTGTAGCGAGGTGGAAGACATCCCGTAAACCCGTAGTACGAAGACTGTTGGACGGTGGAGCCGAAAGCCACCACCGCCACCGCCACCAGAGTGATCTCGTAGGAGACGTCCTGCGTGAACCCATCCCATGCGATGTTGCACAACATTATGAATATGATGGTGATCAGGGCTGTTAGGATACCTTTAACAATAAAAATGTTTAATTAATAAGTGTGGTAAATGTACTAGTACCTATTTTAAAATGTGTCTTACTATTTCATAATATGGGGTAATTAATTGGATTTTATTTGTGTTACTGGCTGACGGCGAACGTTGTTCTGCCAACAATAATCTGGATAGGGACACCCTGACGGTATGAAATATACTTTACGACCCAGTCTCATATCTACCAAATATATTACAAAAAAAATCGATCGACCACAAACACCGTGACACGAGATTTTTATATGTTTAAGTATTAGATTAATCTCATTATTGTGAACTTATTTTATGTTAATTAAAATTTAAGTGTAAATAATTACTTTCATTAAGTCCAAATTCATCTGCAAATTATGCATTCCACTCGAATTTGAGTTCACCTGTAATTACAGGAATGCGGGAACACGAATTTCAATCTTAAGTTAACTAGATATCGAGAAATAATTTTACTGTGTACCTGGTCTATCCTGTGTTGGTGGACATTAAATAAATAAATCACTTTTTATGTTTTCTCTGTTACTTGTTTATTTATAATAATAAAATGAAGTCATAAACTTTTTAGTAAACTTTTTCTTTTTTTTTTCCACTTCACACAAACTTTTTCTTTTCCATACTTTATTTTTATTTTCATAAATGACAATAAAATTTCTTGAACCAGTGATTAGATCTAAAATTGGAACTTTGTGAATTTATGATATAAATATGTAATACAAGTAGGTATGTTAACACTCACGCAAAAATTGTATTCAAAATAATTCAAATGGTATATTAAATGTTGATATTACAGTTTAGAAACGGTGTCTCATAGGTTTAAAATTGAGGAGAATAAAGATAAATATGAACAAAATCACCGTACCAAAAAAGATCCGGGTATTGTAGGAGAAGACATCGACAATGCAGTTACTGATGATGACGGCGACGCAGGCGGATGCGATGTAGACGGTGGACAGGTCGAACATGATGGGTGTGTGAGGGTAGTGCTCTTGAAAGTAGTCCACCGCCATTAAAAAACTGAAAATAAAAATTTTAATGGCTAAATAAGGTTTACCGAAAAAATTTTGACCGCTAATGACAGTGATAGCGTAGTATTAGTGAATTGAACTTTGGAGTAGTTACAAGGATTCAAATGTAGCACGCACCTATAATTTTTAATGTGTGCATAAAGGTGTATTCAGGTAGAAGGCAGGCTACGAGTACAACCAAAGGTTGGTCAAGGTGGTTGGTTGGTTGTTTGGTCAACCTACCAGCGCTCGAATGCTCTGATCCACGCAGATAGTCGGCGCAAGAAGTCAGCATCAAATTTCTATACATTGTGCCGAACCTGTACCGAACCGCCGAAAGAAACATTAAGTCTTGGCAAGTCCCATAACAAGTCATATTATTATCATCCTTGGCCATATTATTAGGGACATTATTCATGTTTTGCTTCATGTTTTTCGTACAAATATTCCTGATTTTACTATACGATACAACACTAGTATGAGCAAGTACTAAAATTGTCTTTTGCCTCAATCTGCTATGTTTATGAAATGGTTCCCTGATAATGAAGAATGCATTTTTATGCATAAACTGCAGGTTACCATGATTTATGAAGGGCAACTGGTTTCTTGAGTGCAAAAAACAACTTCTAGCGACTATTTCACCGTTAATACTAACAAATTCACCACACAAAAGTTCAATAGAAAATGTATAGTAATATAGTAAGTATAGAAAATCTATACATCTAAACAAAAAATCTATACAAATAAATAAAATTGGAGTGTCTGTTTGTAATATAACCGCTTTTTAATAAGTGCATTTGGATGTATATACGGTACATGTATATGTATACATGTATACAAAACAACATTTTTTACACTTTTTGTCTGTCTGTCGCGAGACGTCGCAAATTGATAAAGTTGCGAAAAAGTCGGCGTAAAATAATATCACTTATCTCTCGTTTAGAATCCTACGAAGGTTTATAAATTCCCTAGGAAATTTATAAATTTGCGGTTCTTGTTATTTTCCGGTGACATAAACACGGTCAGCTGATGCGAGCTATGGGCGCCGCCATATTGGCCTGGCCTACCCCCATATATTGGATATCCGGCTGTAATGCGACATGCGACAGATGGACGAAAAATTTTGGGGCGATAGAATAAAAGGTTCACTTTAAAAAGTAAATAATTTGAAATAAAAAAACTTATTGTTTTTCTAATGTAAAAAACATGTTAGTATATTCAGAATATTCATCCGGGATATACAAACAATTTATTTGTTTCAAAAATGCAATCGCAGCAGGACATGAATAGTGTCCCTAATAATTTGGCCAGGGACAGTATGTTACGAGTATAATACGAAAACGCCCTCAGAAATTATCACTTAGAGGTAAGACATTATGAGGAAACCTGCGTCCGAAGGAGATCTTCATTATATTCTAAAAGGTGTGTGAACTGTGTCAATCAGCACTTGGCGCCTGGCGGATGTGATTGACTTTGGCCTGTACCCCTTACATTGTAAGCAAATTGTAGGTCAGCATCAGGCCAGTTGTGTTTGGATTTGGAATGATAAATGGTCCGATTTTTAGAGAGTGAGTGGATCGGGGAGGACGTTTTGGATTCCGGTTGTCATAATGCGGACTAAGAACTTTCGACCCTTGTACTGGTCACTTACACCGAAAAGAGCCGCGTAGAGTAGGGTTGCCAACCTCAAATTTAAAAAACCAGGATTTGAAGTTGGAGAAACCAGGACAATTCAGTTTGAAAATAGGACGCAGTAATAGAGTTGCCATAATTGCGAGCCGTGAGGCCGCCCGTAACGTAAGAGTTTTAAAAGAGGCGCGCAAATTTTAAAATTAAAAAACCTAGGAGGCTGCTTAAAAACTATTCAGGACGTCCCAGGACAGTACAAAAACTAGGACATGTCCTAGGAAAACAGGACGATTGGCAACTCTAGCGTAGAGTATAGTTTCCATATCTCCTCAGTTACAATGAGAAACCGAGCCTTACTAAAGGCAGCTGAAGAATTGAAGCTGTTTTTAAACGTTTTTATTTAGCTTGCCCTGTTTCTTTGTTTGTTTGGGCCAAATCTTGCTAAGGAGTTGAAATTTTACATATTGCTTGAGTTCTGAGGACAATGAATTTTTATGATAAGCATGACCTGATACTACACACAGGTTTGGCTCCAGCCGAGGGAACTCCTTAATGGTTAACAGAATAGTCCCAATTTTTTTCTTTAGTATTTACATTGATACGAGAAAACCGTGTATTTAATATAATTTAAGTTATTACTGTATATCGGTGTACAATAAAGAGTTTTGTTGTTGTTGTTGTTGTTGTTATTTAGTTTTTTACACTATTAAACTTGTATAAATGAAATGTTTACGGGTAAAAGCAGTGTTTCTATTCCGGTCAAATAAGACCAAAAAATAGGGGTGAGGTTACAAAAATTCACGCTCGGCTGAAAATTGGTATACCCCATTTACACGCGCGCGCGAGCCACGAGACAATCCGCGAGACGCACGCATGCGCGCGCGTGTGAACAGGGTGCTCGCGGACCAGACCGCGGCGCGTCTCGTGGCACGCAGGCTCGCGTCGGGAGCGGTTTTTTAGGCGCGCGCCAAAGGGGCTCGCGCGAGCGCTCGCGCGGTGTTCACACGCGCATAGGGGGCGTGGCTTACGGACGCGCCACGAGGCGATCCGACACACGCGCGTGTAAATGAGCGAGTAGGATTGTTCAAAACACTATTGTAAATGAAATGTGAAAAGTCCTCATCGATCCGACACTTGCAAAAAAATTTACTCGGGGTCAAAGGTCACAAAAACGGGTTTTTCACGATTTTCAGCAAAACGGTAAGTTTTATCATAAAATTGGCCCAGACAAAAATTGTAGATCAGATAATTTTCAAAACACTATTGTAAATGAAATGTGAAAAGTCCTCATCGATCCGACACTTGCAAAAAAATTTACTCGGGGTCAAAGGTCACAAAAACGGGTTTTTCACGATTTTCAGCAAAACGGTAAGTTTTATCATAAAATTGGCCCAGACAAAAATTGTAGATCAGATAATTATCTATAAAAATGTCTCAATACTTTTTTCCTAAGAGTCACCGTTTTTGAGAAATAACGATTTAAAAAGTTGAAAGAGTTGAAATCGTCATTATATGCACACGTTTTCACGCCATCTTTGAGGTAGTATACTTAACGCGTGATTCTATTGTGATTTTGTTTAATTTGAAACTATTAAATAATTTAAGATATTGGCAAGGTTTGAAAATGATAGAAGCGGTGTAAATTAAAAAAGGGAAATTGATTCATTGGAAGCAAGTAAATTGCCTCAATAATAACATATCTCTCTTTTGGTTAATATCAAATGAATCCTCAATTGTTGGTGATTCAACATTGGAGCATGACTGGCCTTGACATATTGTACACGCTACAGAACAAAACAGTCCAACTTTTTTGCAACCACATTTAGCACTACATCCAATGATGTTGTATGTATAGGGAGGTAGATATGCCGAGAAGGCGTTGAAATTAAGTCAGTCGAATCTAGTCAAGTGTAGTGATTTCATTGTAGACAGTTGATAGCTGCCTTTGAGTGAGGCTGTCTATAGTTGTCATAAAAATGCCGAGTTGTGTTTTGAGATTTTTCAAAAATCATTTCTCCAAATTGAATAATAATTATAGAGTTACATACCATAGGTAAATACATAAAACGTTATGTTAAATTTTGTTACTAATATAGAATATTTCTTTTAAAATTGAATAAAATAAAAATTTTAATATGGCACTTGCTATTCGTCATAGACTAATATGGCAGAAGTGAAATTAGGTAGTGAAGATATTTCATAAATTGAACTAAATGAAATCTTTATATAATGATTGTTTTAGATTGAATTTAGAATGTATGTTTTAGATTGTTTGTAAAATAAAAACGTTAAATATCCCTTTATCTTTCATTATTTTAAATTTTCCTAGATTTCCAAGTGATGAGCTACTTATAAGTTATTGGGTAAGCATAGTTCAAAAATTTCAGTGAAGCCAACGGGATGCCTACGCTATAAGAGTTATTTTATCAGTAATAAGTGTACACAATATTCTTTTCCTGCAATTTAATCTTTTTTAAATCTTCTAAAGCATGTTGGTTAAATCCTGGATAACTAGAACTATTTTCATGCCACTTCCTTATTACACGAGGGTCGGAGAAAGGATTCAAAAAGGACCTAAAGGCGCACTAAGGTCACGCTTTTCAGCGCGTACAGTATCCATTTGTTTGACGTTCGGAAGCCTGTTGGTGAATCAAAAACCGTTAAATTCTCCCCCCTAAAAGTGCAACTAATGTAACTTTGTAATTTTCTCGAAAGTTTATCCCAAATAACTCGTAAAATGTACTGAATGTTCTAAACAAAGCCCAAATCGTGATTTTATATTCTTATAAAAGTGTCTTTTACGGGCCAAATTTGTGTAATCCACACTAAAATAAAGGCGCCAGAGATATCGTAATCGCGCCATTTTTAATTATTATATAATTACATACTTTAAGTTATTTGTTTTTGCAAGTTAATTTCAAAATGTTAAATCACAATAATAATATTATGCCTAATCGGTACTATTTATTTTATTCCCTTCTGCCTGACTATTCTATGTTATGCTTTGAAAATTATGACATGTCATCGCGGATCGAAAACTAAACGTCGAAATGTATGGACATAACATATCTATGGTAAAATATCTTTGACTACATCCCTTTTAATACCCCATTTACACGCGCGCGCGAGCCACGAGACAATCCGCGAGACGCGCGCATACGCGCGCGTGTGAACAGGGCGCTCGCGGACCAGACCGCGGCGCGTCTCGCGCTCGCAGGGCTCGCGTCGGGAGCGGTTTTGTATGCGCGCGCCAAAGGGGCTCGCGCGAGCGCTCGTGCGGTGTT
Source organism: Thymelicus acteon (assembly GCA_951805285.1). Taxonomy (NCBI): domain Eukaryota; kingdom Metazoa; phylum Arthropoda; class Insecta; order Lepidoptera; family Hesperiidae; genus Thymelicus; species Thymelicus acteon. The sequence continues at coordinate 9,160,939 of OX638225.1, read as the reverse complement.
CACACGCGCGTAGGGGGCGTGGCTTACGGACGCGCCACGAGACGGTCCGCGACACGCGCGTGTAAATGAGCGGTTACAGTTGCAAAAAATTGTGATTAGCTAGCAGTTTTTCCGGCGCAGGTGGGAGTAAAGTTTGAACTGGCTCTAATGTATTGCCGACAAACTTCCATCCACTTAACATCAACTTTACTCATGAAAGGCCATTTATAATTTTATAGACGGTTTTCGTCATTTTAAAATTAACTCTAACATTCAAATTAACATTCACTGGTGTCCTGACTTAAAACGAAATTGGTAATTTTTTATTCAAAAATAAGTTGATGTTTGACCACAATCCTACCTGATGATAAGTGGGGATGTGGTCCATGATGGTGAGCACACTAACTTAGTAAAAACCCATTCACTCTTGAAGACTTCAACGTCATGGGCGGGCGGGAACGCTATGAATCTTATCACACACCTACAGATATAGATTATAAAATTATGTATTGTTAGATATATCTACGCGTACATATTTATTTTATTTAAAGGTACCTACGTACTGTAGATTTGTTAACTGATTGTGAATAATAAGATCATAGTTTCAAAAATAACTATAGACAAGCTTTCATAGTGTCAGTACAGAAGAAATAATAGTACTTATAATAAATAGTGTTAATGAATTAATGCAAGAAAAAAATGTGACTTTAGATTTTTTCCGTTGAGGAGTTCTTCTATCTGAAGCCACAGAGTGACATGAAGGTTGTGATAGAGTTCAGAATGAGCTGTCTCGAATGCGTACACTAAGTATAAAATTTAATGTCTGTATTGTTAACCGTTAAGGGGCCATCCATAATTTACGTCACACGTTAGGGGGGAGGGGGTGGGGGTCGATGAAGTGTGACATTGTGTGACAAGGGGTAGGAGGGGGTCCTAAATTTTGTGATGTCACATTTCAAAGTCGAATAATTAGTATATTTAGGTAAATATTAAAAACAATTAATAGAAATAAAACTTATTTCGGAACTGCTGTTTTAATTTAATAATTTCTAGGTGTAAAATTTCATAATGTGTGACGTTACACTAGAGGGGCGGAGGTCTCGCAAATGTGACAAGGAGGGGGGAGATGTCAAAAAGTCATGAAATTAGTGTGACGTAATTTATGGATGGCCCCTCCTAACTCCTAAGAGTTCCTTCATCTGGAGCCAAAATTTAGTATAAGTAGTATAAGCTCGTGCGTAACGCAGCGTAACATAAAAATGCATGCCATCGGAACTAAAGCAATATGCAGAATTTGAACTCCGTAGGATGAGAGGAAGTAGATCTAAGAACTTTTTTGTACAAATTTAATTCAAAATCAAAATCCTTTATCAATGTGGGTATCATGGATATACTTATGGATGACATTTTTTTAATCTACCGGCATTTTGGAATGGTGCTTTGTCATGGAGGAGAAAAAAGCCGAAAGAAACTCCTCAGCACATCGTTTAAAAAACCATAATGTTTACAACAGAATACATTGATTACAGAAAAATAATATCCTTTACTGAGCAGAACCAGTTGCAGTACTAATCAATACCATGCGTCCTTGTTATTTAAAAAACATCTACGCTATAGTAACCCTTGCAAACACTCTCCCGTATATTTACATGTTTCTTGAATTATTCTACAGGCAAGTCACGTACCTATTGACTTAGGGACTTTGTTATAAATTTGCACGCCAAGTCCCATAAAAGATCACTGAACTTTGCTAAGACGGTATGTATGTATGTGTATGCGAGGATGTAGATAATTGATGTCTCCTTCTTGTGAGCCGATTATGAACTTCGTTGTTTTGATTAATTCGTAGGTATGAAAATTAAATTATTAAAGATGTACTGTGAAGCCACTGTAAGAATACCTACTTTTTTGAATCTTTCATGCAATCACACTCGCGAGCCTAATTTATAGATAGCCCTAAATAATACTCAGGTCATTTATGTAATAAGTACCTACAAAGATTTGATCTATACCGGTTGCTTTACCCCATAGTAAGATGTCATAAGACATAACATAAGGAAATATGCAAAATAAACAGGCCTATCGGTATCGACATCAGGAGGGCTATTCTCTAAAATACGAACTCGAAATCGAAACTCACTCAACTGTCAATGTGTCATTCTCTAATCATCTATTATGCACTTGCGGAGTGAAGTGAGTCTCGAACTCGAACTTCAAAGGACTAAAGATAAAGTTTTATAGAATAGGAATTTTGAAACTTATCGCGGATTCCGCTGTCGAGTTACAAAACAGAATAGTTCTCCAAGAGGGCTATTCTCTAAAATAAAAACTCGGAATCGAAGCTCACTCAAGTGAGACTCGAAAGCGAACTTGCATCATCTTGATATGTCATTCTCTAATCATCTAGTACGCACTTGCGAAGTGAAGTGAGTCTCGAACTTGAACTTAAATTTTGAAACTCATCGCGGATTCCGCTGTCGAGTTACAAAACAGAATAGTCTTGCAGTAAACTGTCTTATTTTTCCGATCGCACAGCCCTACTAGGCTAACCGCGTGTCGCGGTTAAGCTCGATTGAACTTTGCTATCCAGACTCTAGAGTTAGGTACCCCGAAAAAGACTTCATTCATATTATATGTACTATATAATTTAACATTATTTAATTTAAGATTTTTATGCGCTTTTTACATTTGGTAACATACACTCTATAGATTTAGTTTTTTGCATTAAAAGCAAATTATTAACAGTGAACCACTGTGCACTACGTGTTTATATGTATAAGGAGCTTCCTTTGGCTTAACGCAAGATACCTATAAGAGCCTATTAAGTATTTGTTATATGTAAACTAAGCTTAAACATGAAATAAATATTATATCTACTTATTATGAGACACCTGTATTTTTTTTAAGTAGGTATAACAATTATTATCTTCACGTGTAATTGTATAAATTACTTGCGTGTCTTTTGTCCGGACAGTTGCTCGACATTTTTTTATCGAAAGTATCGGAACGAATAAGTACGTTGACCGGGCGATGAAGTTTTAAGACAAATAGTCAAAAACTGTTCTGGAAACGAAACTCTTCAGAACATCTTATCTACAGATAAACAGCTGTGTACGATGTCATCGTGTAATAGTTGGAATTCTTTATACAAAATGAAGTAATGAAACTCTACTTTTTTATTGAATTTTCAAGGATAAACACAGAAACCAGTTTACTTTTGCTACGCAATTCATTCGATCATAGAGGTGTTATCATAATTTTAGCATTCACTTTTTATAGAGATACAATGAATGCCAAGATAAATTTCCATACGCCACACTCTCTGATCACATGCAATTTACTACGATTTTGCAAGTACCTAAATTAATATTTACTAGTTAATTACAAAACTTGTAAAATAACGCCTGTCATAAACTGAATATTACCTGTTAAATGGTAATAAAATAGTTATTCCAGCTAGGACCAAAGTGACATAAACTTTGTTATGTAGGTCCGGCGGAGGTCCGTTCGGCTCTGGGTCCGGCTGGTCGGTCCGAGGGCCGCGGTTTCCCTCAATGCGGGTGTACCCAGCACCAGCTCCCAGGGCCTCATTCATCTTCACTATCCACACGAACTTTTACCAAGAAAAATTCACAACCATTTCAAACACCTGTCACTAAAATTACAACGTACATTTTTTATTAACCACCAATAATCACAGCATCGTATAACACGTCACTAACAATTGCTCACTAAAACCTGGCGAATCGTTGAACTTGCTTTGATATTTTAGATTTTTAACAAGTTGATAGTCACTGAAATAATTATTTTTTGTAACGCAACTTAATGTACAATATAGAGCTACATATTGTTAATATACGAATTAGGAGCTAGAAGGATAAGCTATAGACGATTTAAGTGGCATCTTCCAGAGTAAGTATTTATGGTTCATTTTGCCACCTTGTTTTGATATTCACGATAATTTTGTCATGGAATCAACAAAACCCCAGCCGGCTGGACCTGACATAAAGCTAGGTGCTAAGACGGAGTAACGCATGCGCGAAACGCATCGATTTTTAGTGAAGGGATTACTACTTAGTTATAATACTAGTTCCTGGATGTTGACGAGGAGCAAATGTTAGGTACATGTATTTTTATACTTTATTCGGGCGTATGATAATTAACTTCAAGAGCGTTGAGAGAATTTAATACGTTCCACAATAAGGGTATTGGGAACGTATTAAATTTTCTTCTCAACCAATGCCATTATAAATTTGTTGACATAATTAGGTACTCGTATGTCATAATAGTCAAATTTCTGCTAATCACAATAGAAGGGAAGAAGGAATATCAGAGATTCTTTGTCCCTATATGGACTTGATTCACACAATAATAAAAATTTTATTGCATGTTATCGACGCCAAATAGATTTTACAGAGAAATTAAGGTCCAGGTCCAGGGAGGATCTCCCGAAGGTGCTTCCCATAATCATTACTCTCAAGATGCATTCACCTGCCACATTCGTATTAAATGGCAGTGACAAATAAAGTTATTACGAATTGACAGTTTCGCTGTAGTCCTTAAAATCACTACATTCTATAATAAACCAACTAGTACTTTGCCCTCGTTTTCCGGGATAATAAACAGATACCCTGTGTCTTATTATCTTATATATTATATAATTATATCCTATAAGAATTCTAGTTAAAAGATGTCGATAAGTTTGTCCCTTTTTACGTCGTAGGTACTAAAATTCTAACTCTATTTGTAAAAGCTTCAAAAGTTACTTGGCGTATTTGGAGATTGTTATGTGGAACTCGTTCATATTACCACCTCTCAATTCTTTCATCTGAGCTCTCAGGTATTCTCTTGGCGCAAGTATCTGGAGAGAATACATTATCTCTGGTGACGCGTAAATGCCTCTAAGCCCCATCGCTTTGCCCTGCTCGCAAGGCACGACAGCTGTTGTTTGTGACAATAATTTGAATGTAAATAGCCGACAAGCGAACCACCAAGAGGTTTTCGTCGCCCATAGACATCAGTAACACCTAAGACATCATGGTGATTGTCGCCATTCCGCTACATCGGCAACATTTTCAAGTGGGATGGCGAAAGGGTTGTTTGTGCGTCTGCATAAAACTTAACGTGCTCGTCGTGTAGTACTCGGGTCGATAGCGTAAAGAATAAGCCAAAATACTACAATCTGCCAAATGTCCTAAACCCATGTCCTATACGGTCCTAAATGTCAGCCTAATCTGTGGTCAGCTACATGCCGTATGAAAGTTATAAAGCATTGAGCTCCACGAATGCTCTTATTGTCTCTAAATTTATCATACTAATTATATGTTTTTTAGATTATATTTCACAAAATAAAAACGCCGAGTGCATGTCAAGCCACGCGCGGTGTAGTAGAGTTCCGTAGTTGGACTAAAAATTTTGCTCATAATTTGACTCTAACCAAAGTTAATACTAAAGAAAAGTGCAGCCGTTTCAACTAAGTTTATTAATAAAATTAACTACAGGTCACGCTATACTATTTGTTACTGTAAATATAACTAATAAGTAATAACGTAATTTATTCTTATCTCGGAACAAAAATGATTCTAAAATCTTTAGCAGACAAAGTTACTCCATTGATAGGCTCTGCAGATGGCAACGGGTCTCCATCCGGGAGTTTTAGATAAAATTGTTGTAGGATGTGAGTTAAAAACAAGAACAACTCAGATCGTGCTAATCCTTCACCGATGCAGCGTCTTCTACCTGAAACAAATAAAAATATTTTACGCTTATCTAAATAGCTCAAAACGAGCAGGCGAGCCACCTAACACTATTAACAGTAACACAATTTTTTTAGGAACATTAATTTTAAACTAATTTTTAACTTTTAAAACACATTCCAATTGTAACTTTATATTATTATTTTCAGGAAAAAATCTAGTTTTTTTGGAGGTATTATGGTTTCTGTAATGAACAATGAAGCTAGCCCAATTTTGGCGATCTTCTTTCGAGACTCATTTTTGGCGACTCAAAGCTCAAAAAATGCGTTCGTTTGGCCTCGCCCACAGATGCCACAATGCGTTGTAAGCTGCTCTAACGCTTAATGATCGTTTTCGGTCGTAGTAGTAAAGTAGCCTGTACTTATATTGCGTGTTATTAAAACTATACCAGTGCCGAAGGGCATGAGCCAGTCGTCCTGCATTAGATTTCCATCTTTGGTGAGGAAGCGCTCCGGTCGGAATGTGGTCGGTGACTTCCAATGCTCTCCGTTGTGCAAGTCGTGCAATGCGAGGAGAATGAACGTGCCCTGCAATGTACCACGATTAATTCATGGTATATAAGCCTCTAAAATTAGCGGACTATATACTGTCATGTTATAAGTCTAGCTATAGTTGCCAAGTTTTACAAAGCTAACTTATGAAAAGAGTTATACAGGATCTTGACTTTTTGTTGTTAAGTTAACGTTAGGTTTTTCAATAAAAATTATAAGTATTTGTCAAGGTTATATTAATTAAGGTAGATATCTATTTCTTACATTGCCTGTAGCCTACAGGCTGTAGGAACAGTAATGGTATGATTACTATCCGAACGAATAGGCCAAGGACCATCTTAAATAATTATGGTTTTCCTTTCGAAACTACGGTTAAAACTGAGGACTGTGGATTACCAAACGCTTACTGAAATTAAAATGTGACTCCGAGACCCTTTGGTTGGCCGGCAGGTTCTAACTAATGAACTACAGGGTCATCACTGGACGTTTTATGATAAAAAGAATTTGGATCATCAAGGTATATTGATTTTAAATAACAATCCCGGCTGCAATAATCTAAACATACCGAAGTAATTCTTGGCAATTATTATTGAAACGCAGTCTTTAAACTATGAAAATAACATGATATACGTATTGAACTTCTTGGTTCAGCGACATTATGTTCTTAACATAGATTAGGAGTGGCAGTACCTTTGGTATGACGTAGTTCCCAAGTCGTGCGTCATCGAGTGCCATATGCGGGATGCCCACGGGTGCTACCGAAGATATACGAAGCGCTTCTAATAGTACTGCTTCAGTATACACCATTCTGGAAAATATAACAGGTACTTACACTTTTAAATACATAAAGAAAACAATTTATTTGCATACCTAGAAACAGTTTATTGGCCACAATAAGTGATATCACAGGCCGGGAGCTGTGCTTACTGCATTTTCTACCATTTAACCATTAGGATGAATAATTATGTACCTTGAGTTACATTATTGGAGTTTTACTAAGGATCCCTAATTTTTTTAATATAATAGCCTATGTCACCCGGGGATAGTGTAGCTTCCCAACAGTAAAATAATTTTTCAAATCGGTTCAGTAGTTTCGGAGCCTATTCAATGCAAACAAACAATCAAATCTTTCCTCTTTATAATATTAGTATAGATTTATTTTCAAAAAAGTCATAAATTGCCTGAATTTATGAAACTATTTACGTCATTGTGGAGAAAGAACGGGAAAACTCTTCAACAACTTTAAGGAAACACAAACACTAAAATGTAACTAGGTATAGCCTTGAATTGTTCAGCAAGGTAAAACACGAGCACAGGAGTTAGCTCTATTGACAGATAGCCTTTCTTCTGACACGGTAATGGTAATGGTGATGGGCTCCGATTTCCGCATTTAGCCTCTAGGTTGGGCCATTTTGCGTAAATGTGTGTGCCTGCTAGTTGTCTAGCCAGCCTAGCTCCGTCCAGAAACGCAGGATCCTCCTGGTGTCTCCACAGGCTTCACGGAACGACCTCGGAGTGCCGAGGATTTCAGCCCGTTGGGTAGCTACGCCCACGCATTCCAGGATTACGTGAGGGGCAGTTTCGTCGTTACACAAGGATGGTTTAAGCAATCAGTTTCACAATCAGCAAAACCGTTGTTTCGCCTGTCGTCTTTCCTATTTATCGCTGGAAAATGCACTTGAGGATGCAATGTCTTTTTGGATCTATGAGATTATTTTGCTGTTATAGATGATATTATAATGTACAAAGAGAGGTAGATATATTAGATATGCCAAGAGTGCACATAAATTGACTCAGTCTAATTCAGCTGCATATAAAAATAAATACTTTATAGACAATTAATCAATTAAATTGAAATTGTAGGTACAATACCTATACGACTCATATTTTAAATTAGGTTTCAATACATACTTTTAATAATAGATTTTAATTTACTGATTAATTTATGATTTCATCATTGTAATATTAGACGATTATGATGTAGAGAATCAAAAACTGAACCTAGTGGTGTAAATTGTAATATGAATATAACCGGTTAAATCCTCGTAATGTACCCTAAAATCACGGGAATATTGTCGAATTTAGTCTACGAAGGCCATTATTGCGCCAAATAAATATTTAATAAAATTCGTTACCTCGATCTGTCACTAAGTGACGGAGGCCGAGACCGGCCTATTTCTGCGTCAATTTCCATGATCACTTTGTGCTGCAACTCCTGGTCTCTCACGAGATGAAGCAACAGAAATGCCGCCGTGTTACTTACTGTCTCCACCCCCGCTTCTAGAAAATCCAAGCAAATTACTTGGAGATCCTCATCTGTAACTGAATTGTAAAGTACAAATTAACTAGGTGAATAAAAAATACTTCCGTCCGAAAAATAATCTGAGTTACTCTCAAGTCGCATCTGCTCTGGGCGGGGCATTTGACTTTGACGCCATACAGAAACGCTCTGCGGTCCGATTCTCACGATCTTTTTTGCCACATACTTGCAAGCTGTGGAATGAGCTTCCTTCTGAGGTATTCCCGGAGCGCTATGACATGGGTTTCTTCCAAAAAGGTGTTAAAAGAAGTTCTCCTTCAGGGCCGGCGATGCACTGACGATTCTTCTGGTATTGCTCATGTCCATAGGCAGCGGTGATCACTTACCATCAGGTGGCCCGTCTGCTTTGTCATCAGCCCCTCAGGCTATAAAAACAAATTGTGATTGACAGCAAATTATAATTATGAATATTAGAATAAACAACATGTCTATATTGTCCATAATGTACCAGCCTATTATACAAACCTATAGTAGATAATTATACATGACGATACGTGATAGAAAAATTTGACGACAAAAGTTCACGATACTTACACGATTCCTCCTTGTTTTGAGCCATTTGAATTAAAAAAGTATCTATTAGATCTCTTGGTTCTTTTACATTCATAGTTTGCTCATGTTCTTGAATGGTGTCCTACAAAATTATTGTGATTTAAAATAACCTTGTGATGGAGTTTTTCCTTTGCTTAATTCGATTTCTATCACATTAACCACATTACAATTTGAATATTAAATAATTAATTAAATATCCATGTTCATTACAGCCTATCCTCTTAAACCTTCGATGAAATAATTTTATGGTAGGTGTATATGTTAAGAGATTTACTTCTTCAAAAATCAGGACAATCACATCAAATTTAACTGTAGACAAAAAATATTTTAGGTATTAAAAATTATTATTTGGGTTTTGTTATCCGATATTGTAATAAAAAAAGTGTTATTAAGTGAATAATATTATGAATTCTTCCAGTTTTAGAGGGCGTAGGTATGTCTATAATCCAAGGACATAGAGAATTTGAAGAATTTGGTTGGACCTATTGAAAAATGAATATTATATATAAAGAAAAGAGTTTTCATTTTTGGTTTGTTTATACGTTTTTAATGCGTAAACTCAAAAACTACTGGAACAATTTCAAAAATTCAAAAATTTCAAAAGTCGAGAATGCGTATTCTACTCCGTAGACGGTGTGGAATTGTGGATTGATGGGGGCAGAAGGGAAAATTTAAGTTTACATAAAAAGCTAGTTTTATGCCACAGTAGACTTTGACTACAGCTATCTAACGGCAAAAACTTGTTACGATAGCTTAAGGCACCTTCCGAATCATAGAAGCGCTTTTTTGCTGTTCATAGCATTTACGATTCATCATTGCAATTACGATGACCATGGTGATCCTAATTGGCAATTGCAGTTATGATGTACCCATTAGCCATTGTTGGTCATTCGAATTTGAAATTTGATTTAAATTCCGACATTTCGCCGAAGTTAACCCTACTAATGTGAATATCATCTCATTGTGTTGTTACGAAGCAGTGCCAGGGCCACCGCGCGAAATAACGTCACGTCCATGAACTGAGTAAACATTTATCGGTTTTGTCCCAAATACATATTTTCATTGTAATACTTGAAAGAAAATAACATTGATAACCGTTTTATCAATATTAATCGAGTGATTTCCTGCTAAATAAAGATTTGCTTATTGTTTTGCTTGATCAAAGTCTTCAGAAAATGGTTATAGTATATTGGTAAGACTAAAGATAACTTTTCTATCGACTACGACTTCAAAAAAGTGGAACTGTTTATCTGTATTTGAGTATTTTTTGTATGTATCTCTACCCAGAACTACGTCGTATCTGAAACGATTTTAATTATTATTTTTTATTTCAGGCTCGGATGATGCGATAAATAGAAAAATAAAAATACTTCATACAACAATGTTTAACTGACTTCAAAAACAATAAATTCGTATTGGCACCAAATAAAAGAAAAATAGCAGAAAGAAAGACGTAATTTGTAGATACATTTTAGGACCCCGTAGACAAAACGAAACCGTTGTGTAAAACTATTATACAAGGAGTATGCATGGACACTACAAGATAAACATAAGGATTCCGTTTTTTGCCATTTGGCTACGGAACCCTGACAAAATGTAATAAAATGAATACGGCAATTTTACCTTTAAGAATTTGTGTAAAATGTCGTGTATTTTCTTCAACTGGGTGTATCCTATGAGATCCGGAATGACATGTCTAAGGAAAGGCATGAAGTTTATGATGCCCCCGCTCATGTCCACAACTTGAAAGGATTTAGATATTAGATAACACAAATCCTTCAGGCGTTTGTCTTCCAAATTGTACCTTAAAAAGTGAAGACGTATATATAATAACAAAATGATTACGGAAAAATATATAATAAAAATTATGGTATTTTTTTATGTCAAGTTCACATTTCTTGATGAGTACTGATAATTTTAAGTATTTTTACAAGTGTGTTTATTTGTTTTCAAGAGATTGGCCGTATTATTAAAGTTCTCTAGAATTTTTTTTGCATTAAAATCTCAATATTTACTTAAAAAAAGCCACTAACTTCATAAAGGGATGGATGTACCTGGATTTTCTTTAAAATTGTATTTTTAATGTAAGTAGACTTACTTACAATGGATTGATTATATTATTTACCATTTCATAAGAGCGCCAAATACGTATTTCATTATTTTTGTCAAGAAAGCACAAGCCACAAACACAAATTTTCATTATCTAAATCGGCAGACTTCCAAACAACTTTGAATCATTACTTACCTCCGATAAGAGCTGATTTTCCAAAAACCTTTTAATAGGTATTTCATTCTTTCTATTCAGGAAGTCAAATATAAGTTGTATTTTTTACAGCGCATCTACTTTATAGTTTGTCGGATAAATATGAAGACAAGACAAATAATAAACTCTTAAAAATCAGATAAGGCAACTCTTACTTTAGGGGTTGATTTTCTAAAACCACTAGAGCATAATAAAATTATGTTACTTTACCTAATTCTAACTAAAAAGCTAAATATCAGTTCAGGACGGTAACTTAAATATTGGCGGATTTCAAACAAAATTTCAATCTATTTAACCCTCTTTGAGGTGGAATATCCAAAATTATCTTTGTCTACGTTATAAAGTTAACTTGAAACATGAGTGCAAAATGTCAGCTTTCTAGCTTCAAGTGTTTATGATGTGGGCTTAGATTGGGTATTGATAAGTCAGACCTTTGCCTTTTTTAAAGTAAGTCTAAATTAATACTTCCCATACCTTTTTCCAGCTATTAATTGCCACAAAATATTGACAACGGATACATCAAACATGTGGTTAGCACGGATGGGCTTGCCTGCGTCTTTCATGCGTCTTTCAACTAGGGCTCTACATTCTTCACTGATGAAGTTCTCCATCGTCTTACTGCCGTAGCCGAAGTGTTTCAAGCACTGCAATACGGCACGGCGAGTTTTATTCCAAAAGGGACCATCAGAAAATACCAATCCTGTAAATTTTTGCATTAATACAAATTATGTCTATTAATGGTTACATAGACAAAAATATCATTCCTGCATGTAATATAACCCACTAAAGTGTGTACGGGCTAATCCAAAATTGTATGAATAGTAGTGATATTCCAAACCTCAATCACGCTATAGGAATATTCTACATTTCTTATACAAGTTCCGAACATTTATGAACAATTAAACCACAGGCATGAGTACCTAGGCTGGACCCTGAAGGCTGAGATCATCAGATCACTCTCTACAAAATTCAGGTTACTCAAAATAAGGTTAAACCAGTTGCTTATTTTTAGCTGTGCTTTTAGTCAAAATACCTAGGTGGTGTAGACATTTACTCTTAAATCATACATAGTCACTTATATACTTGAGAAATATATACAAATACGAAAAAATAATATAATTAATAAATCGTCATAATACGAAAACCAGAGAGATGGTCATGATGAAAACAAAATACAGTAATCGACTGAACTTTAAACAAAATAGTAAAAAAAAACTTACCAATTTTTTTCCCAAATGATCTCATCGTGTAGAAAAATCCATCTGGTCTCCCGCTAAATACTTCGTTACTTGAGACTTCCTTGATCATATCTTTTCCTGAGACCACCACCACATTCAAGAGACCCAATCGTAAACCCACCACTGGTCCGTACTTTCGAGACCATAGCTGCCACACTCTGTGATGATAACGCAACCTTCTCAAATTCCACCATACTGATATCAGGTTTCCGATGATAGGAAACTGAGCGGGACCTGGGCATATCAACATAAAAACATAGGTAGATAGTAATTTAGTTCTTGACTTTGTTATAAAGTTCTTTATATAAAGTAACTGAATTCGTAAGCTTCCACCCTAAATCGATTTAAATTTAATTTGGTTTCCGATTATAATAGCTCGCTTTAGATTTTAAAATTGATTTGAATACACAACCCATCCCTTCTTTATTTGGAACATCGATCAATCGCGCACTGATTTCTATTTTACAAATTACAATTGGAAAAAGTTCGAACCAACTCTCGATTTTGACTATAGTTAACTAACCCCCAAAAGGTAAAAGAATAATGTTCTACCTGGTGGATAATTTATTGGTCTTTGAAAAGCGTCCCTCAATATTAATATTAAAAAGATAAATACGATTACAGTCCACATATTATTTTTCAGACACGTCTAACTATTACGAGCTATGTTCAATAAGTTTGGTTTGCTTAGAATTTTGACTGTATAATAATCGATCCGATACGATCTGTCACAAAATGCGTCTTGAGGTGTAATATTTAAATTTTCCGTCGCACAATAGAATTCTCATAATATAATTATATTCTCTTGATGTATATCGTGTTTAAAATTACTGTAGTCACGTGATAATACGAGGAACAAGGTGATTGTACCAAATTTTAGACTATGTAAAATTGGTGGCTCGTTCATGGGTACATGTGGAAAGATTTATAATAAAATTCCATCGAAATTTACAGAAATACCTTACCTTAAATTTAAACCTCATATTAAAAGCATTCTTATGACGAAAGTATATTACAAATTAGATGATTATTTTAAAGACAAGACTGCTTGGACATGAGTTTTATGGATCTAGATTGTAGTAGATGATAAGTGCTATCTGTAACTGTGAGCAGCAAAAAAACAAACCCGGTAGTTTCTTGCTGCTTCTTCTCCCGGGCCCTCTCACAGTAGGGCCTTGTTGAAGCATTGGCGTAACTTGCATGACTTTCAAAAAGTGTTTGTAAACCAAACCAATTTTGAATAAAAACATTTGATTTAATTTGATTTTTAGGGTTTCGTAATCATAAAAGCCGTGGACGGTTCGTCTGAAAGTCCGACCAAAATTGATGCACTCGAGATGTTGTGCTGGCGACGATTACTGCGGATCCCTTGGACAGTCAAAGCAAGATTATCGTCGACTGTGCAAATACGAATCCCGAAATATCTCGAACACATCGCGCGGGCTGCACTGTCTAGAGTGGATACATAAGCATTTGTTTCAACCACGATCATTCGGCCAAAAGTCTTATTAGGAATAAGTAGTGCCCTTGTACAAACTATTTCATAAATTGTTTATCCTTAATTTTTTTGTGTGTACAAAATTAATAAATAAATAATTTATCAGTCTACAGGAGCAGCCGACATATGTCTCAAAATGCTCTTTATTCTTTCTTACTCTTTTTACCTATCTGCTATTTGTCAAACGATATTCTTTCGGTAAAAATAGTTTGTTTTTAGAGTTCCGAAGTGAAACGAAACCCTTATAGTTTCGTCATGTCCGTCCGTCTGTCCATCTGTCCGTCCGTCTGTACGAAGCAAAGCGCCGAGGCCCTTCCTTAGTGCTAGAAAGTTGTAATTTGGCATGGATAAACTCCGGAATCGTAGAATAAAATATTGAAAAAAAATATTAGTAGATATTTATCAACTTGTGTAAAAGTGTAGTCTTAGATGTACCTACTGTGTACCTACCATATAAGAGTAGAAAAATTCGACCAGTTAGAGAGTAAAAGCTTAGTTTGTTCTAAAGATGTTATCGAAACACTGCTTTTCACCTATGAAAGATAATCATTCAAAACCAGTTATTGTCTGTTGTTCAACATTATGTTAATAGTATCTAACGGGTAAGAGACGGAATAAATTGCGCAAGCTGTTACTTAATAAACAGATAATAACGTACAATCTATTTCGTGGTCAAGTTCATGATTTAAAGTCATAATACCTATGTACCTACATCGGGGGAACTAAGAAAACTACAAGACTGTGATATTACTTATTGACTAAGTAGTGATAACATTATTTAAGTTGTAATCTAGATGCGAGGTGACATCAAATGAAATTAATTGCTTATTTGTTGAATAAGGCAGCAGTACCTACCTACTTAAACTTAAGTAGGTCGTTAGCAAATATTTACGCTTATTGTCACTTAACATTGTAGATACCTACAAATATTATTATGGTTCAATTTATTTACTCAGTAGGGCACTTAATTATAATTGTTATTATTTGAAAATAAAACTTATTTTCTTATAGTTAAGTACATCATTAACAACCAATTTGTCCAGGATATTTTAAATAATTTAAGTTCGTCAATAAAAATAAATAAATAAATGCAATAAATAAATACACTTTCATACCCCCGCAGCAGGTTTCCCTGTGTCGCGGGTGGCGTGCACTGATGGAGAACACAAATAACACTATAACACTCATGACCCGAGCACAAATATTTATCTGTCACAAAAATATGCCCCGGCCTCATATTCCCCAAAGTTGCTTTGTAAATAGCAGGTGTATCGGACTGATGCGTGAGCATCAGCTATTTACAAGACACCGGAGTCCCTTGTAAACAATCCGAAAAAAAAACCCTGAACTCAAAAGGAATCGGTTAGGTTAGGTTAGGTTGAATGACTTGAGATTATTTTTAAAGAATTTTTCTTCTACGATATTGCTGCGGTAGGTTGGGACTTAAGGGTGAGAAGTCGCCAGTGCCGTGCCTCGGCCATCACCATAAAATAACTGCAATGGTACTCGTCAATCTTTGGCAACCACAGTTTTGATATTTGTTTATTATTTGTTGGCAAAGTGCAAAAGTATGAATAAATTAAAAATATTAAGCACCTAGTTAAAGTTACCAATTAAATAATAAATATTTCGTACCTACAGGATTTTAATCCATAAACACAAAATAAATTTCCAAAGTTAAAATGCGCCAAAAGGTAAGAAATTAGTTTTAGTAGAGCATGTAAGATATTTGAAAAGTTAAAAACTGGGCAAGTGCATGTCAGGCCACGCGCAATGTAGGGTTCGGAAGTAGTAAGTTTTTTTTTAAATAATTTCTTTATTGATTAAACACAATGTACATAATATTTATGAATAATACATAATGTTTATCGACTAGTACTCATTAACTACTTATATAACAATGATAGTTTTCCTTGTAAATTCATCATAATTAGCTATAACCTATTTTTGAGAACTTTTTCACTTGTCCAGCTCCAACCGTTTAGTCGGCAGGGGGGGACACTTGACGGTACCTTACTTACTACTTACAAGCATGATGGTAGTATTTTTTAACATTCCCACAAATCCCAATCCCATTTTGACGGGAATGCATCGGTGATAACCTCGGTTTTTGCTGATGTCCCTGGATGACAGTGACCACATACCATCAGGAAGCTGTCTTCTCGTTTTTCATTTATTTGAGATAATTGATATGAGAATAAATACTTAAGTAATAACAATGTAAAAATATTGTCAACTCTCATTTTCAGGAACAAGTCTAACGATGAACAACAAAGTGAACTAAACCATGAATTGAGAATGAAAATATTATTTAAATGGAGAGTTGATCTCAATAAAACAGGTCGGGAATGAGCCTGCAGATGTTCGTGAACGTTCTAGAATCCCGGAACCTCAATAATATGACTGTTTTGAATATGGTAGATCTACAAAATCAATAAAGAATAAAGTGGTACTCGTATGTACCTGCCTATCGGATTTTTTACGTGGCTGCTTTTTTCGCGTTATTTTTAAAAGCATTATTCTTAGTTTGGAATTATACCCATAATTTTTTTTAGGTTAGAAGGTTTTGTTTAACTTTGAACAATTTTTTTTTGTTCTTAATAATTTTGTTTGCTTTTACAAAAAAAACATGATGGTCAATTTTGAACTTAATTCCTAATTGTGTTCTATTCGTAATTGGTTAAAGACATTTTGACAATTTATTTTGATGAGAATTTGCCTTTGCTTTTTAAGTTATGTCCAACAAATTAAAATCTTTTACTTTTTTAAATCATAATTTATTTTATTATAACTTTTCTACGGAAAGACGGAAAGTAAGCAAATATTTACCTTACAAAACAACAAAAATTTAAAAAACAAACGTTGCAAAATATGATAAATAAAACGTTGTAAATTAAATGAAATAAAACCATTGAAGTATTATTACTAGGATATTGAACCGACACCACGACCCAATGTAGGTATGTCCCAATGAATTGGCGCCGATCGGCTTCAATTTTCAATGGATTCGTTCGATTTTGAAAGTAGAACGGGGGCTCAGTTTTCAAAATAGAACCTCCCGGCGGGACACACGTTTTGTTCGAGAGGTCTGTTCTATGACATTATACTTCAATCACGGAACACAGACACAAGACTTCAATAAATAAAACCCTTTTATTTATACGGAATAAAACAATATTATGGACTCCACTAGACATGCTTCAAATGCCATTCTTTACACTGGAGAAAGAATTTCAAACTTTAGACCTATAAATTTACTCCCTTAAAATATTACTTATTAGATAACTTACATTCATCGTAAAACTTGATGAATAAAATAAAACCGTTTTATTTGTACACAATCTATATAAGTAATTGTTTTCGTATATAACTGGTTGCAGTACAGTTGTTGTATCTACGTTCAATTGTAGATAAGCTAAAAAAATACATTTTCTTAATATTTTTCAATAAAATAATGACGACACTTACAAAAATGATGTGAAATCGGACGACTTAACGTATGTCCACCACTGATAACTGGACTGACGCGAGTAAATTATAATGAAATCAAACAAGATATTGCTACCAGCTACAGAGCGACCAATCATTATAAAACAGACGGAGTGTCCTGAGAATCACATTTTATCTTGTGTAATCGACCGCTGTAGACCCTTCGACTCATTTTTATCATAACAAAATATCTCGTTGACTAACTAATAAGTGATGGCGCCAATAAATGACAGTGTTTTGAATGAGAAACCAGAGTTTTCGCCAGCAAAAAAGGCTTTACCTGAAGTAGAAACAGAAAATGGCAATGGAAATGGCAACGGCTGCAACGGGTATGTTTATGTTTATAGTACTTTTTTAGTATTATTTTATGGAATTAAATAGATTAAATAAATAAACAGATTGTAGTATACAATACCATAGGTACGCAAGTGAAATTAATGCTGTGACATACTTAGTTTTAACTAAAGGAATTTAATAACGTAAATGAAAATATGCAATCGACAAGAATGTTTCCCGATCTTTCCTTTGATCATAAATATGAACAACTCCACTTTATTGCTTTTACTGTACGATACGACTGAACAGAGACATATTATGTTACTCAACAAGGGTTAATTGAGCGAAGTCGTTTACCGCGCGAAGATTTGTTAGCCTTGCTAATTCACAAACTGCCTTGAAATACTTACATACTTTTTGTACTGGTATGTAAATATCTTAAAATTAAAGTAATTTTAAAGATATTTATATCCAGTATTTAAGTCCAGTTATTTTACCACAAAAATAAAATATAATACATATTATTATTTGAGTTCGTGCTACGAGTAAGTAGTACCTCCTATAATTTTAAAACGAGGCAAGAAATAATTGAGGATGTTCTTTGTAAGTATACGTAGCACCGATAATTTATTCTCTAGAGACATTGAGATACATCTAGAAAGATTGTTTAATGAATGCTGCGAGTCAGGTTCAAGTAATCTAGTATGACGGTAGAGAATTAGATACACTCCCACCTCATTATGGTCGGAGACAGAATCGTTAATCAGCTAAAATACATTCAGAATGTTGCGAAACTTAAGATGTTTTTGAATATTTTATATAAGTTCTCACTATTCGTAAAAATAAGTAGTATTTACCTACTCTGTACCTTATAACGCATTTTTTTAAACTTTCAATAAAAATTTCACTCCTATAATAAAGATATTTTTAAGTTATCGTTTGGTTGTCTGCCTGTTTTATTGATCACGCTCATTCCTTCAAATCTTTTATTAAGGTAAGTAGATAACTGAAATTAAATGCGGTGACTGACAAATGCATAGGAACCACCTAGATGATTTCTGTAGTTAAATAAAAACTGCAAAATATTAAAAATAAAAAATAACAGTAAAATTAAAAGTACATTTGTTTCTTAACCAAGGGGTCATTAATCGTAAAACGTAGCACTCATAGGTAGGGCAAAACAGTAGCAAATGTACAAAATGTAGGTACTACACTTTTTGTTTTAAACATTTTCATACTTCAAATTATTCTTGACAAAAAATAACCGACTTCAAAATAACTCAAAAACTGCTAGCCAGATCTAGCTCAAATTTAAGTGAGACCACACGACAAGCACTAGTTTTTGCATAAAAAAAGAATTATCAAAATCGGTTCACCCAGTCGAAAGTTCTGAGGTAACAAACATAAAAAAAGTACAGTCGAATTGAATACCTACATACCTCCTCCTTTTTTGAAGTCAATGGAAGGAAAATTGGGTTAGGTTAGGATTCCAATACCAACATAGGCTCTACATTGTTGATTGTTTGGACAGAATAGGATTATTTTGTTTTTACCGAAGTATTTGGCAACCAATTTCGAAATGTTAAGTGCCCACAGGTGGACCTGACGATTTAGTCATTTTACTACCCGATTTATGACTCACTTCAATTATTATTATGTAATTATTTATTTTATGACTCACTCTAATTTCGTTAGCTGCAAATTTTTTGAGGAAGGACCTCGGATAAATCCGAAATTACATGTGTTAGTCGGCGAATCCGACATAATAAAACGTGAGTAAGCCGTAATTTACACGCACTATTATGTAGGTAGGTATTCCGACCTCCGAGTTCTGAGACACTCACGAATCTTAGTGTTAAAAAGCTTTTAACTTTCTATCTTTATAAATTACAATTTACCATTCCTACAGGCTACAACTGCTTTTTAGGTTTCGTTTTTAGGTTTTTTTTACGAAAAAAAAATTAACGAAATCAAAATAAAAATAAAACTGTTTTGCAAACCGTACAATAGGAAAATAACGGTAAACACATAACGTACGGAACTCTCTCCAAGGGAGTTTAACTTGCACTTGTCAAGTTTACTACTACTAATGAGTTAGAAATTTTTGAGATTTGATCAGCACCCGATCCTTCAGACCTCACGATGCAAAGGTTCCGCTTAGTGCTTAATCAAAGAGTATGGATCTTGCATCATGCTGATTTTAGATTGATAATTAAAATGTAATATTTTTGTTTGCTTTATGATTGAAGTAATAATAGGTATAGGTACACATGAATAGCTATAACTCTTTTAAAAAAAGTTTTATTTAAATACGCATAGCAATCATATAGGTATAATGTATTATGAATATCAGTTGATGTACCTATTCTAAATTAATTTTTGGAATTTCAACTGATTTAAGTTTTTAACCGACCTCAAAAAAGGAGGAGGTATTCAATTCGACTGTATTTTTTTATGTTTCTTACCTCAGAACTTTCGACTGAATGAACCGATTTTGATGATTCTTTTTTATTCGAAAGCTGGTGCTTGTCATGTAGTCCCACTTTAATTTGAGCGAGATCTGACGAGTAGTTTTTGACTTATCCCTAATTTTGAAGTCGCTTATTTTTTGATAGGAATTATAGTATATCAAACGTAAAACTATGTGATGACTCAATTTTTATGCCTGTACCTGTACATCACTATTTAAGGTAGTAACAAAAACTCCTATACTAAGTGGAAAACCTGTTTTACAGCATACCTATATCTACATACCTACCAACCAAGCTCATAATGAACTGAACATTCTTGGCATACCTAACAGAGTAATGACTTTAGAATTATTATTAAAAACCTATTGTTTTCAATTTCAAATTAATACAATCTATCCTACAAATAAACATAGAAATATATTATTCATGCCAATAACAATAATGCTAATAACAAAAAATATAACATAAACTTTTATTTTGCATTATTTATTACTTAGACTTTGTCATATGAATGACCTATTTTTAAAAAATTTTTCACTTGTCCAACTCCAACCGTTTAGCTGGCAGGGGGGGACACTTGACTCTAACCAAAATTAATTACTTCAAACCCAAATATTTCGCAAACGGACCCCTAATTCCAAAAATGGTATTAAAAGACCTTTTCAACGATACCTCACACTATAGGGTACGTGACGAATAAAAAATTCATTCTCACGTTACCTGTTATGTAGGGGAGGTACCCTGAAAAAAAAAATGTTTTTCAATATTTTAATCTACGATTCTGGAGTTTTAATAAATATGTATATCCATCCATGCCAAATTAGGTACAGCTTTCTAGCACTAAGGGTCTCGGCGCTTTGCTTCGGACAGACGGACGGACGGACAGACGGACAGACGGACGGACATGACAAAACTATAAGGGTCCCGATTTTACTTCGGAACCCTATAAACGGACATCTTTCTAATTAATAACATTAAAAAACCCTTAAACAATGATACGGAATGAATGTATTATGAATGTACGAATGATACGGAAGGAATGAATGTATGCATATGTGAAGGACCCGTTTTGACATTATTAATTAGGGTCGAATTTTCATCAATGTTCTCATATGTCTCATCATAGGAGTGTCATCTCATAGGTATGTCTGATACAATAACGATCTTTATGCATTTCGTCATGCATTTACATGATATTATTAGTTGGATAATAGAATGTTGTTGTCATAAAATAATGGAATTTTATTTTTAGTGAGGTGCAAAATATTCTCTCTCTAGAATTCCAAGAAAACCAGATCTAGCGTAGGTCATTTCCAATATTATAAATATTTTTACTTTGTTTCAATTTGTATTTTAAAGTGGAATTTTATTATCCAAATACTGGTTATTGGTTTTATGTATTCAGTATTTCTTATAAGCTATATCGACAGAAGCTACGTAGCGATAAGTTTTGAGATGCTCGTAATTTAAAAATGGAACGCATCCGTATTATATATTTTTAAAAAGCAAATTTATTTAAAAATATAACGCAAATAGCCAGATTGCTTGTTTAAAAAAAGATGTTTCAGTCATTTAACTACGACGGTCCCCTCGTTTTTCTTTGCAACAATGGAGCTTAAAACCGCGAACATTTGAGTGCTATGATATTTTATGATTTTAAATTTGGTTTAACTAAAAAATTTTGCCCTTAACGATTACAGTCAGTGTTAGGGGAATCTTCCCTATTTCGAGAAAACAGTTTTTAGATGGTTCAGTGAATTTAAAAGGGGTAAAACAAACCTCGAAGATGACCATAGAAGTGGTCCCCCGCCCAAAACGGTAGTAACTGCAGAAAATTTGTGGACTACTGAAATGATGGTGCGAGAAGACCCACGAATTGCTTACTCGGACATCGAAAAGATTATTGGCGTTAGATCGGGGGGTGTTAACATTATTTTGCATATCAACTTCTTGGAGTGAGGAAGCTTTGTTGTCGTTGGATCCCGCGTTTGCTCTCCGAAACTGAAAAAAAGCGGCCAAGTGCGAGTCGGACTCGCCCATGAAGGGTTCCGTAGCAGCAAGTAACATAATATAAAAGTTCTTGTACTTCATTGTAACTTTGATCGATGTTTTTTGCGGTTTACGATTTATGACGTATTAAAAAAAAATACTTACTATATTTGGTTCAAATCAATTTTCGTTGGAAGTTTGCACGGTAATGTACATCATATTTTTTTTTAGTTTTATCATTCGCTTATTTTAGAAGTTACAGGGGTGGGGGGGGGGGACACACATTTTACCACTTTGGAAGTGTCTCTCGCGCAAACTATTCAATTTAGAAAAAAATGATATTAGAAACCTCAATATCATTTTTGGAGACCTATCCATAGATACCCCACACGTAAGGGTTTGATGAAAAAAAAATTTTTGAGTTTCAGTTCTATGTATGGGGAACCCCCAAAAATTATTGTTTTTCTTCAATTTTTGTGTGAAAATCTTATCGCGGTTTACGGTATACATCTACTGACCAAGTTTCAACAGTATAGTTCTTATAGTTTCGGAGAAAAGTGGCTGTGACATACGGACGGACAGACAGACAGACAGACAGACATGACGAATCCATAAGGGTTCCGTTTTTTGCCATTCGGCTACGGAACCCTAATAAGTGTGGATTGGTGCCACGAAATGCGTCTACGATTTGACAACGGAACGTCAAGATGTGTTTCGAAAATCATCACAGGCGACGAAACGTGAATTTATCAATATGATCCGGAAAATAAGAGACAGTCGTCAGTATGGGTCTTTTCAGAAGGAAAGTAGCCGACAAAACTGCAAAGACCTCGTAATGTTGGTAAAAAAATGGTGTCTAGTTTTTTTTCTCGCAGCGGGCATATGTTGACAACAATGTTGGAAAATCATAGATCTGTTAACTCGGACTGGTATACAACAGTAGCATTGATGAAAGTTTTGCAAGCTCTGCGAGAGAGGAGACCAAAAACTGGGCTTCGGGGAATCATGCTGCATCACAACAACGCTTCGTCACAAAGGTACGTCTCTCAGAAAAAAGGCGTTTCTTGACGATCCGGTGTTGAAACCTTGCCCCATCCACCGTACAGTCTTCATTTAGGTCCCTGTGATTTCTTTTTGTTCCCGATGATTAAGGACAAAATAAAAGGGATTTTTTTTTCATGTACCGAAGAGGCTGTGGCCGCCTACGAAGTCGCAATTTCGGACCTATCGGATCAAGACTGGCAAAAGTGTTTTAATAGTTGGTTTAGGCGAATTTGAAGGATTTGTTTAGGAACTTTTTATATAGAATGAAGGAGAGTATTTCGAAAAAATGTAAAATAAATATTGTTAATATCTTGTCTTGTTTTTTCTTGTCTCAAAACTTATCGAGTTGCCTACGTCCTTTGACTATTTTTAGAAAAGTGTACAAGTTGGTTTGTATAGTAGTGTATGTGAGTTTGTATAGTAGTGTGTAATTCGAGAATTTTTATCTGCTAAGAAAACAGGCAAACAGGAAAAAACAGAAACCATTTAAAAATAAATTTGCAAACAGTGAAACTATCAAAATGTAATCAGGTATGAAGCAATTAAATCCGCGCTACTGTAGCAAAAAAGCTATTAGTTTACCAAGTTGGCAGGATGTCATGCGTAGTATCTAAATACGAGGATTCGGGAGAACTGATGCCTAATTTTTTTTACAAAACGTATCTTATTATACCTTCCGACCTCGACGGTACTAGCATGGTGGTAGGGTATTATCTCGTATGGCTAACTCGCCTCTCTGTATTAAATCGACCATAAAAATTTTGTCGGTCGCAGAATGAATAACTTATAGTTAAAAAAAAAAACTAAAAAAAAACGCTGAGACTCTAAAATTATTGTATTAAAATTATCTTCGGCCCATGACCTTGCAAATATTTAAGCTAATCAGATCTTGAAATTGGTGAAATTTACGTTGAAGGATTCCGTTACATACATACATACAGATCAAACTAATAAAAGCGTGTACAAAAATCTGACATACGAAACATAATATGTATTTTATACTGAATAACTTTATTGATATGGCTAATTAAATGATCCATCCGAATATACTTATTGTTAGATACATTCCCAATATCTGCAATGCAAATTACCTGGTTACAAAAAACCTGTAAACTAAAATTAAATATCTGCACTTAATATAAATAAAATTAAAGTGTATGTCTGTAATTTCAAAATAAATGTGTTTTCTCAAACGCTTAGGTATTTGCACGATACTAAAACACAAACTTTTGAATGTGAAATGTTTGTCAGGTTGTCTTCCGTTTTGTCCACCGCTAATCTCTGGAATGGCTGAACGCAGGAGAACGCAGGAACAAAGGAGGTTATAGAGCAACATAAGAGCCCGCGCAGACAGAAAGAGTTCAGCCGTTCTGTGCTCTTCGTTCTGCGTTTTGCGTTCTTTGTAACGTTTGCAACTCTAGCACCGCAGTGGAGTTGGACTAGTGAAAAAATTCTCAAAAATAGGGATGACTTTACAAGGGCTTTCCTTGTCATTTTTCCTTGACATGGCTATGTTAGCATATGTAGTTAATGAGTAATAGTCGATAAACTTACTACTTCGGAACCCTACATTGCGCGTGGCCTGACATGCACTAGCCCTGTTTTTATTCCGGAATTCCCACGGGATCTGGATTTACGCGGGAAAAACTACTACTTACTCGAATGAAGTCGCGGCATAGTCTTAAAAAGTCAGTCTAAAAATAATTTTAAATAACATAATTAAGTAGTTACCACACATCCGTTTAAAAGTTAATTTAGTTATTGGCTTGACTAAACACTAGTTGGCTGGAAACTAATTTAACATATCTAATTACGAGTTTTGTTTGTACCGTTATGTTAAAAATAACAAACAAACAAAAATACATACCTAGGGGAATGTGGGGGGAAACCGGACAGGGGGTGAAAACAGATAGTTGCTATTTTACTAGTAGGCATATAGCTATCTCGTTCTAAATAGTCAAACGTTATTTGGGAACACTCGGGCAGTTTGCTTGCAAAAGGCGGACAGGATAGAATTTCATCACGTGCTTGTACTCTACAAAATAGAAAAAATTGGTAAGTTATCTAATATTTTGTAATTTTTGACGTATTCTCATTTGTTTTGGCCATGTACAATCATAATGTAACATTCTTTTCATAATATCTTGGTTATTTAAGTTAAAAAAACAGCATTAATTGTTGCTGTGAGTCTAAGAATAACAATTTTGCAAGTAGTATTTTAAAAGTGGCACCTGTGGGGTACGACCGGACGGGGTGATATCGGGTATCCGGGTCACCCCCAATCATTGAATAGGTTATGTCTGCTTATTTACTTAAAATCTTAAACCTTTACTTTATTTATTTTTCATAAGTAAGTTTACAGGACATCAGTATCACTTGAGTTGAAGAGAGACGTAGGCTCCCTATGCGTATTCTACAGTCTGTACAACGGGGAATGTTCTGAAGAACTGTTCGGTTTAATACCTGTGATTGATTTCCGTCACCACGCATCACGATGTATCAGGTTCCATCAACACCACCTTAATACTTGGCGTTCGTCCACAGTTCGCTTTTCATGTAATTTCCTACCACGCACGTGTAAACTGTGGAACGAACTTCCTGCATCGGTGTTCCCACTAAGCTTTGACATGGAGTCCTTCAAGAAGCAGGTCTATTGTTATTCTTCGAAGCCGGCAACGCATTGGTGACGCCCCCGGTATTACTAATGTCCATGAGCGACTGTAATCACTTACCATCAGGTGACCCGTCAGCTCGTTTGCTTGCTTAAGGCATAAAAAAAATATCCGTATTCACCCCGTTGACTAAAAACGCGTATCCGGTTTTACCCATATGTATGGGGTGAATCCGGATTTATGTTTTTTATTAAAATAAATTTCTACTTCTTTTTATCTTTATTGATTTCGGATATTTTGTGCCAAAGTAATGTCTTACATTATGTTCTTTGAGAAGTGTTGTTGATTTTTAAAATATATAACATTATAACGAATTTATAGTGTTTTTTTCTTAACTATCCGGTGTCACCCCACATTCCCCTACACTTATAGTTTTGTGTAGGCCTTTTAGAAATCCTAATAGATCATCCTAATAACAATAATTATGTTAAGATTTTATAGTTCTAGTAATTGATACTAATAATAGGGACATACGTGTCGATTTGATAACCTTCTTTTTTAAAGTCGGTTAAAATTAAGTAGGTACCAAGGCGCTACCGAAACACCACACAATGACTAATGGGTATCTAAGTCCTAACAGTGACTTGAAAACAGTGCGGAAATTAATTTGTTTTGATCTAATTAAACACCTACCTACCTACATAACAAAAATATTTTTATATTGTGCCTGAATTTCGATTGTCCAGTACTACTGAGCAGAATGTTTTCAATCAATTCGTTGCAGTTTTTTTATCGACGTTCATTTCAAGAACAAGTAATAAAATACATTTAGTAGGTATATCTGTACGTAGACTACGTAGGTAATTTAAAATATTTTAACACCTTGACAAAAAAACCTTCATTTCTCTCGACATGATAAAGGAAGATGCAAATGTTGTTCTATGTTTGTAATTTTAATAACAAATCGATAACTCTAAGTAGGTAGGTATATTTACCTATAAAATATAATAATCTAAATTTTACTAACAAAGAATAACTGACTTCAAAGTTACTCTAAAACTACTAGTCAGATCTCGTTCAAATTTATGTGGGATTACGTGACAAGCACCTGCTTTCGATTAAAAAAAGAATCATCGAAATCGGTTGGCGTGATTTGTAGCGCTTACTTAATGCAAATTTAAGACTTACTCGTATATGGTTTTATCAGGGATGCCATTGTCAGATCTCAATAAAATTTATACGGGACTACATGACAGCCACCAGCTTTCGATTAAAAAAAGAATCATCAAAATCGGTTTGCCCAGTCTAAAGTTCTGAGGTAACAAACATAAAACAAAATACAGTCGAATTGAGAACCTCCTCCTTTTTTTGAAGTCGGTTAAAAATAAATGTATTTATTCTGCATTCATTTATTTTTTATGAAGAATTTCTTGCCTGAATTAGGTGTTATACGTGTAACTAACTGGCCGCGTTCAATAACTAACTGGCCACTTGTATTTATTTAGTTTATTTAATAACATTATTATTATTTTGCTTAAATTTGTTTTATATTGTTACCTACACTACCTACTCGTACATCTGTCATAAATACTTACGTATGTTGTGCAGATCTATGCTTCGGTATACATGTAATTTTCTGAATAAATCATTCATAAATCAACCGAAAGTGTTTGTAAACCAAACCAATTTTGAATAAAAACATTTGATTTGATTTGATTGACTCACTTATTGGCCAGTTACTACTGAATTTACCCTATTGTGAGTATCTTCACTGCAAGAGTGAATAAGATTTCACATGAGCACTGGCTCTACAACCCTAGACTGGCTCTACTTACAAAGAGGTCGAATTGGTTGACTAGGTAAAACATATGTCAAGGTATATAAATGTGTCAGAGTTATGCAATTTAAATAAGTAGAAATATTGAAGTGAGTTCGTTTTATAACATTAATCAAATATCACGAAGACAGAAGTGAGTTTATTAAATAAAGGCATTACACTTCAACGACTTGAAAGTCTAATGCCTTTATTTAATAAACTCAAAGCCTATGATGTAGGTACTTAAATGTTAGAAATGATTATAATTGAAAATCACTGTTATTATTTTCGTTTTAAGACGTTTAAATATTTGTTGGAATTATTCGGTTTAGTGATTCTTTTTCTTGGATGTTAATGTAGAGCTGTTATAGGTATAGCGCATGAACTTACTATTGAACCGATTTTAACGCGGTTTAGACAGTTGGCTTATAATATTTAATAACTGAAATTAAGTTCGATGTTAATATGTTTTATCAAAATCGGTAGAATCTTATACTTAAATATTTTTTTTATCAAACTCTCCACCTGAAAATCTACAAAAATTCTAGTTTAGTCTCAAACCACAGAAAAGATAAGTAATCTAAAACTTTATAGTTAATGTTATATTAATACAAAAATTTGACTATACGTCATTATTATTATTAGGTATATTCATTTGTAGCTCCTGCAGCAAATTTTATTAGACGGATATTAAAAAAACCTAACATTAACATGGGATAAATAAGGAATACTTACCTAATTGCCCGTAACGTAATAATGGCAAGTTACCTATGATATTAATAGTTATTTAGTTGGCAAGACCTATGTAGTTTTTAAGTATTTTTTTACTGATGCTTACTTCTATTACACACGTAATACTTACACGTGTAAGTCATTGATACCTATCTTTATGAAGCATAAAAATAATTATTCCGTTTAAAGGCACATTGACAATAACAATACCCGGTGTTATCAGATTTCAGAAACCCTATTTGCCACGTGTGTCAACTCAGATTTATTTTGAAGATAAATACCTACTTACCTACATAATGACGTGCTGAAAATCATTACCTTATTGTCGTGAAAGGAGCTATACGTGTGTGATTTTGAATACTCTTTGCATATTTACTTAGATACAATGTAGGTAGAATGTTTCTGATTTTTATCTATTCAAGCAGCTCGATCAATCAAGTAGTGATTTATAGTGGTTGAGAAGTTATTTCACCGCGGTTCCGTGGTCAAATTTTGCATTTTTAATAAGGCATAAAGAATAATTTTATTATAATTTACTTCGATGAATAGAAACATCGTGACCTGTTTACCTGAGAGGTCCATAGGGGTTCTCGAAGGCGTGTGAACTGTAAAGTGTGCAGATTTGTACAACTATGGGAGTTTGTCCACTATAGCGTACTGCACCATGGTCAATGACCGTACTAGGGGTACATAGGGTACTGCATTATACTAAATGGTATAGTGGGCAGACTCCATAACTTAGTAATTGGTGAAGCAACGTAGATAACAATTTTACAATTTAATAGATCAATTCTCTTCATTACAGGTATTCATATGAGACCTTGGTCGAGACGACTAACTTCCTTCTATCACAAACGACGGTGCGGCCCCGGATAGGAATAATTTGCGGATCGGGGATGGGTTCGTATTGGAACGAGGGTATATATTAGCTTATATCTGTTAATACACATTCAGCCGCCCATAAAAGTTATAAAACTGCATTTAATGTTTCGTAGTTGTAATCAAAATTTCACCAAAAAACAGACTGACTTCAAAGAAAGACTACTTAAATTATTTCGCTGAACATAATTTTATCAAAATAGTCATCTGTAGTTTACCCTACCTATGATATTGGATGAGTTCCCTCAATTTCTCATGGATGCAATGTCCAGAACTAAATTCCTCATGGATGCAATGTCCAGAACTAAATTCCTCATGGATGCAATGTTCAGAACTAAATTTCTCAAGGATGCAATGTCCTTAACAAAATTTACATAAATTTAATAAATACAATTAAAAAAAAACAATCATATTCTAGACTTCTCAACTTCCTTTATTTTAATCAGTTAAAAATATTATATGCTTTGTCGAATTTTCCCTTACAACGTGATTTTGTAAACATAGATCTAGTGTAAGGTTCAAGATATTTTAGTAAGAAATACGATAGATATTTTTAGAAATCAGAGCCCTTTATTTTTTGCACATGCTTCTTATAGCTATTGATGCAAATGATCGCATTTACAGACTGCATGAATGTGTTAAATATTTGTTTAAATATCAGTTGTATCACAGAAGACATAATAGTGTTGTACCACTATAATCTATAAAACATTACTTACTTAAATATAAAAAAATAGATCTTTGACTCCACCATTTCAGTAAAGCCACCTACCTGTTAAAGACTAATCATTTCGACATTCATGGTCGGTAAATTTTCAGCTGTTAATTTTTTACTAATAAGTAATTTTAAACCAGAAGATAGTATAAATTACTTTATCTTAAATGCAGGATCATTGGCAGAGAACATCACAGATTCGGAATGCGTACCGTATGAAAAAATCCCTAATTTCCCCGTCAGCACGGTAGAAGGTCACCATGGACAACTGGTATTCGGTAAAATTGCGGGAGTGCCTGTGGTTGCTATGCAGGGACGGTTCCACTATTATGAGGGATACCCGCTTTGGAAGGTAGTTAACATTTATTTTTTATGTAAATTAGCCACATATTTTGACTAAGGTGTAGATTTCGTGAAGTTAGGACGTGTAGAGTTAGAAGGTTGGCTCTACATGAGATCTGATAAGTTATTGATGTAGAGCCAGGTCTCGTCTTGGTATCATTTGACAGTTGACATCATAATCTAAATTTTACTAACAAAAAATAACCGACTTCAAAGTTACTCTAAAACTACTTGTCAGATCTCGTTCAAATTTATGTGGGATTACGTGACAAGCACCTGCTTTCGATTAAAAAAAGAATCATCGAAATCGGTTGGCGTAATACTGAGTTATTCGTCCATTTGTCGCGCTTACTTAATACAAATTTAAGACTTATATGGTTTTATCATGGATGCCATTGTCAGATCTCAATAAAATTTATATGGGACCACATGACAGCCATGATTTTTTTTTAATCGAAAGCTGATGCTTGTCATGTGGTCCCACTTAAAAAGCGAGATCTGACAAGTAGTTTTTGAGTTATTTTGATATTTGAAGTTATTTTTTGTCAAGAATTAGGTATAATATGCTAT
This sequence comes from Thymelicus acteon, assembly GCA_951805285.1. NCBI lineage: Eukaryota > Metazoa > Arthropoda > Insecta > Lepidoptera > Hesperiidae > Thymelicus > Thymelicus acteon. The sequence continues at coordinate 9,129,907 of OX638225.1, read as the reverse complement.
AAAAAAGAAAATCCCACCTCAATTAAATTTATTCACTGTAACAAAAGTCCGAGGTCAAAACCCCCAGGCGCTCCACTATATATAATAAAACAAAAGTAACATTAATGATATTATTGATTTAATTTATTATTGATAAAATAATTTCTTTGCGCGGAACTCTAAGCTCAAAATGGCCAGCTATTGCCTCTTACGATCTGTTACGACACCCTGGAACCTGGATTAATTTTAGCCCGCCTCAATACGCAAAAATCTAGGTAAGTTTTCAAAATATTATTATCTAAATTTCGCGTCAAAATAAATTTAATTACGATTTCACGACCATGTATTATAGTTGTTTGATTTGAATTTTGGGCCTCTTGGATTCTTGACTTGACTGATAAAGCCGTCCGAAGCAGCGTAGTAGATTGGGTCAAGGTGCTTTAGTTTTATATGGAGAGACTATCTATATTAGTAATTTTAATGACATAAAAAAGAGATTTTCAGAACCTAAACTTGATTAGGCTGAAAGTTTCCAAAATTGGGTAAAATTTCGTTACTTATGATTACCTACTTAAAAGTTAATAAACTAAAATAAAAAATAACAAATATTTTTAAACGTTAATGATATGCTTACTTTCTGATCAATAAGTTCTTTAAATAAATATTTGCGAAGAAATAAAACAGTAAACAAAATAAGTTGTGTACGTAGCATTATCTTAATGCGTCGTTTGCTCTCTCGGTGTACCAAGTATATTATATTCCAAAGCTAAATAGGAGATAACCTCCCGCTACGGGTCGCCGGATGCCCCTTGCATCACTCAATCCAGATGTTTCTAATAGGTACCAATACCGTTAAATATTCATTTTTTACTTCCCATGAGCCATTGACAGTCATGATAATTCTTTATCAGCTCACAATACTGCGTTGCGTAATGCTCATTTCCTTTCATTGGATGTGTAACAATGTATGCGATCGGTAAAAGGGAAGAATAGATTTCTACGTTGGACCTTTGTACAGTTTCACGAGATCTGCAGTTTAGTGTTTATGCAAGACCGCGCGTCTTTAACCTACTGGAGGCCCTGGCCATATTAGGATAATGGGGCCCCAATGACTGTCAGAACACTATTTTGTTAGAATAGACAAAGAAAGAAGATAAACAAGCCTCTACATTTATTCAAAAGCTAATAAGCAAATTGGTATTTTAGTCGGTAATTCAGGTTAGATTTGTTCGAATTAAAAAAGTTTTTCGGTAATAAATATCGGTTATCGTTTAGTGATCCGGCAGGAACTAGGGGGCCCCAATCGATCACGGAGCCCTGGGCACGTGCCCAGAGTGCCCAGTGGGAAAGAGGGGTCTATGTATAAGTGGACTAGAACTGACTAGAATCCGTATTTATAACGCTGTCTCCTAAAGACTGAACTTGAAAGAGTATTTCAGTGTTGAGAGATTTTCCGAACTTTCAGTAGGTGATCCTGAGATGGACCCGTGAAGTGTTACAACACCGATAATGCATGACCATCCTTATCTGCTAGTCTGGAAAATGGGTAGTTTGTGAGATGAAATGTTTTTGAGTGAACTGTTGTTATGTTGACTCGTCTTTACTTCTTTGTCTGCAACTCACATAAATATATCTACATAATTTTCATTGATGTTCGATAGGACAAAGTAGGATCCGCTCCTGGCTTTGACCGACGAAGGATCGCTTAAGTTATTTACTCTTCTATAAAGAATTTTTATTTTGTTTCAGTGTTGCCTGCCAGTTCGGGTTATGAAACTTATCGGCATCAAAACCTTGATCGTAACAAATGCAGCTGGTGGCTTAAACCCTAATTATAAAATTGGAGACTTTATGATCATGAAAGATCACATCAACCTGATGGGCTTCGCGGGCAACAACCCCCTCCACGGCCCCAATGATGAGAGGTTCGGGCCTCGCTTTCCTACAATGAACAAAGCATATAATTATGAATTTAGAAACATCGCTAAAACTGTAAGTATATTTCAAACATTTCATATAATATATCGAAGGACTATAAAAATACTAAAGTTTATTATTAGGTATACGTATGTATATAAATAAAATTTAATCTCTTTATTTACATATTATAAACTTTTTCAGTAACCTTACCATTGAACAGTAAATATGTTTTTTTTTATCTCGTGTAAAGTAGACTTTTTGTGAAAAACATTTATTGGTTCTTAACCATTGATACAAGTTAGGTATATAATATTACTTTATTTAATAATCAGATGTTATTGAAATTTATAGTTGGTAACAAGATTTATCTCATTTATCAATCATCGTTTGTAGTTCATTTTGTAGTTGTTAATTTTTAATAATATAAATATTTGTCATCGGCTCTTGTTTACGATTTATTATATAATAAAGTAGTAACCTATTATTTGTATTATAATGTACGTAATAGATGTGAAAATAAATGATAGCGATTTTGTGATAAATACATAATTATATTTATGTAGATAGAATAATTTTGTAGGTATGCATCTTGACTTTGGGTTTTGATGATAAGTTGTCAGTTGTACTTAAGTAGGTAGCTAACCTACCTAAGTAGTAAATTAAACCAATATCTTATGTATGACAGTAGATATATCATGTAGGTACCTACGTACTGGTAGGACTAGTAGGCATGCAATTTCTTAGGGGGGTAGAACGGAGAAAACAGAGCGTGTTCTCGTTATATCTAGCAGAGCTACTAGACAGTCTAGACAACCTGCTTCTCGACGATGTACCTATATACATTTAGAAAGTTTGTAAGTATCGAAGATCTACTTATCTATATTACATTTTTTTTTCAGGTAGCAAAAGAATTGAAATTAGATCATTTGGTTCGCGAAGGTGTGTACACATGTCTGGGCGGGCCCAACTTCGAGACGGTCGCTGAACTGAAAATGCTGAAGATGGTTGGCGTCGATGCTGTAGGCATGTCGACAGTTCACGAGGTAGGTATTCAATTGAATTTGTTTGATTCTGCCCAGTAGTGCTATAATGAGTGCTAGTGATGCGTTCACTTAAGACAAGAAGATGTTTGCGCAATGAACTGTAGCCAATTCGCTAGTTTTCAGATTCAATTGATTTTGAAAAGAGAACGGGGTCTCGTTTTGAAAATAGAACCTCACGGCGCGATTCAAATTTTGTTTGCGATGTCTGCTCTGTTCTGGTACCTACTATAGTAGGTACATTATTAAATACTTCAATGGGTAGAAAATTAGAAAGTACTTTTGTCTTTTTTTTATGCAAATAGCCGGCAAACGAGCTGACGATCCACCTGATGGTAAGTGGCTCTCGTCGCCCATGGACATCAGCAACACCAAAGGCATCACCGATGCGTTACCGGCCAAGAAAGAGAAGAAAAAGAAAGAAAGAACTGGCTCTCAAGCCCCCAGCCGGAACACGACGAATCGTTTGGCGGCTGACTCATGCTCGAGGGTGGTAGCTATCCAGGCGAACCCCATAGAGAAACAATAATAGTAATAATCGTATTAATTAACAATTAAAATCAATATTACCAATACAATCCCTCGAGGGGCCCTACCACCAGCGGTTAGTATTCTAAGCCGCCCCAATACGGCTAAATCTAATAATCATAATATGCCTATCTAACCCCGAATCTTTCAAAGAATCTTAAGTAAAATAAAAATTAAAAACATAGTTACCTAATAAAATTGTATTGTGTGTTTTCTACTAGCAAGCTTTGAGATCGTTTGTTGTAACCAGGTAATCACCGCTCGGCACTGTGACATGAAGGTGTTCGCTCTGTCCCTCATCACCAACGAGTGTGTGACGAGCTACGAGGATGATGCTGAGGCGAACCACGAGGAGGTGCTCGATGTAGGCCGCATGCGTCAAGACATGCTCAGCAAGTACGTCAGTCGGCTGGTTGAGGAGTTCCAGAAGGTGGATGACGAAAGTCCGTGAAATTCTGATTCTGCCACATTAAAAAAAAGACGTCCTATGACCCAAATTTTATCTTTAACAATAAAATTGGTTCAACGTGTTCTTGAGTTCTCGAACCGAATAGGTACCTTGATATTTCTCCATGTTGTTGTAGAAAGTAGTTGAAACAAAATTGACAGTTTATTTATGTGATTGCTGCTGATATGTAGATTTACCTTGATAAGTTAATTCATTCCAAGGGATATAAGTTTTTTATATCTTTTGATGCACTCCCTTGAGTAAATAAACGCTTTGAATAATGCTGATTTGGATTTTTTTTTTCCAATTCTCATTATTAGGTTCATTTTAACATTTTATCGAACAACGTTTTTTAAACATTAAGCGAATAATTGACAATAATAATATAATAATAATTGATATTCGACCAAGTGTACATAGATCCTTCACGCCAAAATCTTGCACCGCGGCAAAACTTGAATAATCAATAAGCAATAATACATATAAACGGCATAATAGCAATTGTAGTCATTTTAGGATTGAATAACTAATAAATGTCATCAAAGACATCTATTAAAGCAATCATGATATTGTGATTAATTAAGTAGAGCTGGATAATTATTTCCGCAAACATAATGATATTGTAGGTCTATAAAGGACCTAACTCCCACGACGAAAGATCTGTATTATCATTTAGGTACTTATTTAATTACTATTGCCTAGATAATAATCCTAAGAATTTTAATCTCATTAGAATAAATCGGCAATTATATTCAAATACTTTACCGATAAATATTTATTTAATGGAACAGAATATATTACAATGTTGTTGTAGCTACGTTTGACCAATTACCTAATTGTTAATTAATGAATAAATAATTTATAATGCAAATATACTTTTATTTTACTCTCCTAAATAATTTATTTTGCCTTCTTTTGCCCTTTGCTTTTATTGAAAGCTGATGTAATGTAAGTCTTTGTGTCTTTCAATTCGGGAAAACTATGCCTCATAAACCAATGAAACACCCGATTAGGTATCTCTTATCCCTCTAGCTAGAATAATTTCATTTCTTGGGATGAAAAATATGAATTACATAATAATTCATAATTATATTTTCAAAATATGAGTGTTTTATTTTAGGAATGCTTATGGGGCAAAAAACGATTTGGGGGTATAATAAGGCGAATTATAGAATTTTTATCTGTGTGATTGTTCTGGCTAATAAGTAACAAAAACGGTATAAGTTTGGGTTAAGATAAGCATGGGCATTTAGGTCATTTCAATCGAGAGAGATAATAATGTAAGTTTAATGAATCTAAATATTTTCTTTTCACTTGTGATAAGTTTGATTGCAATCCTACCGGATAGTAAGTGTTGATGTAGTCCAGGATGTTAGACGAAGATATTAACACGAAAATGTAGCTTTCTAAACATTTTCAAAACTGCACAATAAAAAGGTAGAAACTGACTGTATACATAAGTACTTTATTTCATATATCAATGCAATAGAATGTACAGAAGTAATTGTTTAAGGATTTTCTTTATACCTTCTCAAGTCTTAAAATATTCTGTAACAAGATAGCGTAAGAATGAGTTATTTAAGCTTATTTATTTAGAATATGTATACATAAATTAATCTTAAATTCTAAATAATTTACGTTTATTTACAAGAATTAAAATTTTACTTGATTACTTTTTTTGGTGGGAATAAATGTGCGAATTCTTTGCAAGCTTTATCAATGTTATCATATTCGTAGTTGAATCCATACTCGAGGACCCTTTTGGGTGTGACGTGTTGTCCTTTAGTCATTATCATTGCTCTTTCTTCGTGTAGCAATAAGTTCAGTATTGCTTCTGGGACTGGCAAAAACGCAGGCCTTGACAGCGCTTTTGCAAAAGCCTAAAAATTTAAAACAAATTAAACACATTTAATTGTTTACGGTCTTACGAAATTAGAAAAAAATGCCATAATAACGCAACTTGCGTTACGAAGATTATAATTGAGTGAAAGAGAAAAATCATTAAGCTGTTCCAGTTTTAATTTTTAAAATAATAAAAAACTGAAGGTTTGCGATACAAGTCATATTTTATTTTCTAATTTTAGCAACAGATTTTCATGAAAACTAAGATTTTCAGATTTTAGCGTGCGGCCGCACTGCGGTTTTACCGGCGTAAATTCTGTAATACAAGGAATCCCATACAAGTGGCCGTATTAGCGGTTCCCGCAAGTGATTTTAGATTGAAAAATTGACAGGCGGTTCAAATCGCGAAGGAAAAAACCGTAATGCGGTCGTACGCTTGGATCAGAAGAGATCTGCTTAACAAATATGAAAAATTTATAAACTTCAAAAATACATAACAAAATTGAAAGTAATACTAACCTTAGTGAATTCTTCATTAGTTATTACTTGCGGGGCCACGCCGTTTAGAATCCCAGTGACCTTTTCGTTTTCAATCGCAAACCGTATCAATCTTGCGAGGTCGTGTATGTGGATCCAGGGTAGATACTGTTTGCCGGACCCTATGGGCCCCCCTACGCCCATAAAGAATGGAAGGAACATGTTCTGTATCATACCACCGGACCTGCCTAGAACTGCTCCAGATCTGATTATGACCTGAAATTTAAAAATGTCAGTAAAATTTGGAAACGTTTTTATTTAACGCCTTTTGAGCAACCTGATGTGTAATATAATTAATAATTATGTATTATATTGACCTGTCCTGTTTGAAGTGACATGGATTATACTGAGATGTAGGACATTTCGCCACTACTGGTTGACATCTCAATCTATGACTTTTTTATGGAAAGAGCCAACAAGATCTGATGATCTAATGATCCACCTAATGTGTAAGTGTCTGTCGTTGCCCATGGACATCAGCAATACCAAAGGCATCATCAATGTGATGCTGGCCAAGAAAGAGAGAAGAAAGAAGTATGCAAATACTCATGTATGAATGTCTGTAACTTTAATATTTCCGCATATAATTGTATGGTGTCCATACGTTACTAAATAAATGAATTAGGAAAGAGTACAGCTTTATTTAATACAGCTAGATTAAAGCTCACTAGTATTGGGTTACCGTCCTACTTATATTATTTAGTATAGTTTGTAATTTGTATGTCTTCTGTTAATTTAAACAAGAATTGAAAGTAAGGTAATTTTTTTTTTCGAAAGGACGTTTCGTTTTGTTTCGTGATTTATTCCTAAGTTGCGACTATTTGCCGCAGCGACGTTTCGCCGCACCGTAGTGCGCGCCTAAGCTTAGTGTGTAGTATATAAAGATAATTCTTACTAGTCTGACAGGAGGATCGATTTGAGCAGCTTTTTCCCAATGTACTACAAGTTTGGAGAAGAAGTCAGTGCCAGTGGTGGGACTACTCTCGTCATACTTCTTGGTTTCCGATGGCTCATATGCCCCAACACCAGTGATCAATACAAACACTTTTGGTTTGTCTTTACTCTCATTTACAGCCTTAGCTAATGCTTTTGTTGTGTATACTCGAGAATTTTCGACGTTTTGCTTGAATCTAAAAAATAATGTTTGTTTATGTAATGCTCAATTTAGCATTACACACATTATTGAAATAAAAATATTTTAATAAAACTAGGCATAGCAACCAATTGTACAAGATATTAAAAAAGTGTATTAATTTTCAATGATTGTATTGTAGTCACAGACATATATACTAGAGTAGACTGCGCATGTAGCTGTAATTGTATGAAAACCAAGTGTGTCACTTTTTTTGACACAATGTTTTGTCACAAGAATATTTTAGTGATTGATATACCTCATCCTAGCAATATCGATACGAAACCGATTTCTTACCGATTCTCGATATCGATAACGGATTATAATCAGTCTGGTTGGTTGTTATTGTATAGGATAGTGCTGAATAAAACCAAATAAATAATTTTATTTTGTTAATGTTTTCATATATCATTGGGGTAATGCACCAATTAGTTACGCCATTTTACCGTCTTTCTAAAGTGCAGCGATTTTTATGGGGCTTGGTGTATAGTTCTATAATAAAATCCCGAAGTTAATACCTGATTTGCCAGTGGAATTGTTTAAGAAACATGTAGAATCTCAACTTTTAGGCAAAGATTACTATACTGTAGATGAGTACTTAAATGACAAAGACGTATGGAAATGACCAGCTCTGCAACCAGTGCCGTACAAGCTAGTGATATTTTTTGTAATAAATATACCAATGTATTTTTATTTTTAAAAGATGTGCTGAGGAGTTTCTTTGCGGTTTTTCTTCTCCTCCATGACAAAGCACCTTTGCGAAAAGCTGGTTGATTAAAAAAAATGACGTGCATAAGTGTATCAATGATACCTATATGAATAAATGATTTTGAATTTGAATATTAAATTATTATTAATATTAAAATTATAAACACGTTTCAAAAATATAAACAAACAGATCAATTTTTATTCTACGACTTTGTAGTTTTAATAAATATGTACATCCATGCCAAATTACACCTTTCTAGCTCTTACGTTCTCAGCACTATGTTGCGAGTGGACGGACGGACGGGCGAACAGACATTTATTTATTTATTTATTTATTTATTTGGATTGCCAACGCAAGAAACAGTGCAACAAGCTTGAAATCAACACATATTATAGATGTATACATAACTGCTCTTTCAATTAAAGGCAATCACAGCATGCGTTGTGTTACAGTTTAACTACACACAATCTACAATATATTACTTTTTAATAATTATCACAAAACAATTAGGCACAACAGAAATTACAATATTTGCTTATATTATAAATTGTATCAAATAATTACATCAGAATATTTATAAATCAAAATGTCACATTAATCATGAAGTACGTCAAACTTAGTATTATTAAATTACAATAAATTGAATTAAATAATGTCAGTGGAATATTAATAAATCAGGATGTCAATATGATACACAAACAGAAGTACAACGTTATAATTTGGTCAAAAATTTAGGAAGGTGCATCACATATTATCTTTTTTTTAAATTTGGTAAAGGTGTCGAAATGTATATCTATTTCTGGCACTTTATTTGTATACTCGTTATAAAGACGAGATAGTCGGACTATAGGTGAATCTCGACCCAGGTTGGTTTTGCAGAATTTGGGTGCAAGTAAAGAACATGGATGTCTCGGTATTTTAGAAGGAACATTAAATTGGAATTTACTCAAGAGAGGTGGACAGTCAATTTCATCATTTAGAAGTCTATGGAGAAAAAGCATGTCTAAATGGGCTCGGCGTGAGGATAGTTCCTGTAAATGAAAGTGCTTAGCTCCGTCTATATATGAGTTCACAGTTAGTGGAAATTTGAAGCGACGCGATAGGCTGCGAATAAATCTCTTTTGTACCTTTTCAATTCTATCAATGTGGATCTTATATGACGGACACCATACTGTGCTGCAGTACTCAAGCTTACTTCTGACATAAGTGTTGTATAATTGAATAACTGTAGCGGGTCTTTTGAACCCTCTTGAAGATCTTAAGATGAATCCCAATGACTTATTTGCATCCTTTATTATTTGGTCAATATGGTCTGCAAACCGTAATTTGCTATCCATCAAAATACCGAGATCTCGAATACAAGTCAATTCTTGAAGTTTTTTGCCATCAATAAAGTACTCTGATTGCAGTTTACAGCGTTTTCTTGTAAACTTGATATGGTAACATTTTGTGGCATTCAAGTACATTTTATTTATATTGCACCAGTTTTCTAGATTATTAATATCTTCCTGCATAAGCTTCGAGTCGGTGCTGTCCGATATTTTTTTAATTAATTTAATGTCATCAGCGAAAAGGTAAATTTGACTGTAGTTTATGACCCTTGTGATGTCGTTGATAAAAATATTGAAGAATAAAGGTCCCAATATGGAGCCCTGAGGCACACCAGAAGTCGCTAGAAAAGACTGTGAGTGCTTGCCATGGACGACAACTCGTGAAAAACGATTAGAGAGATAAGTTGAGCACCATTGAAGTAGGTTTTCTGTTATTCCAAATGTATAAAGTTTATTAATAAGAATTTTGTGATTTACTTTATCAAAAGCTTTCGAGAAGTCAGTATACACTGCATCCACCTGTATGTTTTGGTCATGACGAAACTATAAAAAATTACACTTACCTTTGGAATAAAATTTTTGTTATAAATATTATATCTATGAGAATATAATTATTCGTCGGTTCTCAAAATCGATTAGAATCGAGACAAGATTGGGCAAATGAAAAACACTTTATACTATATTTGACCGAAAAACGACAATATTGACAGTACTACGAAGTAAAGCGTTGCTTAGCAACGATTGATAGTAACGATTGTTGTACTTTCATTGCGTGTTCCAACAAAGAAGCCCTACAATTTTGTGACCAAAATGAGCAATGTATTGTGTAGTATGTAGTGCATACTCAGTAATTGCTCGTCATTGTAAAACATGGTAAAAGCACAAGAAACATTAAATTAATTTATTTTAAATAGATAGGAACACAATTTTATAACGAAATTACTTAGCGATGAATGAAAATGTTTTATTTATCTTTCCTTACTATATTTGTAGATTTTCTACAGTTCATAACATTAAAATCAGGCATTTTTCGTTATTTCAGTTGACATCAGTTGCCAATAGCAATGAAAGGCCGACTAAATGACACGGCGCCTAATTAGGATTTCAAATCCTAGTTGTCCCACGTGAAATGTATGAACTTGCCCCATCTACTCTAGGTATATAGGTCTGTGATTGTAGTACAATTGCATTTACAAGACAACAGTCCACAGCACAGCTTCAACTTTTCATTTCATTGTCTCCAGTAAATTACCTCACAAAGAAATTTCTACAAGATACACAAAATCCTCCAATTTGCTGTCTAATAACATATTTACTATAGAGTTTTTATAATCATCAGTCATAGCTTCACTACAATCCCACTTGATGGTACATAATAGTACTATTAAACATGAGTAACCACCCTCGCTTTGCTTTGGTTTTCTTATTTTTTTACACCTTGGGTTACCTTATTGGAGTTTTATTAAGGATCCCTAATTTTTTGAAAAAATAATATAGCCTATGTCACCCTTGCATAGTGTAGCTTCCCAACAGTGAAAGAATTTTTCAAATCGGTTCAGTAGTTTTGAAGCCTATTCAGTGCAAACAAACAATGAAAACTTTCCTCTTTATAACATTAGTATAGATATCAGAAAGGTGTGATATAGTATATGTAAAGAACATTATACCCAGGAGTCCATCTTCTAGTGAAGTCCATGAACATCTGTCCGGCACAGTTAACGACAGCGCATGTACACGCGGGCAGGCCAGAGGTCTCCAGTGTTGACCACGAGACATTGTTGGCACCGGGCATTCGAGACACATTTGTTACATTGTAACCATTATTGGTAAGTAATTCACCTAAGTGACGACCGACAAACCCCGTACCTCCTCCTGTACACAAAATATTGACTCATATAATAGTAATAAGAAACTGGTAAATGCTAAAAATTTAATATTCAAATCATATAATCATGTAGGTATCACTGATACATATATGCACGTAATTTTTTTATCTACCAGCATTACAGAAAGACCAGGTGCTTTGTCATGGTGGAGAAAAAATGCCATAAATAAACACTAACGCCCCAACTCAGAGTCACTAACGGTAACTTTAATCGCTCTTTAGTAAAGAATATCCGTACAAATTCTGTCATAAGGCGCGATTTAAGTAACCGTTAGTGACTCTGAGTTGAGGCGTAAGTGCAATATGTTGGGGTATACTCTTTACATGTATTCGATATAAAGTAACACAAAAACTTCATGTAGGAGTTTTAATTGTGTAGGGTGTTGTACTGGCAGGCAACACATGCACATATGTCAGGTGTTTTAGTATATTAATATATTTAAACAGTGTCACAATAGAATGTGTTCTATTGTGACAAGAGGACTTCCATCTGAGACACGAACCGTGGTAGACATAATTTGTAATGTCATTATAAATAATATTATTATAAAGTGTAATTATACAGTATTCACAATATAGTATATCATGAAGTGAGTGTGTTTGAATAGCCCCTCTCCTCCAAAGTCCAGACATATCAAGAAGAACCTTCCAACAGGTTATGGGCCCAGAGTATTAAAAGATTAAAATTTATTGAAAAACCAGTGATTTACATAGCCTACATTATAACCTTGGATACCAGTTGTTTATATACAAATAAGCATAGCAACTAGTGATGGATTCGATAAAAATTAAACCGTTTACAAATAAAAGTAATTACAAAGTGTGGAGAAAATTAATACAATTATTCCTGGACTCAAAAGGTATTAAAATAAATAGTTTAAATGAAGAAAAATTGGAAAATAAAGGTAAATTCATCATATTCAACTGTATTGAAGAAAAAGATTTACATAATATAATTAATGTAGATACAATTGAAAATATTTTTGGAAAATTAGATTTGGTATATGATTTTAATTTACCTGAAAATGACACAAAGAATGTAATGAAATTCTATGAGAAGAGGTACTCAGGAAATATATTAGAAGACATAAATTATTTGAAGAATATTCAATTTGATATTGTAAAGAAGGAAAATAAAATATCAGATGAAATATTTATACAAAAAATTTTAAATTTGTTACCGGAGAAATTTAACACGTTCAAATCAATTTGGAATAATTTAGAAAGTGGAAAGAAAAATTTAGATGATTTGACACAAAGAATAAAAAATGAATTGGAATTTGTAAAAGAAGATACAATAACCGAAGAAACACAAGAAATTCTTAGAGGAAACGAAAGGAAATGTTTTACATGCAACAAGCCAGGACACATTGCGAGATTTTGTAGAAATAAAACTTGCAACATTTGCGGTAAAACTGGACATAGCACACCTGAGTGCTACACAAATAAAATATGTGGAAACTGTGGTATGAAAGGTCATTTAAAGCAGTTCTGTAGAAGACATCATTTGGTAAGTGATTATTCAAATTTTAAAGCTAAAATAAAGAACGAAATACATATGACTGAGAGCTGCGACTTGTGGCACCGTCGTCTTGGTCATGCTGCCGGAGTACAACGTTTCTCAAAATTTTTAAATGGGATGAAAATTGAGGGAGGTTTTTCGGACAAATTTTGTGAGATTTGTGTTAGGGCGAAAATGTGTAGACATCCTTTTGGCAAAGAAAGGATATCAGCGAAATCTCCTTTAGAAATTATTCATACCGATCTTTGCGGTCCAATTGAATTACCCACTTGGGATAACCATAAATATTTTGTCACCTTTCTGGATGATTTTACTCATTTTTCCGTGGTTTATCTTTTAAAGTGTAAAAGTGAGGTGTTCGACAAAATGAAACAATTTATATTTTTAGCGGAAAATCATTTTCGATTAAAAGTAAAAAAAATTAGGAGCGATAATGGAACCGAATACTCGAACAATAGTATTAAAACGTGGTGTCAAAATAAAGGAATAGTCCTGGATTTAACTATTCCATACACACCGCAATTGAACGGTAAAGCAGAGCGACTGAATCGTACTCTTATGGAGAAAACAAGAGCCTTGCTGTTGGATGGAGCTGTACCCAAATATCTCTGGGGCGAAGCATTATTAACGGCTAGCTTCCTACTAAATCGATGTCCAACAAAAGGGAAAAATAAAACTCCTGCGGAATTGTGGTTTGGAATAAAACCAGATGTTTCAAACATTCGAAGATTTGGCTCAACTGCATATTTTAAAATAAATTTTGGATTGAAAAAGCTTGATGATCGTTGCAAGAAGGGTATACTGATTGGCTACGTAAGAAATGGTTATAAAATTTGGCTTGAAGACGAACAGAAAATTATAAGAGCAAGAGATGTAAGAATTAATGAGGGAGAACAAGGAATTCTAGGTGGATACTTAGAAGATAATGAAGTAATTAATGGGCTTTGGGGAGATGAAAGGGAAAACACTAATAGAAGAAACACAAATGAATATAATCGTGAAGATGAAGTCAGAGAAGTTCGAGAAGGTGATATTGGGGGAAATAATAGTAATGGAGTTAATGTAATTCGAGAAGGTGATATAGGAAGAAATGATAGAAATGGAATTAATGAAGTTCGAGAAGATGTTGGTATAAGGAGAAATAATAGAGGAAGAAATGAAAATCGAGAAGAAAGAGAAAGAATTGTAAATATTAGAGAAACAGATATATTTAGTGAAACAAATGAAGATGAAACAATTGACAGCGGAACAATTGAAAATAGAATAAATTCTAATGAATCAAATGAAAATGGAACAAATGATAGCATTTTAACAAATGAAAATCTGGTGGAAAATTCGAGAAGTAATGAGGATATGGATGAAAGAGAAGAATTTTTTGACATTGAAAATACTGAGGGGATAAATGAACAAATTTTAGAAAATTCAAGTGGAAGACCACAGAGGAACAGAAGACCACCAGACAGATATAAAGATTTTATAATGGAAGATGGAGAATTTTCTTTATTGACGTTCGAGGAAGCAATTAATTCAAAAGACAAGGAAAAATGGTCAATAGCTATAAAGGAAGAAATGGATTCTTTAAAAGAAAATAACACATGGTCTCTGGTTGACAAGAAGGAGGCAGAAGGTAGAAGATTGGTAACAAGTAAGTGGATTTTTACTGTAAAAGCTGACGGAAGATTTAAGGCTAGACTTGTTGCTAGAGGTTTTCAACAAAAATATAAGATTGATTATGATGAAACGTATAGTCCTGTTATAGACACTACTTCTTTGAGAATTTTACTATCTATTGCTGCTGATAAAAATTTGAAATTAAAACAATTTGATATTAAGACTGCGTTTCTTCATGGAAATTTAAAGGAAACAATATACATGAAAGTTCCAAAAGGCTACAATAACTGTGAGGGCAAAGTATGTAAATTAAATAAAAGCCTATATGGTTTGAAACAGGCTCCCCTAATGTGGAATATACGTTTTACAGAATTTTTATCAGAAATTGGTTTCAGACAATTGAAGCTAAATAAATGTATTTTCATTTTAGATATGAAAGAAGATAAAAGAATCTATCTAGGAATTTATGTAGATGACGGAATAATTATTGGTGAAAATTTAAATGATTTGGATGAAATTATAAATAAATTGAAAAAAGAATTTGATCTAAGGGTTTATGACAAAGTAAGTAATTATATTGGTTTAGACATCGAGATGGAAAAGTGTGGTATTAAATTACATCAACAAACATATTCGGAGAAATTATTACAGAAATTTAATATGAACAATGTGAGAGATTGCAGCTACCCGAGTATTTTGGTGGAGCAACATCCATCAGTCAAGGTAGATAAGAAAATTCACGAAGACTATAGAGAAATGGTGGGCTCTCTGCTTTATCTGTCAAATAAAACAAGACCTGACATTAGTTTTCATGTAGGCTATTGTTCGAGGCATCAAAACAGTCCAAATTTAAATGATTTAAACAACGTTAAAAATATTTTGAGGTTTATTAAAGGTTCTAAACAAAAAGGTATTCATTACAGTAAGGGTGACAATATATTGAGAGGTTTTTGTGATTCTGATTTCGCTGGTGATCCTGACACGAGACGAAGTACTTCTGGTTTTGTGATCTGGATGAATGGTGGACCAATTGCATGGAGCTCAAGAAAACAATCAGTTGTGGCACTTTCGAGCACTGAAGCTGAGTACATTGCAGCTGCAGAATGCTGTAAAGAATTGTTATATATTAGAGACTTGGTGAAAGAAATTACAAATCAAAATTTGGAAATAGAAATGCGAGTTGACAACCAATCTGCGATTTGGCTTATGAAGAAAGGAATTATGAATAAAAGAAGCAAACACATTGATGTAAAATATTATTATCTGAAAGAAAAAATTGATGAAAACCAGATTAAGGTTAATTATTGTCCAACTGGATCACAGATTGCAGATATTTTAACAAAAAGTTTACCAAGGATAAAGTTTGAAACATGTCAGAAGAAGCTAGTGTCTTAGTGAGATAGGAGTGACAAATAATTATTTCAAAAGTGAACTTATTGTGTTTCGGGGGAAATGGGTTGTTTTATTTTGTTAGTATATAAGTTTTATAGGGGAATTTAAATGTTGTTTACAACAATAAATATAACTAAAAAAGAGACAAGGATAATTCAATAATTAAGGGGGTGTTGGTAATTTCAATAAATAAACAATTAAGGGGGTGAAGTAAGTGGATGTAATTGTTCATTGATTGAACATCATAAAAACAATATTTACAAGAAGGCAATAATATATTTAGTAGAAAGTATAATTACATGAGTTTTAAAATCCTTTTATGTCTCTTTTATAGTTTTGTTTTATTGTTGTTTTTGTTTTAATAATTATTTGGAATTTTGTTTTTTGATATTTATAATAAAATAATTTCTGTTGATATTTGGATATAAGTGAGAAAATGTGGGAAGTGAAAGATTGTAAGGGATAGTGAAAGGTTGTATGTGTTCTTCGAATTCGGGTGTTGAGTCTAAATTTATGTGGAATTGTATTTAGTAGTTTATGAGTGTTGAGTTTGACTGGTTGAGTGTGAATGGCAATGGTGGATGGGATTGATGTTTGTTTATTTATTTAATTTGAAGTTGACTTATTATTGAGTAATTGGAGTAGTAGGTTTTAAGTGAACTTTAGAGTTCATGCTGTGAGGTGTGGAGAAGGAGTTTGAGGTATCTGAATAAACTTATGGAAGTTTATGCTGTGAGGTGTCGAGAAGGAGTTTGAGGTATTTAAATAAACTTATAGAAGTTTATGTAGTGAGTAGTCGAGAAGGAGTTTAAGATTATTATAAGATATTTGTATGTATTGAGTGGTTGAGAAGGAGATATTTTTAAATAAATTTTGTTTTATGTATGGAGTCGAGAAGGAGTTTAAGATGAGTATAGTTATTGATGTTTTATGTGGCGAGTCAAGAAGTTAAGGTTCTTGACGTTATATAGTTGAATGAAAGTACATGTTTGGTCGAGTATGAGTTGGACAAGTGAGAAAGGATTAATAGTAGAAACATTAAAGTTAGTATTCAGTTTGAAAGGTTGAATTGATAGTTGTTGGCTGAATTGAAATGGAGTTAGGTGGAAGTAATTGAATGTAAGTGGTTGTGAGATCTGAATGTATAATTAGGCATGTACGGAAGGTAATGTTAATTTATGAAAGTTAGTTTAGTGAGGTGTGTGGTTTTGGTATAATGTATTAAATTATATACAGGGGGTTAAATGTGTGCAAGTGTTGAGGGGGTGTGTAGGAGTTTTAATTGTGTAGGGTGTTGTACTGGCAGGCAACACATGCACATATGTCAGGTGTTTTAGTATATTAATATATTTAAACAGTGTCACAATAGAATGTGTTCTATTGTGACAAGAGGACTTCCATCTGAGACACGAACCGTGGTAGACATAATTTGTAATGTCATTATAAATAATATTATTATAAAGTGTAATTATACAGTATTCACAATATAGTATATCATGAAGTGAGTGTGTTTGAATAGCCCCTCTCCTCCAAAGTCCAGACATATCAAGAAGAACCTTCCAACACTTCACGACTCTAAATACCATTTAGTTGGGGTAAAAATTACATAAACGAACACTATTGAGGAGTGTGAGGTTAGATGCTTTTCTAAAATAATACATTTGCATTATTTTTACCATGTAGCTTACTTGCAATGAGTAATTATGAAATTAATCAATAGTTTAAGTTATAAAAACGCGCACAGTAAACTTCTTTTTAACTTAATTACTTACCGATAAGAACTTTCTTCGCAGCCATACCGGTTAAAATTATATAACAAGATTGCACAAGGATATGAAATTGTTCTCCAGTTACACCTAAAAATACTAACGTAAATTCTATTTTTATTCTTTGTATAGAAATATGTAACTGTATGATGTTGTGTATTGTCCTAAAGTTAGAGGATGTTTTAATTGTTTCAACTTTTGTCTTCAAATAATCAGAAATATGTAATTTGTTTTGATTTTGTATGTCCTTGTCAAAGTTGTCAAATGTCAACTCATATCTACAGTGCGACCAACTTAACTGTGAATTGAGGGAGGGCGCTGTCGAACGCATTGGACCAATCACTGGGACGCAATTCGAGACGTAGTAAATGTCAATGTCATTCATTGACATTAACACAAAGAACATAAGAATGGGACAGCATTAGTTCCAATTTTCGCCATTTCACAGATAAGTTGGGCGCACTGTATGTACTTTGCTAAATGTGACAGCGCCGAGCAGTGTTGCCAGATCCAATTTTAAAAAATCCGTACATAGATCATCACTCAAAAATCCGTAGTTTGGTGCAAAAGTCCGGAGACATTTGAGCTACTATCTTAATCGATTCATTGATGTGCAAGCCGGACGGATGCCGTGCCAGTGGCCTTAGCGACCTTTTTTCTTTTTCGCAGAGGACACCACGACTACAATAAGTGAAATATTAACAATTTAAGCATCATTTTCTACGGAATATATGTTAAATTTAAAAAATGTGTGCAATTCACACGTGGTAGAACCTTCAAAAATTTTGGTTTCAAGATAAGATAATGCGACGAATGTGAAATTTCGGGAAGATGATAATTGTAGGATATGATTATAGTGATGCAAAGTTAGAAAATAAAAATAAAACAGTGGTAACTAACGCCATCTCTTAACATAATATGAAGAGTAAAAAGAGCAGCTAGCGCCATCTATCCAACAATAAATTGAATCTATGAATACAACTTAGCACTTTTTAAAGTAACGCAAAGAGAACCACGAACATAAGAAACACTGTACATATAATGCTTTCTATCTCATTTTCTCCCACGTTAAATGATATGACTTTATGTGTCTGTCTCTTTTTAATGTCGCTTTTTCGTTTCATCGACTTTCAAATCACAACGATGCTAAAGAAATTTTCACTTCAATAATCCAGAGATTTGGCAATAAAATCCGTAGATATAATGACGAGTGACATGGCCCCCCATAACGCTTCCCGCCCACGTCCCATAATCTGTGACCGATTTTTTGTAAGAGAAAAATAGAACGTACTGATAGCAATAGTGCAACGCACACGTCCTACAAAAAGTCGGTACTTAAACTTACAACGATTTTCTGCTTAAAAAACAAACTTGAACTTTAAATCTCGAAATAGCCAACTCACTTTTCATTGTTTGCCACTACTTACACATTGTTTGCACTTGTGACAAACAATATATATATAATCCATGGAACAGAAATGTAATCGATCACGGTGACAAAAAAAAACTTTTGTCTGTCTTTCACGTAGATTTTGTAACAGGCGATCTCGCTCTGTCAAATATATGGGAGAAACTACTGGTTTTAAACACTGCGGACCCACCATACCCTTGGTGGTAGGGTGGGACTCAACCCTACTACCATATCTATAATGCGTATTACATGTTGATCGTGTCAGCGTCAACATGGAAAAACCGGTATTATAAATTAAAATTCGCCGATATAGGTACTGTATGAAAATACCGATATTCACCCCATATAAAATTATTTAGCGAAATACATTATTATATAAAAAAAACAAGCGGAAGTTGCAGTGAATGATTTAAAAAATAACAACGCCTTAATTATGCGAATAAAATTTATTTCCTACCCATTAATACTGTCATGCCATTGTAAAGTTTGGTATTCAACTTGTCCTAAACTGTTGGAGCAGGCTAGAACAGCCAACTTATTAACTGATACCGCCAAGCGCCCAAATGCCACCAAACTTGCTGGCCGAAGACTTGCCTTATAATTACTTATACATCGGACCATATATGTCGCATGAAACTTTACTGGGTCCCCTGGAAAAAAGTAACTTAATGACATAATCTCATTAGACTACTAATATTTTATGTTTGCCTTGTTTTGTACATATTTTTTTTTAATTTTTACCTTAAACCATTTTTTTAAATATCTACCCTAGAGTTCTGACTATCGGGAAAAAATAAAATGAGTCCTTATAATTATTATGAAAGGGCTAAAAGGAAATAGTAGAATGATTACTACCAAGGAATGTTTACAAAAAAAAAAAGATAAATAGATACCTGGATATACGAGAAAATCAGCTCCAAATTTAGATCCATTAGTGATATAATAGCCTTGTTCCCATAAATTTTTGAAAACAGCAAAGCGTAAAAACGTTTCACTATCAGATAGATCAGAATGTAGGCTATTCAATCCAATTTTTCTTGTTTCTGTAAGATATGTAAAATAAATCATACAACTCTATAAACAGTGAAAAATTGCGATATTAATTGTTTAAAATAATTTGTACCTGTTTTAATGTAATGTTCGTTAGGTAAGTGCACCAAAACATGTGCTGGAGATAAGTTTGGTAACTTGTCTATTTCTTCTTGTAATAATGTTTGTTTATCCAATTTTACATCTGCAGAAAAATAAACTTTTATTAAGTGCTCAGTTCAGGACCAGATAACAGCCTCGTAATTTTAGGGAGTACCATAGTACAGTCACCTGCAGATAAAAGTAATATAATATAACCAATATAATTTATTTAATTTATTTATTTAACCTTTATAATATACTATTTATAAAAACAGTATATTATATTGATGACATACACACAAAATATCCTTAGTAATATTATTTTTATTACTTGCTTTATTTATTAAACCAAGTCTGTTGCAATTTGCATATCTTTCTGTAATACTAACCAGTCTCTCCCTTTGACAACAACTTCTTTTTCTTGCCAGCAAAAATTACATCAATATTTTGGGATAACTGCTCTATTCTCTGTTTTCTCAATGCCCGTGTCTGTTCCTCCAGTACTCTAAAAAAATTGTTATGTTTAAATTTTTCATAACTGTAGTACAATACATAAACTAATCCATTCAACTACAACTAATAGAATTAATAATACAGTAAATTACTACAATCAATAAGTCTCCATTTGCAGATCCAGGATTCTTAGAATTAAAGACAAAATTAATTTTAAAATTAAGCTAATTTATGCAGGAAGCTTAAATGGTACATCGGTTTTCCTAAATGGTATATTAGTAGTGAATTTTGACTACTATTTTTTTAACTAGCTTCTAATAGAACCTTGGTAAAAAAAATCTCAGGATTTAGCTTACTATAGTGGGGATACTGGGAACATCTGTGAAGTCAGTATTTAAAGAACATAAAGCATTATTTAAAGCACTTTCTTTGTTTGACTTTTTGTTATAAATGTGAAAGTTTGTATGCATGTTTATTAATCTTTCATGCAAATACTACTGAATGGATTTTCATGCAATTTAGCAGCAATGATATTATAATAATTATATGTAAAAAAGAGGTACATAATATGTCACTAGCGCACCAACGATGTAGAGTGTAAGAAAAGACAATTGACTGTTCTGCTCATAGTCACTCTGTCAATATAAGACTATTATGCATGCTTTTTTGTTAGAAGTACTTGAGATCTGACATACAGCGTTAAAATGCCTTTGTGTAATGCCAATGTGATTGGTGTAGTAAAACAAAAGATAAATGTGTGTGTTGTAGCTCTTTTCGGAACAGATTTTTTGGTTGATTTGTAAGTAAACATATCTATATTTTTTAAATATCATGTTTAGCACACAGGTAATAGCACACTATGTTGCTACTTAGTAACAATAACTTACTTTTTTTCAAGTTC
Organism: Thymelicus acteon; assembly: GCA_951805285.1. Taxonomy (NCBI): domain Eukaryota; kingdom Metazoa; phylum Arthropoda; class Insecta; order Lepidoptera; family Hesperiidae; genus Thymelicus; species Thymelicus acteon. The sequence continues at coordinate 9,108,369 of OX638225.1, read as the reverse complement.
AAGAATATTTCTTTTTTCTTCATCATCTAGATTCTCAGTAATTTTTGGTATTTCAAGTAATTCACACGCACCTACATTCACCAGTAATGCAGCTTCTTCTCTCATAAGTACCATAGGTAATCCTATAACAGTGAAATGTTTTTATAAAATGTATTATTGATGTTATTAAATAAAAAATGATAAATGATTATTTTATTTCCATATCAAAATTTAATACCTTGAAAATCATTTTGTCTGGGAAATGATGGAGCTGATCCAATTAATGATCCACATATTCTGAATTTAGTGCGCAATGTAAACCATTCTGAAACAAGAATTGTATTACAAACTATTTCTTTTCGAAACATGTTATAAATTTTGTACCAAAAACATACCGTCAGAATTCCATACATAAGCGATTCCATTGTCAATGTAAAGTGGTATCATTTTCAAAATGAAAAATTATTCTAAAATTATAAAATTTTAAATAAAATGACTTGTTGATTAAAACTTTTGAAACAAGTACTGAAACATCTAGTTCTAGGAAATTAATACTTCATAAATTACAATAAAATTCATTATTTAATGATTCAACACTTCTAACGCAGCATAGTCTTATCTCAGCTCAATCGTTTGATGTTGAAATGATGATAATCTGAGATATTCAGTAATCTATATTAATATGTAAAGAGGAAAGATTTGGTTTTTTGTTTGCATTGAGCTCCGAAACTACTGAACCGATTTCAAAAATTCTTTCACTGTTGGGAAGCTACACTATCCCCGAGTAACATAGGCTATAAATTATATTTTCAAAAATTAGGGATCCTTAATAAAACTCCAATAAGGTGTAAGAAAATAAGAAAACCGAAGCAAAGCGATGGCGGTTACTCGTTGATGAATAAAAATAAAATATTTTGATCTACTGAGTACTACTGACTTGACAGCAATGACAGCATGTTTATAGTGACATTTATATCGGTCTATATACCATAGAGCTAGCAATCATATCGACCATGGATATATTACTCTACTGGATATATAACTTCGTAGATTATGGGTCGAATAGTCAATTTGACGAATAGTCAAGTCAACAAATTGACAGTGACCCCTCTAGGGTATAAGTGTTCTGTGACAGTGACACTGACACATGCCATGACTCATTCTGTTTAGATTTTATTTTATTTTACGTTGAAGTTGATTAATTCACTTGGTACTGTAACTTTCTTTTCTTAACTTTATTAATTGCTCATTTGATTTTTGGTTTAAATTGAATATTAGTGCTGTTTTCAGCTTGAAAATTTAATTAATCCGAACCATTTAAAGTAGAGCAGCATAATGGACGATCCTGAGCTCGACAAGATACGCCAACAGCGCCTTGCACAGTTACAATCTCAACATGCGGTAAGCATTTATTTATAGAGAATAGTGTAAATGTTGAATTTAATTAAAGTAGGAGTAAAAGTTTAAATTTTACGGAGCTGTACATATAATTATAAGAATATCGGAAAGCTTCTATCAACTACCAGCATCAACACTTCATTGCTTCGTCTACAATACTTGCTCGACTATTTCGTGTTGAAGACATTAATAAAACAATATGATATAAACATGGTTCCAGGGTACAGGAGACCAAAACCAACGTAAGGCTCAGGAAGAGAGGATGCAGGCAATGGAGGAAGCTAAGCATTCAATACTTGCTCAAGCACTCAGTCAAGATGCTAGAGCCAGATGTAAGTTTATTAGTTTTTTATTTAAATCATAGAAGATTCCATATAGACTGTGGAGGAGCATAAGAAAGAATTTTGGAAGCACTTTAGAACAGGGAATTATGCCAATTTCGATGAATTTTTTTTTGGAGGGGGAGGGAGGGGTATACAACACGTTTTGGAATACCGCAATCTACGCAAACTTTTAGTTTTCGAGAAAAAAAATTTTGAAAAAAAAAAAACTTGGGTGTTAATTTATCAAGCTATTTCAGTGTTTATTAATCATATAGTTATAAAGGATTCGCTCCTGATTACAACGATACCACTCGCAACTCTCAGCGACGTACCATTTCCGAGAAAATGGAAAGTAACTTTTTTAACCTCAGTACAAAAATATGGCTATATTCAAAATTAAACGCCGGAAATGACAAAAAGGTATATAACTGTTGTATTAGTCACAGATACTATGTGACTTAATCTACTCTAGTAACGCCGTAATAAGACTACGTCACAGATGTCGACGGAACCCCGCTTCGCGGGGTTCCTATTTTTCTCGTAAATAAAATCAGGCAACCATAACCTAACCTATCTTTATTTCGATTTAAGTACAGTTTTTTTTTTCATGGCGGGGGGCTTTGCCATAGATGTCGACGGAACCCCGCTTCGCGGGGTTCCTATTTTTCTCGTAAATAAAATCAGGCAACCATAACCTAACCTATCCTTATTTCGATTTAAGTTCAGTTGTTTTTTCATGGTGGGGGGCTTTGCCATAGATGTCGACGGAACCCCGCTACGCGGGGTTCCTATTTTTCTCGTAAATAAAATCAGGCAACCATAACCTAACCTATCCTTATTTTGATTTAAGTTCAGTTGTTTTTTCATGGCGGGTAGCTTTGCCATAGATGTCGACGGAACCCCGCTTCGCGGGGTTCCTATTTTTCTCGTAAATAAAATCAGGCAACCATAACCTAACCTATCCTTATTTCGATTTAAGTTCAGTTGTTTTTTCATGGCGGGGGGCTTTGCCATAGATGTCGACGGAACCCCGCTTCGCGGGGTTCCTATTTTTCTCATAAATAAAATCAGGCAACCATAACCTAACCTATCCTTATTTCGATTTAAGTTCAGTTGTTTTTTCATGACGGGGGGCTTTGCCATAGATGTCGACGGAACCCCGCATTTTTTCGTAAAAAAAATCAGACAACCATAACCTAACCTATCATAATTTATGGAAAACCCGTTGAATTGACATGACATTCAAGATGGCTGTCGAGTTTTTGACGTAACAAGTTATAAATGTAAGCAAATAATTGGGAATAATTTGATACTTTAAAAATTCATATCTCATAAACTACTAATTTGCGTAAAGTGAAACTTTGGTGATCAACATTAAATAATATAATCTACCGAAAAAAAAATATTTGAACCATCTTTTCGACATTCCCTGTTCTAAAGCTGAGCCAGAATTTTTGAATAGGAATATTTGAAAAAAAAAAACAATTTGATGAATTGAACCGGATGAACAATTGATTACCTGACACCAGCTTGCTGTTTAAAATTTATTATCTAACACAAAAAATTATGGCCGGTGGCATAGACAACACATATAAAACATCACAATAACATCTGTCACATAAATATTTGCCCCGGCCGGGAATCGAACCTGGGACCTAAATGATATGTGATTTAAAATTACGTAAACTAGTGTCAGTCTTTGGAAGTTAGTGTATTGAAAATTTATATCAATGTGTTCTCTGTTTTGTGTTGCAGTAAATACAATAAAACTCAGCAAACCAGAAAAGGGTGCAATGGTGGAAAACATGATCTGTAGAATGGTTCAGATGGGCCAGGTGTGCACAAAGATCTCTGAACAAGAGCTTATACAACTCCTGGAATCATTAAATCAACAGATGCCAAAATCAACAAGCACAGTCAAGTTTGATCGAAGAAGAGCTGCCTTGGATTCTGATGATGATGATTTCTAGTTCATACTTTATGACTGAAATGCTACAGTTTTTCAAAATGTATTTCATAACACTTTTTGATCTTAGTTTGTTACTTTAGCATTAACATTGCTTTACTATTAAATTACAATGGGATGTTTGTAATAGTACACTATTACACTATTACACTACTAATTGTTTACATTAATTAATAAGATTTAAAGATAAGCTGATTCACTGGTTCTGTATTGGTTGCATCTGAACAAAAAAAAAGCTATATTATATGACATGTTTTTGTATAAAAGAACATCTTTAGGCTTCGTGTCCATCAGATAATTATGTGTGAGGAGCTAGGTGGTGCACAATAAAAAATGTAACAAAAGATCAATTATTATTTTTTGCCTCGGATAATGCACTAATGTCTAATGGATATATAGCCTTACCAGCATCATATATCGGACGCGTACACAATGCAGCGGCCGATTGATATTGCATGCTGGCTCTATATGTTGACGTTTAGATCCACAATTGCTGTGAAAGAAATACTCGTAGCTTAGTAAATTTATTTTTATAAATGGTATGCGAGTCAAACTGACCTCATATGGCCCCACCCTGCCTCACCGCGTCTGATGTGTGATGTTCCTTAGTGTTACAAGATGGAAAGTATTTGACTGCTTTTATGAAATATAAATTTAAAACACTTCTACAAGGCCATCAGCCATATTTTGTAATACAAAATATAAGTTACTGTAATTTAAAATTGGAAAATAAATTATCTTAATACTAATTAATGCCTAATTATTTAAACACTTTTCTTGTTATGTGTTCAATCTATGTGTCTAAACTCTTAAGTTTTACTAAAACACTTAAGTTTTACTCATAAAAGATTTTATGAGTAAAACCTAAGTGATCTCTTTGTAGCCTATTTAGCGATGCAATATGTAATATTCAATATGTAATGTTCTTGGCGTGATTCAAGCATACCAATCGCCATTTAATATATTTACTTTAATTAATTTAATATATTTATATAATACTGACAAGTTTATATTTGAAAGCCTATCTATCTGGTAAGCTTACCAAATATTAATTAATGACTTTAAATATAGGTAAGCGAAATTAAATTATGTTGATATTGATATAAACAGAATGAAACAAAACAAAAAGATTACCTTGACAAAGAAATATGATTAAAATAGATATCAGCTACAAAACCAAAGATTAATGAAACTTTAGAGACCACCAAGCATGTAGGTACATGCTTGCTACATAATATGCTCCTATCATGCTACATAATAGAGATAAAAAAGTATTAAGAGGAAATATTTAAAATGTAGGTTCTTACGCCCCAACTCAGAGTCACTAACGGTTACTTAAATCACTCCTTAGTACAGAATTTGTATGGTGATTCTTTACTAAGGAGCGATTAAAGTAAGCGTTAGTGACTGAGTTGGGGCGTTAGGTAGGTAATCCTTCATGGTCTACCTATATAAAATAAATAAAATTCCAATTTGCTAGCGAAACGAAATTACAAAACGCTTTTGCCAGGCTTGATCCGACAGGACAAACATCGTTACTTGCTTAGGCAGCCCTTACTTCAGCGCGACTTTAAAAAAAGCTCCTTTTATTTTTCTCATACTATCTAATCAAATAGATATATCATAAATATAATAAGTCAGCCCCGTAAAATATATTTTTTCAAATATACCTCATTAATTTATAGAAATGTAGTACGGAACCCATTCTCATAATTAATTAACAAAACGGTAAAATTATCAGATAATCGGTATGATAATATCATTCTTACTAAATGATATAAATACTGTATAATTTGTTTACTGTAGTTGTTCTTGATTGTCTAATAACCATGAAAGCTGTAGGACTGGTGCTAGCCTTGTGCGTGGCGTCAGTGGCGCCCTCTCCTAATGCACAATACGTAGAACAGCTAAAGGAGAGTCTGGGAGGGAGATTTTCTGATGATATCTATGAAGATGCTCGTCTTGATGTCGTAAGTTTGTAGAAATAAGATTATTGATTGATCGTCAAGATCCCCGTAACCTACTCCGTCCTTTTTTGGACCCAAAAATAAGCCCAAACGACTTATTTGTTGTTGTTTAAAAATTCCAGATTAAATCCCAAAAATTATATTTACGATCCTTCATTTCGTTATTCATTCATTGCTATCTTACCTTAATCTACCTTATGAAGACCCACCTCATACCTACAGATCTTTTTGTTTTCAGCCTGAACTTGTCCGCAAGTACGGCTATCCTTTGGAGGAGCACTCGGTGACTACAGAGGATGGCTACATCTTGACGATGCACCGCATCCCCCACGGGCGCGATGCCAACAACGTGCCGGACCCTAGAAAGCCCGTTGTGTTTGTGATGCATGGTCTTCTCTGCTCCTCTGCGGGCTTCATTCTCATGGGGCCCGGCAGTGGCTTAGGTATCTAAAACAATTCCTCAAAATATAGCCTAACAAAAATTACAATATGGCATTAAAAAGTTCCTTTCAATTTAAAGTGGGATACATTTCAAAAGTTCCGGGGGTAGCTCTCCGTGCAGGAAAATTAGCAACTTGATCAACGTATTTATGTTTAGGTACTTAAATACATCTATTTTACATTTATATATGTATACCTATTAGTTATACCGCAGAAGAAATAATAGTAGATACTTATAATAAGTAATTATACCTACCTACTTATAGTTATTATACATTAGTTACATTCATAATAATATTATTATGAATTATTATGTTACTAAATTAATGTCTTACAGGTTACGTCCTTGCCGAAGAAGGTTTTGACGTGTGGCTAGGCAACGCTCGTGGAAATTACTATTCGCGCAAACACGTTCGATTCAACCCTGACTCAATAATCAACAGTTCTTTCTGGAACTTCAGCTGGGATGAAATTGGAAACTATGATTTACCTGCTATGATTGATTATGCCCTTCAATATACCAAAAAAGAAGGATTACATTACATAGGACACTCTCAGGGTACCACGGCATTCTTCGTTATGGGATCTCTTCGTCCAGATTACAATAAAAAGATCATCTCAATGCAAGCTATGGCCCCGGTCGCGTACATGGCTCACAACAGACACCTGTTATTTAACGCAATTGCCCCGTATGCAAAGGATTTAGCGGTAATTATTTTCGTATTAATTTACATTTATCTAATCGATATAAATTGTGTGTATGAATGGGATTATAAATATCTTTAATACTTACTTGTAGTAAATACATCATATTATTATCATTTTAGAAACTGGCAAAATTGATCGGCACGGGTGAATTTCTTCCAAATAATCAGATTATGACTTGGGCTGGTCAGGCCTTATGCAAAGATGAAGTGGTATTCCAGCCCATTTGCAGTAGTATCGTCTTTTTATTGGCAGGTTGGAATGAGGAACAACATAATGCGGTGTGTACAAAGCCATATTTTTAAAGAACTATTTCGGCATATATCTTAAGTGTTCAGTAAAGAGTTTAGAACTTTTAATATTTTCAGACAATGTTTCCTGTAAAATTGGGCCATTCACCAGCTGGAGCATCAATTATGCAAGTAGCTCATTATGGACAAGGAATAACTGACAAAAATTTCCGCCGTTTCGACCACGGCACGGTAAAAAATCTTCAACGGTACGGCAGGAGAAATCCGCCGGCGTATGATTTGTCTACAGTTACGGCACCAGTGTTTTTACACTACACCGAAAATGATCCATTGGCTGAAATACCTGACGTCATGAGACTCTTCAGAGAACTCGGAGCACCGATAGGACTATTTAGAGTTCCCTTGGCAAGTTTCACACATATAGATTTCACATGGGGTATTGACGCAAGGACCTTGGTATATGACAGAATTATCAATCTTATCAGAGCAATGGATAATCGTGGCGTCACACGCCAACACAACATGAACATGAAATGAAATTAAACAATAAGGCTGATAAATTATGGATAATAAAGATATAAACGCACATGAATACTAGTTCCGTTTTATTTGATTTTAAATGTAGTGTGGTGAATAAGTTAAGATTCCATAATCTAAGTTTTACGTCCTTTATACATATCTATGTAAATAGCTGACATACCAGAAGACAAACCACCTGAGGGTGAGTGGTCACCGTCTCCTATGGTCGTTATTAAAAAACGAAGGCATCACCGATGCGTCGCTGACTAGTAATGTAATGGAGGACTCGCATTATTTCTGGCTCGCACATGATGCCTGTACTACGACCGAAACGCGTAATTATTAAGATCAATTTCTAAAGGGGTCTGGCGGTTAAAATAGATACCATGCATGAGTACCGATCTTGTGGTACAAAACGATGGCTCCCACACTACTTCATACACCATCCTTTGATCAACAAGTACCTTCACCATGCGTTGGTTTGCTTGGATTCAAGATGGACGAAGTGGAATCCCTTTCAATCCAAAACTATATGAAATAAAACTAATTAAACATAATTTTACTATAGGTTCCTGCTAACATTATAGAAAGCACTCATCGGGAACGCTAAAGATGTTTATTTATTTATTTCAATTTTTTTTTCAGTCAATTAAGGCCCATAAAAAATATTACAAACGAATACAAATAAAATAAAATAATACAATATAAAAAACTGACAACTATATACAAATACTATACCTACATAAACAATACTATGCTTCACGAATGGACGGCGTCGTGTGTCGCGCGGTGTCCGGTAACCGGCCTCGGAAATGCCGGAATATCACACCTCTCGGCCAGAACTCTTCTTTCATAGAGGTCGATTCGGCAATCTTACCACAAAGGAGTTGAAATTTACATTGTGACGAGACTCCAACCGCTCGACCCTCATTCTGAAGGTGTTCTGCCTGATTTTCTGCAGTGTATTTCAGTAGCAGTGGTCTATTAGCACTATTAGGTAGGAAAAGATTGAGTAAGACGCACCCCATAAAAGGGACAACTGTACATTTTAAAATTTCAAAATCCCCCGACACTGATTTTCACCAAAAAAGACCTGATAAACAAATTAATAAATAAACGCTACACACTGATAGCCCCCATACTAGGATACCCTGTGTCGTGGTTGCCATGGACAACACACAAAGACAACAACACACACCCGACCAGACCGAGAATAGAAATTCAAACTCATCATTCGAATTTCCGCCTCGCTGGGAATCGAGCCCAGGACGCTTCGAACGGCGGACCGGCATGGTAACCATTACGCCACGGGGGTCGTCATGACCTTCAAACACCTGAACAGATCTTCATAGCTAAGAATCATCTTGATTACGTCAGCTTTCAAATAAATAAAACTGCATCATACTCGGTCCATTCGTTTATGAGCTACGATGCCACGAACAGACACAGATATGTCAAATTTATAACACCCCTCTTTTTGCGTCGGGAGTTAAAATACGTAGCTGTAAGGCTATTCTATTTTGTAATTCGACAGCGGAATTCGCGATGAGTGTCAAACTTCAAACGACTAAAGATTCCGCTGTCGAGTTACAAAACAGAATAGCCTTACTGCTCTGTAAATTTTACGGTAAGTATTTTTAAGTAAAACAACATTTTATACGGCCCTCTTTATTTACTGAGCTTGTTGAAGCATTGGCGTTGCATGGCTTTCAAAAAGTGTAAACCAAACCAATTTTAAATTAAAATATTTAGTTTAATTTCATTTAATTTCATATCCTTATTTGAAGCCCCACCACCAAGTGACTTCTGTATTCTTTTTGCTAAGCATGGACTAAATAAATAACTAAAAATTGTATCTAAAATATAATAAAATCCAAGAACTTGAATTTCGCCCCATTTTAATGTGACACAACTTGAAAAATTCGAGACGGCAATATAGTGGTTGTAAGGTCGACACAGACCTGAAGAGAAGGAACCTCGCGACGTTGGGGTTCCTGTATTTGTCTCCATGGATATCATACAATTTAATGTCTTATAATTTTTATGATCAGTGTATAGGTTTCTACCTAATTAAGATTTGATAAGGCAATTTTACTTAATTCAGAAGCTAGAGGGTTATTAGCTCTGATAAAATACTACGTCAATTATCTACTTATGTATGTAACTTATAAAATACAATTAACATCGGATCTCCCAGATAATTATAGATAAGTATTATGTTGATAACAGCGGTAACAGAAGCTAACATAATTGTTTTTGCAGATCAATATCAAAAAATCTGGTAGATATCGAGTAATAAGGGATAATGTGGTTTGGAGATCGTTAGAAATTGGTACGTTTGCAATGTTAATTACCTATTTTGCCATCATGTGAGTACGCAGGTAGAATATTAGGTACTTGTTTGTTACAAATAATTAAGTTGCATTAATTATTTGTTATTAAGTTGCATCAATTAATGCACGTAGTGCATGTTTCCGTTGTGGGAGGGAGGGAGGTGCCACGCATGTCTTAAATTATACCATGGGCGAAGCCGGGGGGGGGGGGGGGGTTCGGGGGTTCAAACCCCCCACCCGAAAAGTTAAGATATTGACATGTACCTACTAGTCACCCCATACTTTTTATCTTTAGATCTGTTGAAACATAATTATAGTCTAGTGAAACTTATAGTAGATGGCACTACATACGTCGTGAGAAAAAATAAAGGACTCCCTCAATTCTCAATTTTCTTTAGGGTTATTTTATGTATTTTTAGTCGTTGTATTACTTCCCCCCCCCCCCCCCCCGAAACTAAAACCTGGCTACGCCCATGAATTATACCCTCATACATGTCCTCATACATAACCGCGAATTGTTGCAAAGTAGACTAATACTAACTTAATAACAATGGATTTCCGCAAAGTAACGCCTGATACTGTTAACTATGTTACAAATAAATAAACCCAAATAAAAAAAATAGGATAACAGTTCAGTTGAACTTCATGGGTTCCATCCATCCATCTAGATATAGGCAGTCGGGTCATTGAGATGGCGCAAAACTTCCAAACCTGGGTTGGCCACTAATTCCTGGCCACCAATCAACCTTACCTTAGGCACTAGAGTAGCATATATAGGTTTTTAGGTCTTGTCAGTTATGAGGAGAAACCAGTGCCCTGTAGTGGCTTGGAGTCATCCGAAATGAAGCTAACATACTATGGAAATAATGTGTATAATATCCGATACCACTGTAATTTTGTTTCCGATAATGTACTGTTCTAAATACTTTGAATATTAATAATTACTGCAATTTCCCAGTACTACAATTATACTGTCTACATAATGAACCTGTTACTATTATACGGTACCCACCGTCGATTACCTAAATTATTTAATTACATTTATAACATGTAACATAATAATCAGATTAGTATATTTTATCATTCTAATGAGGATATAAATACTTTATAATTTGTTTACTGAGGTTGTTCATATTGTCTATTAAGTATGAAAGCTGTAGGACTGGTGCTAGCCTTGTGCGTGGCGTCAGTGGCGCCCTCTCCTCATGCGCAATATGTAGAACAGTTAAAGGAGAGTCTTGGAGGGAGATTTTCTGATGATATCTTTGAAGATGCTCTTCTTGATGTCGTAAGTTGTATTTTTTAGTTTTGTCAATTTGCTACAGCTAATATATTATCTGAAGACAGTCCTTCCTTGTATTGTTGTACAGTTGGCCTAGCTAGGTCATTCAGCATTTTTTTTAATGTTATAAAAATTGCATAATGTGAAAGACACGTCTTAGAATTATTATACCTTATTTCCTAATCTAAATAGTAGATGTCTATTGTTCTCAGCCTGACCTTGTCCGCAAGTACGGCTACCATTTGGAGGAGCACTCGGTGACTACAGAGGATGGCTACATCTTGACGATGCACCGCATCCCTCACGGGCGCGATGCCAACAACGTTCCGGACCCTAGAAAGCCCGTTGTGATTGTGATGCACGGACTGCTCAGCTCCTCTGCGGATTTTGTTCTCAAGGGGCCAGGGAGAGGCTTAGGTAAAATTCGTTTTCTAGCAAGTTGTATAAACTCCAAAAAGACGTTTCACGTAAGAAATGGCAGTATATTGAATATTTGATTTATTTATAATCTACTCTACAATAACTCCAAATATGTCTTACATTAAAATTTCCTACAGGTTATATCCTTGCTGAGGAAGGCTTTGACGTCTGGCTTGGCAACGCTCGGGGAAATTACTACTCTCGTAATCACGTTAGATTAAACCCTGACGCAATAATTAACAATTCTTTTTGGAGCTTCAGCTGGGAAGAAATTGGAAACTTTGATTTACCTGCTATGATTGATTATGTCCTTGGATATACCAACAATCAAAGATTACATTACATAGGACATTCTCAGGGTACTACGGCATTCTTCGTTATGGGATCTCTTCGTCCAGATTACAATAAAAAGATAATTTCAATGCAAGCTATGGCCCCGGTCGCGTACATGGCTCACAACCGAAACCTTTTATTCAATATTTTGGCACCGTATTCAAAGGAAGTATCGGTAATTATTTGTATATTTAATTCAATCTACTTAAAACAAAAGATGAAATTAACACCTTCAAAAAGTTGGAAGGTAGAAATTTACCAATAAAAAAAGATTACTCATTTTTTCAAGCTTTTAATGGAGCTACAGAGGTTCCTATTTTGGAATGATTTTATTAATCTGTGAATGTATTAAGCGAAAATCATGTGTCTTATATATATCATATTTGTATGATGCAATTTTTTTTTACTATAATGTGCAACACAAAGCTTGCTGGGGCTGCCTATTTATATTTATACTTATACGGATTTAGTAAACCTTGTAGACTGTAACATACATATATTAGATTATATTATGTCATAATAATATTATTAACATTTTTAGCAAGTAGCAAGATTGATCGGGCGTAACGAGTTTTTGCCGAACAATCAGATAATGACTTGGGCAGGCCAGTCAATATGCAGAGATGAAGTGGTGTTCCAGCCCCTCTGCAGCAATGTCCTTTTCTTGATTGCAGGATGGAATGAGCAGCAATTAAATACTGTATGTATGAATAATAATAACTTATCTCTAAATATTTCGTGTTATCTGGTATGATATTTTACAACCTATACTATTTGCAGACAATGTTTCCTGTGAAACTGGGGCACACACCAGCTGGAGCATCAATTCAGCAAGTAATTCACTACGCACAAGGCATAGTAGATAAAAGGTTCCGCCGTTTTGATCACGGTACAATTCGGAATCTTGTAGCGTATGGCAGGATAAATCCACCGGCATATGATTTATCTAAAGTTACGGCACCAGTGTTCCTGCACTATTCTGATAATGATCTATTGGCAGAAGTTCCTGACGTCATGAGACTTTTTAGAGAACTCGGAGCACCGATTGGAAAATTTAGAGTTCCTTTGGCGAGTTTCAATCACTTAGATTTCTTGTGGGCCATTGACGCAAGAGCTTTGCTTTATAACAGAATGATTAATCTTATGCGAGCAATGGATAATCAAACGTAAGGGAAATACTATTTATTTTCAAGACAGATAATTAAGGCACGTGGAAGTTACAAAATAAATAACATGATGTGATTACTAGCTTAATTTTATTTTTATTCTAAAGGACAAGACATTTATATAATCAAAACAATAGGTTTTACGATACCTATAAATACTTATCATGCGTAGGTAGTAATTACAAAGTTATACAAGTCCTTAATGAACGATAATTCTATAATTATTATAGCCGATTTATTATAAATTTACAGCGCTGTTCTACGCTTTTATACAGCTATTATTCCCACTGTCCTATCTACTATCAGAATTAATTTGCTGTGATATTTTTTCTTCGTTGAATTACCTATGTAAAATACAATTCTTACATAACATTTTCAATGAACTTAAAATCGAATCCCTCAGATAGTAGTAGTTAACTTTATTAGATAACGACGTTTCTGTAATACAACTAATACACGGTTATCGGAAGACGATATAATCGAATCCTTCGACCATAGATTAATCTATGCCTTATTGCCTTCGACGGACCATTTTGACAACTCAAACGCACAAATGTTGCCAGGACATAGGCATTGCTGTTTTTGTCGACATTATGAAAATGTTCTTACCGATATTTTGCGTGACTTAAAATCAAATTAACTCTAGGAAAACGTGACTGAATATTGTTTAAATTAAGAAAATACAACTTATCTTTATTGATTTGAGCTGGCATCGAATCATTAAATGGAAGGTATTTCAGTTAGATAGAAATGCAAACACATTAATGGAACACTATTTTAACAACGTAACTAAAGGTTTCCATTGCACGCCTAAACAAAATGTTTTCTCAACGCTCACTTTCGCGGTGAATCAAGTGTCGACACTGAAATATCGATCGAAACATAAATTTTCTGCAATAGATAGCAACACTGTATTTTTCAGAGTAGTCCGTCGAATTATGGATTCTACTATATATCTGACATAGGATTTCGGAGATCGATAAATACCTACTAGAAGTGAATCCTTTCGACATGACATATCGTCGTTGATACTGCAATACCGCGTAACTAACAACAGACAATACCGCGTAACTTAAATATGGCAAATTTTACAGGAGGCCAAAAAAACTAAATATCTTCTTCTGTACTTATCAAAAACGTGTCTGAACTTTAAGTTATTTAGAAAAGTGTATTAGTTAACTTATATAATAATATAAAATTCAATCCAATCAATATTTAGCTAGAAAATGCACTTACGCTGTTTTTCATTTTATAAGGCAATTGTTATTTGAGGTTTTTTTGGCATTTACGCAGAATTGGAGGGAGAATAAAGCAGACTTATAAGTTATATTTACTCAAATAATCACGATCATTATCAATAATAATCAATATCACAGTCTCATCATTTCAAACTTGGTAGTTACTAGCTTAAATCAGTCTCATCATTATAAAAACTCTTTAGTTAGGTACTTACTAACATAATTAATCTTACACCAAACAACAAAACATAGAGTTTACAAATCAAATAATTAAAGGTCTCAGTCAAAAAATTATGAAATATTTGTGTATCAAAACATAATAATTAAATAATAGGAACATCAAAAAGTGATTCATTAAAGATAGTCTTTATGAATTTATATATTTATTTATTTATTTAACACTTTATTGTTTGTACACCAAAACATACTATACATAAAGAGCACAAGGAAGGAACACAAAACAAGGGGCGACCTTATCGATTTAAAGCGATTTCCTCCAGGCAACCCAGCAGTAAATTGAAATCAGCAAGAAGAGAAAATGGGTAACAGGCGTAGTAAATTAAGTAAAACAATTATATAAGAAATTAATAGAAGAGAAGAAAGATAAAAAGAAAAGTATTTTCAAATGACAAATTAACACACTAATAAAAGAGCAGTGACAATGAAAATGTATAGCCAAGAAAAGGAAAAAGGAAAGGAAGAAGACAAATTAGGAAAGAAGATAGTGTTATTTAAGCAGTCTTTTAAAAGAAACTACGTTTTTTGCTTTCCTTATTGCTAGAGGTAAAGAGTTCCAAAGACGTATAGCAGTCAGAGTGAAGGATTTCTGAAGGAATGAAGAGGTGTGTAAAGTAAGATTGTGAGGGTTAGTAAAGTAAGATTGTAGGAAGAAGAATATTCGGAGTTATCACGCAAATAAGTAGGAGAAAATTTATTTATATCATCTTCCTCATTTTTTTTTAAGATAAGTTACTGTAAAACTGATGACAATCCCCAGGAATAATGTTTTTTAGTTGCTGGAAGTGCAGATATTTACTTTCCATTATTGGCACTCTCTATTAAGAACTCTCAAGTCCACCACACAGTCATTGACATGTTGTTTTAAATGAGTGGATTGCCCGCACGCATTTGATTCAAAATGCGATTTTTTTATTTAAAAGTGCTTGGCGTCGATTTTGAAGCCCTTGTAGAGTGACAACATTATCACTGACGTCGGCATGTTTCCATACTACAGAATCTGAATCTTTATCCATGATGGTCTAAAACGAAAGTAAAAGGTATTGAAAAACACTCGAAAGCTACCCACAAATTGTAATTATAATAAATACCAGGCGTTACATTTCTGCCCTAGAATTTAAAAATACATCTGTCGGGTCAGCTAGTTCCAAATATAGCTAAGAACCTTCTCGATCACGACAGCGTTCAAACAAGAAAAACCGCATCATAATCGGTCTATTCGTTTAGGAGCTACGACCCACACACACATACACACACACCCCGACACAGACACGTCAAACTCATAACATCCCTTTGCGTCTGGAGTTAAAATATTTTTAAATACATCTATAGGAATAATTTATATAAACAAAATCAAGAAAAAATACGCGTAAGTTACGAACAAATACCGTAAAACGTTCAAATTCAAAACCGCGGAACTACTATCACAATAATAAGCACAAATTTTAGTTGTAAAACAAGTGAATTTACAGATACTAATAAGTAACCAAGTTGTAGGAGGAACAAACATTAAAACAATATTAAAAACTTGCCGATCAGCTTCGTATTACTATTAAAAAACTTTTATTTTCCAGAGCGATACATAAAAACAATACGTCTTCTTGTAATGATCGCGAGAATACGCGGTATTGGTCAAATTATTTTGTCAGGTTCGCTCGCGCGGTTTTAACTAGTTGTGAATGGCTACATATTGAATGACCAATACGCCGAACTGTAAATGTGATCCGTAGCCAATCGGCATCGTTAGGTCATAGCCGCCAAATCTCAAATTTGATACTTTTGTACTTCCGCGGTATTATCCACAGTTATTTACGCGGTATTGCAGTATCAACGACGATATAAGATTTAAGTGTGATCACAAATGTTACCTTATCGCATCAATTATCAACGGATTTTCATGAAATTTAGCTCACAGATAGACCATGATCTGATATAGGATATAGGGTACTTATTATCCTGGAAAACGCGGGCAAAGCCACGGACAGAAAGCTAGTTTAATATAAGATTTTGCTATTACTAATAAAATGTGGACCTTTGTTATCGGAATCAAATGATAAATAAATAAAATTAATACGGGCCTTAGTGCGGATTGGCTGAGTTCATATAGGTACTCTCGAGAATAATTATTAAGGTATGTAGAACTCTTTGGTGCATAGATTTTCCAACGATATGTGTATCACCTACATAATTTTGGAAATATAGACCACCTTGTGCATTTCAACGTTCAAGACACTGATCTGAAGAGCTCTATCGGTACATAAAAAAAAGTTTGTTTGCAACTTGCTTATCGGTAGAATTATCAAACAGGCGAGTTATATAACAGTTTCACCAACAAACTCATCGATCAATTAACACACTCGAACAAGTTCAAGGAAAATAACACCTGTTCAATATTCTGTGTCCTGGGCAAGAGATGTGACTGATTGCTAATAAGTGGATTACTAGGTATAATGAGGGTCACCTTATCAAGGAGGACTGGAGGTCGGATGTTTTTAAAACACACAGACACCTCGAAGAAAATGTGTGTCCCGCCGGGAGGTTCTATTTTTAAAATTGAGCCCCCGTTCTCCTTTCAAAATCAAACGAATCCATTGAAAATTGAAGCCGATCGGCGCCAATTCATTGGAACATACATCGTGTTCGCGGTGCCGGTTCTATATGCTATTAATAATACTTCAATGAGGTATACATATTATGTACTTTGTGGAAATTATTGTATTGTCATCGGCCCTTGACCTCTGTGCAAATTTTCAATAGACATCTAGGTATCTGTACCTAATGCCAAGATTGCCAAAGCATCAGCAACGACCAGACACTAGGGTCGCGTTGCCAATCTAAAAGGAAGCTGAGAACTTATTACAAGTGTATCAGAAGCGAAATACTTCACTATATTAAAGCTAACAATTATATTCGACCTCAACGTCCCTCTGAATGTAGCATTCAAGCTCGTAAAGTTATTAGTGTCAGCGTCCACGACTCCGCAAATGTTTCATAATCACTTTGCACGGTTTGGTGGTTGAAATAGAAATCATAGAGTTCAATGTTGTCTTAATTTCAAACGATATTGTTATAATAATATACCAAACAAAAACAAAATTATTTTCACTAAGTAGTTTTTGACGAAGATAATTTACGAAGTAAAGCAAAACAGAAGACCAGTCAGATAGCGAGACAAATAAGTAGTTTTAGTTCGTATTGAGTTGGCCTAGAACATATTGCCTAGAATTTAAAGTCTATAATAATGTAGGTATTACATACTTCTAATGCAGTTTGCAAGATTTTACTCATACATAAGGAAGAAAAGTAAAAGGCAAGTAAAGTAAAAGCTTGTAAAAATAAAAGCTTTCAAGTTTCAGGTATGAAATTCTTATGTATTCAAGTGCCTTATTGTAATTTTAAAACTCCTTTGACAAATAATAAAAGTTCAGTTGAAATTATGTCCATCACATTTATTTGCACATTTTTGTAGCAGTTGGAATTCTACTAATTATTGTAGTGACGGTCGACAATTCGAAATATGTGTTTAGTAAACATGGGTTAAGGGAGCGCCATAGGTGGAAGCGTAGGTGAAGGGAGAGGCAGCAATGTAAGAGTGAGCCAAGGGGGCGGAGTAGTCTACTCTAGTCTGGGAGGAGTAGGCGGTGGGAGCGACGTAGGTGAGAGGAGCCGAGCGCTTCTTGATGAAGTGAGAAGTGTAGACGCCGGGGGCGCTGGCGAAGTAGGGAGTGGAGTATAGGGAAGCACCGGCGTAGGCAGGAGCGATGAAGGGAGCGGTGGTGGCGTACGTGGTCGGTGCGACGTAGGTGGCGGGGGCGACGTAGGCCGCGGACCTCTTCTTGATCAGATGTGCAGTAGAAGTGTAGGCGAGGGGCACGGTGGGCACGACAGACGCGGCGGAGACGTACGGGGTGGTGTAGGGAGTGCTGTAGGTGGTCGCCCAGGGAGCCGACGACACGTAGGTGGTAGGCGCGCCGAAGCTGCTGTAGGCCAGATTCGCGGAGCGCTTCTTGATTAAGTGTGAGTAGCCGTAAGGGGTCGAGTATGCAACAGCCGGTTGGTAGACACTGCTGGCCGGGCTGAAGTAGGTCAGGGGAGCCGCCACTGCGGGGCTCGAGTAGGCGGAGTAGGCCACCGGGTACGACGCCAGCGCCGCACTGGGCTCAGCCGTCGCCGCTGCGAGGAAGGCGCACAAAACCACCAATTTGAACATGTCTGTAGTTCGTTGTTCGGACTGGGAACGACTGATGCCATGCACTAATTTCATATCGTATTTATACAAACCTACGGCAGAGGGCGATCTCGTTTCAAACTAGTGTAAAAAGGTCGTTCAGGAAGCTGATATTTACACTTGACAAGGCCATCAAGACTCAAAGTCGCAAAGAAGCTTTCAAAACATTAATTACACTTTCTTATGTCCCTGCCTTTATGCCAGGCGTCCTAACGCGTTAATTAGTTAGCGCACTAAAAGGGGTGTGGCGTTGTTAATGCCACTACACGTTAAGCAATAACTTTGGTGGCGGTGTGTTCGACACAACAAAACGATTTTCATTCTGTTGGCCACATCTGCGACCTACGGGCTCAGTTAAGCATATTTCCGCAGCCGTTAACATTTACGTTAACACAGGTGTAGCTGGGGCATTATGCACCTGCAGAATTTTGGGATATTTAGAATTTTGACAAAAATACAGCATTTTGTTCATCATGACATGATAGATGTAGAGTTTATTATATTGATTTATTATTACCTATGCCTTATTCTAAGAGGGCTGTCCTGATTGTTTTTGAAATTATGTTCAAATTACAAATTTAATAACTTCAATAATAAAAATAACGATGAGACCTTTAGAGCTAAGAACTGTAATTAGGCATGAATATACATATAATTTATATTTATTAAAACTACAGTCGTAGATTAAAAAAAAAAAACCTTTTTTCTCAGGGTACTTACGGTAAAGTGGGGATGAATTACTTGTTTCTTGTCTATAATGTGGGATATCGTGGAAAAGGTCTTTCAACGTAACGTGGTAACGTTACCAGATAACGTGAGGATGAATTTTTTATTCGTCGCGTACCCTATAGTGTGAGGTATCGTTGAAAAGGTCTTTCAAAAATATTATAGATCTTGTAAGACCATTTTTGGATTTAGGGTTCCGTTTGCGAAATGTTTGGTCACAGTTAAGTGTCCTGCCCCCTGCCGGTTAAGAATTGGAGTTGGACAAGTTAAAAAATTCTCAAAAATAGGTAATACGATGAATTTACAAGAAAAACTATCACGGCTATGTTAGCATAAGTAGTTCATTTAGTATTATAATGTCTATTACTCGTTAGTAATAGTCGATAAACTTACTACTTCGGAACCCTACATTGCACGTGGCCTGACACGTACTTGTCCAGTTTTATTTATAAATCTGTAAAAGCTAAAGCATAATATACACTGTTGACTTAAGACGCAGAAAGGGCTTCCAACATTTTTGTATGGAGCCTGGCATACCTACAAGTCCGCCATTTTGAAAAAACCTCGATTCGGCGGCCAGTGATGAAACATGTGTCAATCGATAGAGTAAATGATTATGATCAAAAAGTATTCAGTGATGAAATGTCGTAAGTGGTATACTTTCTGAGATAGTTGAGTTCAAAACCATAGAAAAATAAAGTAAAAAACTTTGTTTCGGCGGATATTGATAAAACAAGTGTTAATCGATAGACTAAGTGATTACGATCAAAAAGTACTCAGTGATAAAATATCGTAAGTGATATGATTTCTGAGATATTTGAGTTCAAACCCGTATAAAAATAAAACATTTATAGTTAATTATTTTTTATTTTTATTATACATATTATATTATATATTAAGTAAATAAATAATTATAAATACATATATAACATCTGGTTGAAGACCACGGGCGACAACATTCTAATTGCTTCAGGTAGTGCTGCCGGACTTCTTGAAGGAGCTTTTGGTAGTCTATGATTTTTTGATGTTTACAAGCAAGGAGTTCCAGAACAGTATGAACTGTATTATGAAGGAATTCCCGAAATAAGCAGTGCTATGGGTTTCCTTTAACCCACTTGTTACGGATATAACTTTTTTCGATGGAACTTGCCGATTTTTGGTATGCCGTATAGTGATAAAGTAGATAACAAGAAAAAAATTCAAAAAAAATTCTAACTCTTGTGGAAATGCTGGAAAATGCTGTTTGATATACGGAACGCTAGTAATATATACTACCGTGAAATGTTTGTATGAAATACTTATTTATAGTGAGTTTTAGTCAGATTATATAATACATAACATTTGAATATAGTTTATTCTTATATAGTATTTATTACCAATGCCACTGAGTTGCTACTGAGTGAATTACTCAGGATTTTCATCAGATTTATCTGATCTGTTATTACTCGCTAGACAACTGAACTACTGAGATTACATCTTCCGCATCATCATCATCATCATCCTTCTGATGCTGCTGGTGACGATGACGACACCTGCTCTAGTTACTACCTGGCAGGTTTTGTTGTGTCACATTTTCGCCTACCTATCCTTAAATGGCTTTATCCATCCTTCACTCCAAATGGATCTCCCATGTTCTTGGCGGTTACATGGCGCCAGGTCCCTGCTGTTGAAGGTCGCTGGGCTCCATCCTAGTACTATCCAGGTTAATCAGAAAGGTTCGCAAGTGTGTTGGTGGTTTGTCAAGTTCTCAAGTTTGTCACTGCCCTAGAAAAAGAATCATCCTAGAACCTGGAGAGGTTATATATGGGTCCCAAGTATCTTTATTGGCAAGTAACACATTAGTGATGCCCTTGGTGTTACTAATATTCATGAGCATTGATGACTGCGTACCATTAGCTGTTCATTGTAGGGTATTTACATCAAAAAGTAATAATTGTATTATGATCTTCAATGACAAAACACGGTAGTCTATATTACTATCGTTTGTTATACGGAACACTAATTTTATCGTCAATTTAGAGACATATACTGAAACAAAATTTATTGTTATTTATTACGAAAATAATAACAGCCATCTAATTTAACAAGTTTTCACAAGATATTTTTTAATAACAGGAAATTCATATTATTTATGCCCCTTGAAAAATTAATGTCAAAAAAGAATGAACTATCGATGCTCATAGAATTTTATATAACCGTCCAATTTGAACACCAAATACATCTTGTTATAAAGGAATCATATACCTAATATAATCAATTAACAGTACAATTTGAAACTGCCCACAATTTGTTCAATATTTTTTAATGTACATTGATCCGTATATCAAACGCTAGTAACAAATGGGTTAATTAAATAAACAGGAGAAGACACATTATTCAAAATAGCATAAAATGTTGAGATTATTCTGAAGTTTCGTCTGTATCGAATGGGTAGCCATTTAAGTTAGGAATGAAACTGGGAAATGTGGTCATACTTACGTAAGCCGAAGATTTATCTAATACAGTTATTAAGAAGGCGCTCCAATGTATTCAGAAGTTCCTCTGACAAATCTGTACAACACATAGCTTAATCAAGGTGAGGGATGACCAGTGTTTATGGCGTATTTATGGTTAAGTGTTTATGGCGATACAGCAATTGAAGTGTACCGGTCACTTTTTTCCTTACCTCAGTTACGTTATGTATTATAAAAATTAAACAAATTCGTCAAACAAACAACTTAAGGGTAGAGATAAAATCGCGGGATGGTACTGCTCATGCATAGTGGGAAAAAGAACCTTGTCCTGTTGTTCCCATATAATGTGTGTTATATGGTTCTTGGCATGGGCTCCACATCAGGAAACATAGCCTTTATCACCAGCGGAATTTTTAGATTCAGTGATTGTCAGACATGATATAGAAAACTAAGCCAATAATGAATTTTAACTTTTGGTTTAGAGTAATTGCCAAAGCTGTAGCCGCTGGTGGCAAATAAATTATTTATAAAACAACCTAGTAGTTTGCTTTTGCTTTGCATCTTTTTTAAATTCAAACCTACCCGTTATTAATAAATCAAGTACCTATGCAGCACATACCATATGGCATAATATACTTATTTTTCATCATTGACCCAATAAATTCAAAATAAGTAGGTAAATGATCATTTTTAATGCATTATTTTTGTACGGTTTTGAACTCAAATATCTCAGGAAGTATATCACTTACAACATTTCATCACTGAATACTTTTTAATCGTAATCATTTAGCCTATCGATTGACATATGTTTCATCAATGTCCACCGTGGCGAAGTTTTTTTGCTTTATATTTCTACGGTTTTGAACTCAAATATCTCAGGAAGTATATCACTTACAACATTTCATCACTGAATACTTTTTAATCGTAATCATTTAGCCTATCGATTGACATATGTTTCATCAATGTCCACCGTGGCGAAGTTTTTTTGCTTTATATTTCTACGGTTTCGAACTCAAATATCTCAGAAATTATATCACTTACAACATTTCATCATTGAATACTTTTTAATCGTAATTATTTAGCCTATCGATTGACATATGTTTCATCAATGTCCACCGTGGCGAAGTTTTTTTGCTTTATATTTCTACGGTTTTGAACTCAAATATCTCAGGAAGTATATCACTTACAACATTTCATCACTGAATACTTTTTAATCGTAATCATTTAGCCTATCGATTGACATATGTTTCATCAATGTCCACCGTGGCGAAGTTTTTTTGCTTTATATTTCTACGGTTTTGAACTCAAATATCTCAGAAATTATATCACTTACAACATTTCATCACTGAATACTTTTTAATCGTAATTATTTAGCCTATCGAATGACATCTGATTTATCAATGTCCACTGAAACGAAGTTTTTTGCTTTATTTTTCTACAGTTTTGAACTCACTTATCTCAGAAAGTATATCACTTACGACATTTCATCACTGAATACTTTTTGATCATAATCATTTAGTCTATCGATTGACACATGTTTCATCACTGGCCGCCGAATCGAGGTTTTTTCAAAATGGCGGACTTGTAGGTGTGCCAATTAGGTTCGATGCCCTTTTAAAAACTACTTGGCATATGAAGATGAAATTTAGTAGGTGGGTAAAATTATGAGGAAGAAATGTCAGCTAAGAACGGATGGAACTCAGTATTTTGAAAATCATTATCATTCCAAGATGAAGGGTTTTATAACGATAATAAGTATTTTAAGCGTACGAAGTCGCAAGTAACAGATTAGTAGTAATAAAATAGATAATTATCATTTTACTTACTTCGCTTTCTGATTTATCGGCTTCAGTGCTGCATACCTACCTACCTACTGTCTACCAAAGTGAAGCGAGGGAGTCTTTATGAAGTAAACTAGGTGAAGGAGTATCGTTCGTGCCTTGAAGGTATAAGACTATTATCTCCTCGATATTAGCATATTAAAGTAATCTGCATCTAAATGCCGCTCTTAACACTTAGCCTGTAAGAGCAGTTTTAAACAGGATTAGCAATTTTAAAGATAGCAACAAAAGTACCTACAATATTTTGCAGAACAAAAGATTAGATAAGATAGTAGAGACGGATGTCCTGTGCGCTGTAATAGTGTTTTATTACATTCGTGTTTAAGGTAAATAAAAGAAAATGTTATTCATTAACAAAACTTAAAAAAAAATGCTTTATTTTTCAAGTTTGACCTTAAATTCAAATAGTTTGCATCATTTAGATAGGTCAATAAACGTCAAATACTTACTACGAGCAGAACGGTCAATTGCCTGTTCTTACGCTATTCATCGTCGGCGCGCTAATGACGTACCTACCAACTCCTACTCCTTGTAGTATTGTTTATATCCACAAAATTAACTGACTACATCTTTAAAGGGGTTTTATGTAATTGTGGTTAAGATAAATAAAACTATTATTGTTCCACACGTAATAATTTAAAACTCTTTAATCTTGTTAATAACAAAACATACAACAATCTATTTTATTATATTTCGCAAAGCTAGTGACGTAACATCCTTGCATGTTTGCAACCTACATTTGCGGGTAAGACGAAAAAACAATTGAAACTCTACGACACTGTATCTAAGGGAACATTAAATTTATATAATTCACAATCATAATTTGAGTACACCAACATTTAGATGGAAAAATGTATATTATAGTATCTAAGTATTCTATATATAAAGATATATTACATATACGTGTTACACAATATCTACTTTTAGGTTTAAGGGAATTTGCTTATTAAAGAAATAAAACTGCTAAGTAAGAAAAATGTATGCCAATAGATTGCAGCAATATAATCCAAAATATATACTTTAATATTTAATCCAAAAGGTTTCCATTGTATAGCCTAATTAATTATAGTTAATTGACTTTAAGAATGGTCTTGATAGATTTTTGAAAGAATCCAAAATATTGATATAGGTATAATATGTTTACTTATATTTAATTCCAAGCTCAACGATATGGTTTAGGTAATAGTTGGATATGGAAACAAAAAAGTTTGTATAGCATGTTCGTGTGGCAGGAAGGTACATTTTATGAAACAATTAAGTACTTACCAATAATAGTACTTAGGTACGCTTTTCTATAAGACATAAAATATATTAAAAAGCTAAAGGACGAGACATTCATATAAAAGGTTTACATACATTTCAATATAATCTAACACAATACCTATACACCATAAATATCGTACAATAAAAGTATTCCCATTTTCCTTTCTTCCTGCAAAATATTAGTGGTCTTAAAATACGAGATCGCAAAACGCTTTTGTAGCATTGTTTTGTTTTATTTGGCCTTTATAACTTTACATTTTCAACTACCCTTCATTTCCTTCCTACTGCCGTTTATACAATTATTTAGTTATTATTTATCGATATACATATTATATTTTTTTCTAAATAGTATTTACCAAAAACGACAATGCTTAAAGCAAAAAGATCACAAACGGAGAGACGAAACAAATATTTTCGTGTAGTCAATTTGCTGACACTAAATTCGTTAACCTTTGACAAAGTTTATCGATTTTTGTTCAAAGTGCAGTAATAGGTAACTACTGCTTATCAAACACACAGATAGCTAAATAATAAGGTAGACAAGATAATTAAGGATTAAGTGTTAAGAAATATTTCATATGTGGTTAGATTTGTTTAGGATGATGATCTTCATAAAAGAGAGTGACTCAATATATCTAGGGTTATTTGTAACTCGACGTACTTATTTCATTTTTGTTATGTTCATATTCAGTGTTTTTGTTGTAAATCAGAAAGTTGTTAAAACATATAAATTTTTAAAGTCATAGAGGTAAATGAGGTTTAATAAAAATATGCAATGTTTAAACATTCATTTTTTATAGGAAATCATGAGTAAATATGAAAAAATATAGGATCCTTCAAAAACAATCCGGAGTCTAACTCCAAGCGTTTATTAAAAAAAAGTATGAAATATACATAAGCTATTTTCTTTTAAAGTTTACTCAAAATGTAAGTAAAATACGTGATGAATATAAGCTTCCAGCTAAGAACAATATAAAAATTATATCCAGTAACTGATGTCAAACATCAAAAATTATATTGATTCGTATGGATGCAAAGTAATGTAAATGTAAAATTATACTAATTTTAATTATGGGGCAATTATCAGCATATTTATCGTCTATATCGGTCGAAAGTTGTAGCCGTCGTTTTGTATAAATAGAAAAAACAAATCGATTTATTTTCTATAAAAATGTTCAGAATGGCGCGATTATTCGTAAAATTGTCACCTCCTCAATAAGTTTTAGTTTCACCAAAAATATTAAAGCTATACTGAAAATTGTTACGTTGTAAGCACATTTCTTAATAATATATTATCATAAATATTTTTATTTGATATCTCAAAACACCAATTAAATATATCAATATCATGAAAACCTATTTACTAATAAATAATTCAGCTACTAAAATACATAATCACATTTTCTTATACAGACACGAATATATATTTTTTCTTTAATTTTCAAATAATTTCTTGAATATATTATATACTTACTACAATTTCAAATGTGTAATAGCTGTAAACATCAATAAATCGTCGTCATCTACCATTATATAATCCAATAGTATACACAGTGAAAATTTTCACGTACAATTACAAAATATTCAATACGTAGTCATACAATATTCAGCTAGCAATAAAAATCAGTCGTTTAAGACTAGACATAGAAACATTATAATATTATTATTATTACAACTATTTAATGGATTGTCGGAGAACACGAAGCTCATTTCAATAGGAAATAGGACAAGCTTTAAGGTTCTGCCATGAATATTGAATATACACATAATGTACAAAAATAGTAGATGTGACGGAAAGTGGTGTTTAAATATCTTACGCCGCATTGGCGAAAATGAATGGAGGGCCCAGACCAGTCTTGACAATAACAAAAGTTCTGTAGTAAGTGTAAAAAGGTAGGCAAAGTTGATATTATTAGATATGATTTTAAGATATGCATTAGGTATGTTGGAATCCAGTTGCAAAAATTTAAAGCGGATAATTTTGAAACTAAACTGGAAACAATTAATTTCATAAATATTTTCTAAAAATGTAGAGATTTAATTGTAAAGGATGAGCAAATTCAAATGTGTGTGTATAGTATATAGGTATAATAACGTTGAATGTGTGTTCAGCATGATATTTACGCGAGCATACAAAGAGTATAGAAAGTACACATATACAAATAATAACATCAAGTCTTAAAATATTTGGTCGGGAGTTTCTACTAGAATCTACGACTAGGGACATAAGCTCCGAAGGTGCACACTATACACATGAATACAACATTTTCGGAAAGTTTACACAATATTCTCTCATGAGTAATAGTACGAATTACACAGTCTTCAATTATAATTTACATTAATACTGATGTTTTATGACATCTTAACGTACAACACCTAAAACATAAAACTTTTGTTAATTAAAATTTTGACTTAAAAAATATTGTTTTTTTTTTTTCAATATAATATGTATATTTTTTAAAATATTGTCGACATTTAAAGGTAATGGACGTTGTGCGTAAAAAAACCAAAGCTACAGAAAGGAAATATTTTGAAAATATTATGTTCCATTAATCTCATAAGATTGACTTATTGTTCAGCAAAACGCAGTTTTTGCTTCTTGACGAAATCCATAGCCAGCTTATCGGTGGTGCGCGACTCCAGTATTTGTAAGATAGGGTGGTCTGAAAAAAATTATTCGTTGTATGAATTGCGTAAATTCAACAGTAGATTTCCTGTAAAAAAATATTTTCACCTTAACATACGAACACACATTAAAATGTTAATGTTATAAATATAAATAAAATCAACTCTATATTTATGGGTGAGTGGTTGCTCACATGAAGTTCAAATTTTAATAAACCTGCGTTATATAATTATGTATAATTAGCAATAGGAAACGTAAATATTATGGTAAGTTGTACTGGCTGAGTTTAAGTAAAACATAAGTTAAAAAACCCGACTAAAACCCGATTACTGGAAAATCTCGCTATATAGGTAGGTACATAACTATTACAATCTATTACAATCGTGAATAGTTCAAAGCTATTAGTAAACAAAAGCTAATGAAGGCCTATGACATGTATTAACTAATACTAAAGAGAACTTTAATTATAGCCTATTAATAGAATTTATTGATGAAGTCCTTGTTAACAATCTTTTACGACTATTATTTTAACTCTACAACCCCTACTTGTTATTCAATCTGTTATATGTTTCATGAATATATAGAAATAAGACATCCCACCAAAAATATTTTCATGTAAAATGTTGCCAAGACAGGCCATGTCTCTACAACAAAAAGTTATCAGATCTTATGTAGAGCCAAGCTTCTAACTCTATAGAGTTAGAAAAAGTCCTATCTTTACAAACTGTACACGTTAGGCAATTGAAACATTATATTTAATAAGTCCACTATTGACATCATAACCCGCGAATTTTGTTAATCTATATATATAAAATTGAAAAGCGACACACCGCTGATTAAACAAAAAATCTCAGAAACTACCGAACCGATTAAGATGAAATTTGGCAGGTAGATAGTTTCTGCTAAGGAGACGTCCACTAAGAACGGATTTTTGGAAATTCATCCCCTAAGTGGTACAAATAGGGGTTAGAAGTCACTTTCATACAAACCAACTTCGTCAGTTTATGAGTTATAAATATGAATTTTTTTATGTAAGTTTATAGTAATAAACAAAAGTTAACTTTAACATAATTTTTTGGAAAATCATCCCTTAAAGGGTTAATTTCTTGGATGGACCTTAGTACGCAACTTCTTCATTTCTGAAGTTAAAAACATGAAAGTGTATATATTAGTTCAAGATTAGAAGCAGAATTTAAAGGTTATATGTTTTTTTGGAAAATCAACCCCTAAAGGGTTAATTAAGACGGCCCAAATTAGTATGGCAACTTCGTCAGTTTTGAAACAAGAAGGGTGAAAATTTGTATATAAGCTTATAGTTAGACACAAAAATATATGTATCACTGTTTTCTCGAAATTCATCCCCTACAAATAGGGGTTGGAGGTAATTTTCATACAAACCAACTTCGTCAGTTTTTGAGTTGTAAATATGATTTTTTTTATGTAAGTTTATAGTAATAAACAAAAATTAAATTTAACACATTTTTTTGGAAAATCATCCCTTAAAGGGTTAATTTAATGGATGGTACTTAGTAGGCAACTTCGTCATTTTTAGGGTTCCGTAGCCGAATGGCAAAAAACGGAACCCTTATAGATTCGTCATGTCTGTCTGTCTGTCTGTCTGTCTGTCTGTCTGTCTGTCTGTCTGTCTGTCTGTCCGTCCGTATGTCACAGCCACTTTTTTCCGAAACTATAAGAGCTATACTGTTGAAACTTGGTGAGTAGATGTATTCTGTGAACCGCATTAAGATTTTCACACAAAAATAGAAAAAAAACACTAAATTTTGGGGGTTCCCCATACTTAGAACTGAAACTCAAAAATGTTTTTTTCATCAAACCCATACGTGTGGGGTATCTATGGATAGGTCTTCAAAAATGATATTGAGGTTTCTAATATCATTTTTTTCTAAACTGAATAGTTTGCGCGAGAGACACTTCCAAAGTGGTAAAATGTGTGTCCCCCCCCCCTGTAAGTTCTAAAATAAGAGAATGATAAAACTAAAAAAAATATATGATGTACATTACCATGAAAACTTCCAACGAAAATTGGTTTGAATGATATTTAGTAAGTAGTTTTTTTTAATACGTCATAAATCGTAAACCGCAAAAAACATTGATCAAAGTTACAACGAACTACAAGAACTTTTATATTACGTTACTTGCTGCTACGGAACCCTTCATGAGCGAGTCCAACTCGCACTTGGCCACTTTTTTTTGAAGTTAAAAACATGAAAATTTACATATTAGCTACAGTTTAGAAACAAAGTTTGTAACTATGTTTTTTGGAAAATCATCCCCTAAAGGGTTAATTAAGACGGCGCAATTAAGTATGGTAACTTCGTCAATTTTGAAGTAAGAAGGGTGAAAATTTGTATATAAGCTTATAATTAGACACAAAAAATAACTGTACCACTGTTTTCTCGAAATTCATCCCCTAAAAATAGGGGGTGGAAGTCATTTACATACAAATCAACTTCGTCAGTTTTAGAGTTATTTATATGAAAATTTTTATGTAAGTTTATTGTTATTAACAAAAGTTAAAATTTAGCTGAAAATCATCCCTTAAAGGGCTTATTTAGGGGATGGAACTTACTACGCAACTTCGTCATTTTTGAAGTAAAAAACATAAAAAATTATATATTAGCTCAAGATTAGAAAGAATCAGTAATGTGTTTTTTGGAAAATCCTTCCCTGAAGGGTTAATTAATTAGGGAGTGCAAGTTAGTATGGCAACTTCGTCAGTTTTGAAGTAAGAAGGGCGAAAAATTGTATATAAGCTTATAGTTAGAAACAGGCGTAATACTAAGGGGTTATAAATATTAAGGAAACTACGTTAATTGTAACAGGTTTTTTGGAATTTCATCCCCTAAGAGGTAAATAAAGAGGTTGCAAGTTTTTCCAGGACTTTGTCAATTTCAAACTCAGAAATATGAAAATTAATATGTAAGCTTATAGTAAGAAACAAAAAATTTGTGTAGAGGACTTTACGGACGGGAGCGGGAGGTGAGAGGGACAGGAAGCGAGAGAGGGACCGGGAATGGGAGAGGGAAAGGGACAGGGAGCGGGAGACAGAGAGGGAGAGGGACAGGGCGCGGGAGAGGGAGAGGGAGAGGGACAGGAAGCGGGATAGGGCCCGGGAGCGGGATAGGGAGAAGGAGAGGGACAGGGAGCGGGAGAGGGAGAGAAAAGGACAGGGGTATTATTGTCTGTTTGTCTGTCCGGGCATCACATGAAAACCCTTGAACTGATTTCGACGGAAATTAGTTAAGTTGTTCCTTATACTTTGGATCACGTTTTAAAAACATTTTCGTCGCGATGAAATTTACTAGGACTTTAGTAATATTTTTAAAATACCAACGTCTTGCTTTAAATTTGAAACAAACGTTCTTCATTTAATTGATAGAATACATATTGTCTTCCAGTTTTTCAAAATTTTTCATGAAAAAGAAAAAAACAAATTAATGTTAATGTTGTTTATTTTTCAAAATCCGTTCCCGGAGGAATGATTTGTGATTGTATCTCAGGTTTCAGTATATAAATTCCTAAATATAAGTACTTCAATATAAATTAACCTGTTTTTAAATTTTTATCTGCAAGGGGTACAAATATGATAAGCATAAATTCCGCATGCGAAGCTGCGGGCAACAGCTAGTCTGGTATATAATTTAAAATCAAGTTAGAGTTCAAAAAAACGACGAAGCGCTTCGCGAAAACGTTGGTAACGCCCTCCAGATCACAAACAATCATGACACAAGAACTACATACATCATTTTTGCTGCCGGAGCCA
Organism: Thymelicus acteon; assembly: GCA_951805285.1. Classification (NCBI taxonomy): domain Eukaryota; kingdom Metazoa; phylum Arthropoda; class Insecta; order Lepidoptera; family Hesperiidae; genus Thymelicus; species Thymelicus acteon. The sequence continues at coordinate 9,076,890 of OX638225.1, read as the reverse complement.
CGCCGGTGTCGTCGAGTGGAAAGTAGTATCGATTATATTTACGATCGAACTGCCAGCAACTTTCCACCGGGTATTGCTAATACGTAATACCCAATACGGACCTTAGGCTTACTGTCCACGGCACTTTTTAAACGATTGCATGCAAGCTGCATAATGAAAAATAGATAATACACGCAAGCTGCAAGAAAGCGGCAATTGACGATAGCGTGCGTCTACGTGGACACGAGGTCTTATTCATACGATACTTACTGCGGTCGTGCAGCTGCATGAGCGGCAGTTCGATGGGACGAAGTGGGTCGGGCGGCGCGTGGCTGTTGACGCCGGGCACGCGTGCGAGCGAGACGAACGCTTCGCCCGCAAAGTCGTCGGCGGTCAGCACGTCGCGGTCCCACACCGACAGCGCCAGCGTCGCTTGCGGCGACCGACACGCTTCCAGCGACACCGCGAACTCGAAGCACTCGTCCCATACCGGGTTCAGGGTTTTCTGTATAGCGGAAATATAGATGTAGACCACATGACATAGGGATACAGTTAGGGAAACTAGGACACTACTAGCTTTGGTACTACTAATGCTCTGGAATGATCTTAACGGCGCCTTCTATTCTGCTATCCAATTCTTTATCTAATTCTCTTTATGGCACCACTGCATCCAGTCAACTTCATCACACCCTACTATATCAGGCATGTATGTAGGTGTACATAAATATTATTGATTATCTTATTATCTTATATTAAGTATTATCATACAAAGTAATTCATGCAAATTAGATACAAAATTAAAATTACCAAAGTAAAACAACCGTAGATGGTTGTAAAATTGGTAAGGTTGTATAACTGCAAAAATGAGTTAGTTAAAAAATTTTACATTACCTTTTGAACATTTGTGCTCTGCTCATGAGCCTTGGGGAAGAGACGTTTGGGAAGTAGCTCCAAGACTACGAATGGATCGCTCAGCCCATTGGGGTCTAGTGGAATAACATCACGTGCAGAAAGCACCTCAACGCAAAGTGAATCGTGGTTGAAATATACTCTGGGAAACAAGTTTTACAATAAACATTGATATATATCACTATTTACTTTGTTATACGAGAGAAACTTATATCTTATCCCCGCTAAGTGACTGAATGATGGCGAGATTTTAAATGTTACGCTATAATGTGTTTATGAATGGTATAATATTTGTGTAGCTGTGAAAAATATGAAAATAAAATAAATTAGTCTGTCTACAATGTGTTAAGATAATAAGTGAGCAGCAGGCGGTTAATTGATGCTGATGAAGTGAATTAGAAATAGGTAGGGCAGACGAGAGACAACAATAAAGTAAATTTTGTTGTTTTTTGTCGTTGTCTAAATAGATTACTTTTACTGCATCCATTGGACATGATTAGTTAGGTACTATATTATTTTCACGATTAATGTTAGTTAAAATGATAAAAGACTGATAATGTAATAATAATTATTAATTATTGAATGCTCGTTACACAGGCGATTGCGTAAAAATGCGATTGCGTAAAAACTAAAAAAGAAAAAACAAGTCCAGTAGTTCAGAATTTTGTTAAAAGTAATACTGAATAACTACACCATAGAAGGATTAACAATCAGGACCCATTCTTCAACCAATCAAATCTTGTTTGTATTTTTCCTAGCAACTCTGTATTCAAATGGCTTCCGACTGTTAATCCTTCAATGGTGGATGATCACCCTGAAATCTTAATTTATCTTTTCTCAGCGTCATGCTGACGATTTTTCTATCCTTGGACGTTATTGAATATTGTGTAGAAACATATTTAAAATTATTGACTGTACCCCACATTTTGGGACTACACGAAAATGTGGTACAGGATAAAGTGAAGATTACCTGACGAGAATGGAACCATAGGGCGAGGGCATCGGCGTGCGGCCCTGCTCGGCCACGCGGTCGGCCAGCCACAGCTCCAGCAGCTGCTCGGAGCCTGCCTGATGGTACTGCAGACGTTGCTCCACGCGCGACCATTCCACGCTGTGCACTTCGTTCATTGGGAGACCTGTGCACAGTCGTACCATACAAGTGTACAAGGTCTAGCTACGGACCTCTTTGGGGTAAAACTATAGATCTAAGGTACCCGCGTTCGGGGTTAAGAGGGAGGAGGGGTTAACAGGGATCCCCCAACTACAATTGTTATGTCCAGGAAAGGTATAGTTTTCGAGTTAAGATTTTTTTTATTTAATCATAATACATAGGAAAAATCCTTGAGTATTTCTTTAGTATCAGTGGAAGGGGTGTGGAGTACCCCCCCCCCCCCCTTAAAGGGACAAGTGAGGAAACACAGTTTTTGAGATTTTTTATTTTTATTTTGAGGTTAAATCTGTGAAAACTGCTCAATATTTGTCATAAACTAGTCTAAATTAATATCAGATTGTAGAGGAAGAAGTAAAATTTCGAACTAAGTATGAAGAGACACTACACTATTATTTTAGAAACTACTACTATTATTTTAGAAAAATAATGACAAAATCATTATAATTATAAAATTGCATAACATGCACGTAGAATGGAATGGTACAATTGCACAATATAATGTTGGGATGCGCAAATAGTAAAAATAGATTTTCATTGCAAAATGGGTTGGAAAGTTAGGAAATGTTACGGTATAAACAATTGAATTGTATTGTATTTTATTGTAGTGTATCTTATTGTTCTATGTTGTTAATGTTCTTCAAATTTCGGGGTTTATGTATTATTTCAAAGGTGCCCAGCTGCCCAATTGCATTGTTTAAACTTAGCCTTAGCTTACCTTTCCCTTCAGCGTGGATGAATTCAGCAAGAAGATCAAGAGCTTCTCTTAGTCGGTCATGGTATACTCGTGGTTTCTCAGGGCCACCGGAGTCGGCTTGCGTCGCCATCTCCTTCAGGACAGCGCTCCAGCACCCAGCCAGAGCTCGCGTGAAGGCTCGCGGGAGAAGCCAGGTGTTCAGCGAAGACAGATGCTGGTCCAGAAACTCCAGCAATGGAGTGATAGCCTATTGCCAATGCAGAAACATTTAAGAAGGCGGATATCTCGCAGCACATATGACCCAACAAATACAATAAAAGTAAGTGGATCGAATTTAGCTATTCTTCTGCTTCTTGCAATTTTTTGTTAACCTGACACTTAGTTCATGACGCGCATAGAAATGGGTTATGGCCTTTATATTATCGTTAAAGTTAAAGTAATTTTAAGGACTTTCTTGGTTTGAAGATCAGGACTTGCCAATTCATAGTGTTATTTTTAGTGAGCAGAAGTTAAGCCATAGGTATGTTACCTACATACCTTTATGTAGCGAAGTATGCTACAAGACTACTTGGTCACAATATAATACAAAGCTCTTAAAGTAGGTACGGAACAGATGGATCTTATTAGGTTAAAACCGGGTGCATATCTACCATACCATAAAATAAATGACAAGTAAGCAATCTATATATATAAAATTGAAAAGCGACACACCGCTGATTAAACAAAAAATCTCAGAAACTGCCGAACCGATTAAGATGAAATTTGGTAGGTAGATAGTTCCTGCTAAGGAGACGTCCACTAAGAACGGATTTTTGGAAATTCATCCCCTAAGGGGTACAAATAAGGGATAGAAGTCACTTTCATACAAACCAACTTCGTCAGTTTTAGATTTATAAATATGAATTTTTTTATGTTAGTTTATACTAATAAACAAAAGTTAACTTTAACACATTTTTTTGGAAAATCATCCCTTAAAGGGTTAATTTCTTCAATTTAACTTAGTACGCAACTTCGTCATTTTTGAAGTTAAAAACATGAAAATTTATATATTAGTTCAAAATTAAAAACAAAATTTAAGGGTCATGTGTTTTTTTGGAAAATCAACCCCTAAAGGGTCGAATAAGGTTGTTCAAGTTTGTATGGGAACTTCGTCAGTTTTGAAGTTAGAAGGGTGAAAATTTATATATAAGCTTATAGTTAGACACAAAAAATAACTGTATCACTGTTTTCTCGAAATTCATCCCCTAAAAATAGGGGTTGGAAGTCTTTTACATATAAATCAGCTTCCTCAGTTTTAGAGTTATAAGTATGAATTTTTTTATGTATGTTTATAGTAATAAACAAAAGTTAACTTCAACACGTTTTTTTGGAAAATCATCCCTTAAGTGGTTAATTTCTTCAATTTAACTTAGTACGCAACTTTGTCATTTTTGAAGTTAAAAACATGAAAATTTATATATTAGTTCAAAATTAGAAACAAAATTTAAGGGTTATGTGTTTTTTTGGAAAATCAACCCCTAAAGGGTTGAATAAGGTTGTGCAAGTAGTATGGCAATTTCGTCAGTTTTAAAGTAAGAAGGGTGAAAATTTGTATATAAGTTTATAGTTGGGCACAAAAAATAACTGTATCACGGCTTTCTCGAAATTCATCCCCTAAAAATAAGGGTTGGAAGTCTTTTACATATAAATCAGCTTCGTCAGTTTTAGAGTTATAAGTATGAATTTTTTTATGTATGTTTATAGTAATAAACAAAAGTTAACTTCAACACGTTTTTTTGGAAAATCATCCCTTAAGGGGTTAATTTCTTCAATTTAACTTAGTGCGCAACTTCGTCATTTTTGAAGTTAAAAACATGAAAATTTATATATTAGTGCAAAATTAGAAACAAAATTTAAAGGTTATGTGTTTATTGGGAAAATCAACCCCTAAAGGGTTGAACAAGGTTGTGGAAGTTAGTATGGGAACTTCGTCAGTTTTGAAGTAAGAAGGGTGAAAATTTGTATATAAGCTTACAGTTAGACACAAAAATAACTATATTACTGTTTTCTCGAAATTCATCCCCTAAAAATAGGGGTTAGAAGTCATTTACATACAAATCAACTTCGTCAGTTTTAAGTTATAAATATGAAAATTTTAATGTATGTTTATTGTTATGAACAAAAGATAAAATTGAGCTGAAAATCATCCTTTATAAGGTTACTTTAGGGGATGGAACTTACTACGCAACTTCGTCATTTTTGAAGTAAAAAGGATGAACAAGAAAAGTTAGACACAAAAACTAACTGTATCACGGTTTTCTCGAAATTCATCCCCATAAAGGGTAATACTAAGGGGTTATAATATTTAAGAAGCTACGTCATTTCAAACTCAGTAATGTGAAAATGTATATGTTAACTTATAATTAGAAACAAAAATTAATTGTAACAGGTTTTTTTAGAAATTCATCCACTTAGGGGCAAAACCAGGGGATGTAAGTTTGTACGAAACTTCGTCAATATCGAACTCAAAAATGTGAAAATAAATCAAAAACTGTAACAGGTTTTTTGGAATTTCATCCCCTAAGAGGTTAATAAAGAGGTTGCAAGTTTTTCCAGAACTTTGTCATTTTCAAACTCAGAAATATGAAAATTAATATATAAGCTTATAGTGAGAAACAAAACAATTGTGTAGAGGACTTTACGGACGGTAGGGGGAGGGGAGAGGGACAGGAAGCGAGAGAGGGACCGGGAACGGGAGAGGAATAGGTAGCGGGAGAGGGAGAGAGAGGGAGAGGGACAGGAAGAGGGAGAGAGTCCGAGAGTGGGAGAAGGAGAGGGAGAGGGACAGGGAGCGGGAGAGGAATGAGTGGCACAGGGGCAGGAAGCGGGAGAGGGAGCGGGACAGAAAGCGGGAGAGGGACTGAGTGCGAGAGAGGAACTGGAAGCGGGAGAGGGACCGTGAACGGGCGAAGGAAAGGGACAGGGAGCGGGAGAGGGAGAGGGAAAGAGAGAGAGAGAGAGTTTGAGTGGGAGAGGGAATGGGAGCGGGAGAGGGAGAGGGAGTGTAAGTGCCCGGATGGAAACAACGGAACCGTTTTTAAAGATATTTGTACTGTTCATGTTGACATCGTAAAACCAGTTCATCATTGATCCATTTAGGATCTGGTGGTGTTACTTGGAGACAAGATATGTAACTCCTGGATGGATGGAATTAACGGAACCTTTTTTTTTTAATGAATCTCAAGAGCCAGTTTTTCTGTACATTAAATATTTTTCAAAATTTCGGTTAGGGGCACTTCAATAACGTGTTAGAACACCAAAAAAATTGTTTTTAAAATTATTGTCTGTTTATCTATCTGTTTGTCTGTTCGGGCATTACATGAAAACTCTTGAACTGATTTCGACGGAAATTAGTTATGTTGTTCCTCATACTTTGGATCACGGTTTAAAAAACTTTTCGTCCCGATAAAATTAAAAGTTTTCACCGGAAACAAGATGAAACTTAGTGTGGAATATTTTGAAATATCAACGATTTGATTTAAATTTGCTACAAACATTCCTCATTTAATTGATGAAATACATGTTTTCGAGTTTTTCAAAATTTTTCATGAAAAAGAAAAAACTAATGTTATCTAATGTTGTTTATTTTTCAAAATTCATTCCCGGAGAAATGATTTGTGATAATATCGTACGTTTCAGTATATAAATTCCTAAATATAAGTACTTCAATATAAATTAATCTGTTTCTAAATTTTCTTCTGCAAGGGGTACAAATATGATAAGCATAATTTCCGCATGCGAAGCTGCGGGCAACAGCTAGTCGTAGATAATTTCAAAAACTTTGTTAGGTAAAAGTTAGGGAAGCCGTTAGTTATTAGTACAGATAAATATGTATGATAAAAATCTACGGAAGAAAGGAACAATCTTTTGATATATTGTATTATGACAGAGCTTGCTACATTGGCAATATAGGCTTTTAGATGATTGAGCACAAATTATTAAATGTGTTTTTAGGAAAGTAACATTATTAGGATATATCGTTGACCTGTATAATAAACTAAACGTTAGCATTTTTTATTATGTGTAAAATGCAGTATTCAGTGTTCTCAGCATATTTTGAGTTCATTTTGTCGTAAGGATTTAAAGTAAGTAAACATAACATTGATAGATTATATAGTACTTTGAGTGTGTAGCAAAAATCTAGTAAAGAATAATTAATGATGAGAGAAATGTATAAGTATGATACGTTTGTACAAGTTATCTACACACCACATTGTGGTGACATGCCATTGTAATTTATTAGGTGCAGACTGAAATATGTGAATTGGCGTTTGGGGCTTTTTAACAACCCCTATCTGGAAGGCTATTCTGTTTTGTAACTTGACAGCGGAGTTTCAAAATTGACGTTTGAGTTCTAGGATCACTTCACTTCGCAATTGCGTACTAGATGATTAGATAATGACATGTCAATATGATGCAAGTTCACTTTTGTTTTGTAACTTGACAGCAGAATCCACGATGGGTTTCTAAATTGAAGTTAGAGTTCGAGACTCCCTTCACTTCGCAAGTGCGTACCAGATGATTAGAGAATCACATATCAAGATCTCGGACTCGAACTTCAATTTTGAAACTCATCGCGGATTCCGCTGTCAAGTTACAAAACAGTATAGCCTTGCTGCTCTCACAATTCAGTCGTCCTAATTCTGCGTTCGGAGCATATCGTGCTATACTCGCGACAATTCATTATTGTACAAATTATTTAAGATTAATTTATAATGTGTAAGTACCTAACTATAATATTATTTTAGTTTAGCTAATATTTCTTTATTTTTTATCGTCTTCCATACACTCGCATGAAAATACGCAAGAATACAACAGTAACTATTTCACTATATTAAAACTAAAAATATCAACGCCTCGTTTGGCAATAAATTTATTGTACTTACTATGTAGTTCAATATACTGCACTTGTATTTTATTTCGATGCTGATGATCATGTAGCATGTTTATCGATGAAACGTTACTTGCTTTAGAGTTAATAGTTACGTTACGTAACTTGTTACTCAGATATACATGCTAGAAAACTAGAAACTAGAATGCTAGTTTAGCACATATGTATAAATTTGTGGATACACAAGCACCCACGCTCAGAGCTTGCACTCAGTGGATGGAATTCATGTGCTTCAAAGTAACATGTTTATTACAGCCATCACAGGCATGACACATATGTATACAGTCATATTGCTATATTACTTTTGATATTAGGCATATTTCTAGCGAAATACAAACTGTCTATAGCAACTTGTTTGAGAGAATTAGCTGACGTCCGTTCTAAGAATCAATTTCTTAAACCCTTAATTATAACTTATTTAATTTTGTGACACGAATTTTCTCAGTCCGAATTAGAAAATCAGTACTTCCTAAAATTTCCAATTCTTATATAATTGCAAATAGTACGGGCTATTGCTTATAAATCAAACTCTAATTGGTTGAATTCCTTTTAATAGATTTAATTAGATTTTTGGATATGATTACGCGCATTATTTATATCATTACGGTGTATTTTTTATGAATTTGCCGACGACGACGACGAATGAATAAACTGACGATCCACCTGATGGTAAGTGGCTATCGTCGCCCATAGACATCGGCGACACCAAAGGCTGAAGCCTAAAAAGTCGAAAGAGGCCACTGAGGCCGAAAAAGATAGAAAAAAAGAACTGGCTCTCAAGAAGCATCAAACACTTAGTGTACAGTTACCTGTCCAGTAGGCAGTGTGTCTGGAGACCAGGCGAGATGGAACACAGCCTTGCGTAGCGGAGGGCGCGCGCGCGCGGCTAGCGCTGTGGCCGCTCGGGTCGCGCGCGCGTCCAGGGTACCGAGAGCCCCGCGGACTAGCTGACGCGCGCTCTCGTCATTGATGCTAATATAAGACGTTAAAATTTCCATAAGGTAAAAAAAAAATGTTTTTTTTTTTTTTACTTAGATAGAATTGACTTCGTAAATCAGACAGTTTAAGTTTAAGCTCTATGAAAGCACACATGCCACACTCTAGCTTTTGGCCAAATGTAACACATGTGCGGGTCTAGCTATGGAAATTTTTTCTTTGGTTTATTTGTAAAGACCAAAACATGGATAGTCTTTAACTCTTCTTTTTCTTAATCTTTTTGCTATTCCAAATAAGAAATCCAATGACTAAATAAACTGTATAATTTCCTGATATAGTCATAAGAGTATCTACAATGTAATCATGATTGCCTTAATCCTTGAAATTTCGAATCAACTTAAAAAGTCAGAACTGCGGGAGAGTAGTTCCCACAAATTCGTTGACGCTTACTGCGCGTTCCACTTTACACGGAAAACTACTCAAGTGAGACAGAGGCATAAATAAACATCAACTTTGTTGGATGTAGCAAATAGATTTTCGCTTTGTTGTTGTCAAGATACGGGGTAGTTACCACTCCGACAAATATTTCTACCGCAATGTGATAAATGGACTGATTCATCGTGGCTTTCTTTAGCTCCCTATTTTTGAATTAGATGGAATTAAGTAGTCATTCAGGAATAATTACGCTAAAAATAGAATAAATCACGGAACAAAGATGACTTTCGTAATGCGAATGTATACTTTGTAGACTTTATTGAACAAGTTTTAAGATCTATCTTTGATACATATAAATAATCAAAGGGAAGATATAAAAAGGCATTGAAAAACAAACAAAATAGTAATTGAAAAGTTAGTAACCAAAAAAGCTATGATATACCGCACAATAATAAAAATGTTAAAGTGAAAAGAACGAAAGAAGAAAGAAAAGTCCGAGTTACATAAATAAAAGCTGATAAAAATGGAATATAAATAGATAAAGTACAAATAAATACAGATAAAGCATCTGGAATACCAGATATCCTTGGAGCGTGGCGTCACGTCACGGTTAAGGGCTTAGCTCAGCACTTACATGTGTTCGTCGTCGTATTCCGCGAGCGAGCGACGCACGTACTCCAAGTTATTGACAATCGTGCATATCTCTTCCATTGTCTTGTTTTGCCCTGCATAAAAATTATGACTAGTTTATAAGTGGTTTTTCAACTAGCATGTAAGTAAGAGGAATTTGGAATATTATATGATAAAAAAGAATTATGGAAATGTAGTCATGCAATAAAATTAGTGACTTAATTTTATTGGAAACTGTTGAAATTCATTTAGTTAAGAAAGTTCATGATAATGAAGGGTATATGAAGTAAAACTTAACTAAAATACAACAAATGAGTAGGTACATTACCGAATTTGAATTTAAAGAATCACGTTTGCTGTATATACTTATACAAATATACATATAGTTGGTACAGTACCTAATGTATTATATAAGGTGTTGTCCCTATTAATTGTATTCTTGGTTAACGTAGTTAATCCATAACTTATTTTCAAATTTTGAGACGATGAGCAATCGAGTGGAATGAGGATTTATAGGATTTCGTTGAGTCATGTAGCACTTTTGCTTGAGACCGCCCAGCGGTAATAAGGATACAATACTTCTACTTTTAACTCATTTTCCTTAAATTATTCTAGTTATATTTATGTTCTAACGTACAAGTTGAATTTAATTCGAAAGCAAGACTACATCTCTATGAATAAAGTGTAGCTAATAATAACACAGAAAGTAACATCGCGTCTCTTCACTGAAGCGAAATGTTTTCACAAGATAGCGAGTTTATTCCTTCGTACGGTAGATATTACGTTACGTACAACGCTAACAAATATTCTGAAGTACAATGCTTTAAAATGTATTTATCTCTGCTGTAAAGATAGTTTATAAGGATATATCTATGTAAAGTTGGATATTTGCGCAAAACCCTGTCCTTGGAAGTATCAACACATCTCTCGAGTATCGATTTTCCGTCAGTCTTTCAGTCTAAGAGACCAGGTCCCCAAGTAGGAAGACTTAGTTTGACATGTTCGTAAAGAAAGCGGTAACCACTTTTTTACCTAATATGAGTTTGGTAATTCTTGAGCACAATCCGACCTGATGCTTTGCCACATAACAACATATAGGACTTATTTTACCTCCATAATAAAAAGTTATGTACTCAGGAGTTAGATGTTCTACTGAAATTAGTATTCATCGTATATCTTATCCAGTTACAAGTTTTCTCGTTAAGATTTTATGCAACTTCTTAAGTGATTCTGTAATCAGCGCTTACGAGCTTGTTCAGTTCATAAAGCGGTGCTAGCTGCCGAGTTCTACAAGTTGCCACTTCACAGGAACACATGTCAATATCCTACCGAGCGAAGGGGTTAATCCCTCGTTAAACTGAACGACCATTAACGCTTTGAAGATAAGTTATTGCAAATGGAATTTTCCATTAATTTGATGCTGAATTTGTCTGTGTACTCTCAATCCTGTTAAGGGTGTACCTCAGGGCTCCATTCTGGGCCCCTTCGTTTTTCTAATATCTAACACCTTTAAACGAGCAATTCTTGTTTATATGTATAATTGTATATACACATCGTGATTCAAAAGAATATACCCAGTAATAAAGTACTTTATTCAAAATCTGTAACTGAATGGATTTCACGCATTTTTAATATCTTATACTTAAGATAATATTTATATACCATTTTTAATGTAGGTAATTTTTTATCCCAAAAATAAATTAAAATTAAGTAAATGATGTCACCCAATTCTTTAAACAGTCGAAACAAACAAAAATGAAACTTAAATCACTCAGACTTGTAAATTACGTACATTAAATTTTAATTGATTGTTTAATATTTGTAAATATTTTATTTTTCAAAGATAAATGGGTACTAGTGGTTATACAAAAGGCGACACGAAGCGAAATCAACCGAATAATAAATCCGTGCCTACGCGAAAATTGTTCTCATTTTGAGCATTTCATAGTTAAATACGAGTCAACCATTGTTTAGATAGTAAGTAGGAATTTTACAATACAAAAAATTTCAAGTGACTCATATTTTTCTCGGTCTTCCTTTAATTTAAGATACTATGTTGCCTGAAAGAAATTGATCCCTATGAATGACCCTTTCGGTTGGTATCATAAACTACAGGATGTTTTATTTTTCACATTTCATCAGTTTGATTCCCGGCTCAAGAAGGTGATTTTTCAAGAATCTTTGAATGCAGTTTTAATTCTTTTTGAAAATAAAGCAATGTTTCTTTTCAGTAAAATTTGCCATCATCAATATTCAGGGTACTTTTCCTCCAAATACCGTCTTTAATTTCCACCCTGTATACCTCTGCCCCGCTCTTTCTTTTTACTAGATTACTATAAAAACTAAACAACAGGTTTTTCCATTTTAAATAGGTATTAAGTTAAGTTACGGATTAAGGGTGTAAGTGTGTGCGTGTGTGTGTGTGCGTGTGTTGCCTGAGATTATTACTTTGTTAGATATTTTAAAAGGTTTTAAAATGTTGTTGTTCATTTATGGAATTGTGGTATTGTCAGGAATTGTAAGGTGTTGTAAGGTTTCAATTTCGCTGAATCCGGCCTCATTCGAATCTCAGCTGTTATATTTTATGATAAACGAGTAACCGCCCTCGCTTTGCTTCGGTTTTGTTATTTTTTTTACCCCTTGGTTTACATTATTGGAGTTTTATTAAGGATCCCTAATTTTTTGAAAATATAATATAGCCTATGTTACTCGGGGATAGTGTAGCTTCCCAACAGTGAAAGAATTTTTGAAATTGGTTTATTAGTTTCGGAGCCTATTCAATGCAAACAAAAAATCAAATCTTTCCTCTTTATATATTAGAATAGACAAATTCCATTGTTAGAAATATTTTCATAACACAAGAGGCAGAATGGAAATTACATAATTTCCGGATTCATTTTGCATTTTGGTTTAAGATTGTAATTTCTATGAATGTAAGGTTTCATATCCATCTATCTAGCAGCTTTTCTTTTAAAAGTAATACGTGTGAAAATGTATTGGTTTGGGCGTTGTCATTAAAAAGCGGATATAACTTTCCTTCTTAGTCTGTGAGGTTGTATAGGAGTCATAGCGACAATATGTTCCCAGGTGTCTTATCTTAAGTCGTCTCTCTGTCTATCACCTAATAATAAAGGGCTGCAGGATGCGACATAGTTACATAGTTACGTCGTGCGTACATAAGTATTCGCAAGCGACCGGGTGCGGCTGACACTGATCTACTGACCTATATACTCAAGTGAGTGAATCTTATTAGAGCATCGAAATATGGTTTATAGACAAGAATATTGTTTTCCATCGACTGGTTACTGCGGTTACCCAATGCGGGCCCTCTCTTTGTTGACTTCGGACATCGACGTTAAAATTGTAATACGTGCTCTGCTCTTAGTAAAACGTAAGTTTTGAAGTAAATAAACTATTGTTTTCTTTATTTTTTACTCTAAATTGATACTATAAGGATTTGCTACGGTACTGAAGAAAAAAGTATTACTTTATTTTCATTTCAATTAAAATATTGGTAGTGTTCTTAGGAAAGCCAATGATTCCTTGTAAGGCCAATCAAAAAGTTGATAGTTGGCCTTGATAGGACACAAGGGCCTTCCTAGAGTCATCTGGAAACTATGAAAATATTAATACTTAGTTTTTACTTGTAAATACATATCGGGAAAGGTAAAACAATGTGCAAGTTAATATACTCGTAATAGCTACCACTTAGGTAAAGGCCCCCAATTCCAAGGGGTTATAACATTTTGGCCTTACAAGGAACGGACCCGCAAAAAGGCCATTTTAATTAGTTTTATTTTTTATTATTTTGTTATAAAGGTTATTGGCAACTTATTTGGTATAGATTTATTACTTACTAGCTGTTGCCCGCAGCTTGGAACGCGGAAATTATGCTTTTCACCCCCTTGGGCTTTTAACCCACTAGGGGGTTGAATTTTGAAAAATCCTTCCTTAGTGGATGCCTACGTCTTAAGAGGAATACGTTTGCGAAATTTTAAGTTTCTAGCCCTGACTGAGGGTTTGGCCTGTGCGTTGATACATCAGTCAATCAATTTTGACTGTTATATGCATAGATTACTATTATTTTTAAAACAATTTCAAGAATACATTCTTAGTTTTACGATACAGTTCTAGTAACGTTCGTTGGGTATTTTTTATTTGAAAGTTTTTAATGTTTCACTTTAATGAAAGACCTTTTTATGTACTTTAAGTATAAGCAGATATTGTGATTGTCACGTTAATTTTGCGTTAAGACTGATTTATTATATTGGCCTTATATGGAGCCTCATTCCTTGCAAGGCCGTTTGGCTTAAATTTAATAAATAAAAACGAAATCTGTAATAAAAAAAGATTGTATATGGTACATTATAAACCAAAGTGTTACTTAACGATTTGTTTGTTCTATTTATCCAATAAATAAAGGAATTTTGATAAACTAAAAACAGTAGAAGCAAAAATATTCAATTTTAATATCTGTAAAATATGAAATGCGTTGGACATTACCATGATTTTCGTAGTAGCCCTGGTCAGCGAGTGCGCCGTGAACCAGATCGGCGTAGTGGAGCGCCGTGGCGCACGCGGCCTCCAGCAGGCGCATGCCGCCGCCGCCCACACACTCTTCCACGCCGCCGATACCGCGCCAGACCAGCCGCATGTGGTATAGGCTGGAGAAACCATGGAAGTCAGTACCAGTATGTATGAAAAAGACTAGAAGCAGACCAGTCACCAATGGTTAGTTGTAATCATCGCGGATATCAGCCTTAGGTATTAATAGTTAAAAAAACATGACACCGACGTGTTAAAAGCTAAGAAAGAAAAGGGAAGAAAGAAAGAAAGGTACACAGTCTTCCATTTGTTTAAGCTGAGTATAACCGCTCCCAAAAATATTAGTTTTTGTCAAGTGTCTCAATTAAACATGTGTTGTTATTATTTAAACGCAAAAATATGCATTTTACGTATTATCCTTATAATTTAGAGATATTTATAAGTCTGTAAACAAAAACAATTTTTGGCTCGGGTCTCCCTTCATAATGTGAGGATGAAGGTCATGGTCCACCATGTTTGAGAACATACTGGAGAACTCTCAGGTATCTTAGTATCGCACGATGTTATCCTTTACCTAAAGAGAATAAACTTTTGATGCTACTTTTAAAAATTAACAGGTGCGCGCGTTTGAGATATCAGAGTTCTAACCACTACGCTATCACTGCGTAGTTAATTATGTAGAATAGGTAATTGTGTTACTTACTATCCATAACGATAATTTACTTTATTTTTTAAATTAAGTTAACTTTATAATATTTAATCAGTAGCGAGTGCCTAATATGCCAAGCAAATATGTACTTTGATGTAGGTAACTTTATGTAAGACTGAATCATGATAAAAGTCTGGCATTCTACAGGGATTAGCTGTTAGAAGGTTCAGGGCAACCCTTTTTGAAGAGGGTTTGAAATGTTTGTGAGCATTTCTTTCTCGACGTCAAGTGGCATAAAAGATATGATTTAATTTATGTATATGCGGTTGGGGTCGTCTGTTAGGAATAAATGCCTTTAATTTTATAGTTTTTATATCCCAAATGCAGATAATAAAATTAATTAGAACTCGAATCGGCGTAAAAGTGCTTATATTTTAAACCACTAGATACTTAGTACTGTATTTCATCACTGCTACTTAATATTATAAAAAGAAAGGGTTTTTTCGCGTCACTGATTCATCAACGCAGTGCCAAAACTACTAGTGCTAGCACCAAGTATTTACGAAAATTTAACAACAGCTTACTTTTATGACCGAGACCCGTAATAAGAAAGTTACCAATTTAAACTTTTACCCACGAGTATACCATACATTCCATAAATATCCTTATTACACTGTGGTGTTATATTGTGTACGTAAATTTATAGCCTGTATAAGTGTATAGGCTACGTGAGGAATGTAACAAGCATAATAGCAGCCTGACGCACTCAGCTCTTTATGTACGAAAATTTACTTGCTGCCCTAAAACCTTTTAGCGTGTATTACGACTCCTGCTCAGCTTTTCAGTGCAATAAACTAGTGCATGTCTACACGTGTTTTTTATGTTTAAGCAAACACATTTACTGTTGGCAAATCCCTTACGTGTCCTTCACATATAAGTAAGTAAACACATAAAATAAGTCGGCAGAGCACTAAAAACGATCTCTTCCAGTTAACAAACTCATAAAACGTTTGACGAAGAGAATCCAGAAGGGTGTACCTTATAACCTACATACCTGTATACTGACGAAATAAAGATAGTTAAATTAGGTATCTAAGAAAAAAAGGCAAATAAATCAACATTCAAATAGACCAACGTGTCTCCATTTAAGTTCGTTTTGTTGCCGATCAAATAAATTTTTATTATTTATTTATTTAAACTTTAGTGGCCACAAAATCACGGTACAATTGGCGAGCTTAATGCTTAAATTAATGCATTCTCTATCAGCTAACCATTAGGCCAAACTGATATGCACGAAGAGCGGTATTAACTTCTGTTGGTGAATTAAAACATAAAGCAACAAAAAAAGTACATATATAGTATTCAAGTATATTAGGATATCTACATATATTAGTAAACAAATATACAATATTCAATTACATATATGTAGGTAATAGGTGGTCCAGAAAGTAAGAGATGGTGGGCGTTTACATAATTTTTGTCAGAAACCCATTAAAACACAGGTTTTATACTCTCTACTAATTTAATACGCAATTACTACCGGTACACATGGCTCTAAACAGATTATTATGTCACTCAAATAACATAACCAATCACTAATGGAACGCGATGAAGTCGGATTTACATTGCGGTGCGGCATTCAGAGTAACCAACCATAATTCACACGTCACATTGCACACTCACAGCCATCCCGGCTCTACAACTTGCTTGCGCCTCCCGTGTTTATCAAAACCCGCGTGATCAATTCGCCAATCGCTGGCACCATGACCTATCTCATCAGAAGCGAACCATCACAGCCGCATAAGTGCTACTCTTTGCAAAGGGAGCATAGAAAACAAAAGGAGCATAGAAAACAGGAGCATAGAGACTGTGCATAGAAACAGTCCACGTGCACTTCTCGCTGGCTCCGGCATACCGCGAACTGACTGGTCACACACGCGATACCTGCTCGATCGCAGTCCATCAGTACAGACAGTACCCAGTTATGCTCTCCATAAAGTGAACGTTGAGCAATAGATATTAAACTGGGCCATCATAATAAAGATGTTCTACTCTAGCATCCACACAACAAAATAAAATATTAGGTCTGTATTTTTTTATTCTTTTGCATAGTCAGTATTTTAAGAGAATACCTATCTATTTAGAACAGCGTTTCTTAGCCCCGGGTTGCGACCCAAAATCGGGTCGCGGACGATACTGGGATGGGTCGCCTTATTAGCACACTTTAATAGATAGGTAATCAAAATTACTAACTTATGTAGATGGCATAAAATAGATTAGTATCAATTATTAAGTGCCGTAATTGCCGATATCTTGACTCGGAACCCACCGTACTCTGGTACTATTGACTATTGCGGAATGGTAGCACGTGGTAGGCTGCGGGCCTGAAGGGAGTGACACCGGCGAACGCGCAACTCGCGCGGAGACAACTCAGCAAACAACTCAGTTTCTAGCATGTTTGTTGTTAAAAGCACGCTCTTTTTTCCCCCGATTTCATGATAATCACATGTAGTTACTACAGAAAGTAGTAAGAAAAGTAGGAAGTTATTATTGTATTAATAGACCAGTGCCGATAGCTTTAAAAACGGTAAAAAGTGAAAAAAAAAAATGTGGGATGAAACTTTTTGCAAAAGGAAGAGAATATAATAAAAATGAAATTAAAAATAATTTACGGGCGATCTGAGGTCGGGAAGTGGGAGAGGGGGGATTTAAGGGTAAAAAACGGTTTATGTCGATTTCCGGCAAAACTACAAGTCCTGTGGAAAAAAGTTAAATGGCAAAGTTGTAGGTAATAAAAAAAATCTACAACTTTTGTATTAACACTTTTTTACATTGCATAACCTCAAAATTAATGCACTTAGTTTTTGCACTTTATTTCACCTTATATTGATTTAATATCGAAAAAGCACTAATTTTCAGTCGAAAAATCTCACGTCAAAATATCTGCTTTTTAAAAAAGTTGGTGGGTTTTTGTTCACTCAAATCTCTACTTTCTGGTGGTATATAAAAATATACACTACTATGGTAAATGTTCGAATAAAATGCAATGAAACGACAACTATTTTCGCTAAAAAAATTCGGATTAGAGCTTTTAATTTTTTTTAATCATTACGTAAAATTTTGTGTTACTTATTAAAATTTACACTTTAAATAAAAACGTAAGATTCCATGTCAGATTGATAAGCAAAAAAATTACAAATCCATAAAACATTAAGATTTCAAAAAACAACATGCGAAAATAGTTGTCGTTTCATTGCATTTTCTGAGAACATTTACCATAGTAGTGTATTTTTTTTATACCATCAGGAAGTAGAGATTTCAACGAATAAAAAGCGTACCGACTTTTTTTAAAGAGCAGATATTTTGACGTGAGATTTTTCGACTGAAAATTAGTGCTTTTTCGATATTAAATCAATATAAGGTGAAATAAAGTGCAAAAACTAAGTGCATTAATTTTGAGGTTATGCAATGTAAAAAAGTGTTAATACAAAAGTTGTAGATTTTTTTTATTACCTACAACTTTGCCATTTAACTTTTTTCCACAGGACTTGAAAATTAGGGTGCTTATCGATATTAAGTCAAAATAAGGTGAAAAAAGAAATATTTGAAATCAAAAAAATTACAGTGTGTTTGTAACATATAAAGGTAAGTTTTCACCAAATTTCGTGAAAAAAAATTGTATAAGATAAAAATAAAAAAACCAAAAACTTTGTTATTTGAATTTTTCACATAAATTTTGAGGTTATGTAAAAAAGTGTAAATTCGGGGGGATTTACCCTCTCCTCCCTCCCCTCCTCCCCTCCCCTCCTCCCCTCCCCTCCACTTCCCGACCTCAGATCGCCCGTAAATTATTTTTCCTTGAATTTTTGTTATATTCTATTCCTTTTGCAATGGGTTTCATCCTACTATATTTTGTTTTGGTTTCAAAAATTATCGGCACTGGTCTATAACGCTGGAAGATAAATAAAACATTAGGGTCGTGGGCTTCAAATATATTTATATTTTGGGTCGCCAGCTAAAAAGGTTAAGAAACGCTGATTTAGAATATCTTGTTTGATAAGTAAGTAGAGAGGTTGTGGCGTGACATAGGCGTGGAGTATCTTATGTAGAATTTGAAGTTAGTACCTAAGTAGAGAGCTTAGAGAGTTAACACAGACATGGAGTCTCTTACGTAGAATTAAGTACAGTCGACTGGTTACGGTTAACCACAAGCATGTTGGATCTCTCGGGAACTAAGTTTTGATGCCTGCTAATAAACGGAGTGTTAACAACCCGCCTTGTTTTAAATACACCTCGTAGTTTTATCGACTTACACGAACTTAAAGTAGGTGAGTTGCACTGTAGAAGTTCATCTTTCAGATATTTCGGAATCAAGTTAGCATGTAAGCAGTGCATTATGGAGTGACAGCAAATTTAACTATCATTAAATCTTATTTAATTTTTCATTACATTTTTTTACATTTTATTCAAAAAAGGTTAAGATATGTAAACAAACCGTTAATACAATAAAAGTTATGACAAAACTGGGTCAGATAATTAGGTGGGTATAGTGACAAATGAGAGTGAAATATTTAAAACATATTTATTCTTACCAAGCAGCCGTGTCTACAGAAGATGTGCTGTGCTTGACAATCTGTTCTCCTTCGACCACGCGATCTAAACAACATAAAATATACGCAAAAATATTATTAAACAGTATAAGTACATTATATACATTTTACTTGGTATTACACAGCAATATTATAAATCTAAGTTACATTAACATGTAAAATAACAGCGGTTACTCCATTACCTACTACGACGTTAAGTGAACAAAATTATTTATGACGTTAGTCGTTAATTTCTATAAAGTATCCTTGATGTAAGGAGATGTGATGTAGACTTTACAACACTGTTTTGATTTGTCCTGGGCCAATAAAACCTTTCGTGTTGTGCTACAGTTTAGATTTGGATCTTATCTAAATGGGTGGCCTGGTTCGGGGTGTGAACCGCCGTCGTTTTCCCTCGATCCTACCAATTAGGTATGCCGTTAATTTAGAATTCAATCCCCATTTTTCCTGTCTCGCCTTAACACTGTAATTTTCACCGAAATTTACTCAAAATTTTCCTTTTGCTCGGTTCAACGATTTCGTCACGGTTTTTTATGTGTAATTATTATTACTGAACCTTAGTACAGGGTGGCGCAAAAGTCCTTCACCCGATGTTCTTTAACTGTATTTTTTTTAATAAATGAAAATCTTTAGTTTTGTTATTGAAGTGTGTTTGTTTGATGTCTTAATTTTTTTTTCATTAAGTGGAAAAAATGATATCAGGCAAGTGGCCGCCACCAGAATTGATGGCCATACGGGCCCCATTTATGGCATTTTCCATCACTCTTGCCAGAACTTCCGGCGATAGGTTCCCGCACTTACGACGGATATTCTCTTCGAGGGCTTCAAGAGTCTGAGGCTTGTTGACATACACTCATGACTTCAAGAAACCTAATCAAGAATCCAAAATAAGTCTATAACGGTTAAAATCGGGCGATTTGGATGACTAGTGCAAATCACCAAAACGAGAGATTATTATGACGACCCTGTAGTCTAGTTGGTAGCAACCCTGCCTGCGAAGCGAGGGGTCTCGGGTTCGATTCCCGGCCGGGGCAGATATTTATGTGACAGATAAATATTTGTACTCGGGTCATGGTTGTTATTGTGACGTGTTATATGTGTCGTCCATGCCACCCGCGACACAGGTGAAAACCTACTGCGGGGGTATGAGTGTGAAAGCGTTTATTTTATTTATTTATTATGATTATTCCGCGTTCTTGAGATGTAATAGCGATTCCTGTCTTATTGACGTGTATCTCTTTACTTAACAAATCTCACAGCAGAACTAACATTTACCGCTATTTGATATAACATCTTCCGATAGGGTGATGACTTTTGCGCCACCCTATATGTATAATACCTGGTCTATGATATTGACAAGATCTGTAGATACTGTTTTACTTCATCATGGATCATAAATTATATTATTAAATTATGTCATAAAAAATCATTGATTTTTATTTCTGTATTTCACTAGGCTACTGACAATCAAGTTAAAAAAACCTTCGAGATAAAGTTTTCCTCTTTGTACAAGAAAAAATATTATCTTTAAATTGTTAAATTAATATAAATTCTTACTAGCAACCCCACTGCAAATTCAGCCAATTTCTACAAATGATTTCTACAATGAAAACAATGATAATACAATTAATTATTTTCATTAATCAATCTAGTGGAGGAAATTATATAAAATACGTCTAGTAATTTTTGGGATTTTGCGCTACAGTCATGAAAACAAACGCGGCGGGGGACTAGGTAAGTCTTACGTAACTTTGAGTTCTATTGGGTGCTTCACAAGAACATCGGCCACTAAAGTTGATTGAGCTTCTTGTTATAAATAAAATTAATTTCATCTAAATTACACCTTTTATAACTTTCCAAACACTTATTAAAGAATTTATCAGTAATGATGTATAATAAAAATAAACATTTAATTGTGACAGAATGCTTAAGGCTTTATTGTAAGGCAGTATAACACTTTATTCTATTATTTTATTTCATTATTATACAATACAAAAACAATTTATAATGCCGCCATAAGGCTATGCAAAAGAGGTGTAAAAGGTACACTGATCTAATTTCCCCCCAAGCCTACGCACGAGCGTCCTCTCACCAAAGGATCATGCTATAAAACTTTAACACCTATTTTTATTACGTAAATAACCTTTGTGGGATAAAATGATTAAGTATACGATTGAAAAGACTTTCTTTGAAGTGCTCAATTTTGGACCGGCGGACATTTATGTGAGGATTCTCCGGATATCGGAATTTACGATGTCCAGTGTTTCTATGCTATCCACAACACAAAGAACCCTAGTGTGTGGAGTGAGCACATACTCGCACATTTGTACGGCCTTTATTAACGTAAATTAACATAGCTACATTTAAATTTCAACAAGTTGGCCCCAAATAACGCACAGAAATCGCTGAAGCCGTATTGTGGAGGGAGCTGTTTACTAGAACATGATATGCACACATTAGAATTGCAGCTAGGGTTTGATAGCATCAACAAGATTAAAAAATACAGTGCTTGAATTTATACAATGTTTTTCGAAAAATCGTTTCCCGAGGTAGTGTTAAGCAGAAATAATTCGGATTGTCACTTAGCTACACGATTCGTAGGAATAATCATTTGTTGTAGCGTTATTTAGGCAAACATTTCTCGCTTCGCGCCCGCTCACTTTGTTATGAAGTCAATATCAGCCGCTTACTATAACCTATACCTTAATGTGGTTAATCATCCACTTCTCTTTTTAAATTACCTATCATAACCTATTTTTGATAAATAAAAGATTCAGATACCGACATCTACATCTTTCAGGGTCCATAATGTTTAACTTTTCCACTATTCCCTACGTTTCCAGTATCGTTAGTTAACCAACGATCAAAAGTGGCTCTTTCCATATTTTACGTTGGAGGTACCTTACATAATTGCACAGTATCGGTAATTCAATAACAACTCTAAATTATGTGAAAAATCAAAACTGGTACTTTCGATATCACACTTCAATAAAACTTGTTGCTGCTGTCCATGGGCGACGATAGCCACTTACCATCAGGTGGACCGTCAGCTCGTTTGACGGCTATTTCCATAAAAAAAACAACTGTTCTTTAACAGCAACTGACAAGCTGTTTAATATACTACTCTATACTTTTTAATATTTTTCACTATAAGCGTCATGTCACTGATATGAATTTGCATACAAAGTCTACAAGTGTGATTCTATAATCCCGAGAACGAAGCGTAAGTATATATTAGTGATTAAACGAACTACTTACCTGTAAGTGAATTTCTATCATAATTATGCGAAGGCTTCGTCCGAAAGGATTAGCAACCCACCCAACCCTAAATTATATCCCCCTTGTATTTTGTGAAATATCAACTGCTGCGCTCTAAACTAACTGACGCTTTAGTAGAGATATCTTATCAGGTTGAAGGAGGATATGGACTTTTTGTTTATACCTACCATCAAATAAAGCGCGTGAGTGGCGAGGCGTGGGCGCTACTAAAATAACATCGCTACAATTTGCATCGCAATTAGCTCTTTGCGGTTTAACACATACACATGTTTGACACTTGACGCTGACGCTTGCAGCGCGGAGCGAATTCGCTTCGAGCGTTTCGGCACGTGGCTTTGGGTAATACCACAGAAAAAATAATAGTACATACATATATGTTATACTTACCAAGTTCTACAGCCGCGCGAACTCTCTGCAGCGCCATGGTCTTGGTTACAGCTAGCCAGCGATCGATTAGGGGCTCGAACCAACTGCCATCATTATTAATGTTAGTTTCCTTTCCTTCATTATTGTCTTGCCAACATTGCATAGAATTTACTTAATTTTCAGTAAAAATAACGTTATTATAATTAAAGCAAAAAAATCAATCAGTTTTAATTACTAATATACAAACATTATCACACAGCACACTGTATTGTAAATTATGATGTTAACGATTATTTGTTGTAAATAAGCGTATGAAAACATATCGCTAGAAATTCCGATGCTGAGTTACTTTTAATTTGTTTCTGAATAAACTTCGTTTAAAATAATATTAGCTTCACAAAAAGCTTATTACATATTTGCCCATCCATTAAACAATATTTTTATTTTCAGCAGAATCAAGATGGAAGATGTGATATAATCTAACTGCAATACTAAAACAATATGTATGTACACCATAACACTAAATCATTATTCATAATATGCTTAGTACTGTTATGCGATTATGGGAATTAAATTATTATATAACGTTAATGAAATATAGGTACATAAATGTGTACATTTGACTCTACATGTAACAGGATAATCTTCTGATGGTAATTGATACACATTTCGGAACGGATATAATCGGATTTGGTGAATTTTATCGGTAGATATACACGTATTAATTTATTACATCATCAGGATAACAATAATCGTTATGATTATATCAGTTATGAATTAAATTGAGCATTAATTACGAAGTTAGTAAAAAATTATGTTCCAAAAGAGTGAGTAAAACTAAGACACTTTATTAGGTATTTTACATGGTAAAAATTTGTAAATTTACGTAGAATTTTGCTTCTTAAGCTAGGTATTACTATTAAGCTGTGCACGTGTCTTACGCCCCAACTCAGAATCACTAACGGTTACTAATTACGCTCCTTAGTAAAGAATCACCATACAAATTCTGTACTTAGGAGCGATTTAAGTAACCGTTAGTGACTCTGAGTTGGGGCGTTAGTTAAGTATACTTGAGGAAACGGTACTGTCTTGAGGCTTTACCGAACGCAAACTGCAATTATGTGTCCTTACTACCTCTTCGTATTTTGTACAACTATGCAATGTTAAACTTCTAACTTCTTCTAATTTATGTTAAACTTTTCGGAATAAAAAGCCTAGAAGGAATGTGCTTTTGATTATATGCAATTCTTCTGGCCGATCGGGGGTGAAGGTGTAACTAACGAATCAACTTACTTTCGAATAAATACTATCTACCATTACTAGTTTTTCTACTTAAAACAGTTTTCAAATTGCTCTCGCTGAATTTGGACATTTACATTTTTCTTGGAAACGGTATGTATAAACTACACCATTGTAGTATACTTTACTAATATAGAACTGTAGAAATTCATTTATATTTTCCTTGTAATGAAATACTTTGTCAGTTAAATAAAAACTCGTCAGTGTAATTTTAACTTGATATGAAATTCCTGAAGTTTGAGTCCGTGGCTGTGAGGATTTGATGGCGCTGTTTGGTCCAACCAAAATACAACATTTTTAAATGTGGTATGTCAGAAGTAAAACTTATAATTATGCAAAATTTACACAGATAAGTAGTATTAAGTGTGATATGGCCTGAAGTCAAGAAAAGTCATATACTTGGTATTTTTTGTTAACTAAAAGAAAAATGGTAGAAAACTGACTAGACAGACATCGTTTATAATATCTTCATAATAATTTGATATCTATCTTTATTAAAAAAAACTAAAGAATTATGTGGCA
This sequence comes from Thymelicus acteon, assembly GCA_951805285.1. NCBI lineage: Eukaryota > Metazoa > Arthropoda > Insecta > Lepidoptera > Hesperiidae > Thymelicus > Thymelicus acteon. The sequence continues at coordinate 9,051,936 of OX638225.1, read as the reverse complement.
ATAATCGTATGCTGAGAACACTGATAGCGTCGGATTATTAATATAAAAATCGAACCTTGCGGGATTCCAATTCAATTCAATATTTTAAAACAATAGAATTTTCCGAATGGAACTCACGTGTAAACTTCGAGCAGCTGCGGTGGGAGATCGTGCGCGGGGTGCGCGGGGTGCAGGTGTGAGGGGTGCGAAGGGTGTACTGGGGCGGCGGCGCACAGCTCGCGGACGGCTTGAAGCACTTCGAACGGCAGCGTCTTCGCCGTCACCACACATGCTGATAAAAAAGCTTTCTATGATTACAGGATATTGCTACTTAGCTAGGTACTTATTAGTATGTAAGAGACGTTAATACCGAAGATTAGAAAGGTAAACTACTACCTGTATTGAAGCGTTGACATTTTAAATTGTTTTCAAAGCATAACTAACTCAAGGATAGCAATTACGTCATGAACAATCAAAAACAGCGGCAGGAATGTGAAGTAAATACTTATAAAATAATGATACACGATAATATAAATTACTGTTGTAACCAAAATCTATAGATCGTTCCAGAATTCACTTACTTTCATTCCCATGCTCGTCGTAGACCTCCTCCTCAGCCACTCCGCACCAGCCTTCAGTGACCCAGTGCGCCACACAGTGACGCACGTCTTCAGTCAACTATTGTAGCAGTAAGTGCAAGCAAATGTTAAATTCTACTCTAGATGCTAGTCAAACTTTAGCCATACAGTAATTATTAATTCAGGCTTCAAACTTTAGTAACTATACACTACCATCTTAAAATCCATGCCCTTACCGGGGCGCCACACGCTGGTCCGAACGTTAGTACCAACGTTGGTCCGTTAATTTGGTGAGGTGTACACACGTTGGCTAGTATGCCAGTTCTATACCGTCAGAGCCAATGTGAAGATGTCTGATTTGCTTTTACAGTAGTGAGTGCATCTCTTAATTTATATTTATTACTAAAGAAAAAGCCACGTCAAAGAAGATGGTGGATGACGACACATCATAAAACACATTGTCCACGCGGGCGACGTTATTATGGACGAGGATGCCATTCTCGATCAACATGTGCACTCGATGCGTGTTGCTACAGGACTGAGTCAATCTCCAATGTGTGGACGGATCGCGAACGTTGGGGGCAGATTCCTTTGATAAAACCGACACGCGCCGGCCAACTACCAACGCTCGCCCCAACGTTGGCGCCAATGCTATTTCCTAGATCCATACGTTGGACGAGTAGCATTGGGGCCAACGTTTCCACCAACGTATGGAGCCGGCCTTAGTGTGGTCGTATGTGTTAAATGCTTAGAGAGCACTAGCGTAGACTAAGCGAAATATAATACTCGGAATGGCATATTTTCTTAGTTTAATAGGTTCATAATGGCAAGAAAATTTTGAGTAATATCAAAAGTATCATGAAACTTGGTAATTCATATGCTTATCAAAAGCATAATATCTTCTAAATAAGGTATCGAAAAATTCAACGGTAAATACATAAATTACATGATTAACTAGGCAAAGCAGGCAACGTAGCTTAATTAGTTAATCCTCTTAAAAAGTCATTTAAGTAAAATACGGTTCTAAAAGTGTCACAGATTTTCTACGCTATTAGGAAAAATATAAGCTATATAAAAAAGTCAAAATACACAAACAAATACGTATATTTGAGCAAAATAATTATCATCATCATCATGTTTAATACTTTTGAAACAGCCCTATAAACAAAAATACCTATCCTTAAAACAAAAAAAAATCCAATGAAAATAGTGCAAAACAAAATATTTTCCACCTGAAACATTTTCAATTAAAATGTTCTGACAAAAGGTATGAAATTCAATGCTGGCTGCACTGAATTTACTGAATATTTCATCATTCCGATTTCAAATATCGGAAACAGAAGATTGGGGATTTCGTTGTTGTTTGTCGCCATCGACGCTTATTTGACAAAACATATTAAATTGTACATTCTACAAACTTTGTGTAACTTGAAAATAATAAGTTGTAATAGTTTTTCGAAATAAATCTCTAACAAAATATCGGTTCATTTTGTGAGATATAAAAGAATTTTCTGTAAAATAGATTGATAGAATGTTTCCGCGATCAAAATACCGCTCGTCTATAGTATGTACGTTCACCATAGCACATGGCTATTTTTCGATTTACCATCAAACGTGTGGTATAGAAGCTAAGGGGCCGTCCATTAATCACGTGACCTTTTTTTAGCATTTTTTAACCCCCCCCCCCTCCCCCTTGGTGATATGTAGTGAGGTTTAAGACTACCCCCCCCCCTCCCCCACGATCACGTGTATTTTTACTACCTACAAAGAATCTTAAAATTTTTAGAATATTATCTTTAAATACAGGTATAAACTATAATCTTATGTTATTCTGAAATTAAGGACCATGATAAAAATGTCTACACTAGGTTGCAAGTTGTTTTTGATTGCCATAAAAATAATGATAAACGAAGGGTGTAATCATGCGAAAATCATGTATTGTATTATTACAATAACATATTGTACTAGTACATGAACATATTTATTGTGTATTGTCCTCGGACTACGGATTAGCAAGACATTCTTCAATACTAATAACTGGATAAGCATCTTGCAGTACTTTTATAATACTGAGTACTTCTATTTCTCAAGAAAGTGATATGAAATTGAGTGCCGATGACCTTTTTTTTTAGCTCGTAATGTGATCCTCGTAAGTACTCGATACTGAGTAGTATCGATACTTTAGGGCCGATACTTTTTGGGTATCGATACCTTACCCTCGATACCGCACGAGTACTCGGTATCGATACCAGAGGCCGATACTTCGAACCCTAGCGAAGTGACGACTGCATGTCGAGCCCTGGCAGTCGGTGGCGGCGCGTGAGGCCTTCGTTCGTTGCCTGGCAACGGCAAGTTAAAGTCACACTACACGCTGCTTTTCTATTTAAAAATCGCGCGTTTGACGAATAAATACACGTGATATCTTACTACACCCCCCCTCCCCCTATGTGCTATTTTCGTGATTTTTGTCAAACCCCTCCCCCCCCTTTCAAGCCTCACGTGATTAATGGACGGCCCCTAAGGTGCTTGTAGTTACTTATCGTACTTATTTTAATAATAAAAGAAGAGAAGTAGAAGAAGAAAGAAAGCGCTATTGAATTTGTAAATCTGTCGTTTGCTGTCGGCGTCCAATACATTTATTTAGTTTTAACTAATTGATTAATAATATTTGAATTATTATTTTAATTACAATATGGTCTTTTGTTACACGAACAGGTACGAGTATGTAACATGCTATAGGAAAATATGCTCATTAATCAACAGGATTAAAAATGGAAACAGAATGAAAAGGGATTGAAATTGTAATGGATCGTGGGAAAAGACATTTTATTTCACTGAAGTAGCTTGCCATTTTCAAGTAAAATACAGCTGTATTTTTGATATAGTTACATAATATATATACTTGAGTCAAACTCGTATCAGAATACTTGTCAACAAATCGTAAAAATTCCTTTATAGGGTTTTCACAAACTGATTTGTATTTCGCACACCAATAACTATTAAAGAACGAAATAATCATTATAACGTTTGTGACAACTTCATTATTTTAATATTGACCTATAACAACAACACACTAAGAGAAAACGACGTAAAAACCAACATCTTAAAACAATTTTCGTCATGAATAACTCACGCTCGCACATCCTTAATTTCGTGAAGCGACTTCAAACCTTTGTAGAAACTTATTGTTTTGAGGCCGGCCTACCTATGACTATAAATAGAAATGACTACGAAAACCTCACAGCTATAATGGCGCTTACATGCTTTGCAACTTGGTCGTATTATATTTCGAAATACAGTGAAATCAACTTATCTGTGACTATAAGGAGGGCGCTGCCGGACGCATTGGACCAATCATAGTGCACATAGTAGTAATTTATGAATGGGATGGCATTAGTTCCAATTTTCGCCACGTTACAAATAAGTTCTTGAGAGATGGCACTGTACAGATTATACAGATATTTCATTCCACTCAATATGCATGAGCATAAAATTATTTATAAGTTAAATTTCATTAAACAAAGCCGAATAACATTTTATATTTATGTTTATTTGTATTTTAAAACAGTCTATATCGATTTTATACGTAACTATTCCGTGTTATTTTAAACTTTTGCAAAATAAATATTATGTTTAAAAATAAAATACAATTATAAAGAATGGAACGGAACGTGACTTGCGAACTCCAGATTTAGTTCAAACGTACTTTATACGACCAAAAGTTTCATGCACCTGTTTGTTTGTGGTTGCTAGGCAACACAGTGCTTATGTAAATTCTGATTCGAATGTGAATATAGTGTAGGTGGGAAGGTATTTAACTTCATAGAAGGTAGAAATTTTGTAGGGGTGTAATTTGAAAACGATATTTTATAAATTTGGTATCTTACAGGAGAAAAGATTTGCTTACAATAATTAAACAAAAAAATACATTAATAACCAAAAACCATTTTAAAAACGTTTTATGCTTTATGTATTTTTTATGCTTTTGGTATTGTTATTGTTATTGATACCATCGAACATTATAATGTAATATTCAGTTAATGAGAGTAAATCTCATAGCTAGAGAGTAGTTGGATTGTGCAAAAGCTACCTTAGTGATCGGTGCCAAAACTTACCTACCTATGCTTAAAGTGAGTTAATTGCACTAACTATAAAAAAACAGACCCATTTACTCACCATTTTATCAATTTGCGTGAATACGACGTTGAAGTAAGGAACGGCGTTAGTCCTACAACAAGCAATGATACAATTATTACATAAAATTTAGATAATCTTACCTACTTACAGATTTAAATCTTCACAGTCATGCGGAGTTAGTGTGATCGAAGATGAAAAATAAATATTCGTGAACACACTCACGGAAGGATTTTCTGAGTGCGGATGGCGTGGACATACATAAATGAAACATCTCAAATAGCTACGACCCGACGACAAACATAATATCTGTCCTATAAATGTCTATTCTGGCCAAAAACCAAACGTCTCGCGGCTATTGCTGGGCGATTTGGATCACAATCTTAGGTAAATGCCGTACAGTTGTTGAAAATCGTCGTATTTCACATTCATGAATAGAAATGGTGATTTTAAAAATATCATTAACATCTATACTAATATTATAAACTAGCTGACCTTCGTCGGCGAACTTCGTATCGCCTAACAAACTGTTTTTTTTCTAAAATAAAAGTAGCCTTAGGTACTCCTTGTTACATCAGCTATCTGCCAGTGAAAGTCCCGTCAAAATCCGTCCAGCCATTTCACAGATTAGCCGGAACAAACGGACAGACAAAAATTGTAAAAAAATTGTTTTGGTATATGTACTGTGTATACATCCAAATGCACTGAGTAAAAAGCTAGTTGTTGTTAGTTGGTAATGCTAAGTTTCCCATCAAGACGTAACTTAAGATACTTGTGTTTAATTTGTATTTAAAAAGTGTTGAGCTTCATAGAAATCTGTTAATGATCCACAAGATACTTAAAATGTCATGGCATTTCGAGCGTCTCCCGAGGGCAGTGATAGGGACTTCATTTTATGTTTTGGAGGAAATATGAATAGAATAACTAAGATCCTTGAATATTCAACTATGTTACAATTTGTGTATTAACGAAACGATTTCGTATATATGTTTAACAGGGTAACAGTTGTGGAGATGTTATGGAAGATAATTCACAAGTTGCTTTAGAGTTGTGCCATGTTTTCTGTTTTACGTGTAATAAAATCTTTCTTGTTAACAGTTTATTGCTTGTTTCTACAACAAGGAACGAGAAGAAAACGAAAAGCATCAACAGTATTTTGCCAATCGAATGAGGGCGACATTAAGAGTTTTAGAAGAAGAGGGATAGTAGTAGGTAAACATGCAAATTCACCATGTTGTAACAACCAATAAATATCGTACTTCTATTTAATGTTCGGTTTTACTACAACTATTCTCAAAGGTTAAATATCTGGATGACCGAGCTTTGCTCGGTATTTTTTTTTTGGTAAATCGTGTGTTGCTTAACAACGCTATCTACTGAAGTGTTGCTACTCGCCAATAAATGTCAGGAAGAGTCTATTGTAGCAGTTTTTCATTGCCTGAAAACACGGATAAAACGATATTTTCTAAAAATGTATCCTAGGTAGATCGATTTATCGCCCGCGAAACGCCCTGCTGAAAATCGTTGGGGTTTTTTCCGAGACTCAAATTATATATATACAAATATATATACAAGAATTGCTCGTTTTAAGGCATTAGATATTGATAGTTATCCTTATGAAAATGTTTAAAGATACGCGAGTTTTTAAGAAGTAAAATGTTTATGAAAATGATCCTTACGTTTCAAAGAGCGGGTGGTAGTATGTTAAGCCTTGCTGGAGGTCAATCTGCACCAGGGTGATGAGGTTGACGAGGTCCTCGCCACGTTCCGACTCGGTGTCTTGCGCACACAGGGCTTCGTACCACTCGGCTGTGCCTTTGCGTAGCGCGCTTACGATCTCTCCCCTACAAATTAACAGTAAGATTATTGATAATTTGCTGGTTAAAAATACTTTATTAAAATGGTTTAATTACGAGTATAACTAAATTATCGATGACATTAATAAATTACTTGACCAAAAATAACCAACTTTAAATTAGGGATAACTCAAAAACTACTCGTCAGATCTCGCTCAAATGGGACCACATGACAAGATTTCGATTAGGAAAAGAATCATTAAAACGGGTACACCCATTAAAAAATTATGTAAGGTAATACGAGTAAAAAATACAGTCGAATTGAGAACCTCCTCCTTTTTTTTTGAAGTGGTAAAAACATACGGTAAAATAATGATTTATGTATCATTTATAGTTTATTGTCAACCAAAATCATGATAACAATTAACTAAAAACAATCAAGCTAAAAATAATTGTACATATAACAACGAACCGGATATCAAATAGGTACATTTCATCTAAAGTCACGTCAAATTGCAAAACGTAACTCGATGACTCTGTAAACTTCAATCCTCGCAGTAATTCAGACAAACACTCAAAGCTTTACGAGATTTTAATTGCGGTATCAAAATTTCTCGTAACCTTCGTATTAAAAGGGGGCGATCTATAAAGATACTAACCTTATTTCGTTCTTGAACGGGCAACATCGCCAGAACGATTTCATTTGCGACACTTGGTTAAGACAGCGTAGCAGATGATCCAACCTGTGAAATTGTTTTATTGTTATACGCGTCGTAATATCACGACGGGTATTACATTCCTTACGTTACATATAAAGTAAAGCAATGTGCAGACAGAAATGATAATATGATTAAATACGATGAAAGAAAATAAAGACAGCAGGATAACAAAATAAGGTTTTATTGCTTAAGAATTCTTATAGGTAGATAATTGTACCTACATCCTACGAAGTAAGTACGTATTTTCAATTAACATTTTAAATCCTAACGGCACGAGTTCAGAAGCATAGATGGTCATAAAGAAAACTATAAAATACTTGTTAAAAACCGTGACCACGATCCATGCAACAGCAGAAAAACAGCTTACAGCAGTTTTTCATTGCCTGAAAACACGGATAAAACGACATTTTCTAAAAATGAAACTACATACCCCTCTACATACTAAATATCATGAAAATCGTAGGCGCTGTTTCCGAGATTCCAAGAATAATATACATATTTATTTACAAGAATTGTTTGTTTAAAGGTATTAGAATAGGTAATCTTAAATTAAAATTTAAAAGACCCCCGACAGTTTGATTAACACTAAACATAGCTAAAAGTTGATTACGTCACTTTTCATACAAAAAAAAATCAAAATCGGTTCATCCGTTTGGGAGCTACGATGCTACAGACAGACATACAGATACACAGACACGTCAAACTTATAACACCCCTCTTTTTTCATCCGGGGTTAAAAAGTCATGGACACATTCTCTCAGCATAAAGTTAAAGAAGCGTAGAGTATACGAGTATTCCACTACACTGCTAAATTATCGTTCGGTTCGGAAAGGTTAGTTGGCTAATTTAGTCATCGACATTTGACTAAATTATTGCCAAAATATTACATACAGATAATTACAAAAATGAATAAAAAATCGTAGAAAGTAAACGAGGTAAGTTACTAAGTCGATAAGTGTGATAAGGTGTTTGATCGACCTCGTCAGATATAGCGCTCCCTAGACGAATTCTCGGAAGCGAGGCAAATAGACCTCGTTAATCTGCTAATGGTGGTTTTTAACTTCGCTTCAATTTATAAAATAGTACAAGAAAACTCGGTTTCAGTAATACAACATAACTAATTGTATAATGTAATGCATAAATGCAGAAGTTACTTATAGTCTGTCACTTTTATATCGTTACATAGATGAAATGTGAAGACAGAATTCAAATTAAAAACCTTACCTAAATAGGTGAAAATTATAAAATTGAGACTCCTTTTTAAGATATTTACTCAAAAACCTCAGATTAACTAACTATAATCTGAGTCAAAAACTAAATATTGCCGCACGCTATTGAAGTTGGAATATTCTCTGTACATTTCGTTTGACATTTTCAACAATTTAAATTCAAGTGAATAAATTTAAACTTATGTACAAGTGGTAATAGTACTATTTGGTTTTCTCACGTAATATTCACTGAGTATTTTGGATTTTATTTTTACTATTCATAATTAATACAAAGATACCTAACCTACACATCTTTCAATCTGTAATTTGAATGTTTTTTGTCTTAAATAGATCTCGCCTGAATTTTAATTTCTAAGCATTCTTAAGATGTTCAATGAATCATCTATATCTATACTAATATTACAAAGAGCAAAATTTGTATTTTTGTATCTTTGTAACGAATAGACTCAAAACTACTGGACCGATTTCAAAAATTATTTCACCAATAGAAAGTTAAATTATTCCTGAGTGACAATACTATTTTTTTATTGTGTTTAATAAAATATATTTTACTTCATCACGTCATCACAAATAAAAAATGTTTGACGCCCAACGAAGTGGGTATGAGTCAGCTAGTATGTGTATAATTTATTAAATTGTGAACTTCATGTATTTTTTGTTATCGCGTTGAATAATAATATTATGTCTTACCTACTGAGTCACATAACTGCACCTAGTAGGACCGATTTAAATGCCACGCTTTGTGCGCGAGTAGGCCCTGACCATTGTTCTTATGCACTAATATAAAATGTATAAATATTATAATGATTGTATAAGTCAATGCTAATGGCATACTTATTCAAGCTCTGATTATGCAGGACTGGATACAGATCTCTATGTAGCCGCAGTTGATGAAGCGCGCGATCCACATAATCGCCGAAGCATTCAGCGAGCCAGCGTTGTTCGTCCCTGGAAACTCCTACTCCTAAATCCATGCTGCTGCTACTGGAACTGCTGCTGCCCTCGCTACCACACCACGCTTTTTCCAGCTCAAACAGGAGCTTGAACATGTACCTGTTACAATACATATATTTCCCTTTAATTTGTTTTTCGATACGAATTTCTTAATAAATGGTCACCGTCGCCCATGCAAATCTGCAACTTTAGGATAAACATGTTAGATAATATGTATTTGTTTCAAAAAGTAAGACAGTAGTTACCCAGGAAAAAAATCCTTACTACCATATTCGAATAATATTGTTATCATTGAGCTGAGCGGTACAGACAGAGACTTCCAAAATAAAGAAGCCCATTGTACCTTCATTTGTTCAGTAGGTACACTACGAGCCTGTTGGTACACTACGAGCCTACGGAAGGTTGGTTTGGATTCATAAGAAAGGAACCCTTTCCTCTTATATCTGAAATAGCTACCTACCAGGAAAGAACCAGTTCCTTCCTTCTCTCTCTTTCTTCTTTCTTTGTCAACACATTGGTAATACCTTTGGTGTTACAGATACCCGCAAGCGATGGTGGCTGCTTACTAATAGATTGATCGTGAGTTCATTTTTAGGGTAGAGCTACAAAACAATGGTCTTTCAGCAAGCCTTTGGGCATCTTGTAATATGTTCACTCAAAGTTCGAGTTGACATCTACGACATCGTAAAAATATGTAAGCCATGAAAACTAACTTAAAAAAGAAGACTGAATCCCAGAAGCTAATAGCGTAGTTATGAATAAATTTGGCGGTGGCATGTTCTCAACGGAACGGTATTAGCAACGACATTTTACTCAAAACACAGCTGTTTCCTTAGCTACACTATACCAACTTTGTTTAATGAATCTACTTTGAAAGACTTAAGTTTCCATTCCAGTTTGACTTTGTTGCACTGATGCAGTTAATTCAACAAAGCACTCACTTATGTTTCGGGGGAAGTAGAAAATTGTTGCGCTACAACCTCTTTGAAATGTAAATAATGAACTTTGATTTAAAACAACTGAATTGATGTTTGGAATGAAAGGGCCTGTAATTCCATATTAAGTACAAGCTGAGGAAACATTGGCTCAGGGAGCATTCTGCCAATAATCTTAGATTAAAATTAAAAAAACTCCGACAGTTTTACTTACATTAAACATAGCTAAAAACAATCGATTAAGTCACCTTTCAAACAAAAAAAAACTAGATCAAAATCGGTTCATCCGTTCGGGAGCTACGATGCCACAGACAGACATACAGATCCACAGATACACAGACACGTCAAACTTATAACACCCATCTTCATCGGGGTTTAAACAGTGTGATGAAGAAAATAGCGCATGGTCCTCTTGTTCGAGAAATCTGGGGTCTGTAACTCGTACTGTAGAATCTGTGTGGCTATTTTGCATACTGTTTTAACTGCAGCATTATTAAGAATATTAAGAATATTCATAAATAAAATAGGACTATCCTAGGAAGATAAAAATAGAGTATGATTTTTTTATATAATAAAATAAAAATTATATGAAGTCACTGTTTTATTTAGTATCCGTGAATGAGTGGATAAAATACATAATTATTATTTATAAAACAATAATAGTGAAAATTTGTGTGGGAATTAAAAAAAACCTTTGTGAAAAAATAACATTTCACTTACTTGGGATCGAGAGGAACATCGCTGTTTAGCCTGCAAGCAGCAGCGAAGCGCGCGATAGCGGCTTGAAGAGCGCTCATGTCACCTTGTACAGCGTGCTGGTGAAGCAGAGTTTGGGCAGCCCCACAGAGTTCTCCTTCGAAGCTTGCAGCACCTTCAGGCTCCGCACTGGCCCCGCTACTGGCCGTCTCCACCTCATGAGCGAGTAGTACGCCAAACAGACGTTCGTGTTGGCGGACCTGTTGAAAAAAATATGCCTTCCAATTCTCTTGCTTGACTTTTCTACCTTACTCAGGCATACTTTTGGGGCTCGTAAATTTTCTTCGGTAGTCGAGTATAAAGAGGAAATTTTAATTGTAGTTATATAAATATTTAATTTATGTGGTAAGTAAAGGTCGATGCATACGTAATGTGGACGGGGACTGGACGTGGACGGGGCATGAATACGTGCATGCCCCTTTCCCGTACCGTGCGTGTCTCCGTGGCGTATGCGTTATCGTTTACATTTTCTGTGAAACGATGTTTCCAAAACTTTACGTCCCGTCCCGTCCCCATCCCGTCCACGTTACGTATGCATTGACCTTTAATGGTCAAGCGGCCAGTTGGTGCATTGGCAACTAATAATTCACCGAGCTTGTCATAAACGACACTTCATACTTTCGCAGATAGAAGGCGTAACAGTTTGTCAATTGCCTTTACAAACAGGTGACAGTTAACAGTGTGACAGCTTGACAGGTCGATCGGCTACTTTACATAGTAGAGGACTCTTAGCTAACCTTAGCTAAGCTTCTTTCAGGAAATCGCGAAATGCTTTCATTCTATCATATTTAATTCTGACAAAGACCATTTTATGTCACTTCTTCCACCGCTTAATGAAGCCTCATCCTGAGGCATTAAACGGTGTTCTCTCAGGATGTCATGGTATCATGTACGACGAAAGCGGTTCTGTTTCTAATGTTTAATTTCTCACCATAATATTTATTACAGTTTTTATTTTGTTTTCTTTATATAAAATTATGTGAAATATAAATACTGAAATCAGACAGGTTTCAAGATATACCTACTATTTAATATCAAGCTCATCTGAACTCACTAGTTTTAATTACAAATGGATTTGTGAACGTATGTACGTATCTATTAATAGGTACCTACATAAACAACAAAGCCAACATGCATTGATGCGAGGATTTGGAAATTAATTACATTTACTCACACAAATTTGCAATCAATGACGGATTAATTTTCATCATGACGAAAATTAACTGCAAACATAATGTTTCGAGGTCTCGTATTGCAGTGTAGGTTTAATCGTGATTTATATATTTGTATAACTATTTTAAAGAATGTAGTATGTCATTTGAAGTTTTTCTTATATAGGTATTTTATCTTAAGTCAGCAATGCATCTCCAAAAGGAAAGGATTTTCGAAAGGTATGTCTTTCTATCTATAAAGGCTGATATCTATTATCAGCCTTTTGAAGTCCATACTGGACATATGCATCCCCTAATTGGCACCTCTCCGACCGGATTTAGGCCCTCTAAATCCAGCGTTTTCCCGCTGTCTTCTGTATATCATCAGTGCTTCTTTTACCGAGGCGTCGTCACCATGCGAGGACTTTTCGACCCTAACGGCCATCTGTCCATTTGTTTGCCCATTGCAAACTTGAGCCGGTTAACTCTGCGAGCTATGTTGGTAACTGTAGTCTAGTATGTGCAAGTTTTGTCATTTCTTTCGATAAAGAAATAAAATGAAATACCTTCCTTTATACCTACATTGTGCAGACATAATAATTATATACTTGAGAGTTCCTCATAACGTACGAAAAGGTCTGAAGACTACTAAGCCGCGATTGGACTGCATAGCGGAAAGACCTGTTCCTAATCAAATTTGAATTCACAAACCTTAAAAAGTGTTATACTTCACAAAATAAAAGCGAAAAAAAGGACTAATCAATATTCTTTGTATATTGTCAATAAAATTTCACGGATAAGCCCTGTTAGATTTACAATAATATTTATTGACATTCACGCACATTAAGTCGCAGATGGAGTTTTCTCCTAACACGATAATAACATTGTTTCGCAATATGATTGCAATGTAGATAAGAAGGGGAAGAAGGATAAGAAGGAAAGGGGAGGGGGAGGGAGAGGGAAAGGGAGACGGAGAGGGGGGTTGTTAGGCGGTACAAAGTTTACCGGGTCAGCTAGTAACAAATAAATTAAAAAAGTGATTAAAAGCATTAAAGTTTATTAAGTGTAAAAAAGAGCATAATAAAATTTAAGCTCCTGAAATAGCTTTGAAAACTCGGTGTAAGTTTTTAAACTTCAAAACAATCTTCTGTAAAAAAATTTATAAACAAGGCCACGATGATTTAATCTGTGATTCGTGTTCAGTATCACCTCGACTAAAAATATACTGTACTACAGGTATTAACAACTCGCTACGCAAAGCTAATAAAGTTCACGTACGTCATAGTAGCTTAACAGATTATTGATAAGGGACGGATACGTAATAACCTCCCAGTTATAATAACCTATCGATCACCATCGATAACAAAGGCTTTCGCTTTTGCATAGAGATTTTAATACAGCCTTTTTGTAATAATGAGATCGTAAGATAGCTTTGCGAACGGTTATAAGTTGGTTTTCTATTGTAGCTCTGGCATTCCAATCACAAAGTCGAGATCGAAGATGGAGTATTCATCCGGAAAATTCTATTAAGCTTTTCCTTGAAGTCACTAATACAGTATTCGGTTATGACACGGATATCAGAATAATATTGTGTTTGATTTTACACTGTATTCTCAGAATCGGAATAATATGCTTTTTAAAACCCCCGACGAATAAAGAGGGGTGTTATAAGTTTGAAGTGTCCCCTGTCCATGTATCTATGTGTCTATGTATCTGTGGATATATGGATCTCTATGTCTGTCTGTTTTATTGGAGCTCCCATACGGATGAACCCATTTTGATCTAGTTTTTTTTTGTTTGAAAGGTGACTTAAGCGAGAGTGTTCTTAGCTATATTTAGTGAAAATAAGTGTCGGGGGTTTAAATTTTGATTTAAGATTATAATCAATGACTACAGACCAGGTAGAAATTTTTCTGAGAGCTGAATTGGAAATAGGTTCATCTTTTATTCGGAAGATTTGAGAGCTGGTGCTAACAAGTAGAATGGCAGATGAGCGTAGTGTAGAGCCACGTAGAGCTTGAAACTGCACAATGCTTACTATTTGTTTACAAGACAATTGTTTCGAATTTAGTGAGGAATAGGCACGTACATATTTAACACTAGTGCTCCGCCCATGGCTTTGCCCGTGTTTTACGGAATAATAGTAGCCTATGTTCTATTCCAGATCATGGTCTACATGTCTGGTTTTCATGAAAATCTGTTCGGTAGATTTGGCGTGAAAGAGTAATAAACTTCCATTCAAACGTTCATGATCTACCTGATGATCCATCTGATGGTAAGTGACGAACCATGGACACCAGCACCACCGAAAACATCATCGATTCGTCGTCCCATACAGAGCCTTCTTTTCCACTGGGCACTCCGGGCAAGTGCCCGGGGACCCGTGATCGATAGGGGCCCCCTAGTTGCTGCCAGATCACTTAACGATAACAGATATTTATTACCGAAAAACTTTTTTAATTAGAATAAATCGAACCTAAAGTACTGACTAAAATACCAATTGCTTATTAGCTTTTGCATAAATCTAGAGGCTTGCTTATTTACTTTCTTTGTTTATTCTAACAAAATAGTGTTCTGTCAAAGTCATAGGGGCCCCATTATCCTAATACGCCCAGGGCCTCCAATAGGTTAAAGACGGCTTTGGTCCCATAAAAAGGAGATAAAGACAGAATTATATGTATACCTATCACAAACAACTATCTTTAGTTCTCTCACCACAATAACAATTAGAGGAGCTTTTGCTTAGGCCCGTAATATCAATAGCAGTTTAAACTAAATTATGAGTTTAAACTGTGTTGCTTCCAACAATGACAGTTTAAACTCAGAATTTAGTTTAAACTGCTATTAATATTACGGGCCTTAGTAGTAAGTAATGCACATAGACCATTTTTACCATCATCAATCATGTGGTCGATATAAACCAAACCACAATTAAATTGAGAATAACCACATCGCTTTGACGTTACTATAAAGGCCTACACATATGTATTATACTCCAGTCACATTCGGTTTGGACTCGATGTAAATAAACCGTTACCTAGCAACCACAAACAAATAGGTGCATGAAACTTTTTGTCGTAATAAAGTGCGCTTGAACAAAATCTGCAGTTCCAAGTCAATCTATTTATTTAAAACATAAAAGATTTTTAATATTGATAATATGGTCACTATAAGATGTTGTTACTTGTTAGGTTAGCTAATTACGTAATAACTTAAGACAGAAGGACCCTCAAGTAGGAACTGAATAAATTAACCGACTTGGTATTACATTGATCTCACAACTTTTTACGGTAGAAGGACTGAGTTGCGAGACTTGGTTTTTTTACAAGTTTTGTTTTTGATGGCATTTTAAGTATATCAATAACAATAATGATAAAAAACAGATTAAAGGCGTCGCATACAACTTGAATAACTAATAATAGGTCCTGAAAATAATAAAATAAAGTTATCCACTCAAACTCGTACAAACACATTTAAATAGCTACGAGGCCTACACTTACCTCTTTCGTCTCTTTGGACATGTTATTTAAGCAACGTGAGTACCTCTTATAGAGATTAAATGCCACAAATGTGAAAGGTGTTTTGTGATACATGTCACATCTGTAATAATAGATTGTTTCCACCCGGCTCGAGATCGCGGGATGGGGGAGGGAGGGGTACGTAGAGACAAAGCCGTAAAACGACTATTGAAACGTTGACTAATTGGAATGTCGTTTGACCTTTCTGATAAATATCAATTGGGCACATCTCGTCCAAAAGTAATTACTTATAGTTGTGTGCGTAACTGATTTTGATTATCATACTAGATATCTCTTCTACAAAACCAAAGATTTTATGAGATTAGAACCTTATATAACTTACGGTACGTTACTTACGGTATCGATCTTTGTGTGTATAACGAGTCCTAGCTATGAAGCAGGGTGCCATTTTGTCAAATTTTTAGACAGCATATAGACCATAACAAAAATGTAAATATACATACACAGCAAACTCGATTTTCAATATTACAATATTTTATCCGTGAAATTTTATAAAACTCGATAATTATTACCTCCATCAATTAATTACAGCGTTAACTAAGTGTCGATCATAATCCATTCATCATCGTACATTCATCAATCAAATTCAACATGACACACGTTACCGACGTAACCTCATTACTATATTTATAAACTCAGGTACTAACAATAAGAACAATACGAAAATATGTTTCCATCTTTCAAAGATTTCTAATCAAAACAGTGTTTACAAAGAGTGTTTAAGATTTTTTATAAGTAGTAAATAGTATAAAAATTCTTCTTCAAAATTAAATTAGATGTCGCTTTAACGCCATAATTATAGTTCAGTTACTTAATTTATAGCTGTGGTGCTAATTTAAGTTACCTGAAACTTAATAATTGTCCTTTAAACTTTTTAAGTCCCCGTCTCCTTACACAATGCGAGGGGTAAAGGTCAACCAAACACTGGCCAAGTACGATATGGTATAAAAAAAAGCGGCCAAGTGCGAGTCGGACTCGCCCATGAAGGGTTCCGTAGCAGCAAGTAACATAATATAAAAGTTCTTGTAGTTCGTTGTAACTTAGATCGAGGTAAATTGCGGTTTACGATTTATGACGTACCTATTAAAAAAAAAACTACTTACTAGATCTCGTTCAAACCAATTTTAAGTGGAAGTTTGCATGGTAAAGTACATCATATATTTTTTTTAGTTTTATCATTCTCTTATTTTAGAAGTTACAGGGGGGGGACACATTTTACCACTTTGGAAGTGTCTCTCGCGCAAACTATTAAGTTTAGAAAAAAATGATATTAAAAACCTCAATATCATTTTTGAAGACCTATCCATAGATACCCCACACGTATGAAAAAAAAAAAATTTGAGTTTCAGTTCTAAGTATGGGGAGAGCCCCCAAAATTTATTGTTTTTTTTTTTCTATTTTTATGTGAAAATCTTAATGCGGTTCACAGAATACATCTACTTAACAAGTTTCAACAGTATAGTTCTTATACTTTCGGAAAAAAGTGGCTGTGACATACGGACGGACAGACAGACAGAAATGACGAATCTATTAGGGTTCCTTTTTTGCCATTTGGCTACGGAACCCTAAAAAAAGTGTTATACATTTACTTTAAAGAACATAATTAAATGTTTTGAGGTTTGAACATTGCAGTATTTGATTTGTGCAACGTGTGTGCAACAGACATGGTCAATAAATATTTTTAATGTATTTCTGTTGTAGCATCAGAGAGAGAAGGATTTTCTACGTGTTACCAACAGGTGGTCTTCTTGCTCGTTTACTTATTTGACATAACTGACATAACAATAAGCTAATATAATTCCATATTATAATTAAAAACTAAAAATATATTAAAAAAAAAACAAAAACCCGACTGCGTAAAAAAACTAAAAAGAAAAAAATAAGCCCAGTAGTTTAGAATGTTGTTAAAAGTTATACTGAACTAAACCACACAAGGATTAACAGTCGCGGGGCCCATCTTCAACCAATCAAATCTTGTTTGTTTTTTCCCAAGTAGCCCTGTAAAATTTAAATGGTTAAACAACTTTAAATCGTTATAATATATCGTAAACTGCTACTTAAAATGAAAAATGATGCAAGGAACCTAAAAATCATTTTCGAATACCTATTCAACGATACCCCACTCGATGTTTTGATAAAAAAAAATTTTTGAAGACACAATATTGAGCCAAAAATCGGCCCTTTAATTTTTTTTCAATTTTGATATACCTAGTGTCACTCTCACAATTAAGACAAATCTAACGGCAGGCTTATAAAAATATAAACTAGTATAAATTAAAAATTTAAAAAAAGCCCGCTTGCAAAATACCTATTATGATAAACCTTTTTGGAATCCTTATGGTGAGCTCTTTAATTTGACATCCATATTGCATTATTCGATTTATTTTTATTTTTTGATAGGTACTTGAAACAATGGTATCTCCCAGCCACCGTATTTTTTTTTAATTTCACTTATCTAAAAGCACTTGGATTATCAAGACGAATCTAACTGTATCTTAATTATACATATAAATCCGCTTAATGGTTTAAAAGATACCAGGTAATAACGAATACATACAAGATACGCGCGAAAAACATAACCCTTCCTTGGCAATCGGGTAAAACGATTTTAAGATGACAAGTAGCCATCAGTAGGATCAAATACCCAATAGGGGTGCATAAATCTACATTTCCATCGATGTTTGATATTGTTGTCTTACAAATAGAATCCCCTATTTGCAAGGCAATCATGGCAAACACCTATTTGAATAACTATTCAGGGAGAGAGGCGTGCCGTTGCGCATAATTTGACGCTTAGTTACGGATAAGATGCTGCAGTGCTGTATCTAAATGCAACAAGGGAAACAGATCTTCCGTTGTTTCTATACGTTTATATGTATAAAGTATACTCTCTATGTAGTTTTATAAACAAATTAATGTTTTTAATAGAATATAATAATATATGCCATCAAAAACAAAACTTGTAAAAAAAACCAAGTCTCGCAACTCAGTTCTTCTACCGTAAAAAGTTGTGAGATCCATGTAATACCAAGTCGGTTAATTTATTCAGTTCCTACTTAAGGGTCCTTCTGTCTTAAGTTATTACGTAATTAGCTAACCTAACAAGTAACAACATCTTATAGTGATCATATTATCAATATTAAAAATCTTTTATGTTTTAAATAAATAGATCGACTTGACCATCGCATGAAAACACAATGTATCTCACAAGTAATACCTACATATTATATTAAATTTGATTGTTTAGTGCGATTGCCAAGTCAATCTATTTATTTAAAACATAAAAGATTTTTAATATTGATAATATGATCACTATAAGATGTTGTTACTTGTTAGGTTAGCTAATTACGTAATAACTTAAGACAGAAGGACCCTTAAGTAGGAACTGAATAAATTAACCGACTTGGTATTACATGGATCTCACAACTTTTTACGGTAGAAGAACTGAGTTGCGAGACTTGGTTTTTTTTACAAGTTTTGTTTTTGATGGCATCTCATTTCTTTTTGTTGATAGTTCTACTTTTTTTCCTTTTACAAGTTACCTTTGAACATAATTACCTATATCTAGGTACCTATCTACACTATTATTCCATTATATTATATACAGGTACACTGATTTATTCACTGCAAATTTTACTTTGCTATACAGGTACAGTGATTCATTAACTGCAAATGTAACTTTGTAATCCGATACATTTATATGGGATTACAAAGTTATTTATGCAGTTGATGTATCTAGAAAACTGGACCGAAATTGCAAAATATTTTAGTTTTTCCTTGATCTATACACTAAACACTACTTGTGTTCCAAATTTGAAGCTTCTATGTCTGCTAGAAGTGCCTTAGAGTTTTGATGATCGGTCAGTCAGTCAGTGAGTGACGAAATTAAGAAATTTTGACTAGTTATAATTCTTAAACTACTGGTTCAAATTGAATGAAATTTGAAATATACCGAGTTTATACAATGCCTGCTTGGTTACTAAAAACTCAGGCTTCTAGCTTTATCCACAACGAAGTTATAGGGGGTCGAAAATGGCCTGAATTGCTTCGAGAAAAGGATGGTACGGCCGTGCCGCTTTTTTGCTCGACTTGGCGGGGGCACTGCCGTGCCCCCAGATGTAATATTGCCCACGTTTCGCTTTAGGGGCTATCCATAAATTACGTCATACTAATTTCATGACTTTTTGATCCCTCCCCCTGTCCTTGTCACAGCTGGTCACATTTGTGAGATCTCCCGCCCCCTAGTGTGACGTTACTTATTATGAAATTTTACACCTAGAAATTATTAAATTAAAACAGAATTTCCGAATTAAGTTTTATTTCCATTAACTGTTTTTAATATTTACCTATACATACCAATTATTCGATTATGATATTATGTGACGTCACAAAATTTAGTCCCCCATCTCCCACCCCTTGTCACACAATGTCACACTACATCGACCCCCCCCACCCCCCTCCTCCTAACGTGACGTAATTTATGGATGGCCCCTTATCTCCTAAACAACTTATTATCAACGTCTGCTTTTTATCATTAATCCAATGGTATTTCGCTCAAAAACACATATTTAGGGTAGCGTCCTAAAATCTTTAAAAACATCAATGATGTTAATGGCGCTTGACCTAAACGGCCCCCAATTCAAAGCAATTACGGTAACTAGACTAACTAAGCAGTGACTAAGATTAATAAACAATAGATAGATTAATAAACTTGACAAGTGCGAGTTAAACTCGCTTGGAGAGGGTTCCATACGTTATGTATTTTTCGTTATTTTTTTGTTCTTGTAGGTTTTCCTGCGATATTTAAGTAAAGAATATTCTCTGTATTTTTTAAAAAAATCTAGCGTCTGCAGTTTCGGAGAGAAGAGAGTGAATAGTCAATTTTTGGCTTTAATTTTCCTTTTTTCTTGAATAATTTTAAAACTATCCATTGTAGAACTATAATCAAATATATTTGAGAACCTTACAACAAGCCCTTTCATTTGACATACCACACGATACTGTTTGCAAAACAGTTTTTGTTTAATTTTGATTTCGTTAATTTTATTTTTTCAAAATTATGTTGTTTACTTTATACTTTCTGTCTTTGAGTCACAAAAAAGTACATGAGTTATTAACATATAATTTCGGAGTAAATTGGCTGTGAACGGCGGTCGCCCAGACCCACGAGTGATTCTATAAGGGTGCCGTTTTTCGTTTTTTCGTACGGAACCCTAAAAAATAATAATAAAAATGTTTAAACGTTAAATTACAAAAGCAAATTAAATTGCCTAAAACGATATTGAAAAAATACATAAAGTATAAAAATTGATATTTTTATACCCTTACATTTTTATACCCCCCATTATGTTCCTATTAGTCGCTTGATTTATCCAGAGTTTGTCTACAAATGCCATGATGAGTTACGTCTGTCGACCTGTCAGGTCTCTGTGTTGTTGGTATTATGGTATCCAAGGAGGCTCGTTAATCGTTCTATCAATGCGCGTTTCAATGACGTCATGCGTACGTATTTAAGCGTAGTTTGCTTGTAAGCTATAAGCACCTATATGTTATGTGGATGCTTTTTAAAATGATAAATGATAATGCACCACGCACTTAGTGGTATTTTATAACGTTGAAATTACACTTTAACCGAATATCATAGTCATAGATAGATAGTTTCAACAAATTCCCCCAAATAATTTTTAAATGAAACTGTTTGGGCCACAACATATCTCAGAGGCTTCTTACGAGTAACGATAGCATGCTTATTCTCGAATCTCATAGATCAAAATCATTGCTGAATTTGATTTGCACCAACGTGTATTGAAAAAAAAAAGTGAATTAAGTACAACGTCTTTCGAAGAATCGTTTTCCAAGGAAATGTATACGTAATACACACATAATTCGAAGAATGATCCGAATTCATTTCATACGTTATTCAATCAAGTGCATAGGTATGGCACAATTTTCACCTGTTGACTCTGCTGGCTGTGAGAACATTACTGGCTTGTTACTATACTTTTATCACTTATTTTCATAGTTATCTTTATTACTATATTAGTATATCTATTTAACTATATACTCTATCTATCTCTTTCATAAACGATTATCTAAGCAATAAATCGATTTCATTGTTAAAATTGTGTTTGTATTTGTTAATTGAACCGCGAAAATGGAATATCAGCCATTAGCTATTAGCATACTATTACCGGCATTATGGGCTAAGTACAGAAACTGTCTATAAAACAAAAACCTTCGATTTACAGATTCGTTACTCAATAAGGTCAATCAACTTACTCGAGCTAATTGAACACAGTAAACATGTAGTGATCGAATGGGTAATATAATATGGTAATGGATGTCGGCCTTTAATTGAAAATGTCAGTGGTTTAATATTACGACGAAGACCCGTGTGGCACAATTATCATTGCCGGATCGCCGTTCCAAGGGTCCTGGACTATTTCAAGGACCGAATACGCGACGAATACTGAGATACGTGTTCTTGTGTTTGTGTGTTTTCCATGGCACCCTCGACACGGAATCCTAGTGTGGGGCTATGAGCGTGTAGCGTTATTTATTTAAACATTACAGTACCACCAACCTATCTGTGAATTGGAGGAGGGCGCTGTCGGACGCATTGGACCAATCATTGGACGCAATTCGAGACGTAGTAAATGTCAAATGAATGAGCTCAAAGAACTTATGAATGGCACGGCATTAGTTCCAATTTTCGGCATTTCACAGATGACTTGGTGGCACTGTATATTACCTGTTGACAGTTGTCATCGTCGTGTCGTCCGGCTTCGCGGGCCGACAGCCAGAGTCGCAGGCGAATGCGGCCTTGCACCGAGGAGCGCTGGGACCGAGCCTCCAGCTTGTACCAGCTCTCCACACCCGTTGAAGGAATTTCACGCAGCGGTATATTCACGCAACCTATATAAAAAATTGATCTTTGATATCGGAAATGAACAATTGAATATTGTAATTGAAAAAGTCGAGTTTGAAATGGACGATTATGTAAAATTAAATTCATTTAGCTTTTTGAAACAAAAATTATTTATAGTTCTATGAAAAATAACGTAGTTATTAGGTATTGTAAAAGGAATTCGTTTTAAATTTAATTTCAAATAAAACATAATGTTGATGGTAATATCACTTATTATACAATTCGATTTGGCAATTCAAATAATAATACTTTATTACGTATAATTGTACCAAATTATACATATACTTTTAATAATAATAATGTATCCTTTGTACAAATAGCCTACCGCCACCATATCTGCTAGTCATGACTAGAACAAAGCTTTTGAACCGGTCCTATATCAGTGTGGGTACGGATAAAACTGGATATAAATAATTAAACTTGGCTTGAACATAACGACATTTCAATGTAAACAATTTTGAATTTATTGGGATCAGGTATAGATAAAAAAACAACTAGGTATATACCTAACTCCTAATCTGTAAACCAGAAATAAATACAATAATACTAATTTACGAAATGTAACATGCTTATAAAAAAAGTATCTACGTTAAAACAAGTAATTAATATAATATTTATTGAAAATAAGTACTATTTTCAATAAATATATCCATATGAATAATTATGTTTTTGAAAGAGTAATAAATCTTGATGTGACTTCTTTCAGCACTTCCAATAGAAAATATTTTTCAATTCCGTTAACATTTCTACTTTTCTAGTACAGCGTTACTGGCATAGAAAGCAAAAGTGTATAACAGCTTTATTGCATACTCGGCGACGTTAACTTTCATACAAAAGCAACTTCAATGTACGAGTTGCTGAGCACGGCGTAAATAATTAAAAAAGTTAGAAAAACTGAAGTCTACTACATTTAAGTAACTATTACATGAAGTATGACATTACGTTCAGTACATAATTGTATTTACATGGTGACGCATTTTAATAGAAATATATTTTTTTGTCTATACATTTATAAATAAATAAATATATATATATCTTATCCCAAGGCAATAACCCAAAGGACTACTTTTTTATTTCATAGGTTCTTTGAAGTAGTAACAAATTGCGCATGAAGAAAACAGCTTTAGCAAATGCTTTGATGTTTTAGATGGCATATAATAATTATAAACATATAATAATATTATTTATGTCTTTGGTGATACTTTTTCATTTACAGTTATAGATTTCTGGTTATTAAAAAAATATATTTATTTTTCGTACTTTGAAAAAATTGTGATACATCCAAAATAAAGAATCAAGATTGGATACTTGCACAAAAAGGAATATAATTATTGTTAAATTTTTTCTGTATGAAACACATTCTATAATTTTATGCATTGCAAAAAGCTGTTATTCTCATAATATGAAGAAAAGTTTGTTTCTCGGAAAATGGATCTGTTTCCTCGAGGCATGCTATATAGTATAGACTATAGAGTTAGCAATTTAGACTACACTAGCTGTTGCCCGCAGCTTCGCATACGGAAATTAGATTTTACCTTATTTGTACCTCTTGCAGAAGAAAATTTAAAAAGCGGTTGAAGTACGTATATTTAGTAATTTAAATACTGAAACCCACGCTAAAATCACAAAGGATTCCTCCAGGAGCAGGTTTTGAAAAATAAGCAATATTCACATTAATTTGTATTTTTTTCTTTTTTTTTGCATAATTTTGAAAAACTGAAAAATACGTATTCTATCAATTTAAGCAAAGAACATTTGTTGCAAATTTGAAGCAAATCGGTTGATGTTTTAAAAATATTCCATACAAAATTTCATCCCGTTTCCTGGGGAAACCTTGTAATTTTCCGGGATAAAAAGTATCCTAAAATATGACCCGGAGTATTAGTAACAACTTTACCAATTTTCATCGAAATCCATTCAAGGGTTTTCATTTGATGTCCGGACAGACAAACAGACAGACAGACAGACAGACAGACAGACAGACAGACAGACAGACAGACAGACAGACAGACAGACAATAATTCTAAAAAAAATATTTTTGTGCTCTAACACGTTATTGAAGTGCCCCTTAATCGAAACTTTTAAAAAATATTCAATGTACAGAAAATTTGCCCTTTGAGTTTTATTATAGTATAGACTAGTACTAATGCAATGAGGCAATAGAACTTAAAACCGATCAATAAAGCAAACTGAGGCAGACATATTTCTCAATTATTTATTTAATGCCTGCTAACAATAAATAACTTCGTGTGTGTATCTGTGAATGTATTTCAAATCGAAGTGGGGGTGGAAATCTAGTAAAATCCCAATTGAATCCATCCTAATAATATTTATAAATGCGAATGTTTGTTTGTATGTTTGTCCCTCTTTCACGTCGTAATGTAGTGATGTTGTGATATGATTGGTGCTATGGAGATAGTTAGGAGGTTGAAAAGTGACGTAGGCTAGTTTTTACCGCGGTAAAACATCTCATTCCCATGGGAAGATCCATTAAGACGCGTATTTGAATCACTCCATACTAAAAGTAACGATGTTTCGGTCCTTATATAAGTTCGTAAAGGATCTATCTATGGATTTGATATCAATTTATAGTAAGAAATATTAATATAGTATTATAAATATTGATGTAACTTTATAATTTTATTTGAAAGATTGAAGAGGGTCATAGGTTTTACAGTACAGTATTCTTGCACCAGGAATATGTCATGCATGTTAAAAAAACTCATTGTCAATTCCCTTTGAACACGCGGGCGGAGCCGCGGGTAACAGCTAATATGAATATAATTTTCAAATGATAAGCTAATCTAAAATTCCCCTACTACAGCGAACTGACAAAGCAACATTTAATACGTAATTAAGTACATTAATTATTAACCCGTGAAGGGTGTTAGGTACGTGCGGCATTGGATTACATAAAGGACGGAAGTAAGAAGGAAGTATACGTCCTTATTCCCCGGGTATCCAAAAGTCGCACCCGGCCTTTAGTCCCGAGTAATTTCCTTTTCGGGTAAAATCAAATGCTTACGCTGCTAGTGAATAAATATTGGATCTGCGCTCCCGTCCATCAATCTTGTTACGTCCAATTTTTCGACGTCTACGTTTATCGAATAGCGCACAGGAGCTTTTAGCGTTTTACGGAACTAATTCAATCACTATACCTGACGAATGGACAGACGACATTATTACGTTTTTAACATCCAGTGCAATGGAAACTGCGCTGAATTTTTTATCATCGTTTTAAGGACAATTCTTAATGGCATACAAATTTGTTTAATTTTTGAATCTTGTTGTTAAATTTCATCGTAAGCTGTCAGTCAGGTAGTCGGTAACTTCATAATTTTAAACACAATTTTTCATTCTTTACAGCAAAAACTTATAGGTATTACAATATTGGACGTAGGAGTATTATCAAGTACCTACAAGTGGAATAATCACAGTTTGAACCTAACCTCCGGCATCGATAAAATATTTTAAATATAATATGTACGTATGATAGAATGATTGATGATGATGATGATAATGATAAAATATTTTTTTATAACTTTTTTTGGGCCCCCAGCGTATAGGGGCCCCCACTAACACTCCCAGAAAAAGCTCGCCAGCGGCCGACGATGGCTACAGTTGGCACTCCTTTTATATTCGACAGCTGACGTTGAGGGGAACCCACAACAAATATTGATATGGGGCCTCCTTAGGGCTAGCTACTCCACTGGACAATACACAAAGACGGAACACTTCACACCCAGACCGAGAACAGAATTTTAAACTAATCATTTAAAGGAGAAACCCGATTTCCGGCCACGAATTATATGTAATCTGTGCAAGGCATAAGACTAGACAAGAGTAAACTATATACCAAAAAAATCGTGTTATTTACTAAATAAACATATTTAAATCTGAGCCTCATCTGCAGTTGCTAAATGAGCAAAATACACAAAAAAGTTTTCATAGTATTTACCTCATTACAAACGATTTTATAATCGATTAAATCGATTGATTACGGCACTTAATAATATATTTTATGAATTATTATTCATTGTAAGTACAAGATTAATTCCTTTTTTACATGTTTTCTTATTCATTGTATAGCTAAACTATGTAATATATTTATAATTACCATTAAATCGTTACGCTAATTAAAAGATATTTCGAGTATTTTGACATCGATTTCGAGACATTTGAATCGATTGACAACAAAGATCTCTGGTGTAATCCCTATCTAATGTCATTTTGCTTACCATGGCATTTATAAATAACACCATTGTCATTTATCTTCCATCTTTCTACGCTTTTGTGTATTTTTACTATTAAATTAATATTTTCATCGTATTTGCAGTCCTATTTACTACTGAAACATTTCGAAACGCACACAGTTATATTAATTTTCTATTGCATTCGCTTTCGTAATAGTGTTTTGGTGAATGTGTTTTCGCTATAACTTCTGGATGTGTTTTACAAATATTGCATGAATATTGGACTCCGAGATCGCCTGTTTTGTGACTGACCTTTTGCTGAACACTGGATGACGTACCCTCCTACACACCTTTAGAATAATATAATATTATGATGTGATGATAACTAATAAAATCTCTTTAAAACACGAAATTGCTTTTATTAATAATAATATTCACCCACCTACTTAGTTTCAACCATTACCTACTGTTTAAGTAGTTGTATTTTGTTAGTGTTTATATGTAACTTTAATTTTTACTGCGTCTTATGATCATAATTATTCCTAATACTGTCAATATTAGAGTAGGTGTTTGGTTTGAGGTAATAAGTCCCTAATATTATAGTAGTATTATCTATACATACAACATCATTGAGTATTATACTCGTAGTATATTGCTGTGAGTGACATGAGTGTGACATAATGGTATTTAGGTGGAAATTCTAGGATTTCATTAGTTGGCCATTGCTAGCAGATGTGAAAATTGGAGAAATTAAAGCTTTTACAATGATCTAAATGACCACCAATTTTCATTCTTGTCTAATCTAGGCCGGTGTCTCTATGGAAGATGGGGTTCTCCTTTCCGCCTCGCTGGGAATTGAACCCAGGACCCTTGGTTCAGCGATATTAATTCAAGTGATAAAGAGTCAGACGCAACGTGACGTAAACGTCAAAAGATATCGCAAATTTAATTCCCAACGTTTTTGTTGCGACCTTAGATAACATTTGCTGAAAGCTTCTACTAATAATTCCTTATAACATCACGCCGTACCCGTAATGAAGCTTTGCCTTTCCCTTCAGAGATATTTTACTGACGCATAACGAAGTCTGGCCCTTATTACGCCTATAAGTGACAAAGGAATACGTTTACTATGTACATTTACGTATGTGCGTTTTTTATTAAAAATGAAAATCACTTTGGACAGTTTCGACCCAACAATGTATGAGAATAAAAATTAAAAATTTCTATGTAACTGTAATGTGTATGGATTCACAAAATACATTACATATTTTAATACTATATATTTTTTATCTATTCTACACAAGGAGAGATTACACAGATTTTCCGAGCAGCACGTGTAAACAATAGCAACTCTCTGAGAGAGAAAGAAACCTTAAATCTAAAAGTGTCATATATTTTATTGTGTCAGTTGGAGGTCTTTCTACTTTGCCGGGCATGATGTCAATGACGTCAGTGGTGAACAAAGCTAGCAATGATGACTTACCATTTTGCTCATCATTTCATTATCGTCTTCGTGTTTCAAGCATTTGCCAGACAAAAATCATGGACATAATCAATGATTTAGGAATCTCATTTTCTTCTACTAATTGCCCACTACCGACATGCTCGGTATGGGTCTCTCCTCTTGAGGATGCGTAAAGCATTGGTACTCCACCACACTGGTCGAGTGCGGATTGGTGTAGTGAATCTAATTAGTTTTTGTAAATTGTCCCTCTAGTGCTGTTGCTGACGTTTGCGGTCTCATTAGCCGCTTTAAACTTTCAGCGCATATCCAACTTCGTATTATCATTTTGAATACGAATAGGATAATTAACTTTGTTTATTTGCACTTCCCTTGCAACTGAGATTTAAATTGATGCCGACTAACGATGGACTTTTTCTGCTTTTTCAGTACGAAGTTGCATAATATATTCGTATTAGTATGAACTCTAAGTGTTTATGTAATGCTGAAAGTCAAAGTCAAAATATTTTATTCATATAGGTTTCACTGACACACTTCACTGCACGTCATCATTTTTTTATCTACCAGCTTTTCGGAAGGGTGCTTTGTCATGGAGGAGAAGAAAAGCCGAAAGAAACTCCTTGCACATCTTTTAAAAAAATATTACAAAAAAAGAAAATGTTACAAAAATATTTACTAATCTGAGCGGAACTGGTTGCAGAACTGGTCATTTCCATGCATCTTTGTCATTTAAATACTCGTCTATTCTATAATATCCCTTGCCTAACAATTGTGTTTTTACACGTTTTTTGAATGATTCTATTAGCAAGTCACTTTTATTCACAGATACTTTTATTTATTACTTTTATTTTGGTAATCCTAATAACATAACATTTTTTATAAGTTCCAGGTCTTTGTAATGCGTGTGGGATATTTTATTTTATTGAAGTATGAAAAATGTGTTCAAAGTTCACAAATATATTGATGAATCCATTATTATTTTAGCTTGTCGCATGTGCATAAGGACTACGCTATTCCTAAATATCAAATATAAATAATATCCCAAATATCAATAAAAATAATTGAGTAGGTAACATTTATTGACTAACCTAGGAAATCATCTTGACTGCCTTGGCGAGCGCTCTGGCAGACTTGCTTGAAGAATCTACCGAGCCCACGAACGCCGCGCACTTCATTCAGACGAGACACAGCATCTAGCACGGAGCTCTCGTCATCATGGTCCCAGATGTCCAGGTGCAAGACATCCGACGATATGTCGTCTATATCACTGAACAAAGACAATGTTTAGTAAACAACTCCACGACCGCATGCAATCAGACTAAAGTAATACCGAAGTGTTGAAGAAAGTAACAAAAGTTATAACAAAATAGTACAAAGTTACAAGGCTCCTCACACTTTATCAAATAAAGCAGAAAAGTTAACGTAACTGTCGTATAACTTTTGAAGTTCCACACTGAAGACTACGGTAACTGCCATAACTTTTGAAGCAAGCAGACTTGGTTAATTAATATTCGATAAAGTGATCAAGATTAGTTCAAATTTCAGGAGGTTAATAGGCTATTCCAGACCTATGAGGTGTAGGTCGTTCGATAGCGGCGATTGAAAATTCTGAATCTTTGGTCAAAAATACCTTGAAGATTTGCGCGTCTTTGGAGTTTAGGTAGGTCTTTATTCGTTGTTTTGCATTAAAATAAAATAGTAACTCATAACCGATCCACTATCGGGCTCTGATCTGCTCTCATAATGTGAGGGAAAAGAATAATCATCTTAAAATGTTTAAGAAATATAATAACATACAACCGTTTCAAGTCTATTATGAAATAAATAGACAAAACAGTAAAACTCACTCAGAACGTCAAAAAGGTCAACGTGAACGAACAGTTCCCATTACATCTCCTTCCTATTCTAAGTCTGAAGTCTCCCCTAACACAATTTATTTGAATCAGTGAATGTTAGAAATAAACACAGGTCGCTTGCGAACCAATAAATCCGTTCGAGGGCTGTGAACTGGTTGGGGTATCGTTTGGTATTTAAACAAAGGGCGGAAGGACAGAATAATAAACATACAACATTGAACTATTATGACTAGCATATAGAACCGTCACCACGAATCCGATGTTTGCGCAATGAATTGTTGCCAACTGAAAAGAAAACGGGGGCTCTATTTTGAAAATAGAACCTCCTGGTGCGACACAAAGGGCATCGAACCTAATTGGCACACCTACAAGTCCGCCATTTTGAAAAAACCTCGATTTGGCGGCCAGTGATGAAACATGTGTCAATCGATGGACTAAATGATTATGATCAAAAAGTATTCAGTGATGAAATGTCGTAAGTGATATACTTTCTGAGATAAGTGAGTTCAAAACTGTAGAAAAATAAAGCAAATAACTTCGTTTCGGCGGACATTGGTAAATCATATGTCATTCGATAGGCTAAATAATTACGATTAAGAAGTATTCAGTGATGAAATATTGTAAGTGATATACTTCCTGAGATATTTGAGTTCAAAACCGTACAAAAATAATGCATTAAAAATTATCATTTACTTATTTTGAATTTATTGGATCAATAATGAAAAATAAGTTTACTATGCCATATGTGTATGTGCTGCATAGGTACTTGATTTATTAATAACGGGTAGGTTTGAATTAAAAAAAAAGCAAAGCAAAAGCAAACTACTAGGTTGTTTTATATATAACTAGCTGACCCGGCGAACTTCGTATCGCCTAAGAATGTAAAATCGGTACAGCCGTTCTTAGCTATTACAATTTCTGTGTGCTCCTCCCTCTCCCTCTCCCTCTCCCTCTCCCTCTCCCTCTCCCTCTCCCTCTCCCTCTCCCTCTCCCTCTCCCTCTCCCTCTCCCTCTCCCTCTCCCTCTCCCTCTCCCTCTCCCTCTCCCTCTCCCTCTCCCTCTCCCTCTCCCTCTCCCTCTCCCTCTCCCTCTCCCTCTCCCTCTCCCTCTCCCTCTCCCTCTCCCTCTCCCTCTCCCTCTCCCGCTCCCGCTCCCGCTCCCGCTCCCGTTCCCGCTAATAGCTATCTATCAACTACACATAACAAAATTTTACCTTATCCCGCAGGAACAGGTCTATTTTCCGGGATAAAAAGTATCCTATATCCATCCCCGAGCTTTATTTGATATATATCTGTATAAATAACTAATCTATCAACTACATATAACAAAAAATTACCTTATCCCACAGGAACAGGTCTATTTTCCTGGATAAAAAGTATCCTATGTTCGTCTCCTGATTCTAAGCTAACTCCCCACCAATTTTCAGCCAAATCGGTTCAGCCGTTCTTGAGTTATAAATAGTGTAACAAACACGACTTTCTTTTATATATATAGATTTATTTGCCACCAGCGGCTATGCTTTGGCAATTACTCTAAACCAAAAGTTAAAATTCATTATTGGCTTAGTTTTCTATATCATGTCTGACAATCACTGAATCTAAAAATTCCGCTGATGATAAAGGCAATGTTTCCTGATGTCGAGCCCATGCCAAGAACCATATAACACACATTATATGGGAACAACAGGACAATATTCTTTTTCCCACTATGCATGAGCAGTATCATCCCGCGATTTTATCTCTACCCTTAAGTTGTTTGTTTGACGAATTTGTTTAATTTTTATAATACACTAGCTGTACCCTGCCACGCTTCGCTGTGGCACTCTATGATTGAATGGTTGCGAAATGAGAAACAAAACAAAGAATATGTCATATAAGTTTAATTTTGCAATACTTGTTAAAGTTACATTCCACGTGTAATAAGAGGGAACTTCTGAATACATCAGTGTTCTGGCGAAAGCGTCGTCCTGGCATAAGGTGAAAAAAACAGTCAGAGTTGTACCAGGTGGATTAAGGGCTCTTTCTTGCACATTTACATCTGTGAAATAAACACGTCTGAGAAATGAAAAAATTCGTCATGCAGCCTCATTGCTGCTTATGTATCCTGCCTGATATTGAGCAATTTCATCGATATCTCGTACTGCATTTTTGTCACGATTATCTGATTGCACACTAAAAACTGTCATATCGCTGCCTTTATTAACATATTTACAGATGTATTTAATTGATTTGACGGAAACGTAGAATATTGACGTTTATGTGGGCTTTATATGTTTTTGACAGCAAAGGAGAATATGGAACCACCCAACGGTTGTCTACATCAATATCATCATTTTGCATGCGTATAGTTGCCAAATTCCCACCATCTTCAGTTGATCGTCTTCTATACCTAGGATATCCATCGTCGCCTGTTACTGTGCTGGCTGTGAATGCTCGAGGATATTGCTTAGAGCATTTCCCATCTACCATGCATGGTGAATTTGGATTTAGTGTACCACATGGTCCATGTAACATGTTTTTGATAACTGCATGCAAATCCTTATCGACGTCAGTGGTTTGTGTACGCTTCAAAAACTCAAAAAGTTCTGCACCAATCGAGCTGAAATTTTAGCATGATATATAATCCGCATCAAGGATTGTTTTTATTTAATTTTTGCATCAGTCACATATCCGCGACCGCGAAAAAACAGTTTTTTTAACGATCAGCTGTGTACCAATGACCGCGCCATCTGCCGGAAGCGAGGAAAACACTCGCTGACAACCGCAATAGTAATGGCGCAATCACATGAGAAACAATATTCGTTCCCAATTACATTGTTCATTTACAAAAAAATTTGCATCTGATTCTGAATTAAATATTCACTTAAATCAAGGAACTTTTGTGTGATCGTGTCGTGATCGAACTGCGCCTTTCACCAAATCGTAAGTAGAGGTTATATTTTATATGAAAGATGGACAGTTTTTGAGCTGCAGCTATGAGAATCACGAGAGTTAGGAGAATATAAGAGCTGTGAGAGCCATAAGAAGTTACAATCTCATTCCTTTCTTCTGTTCCAGTGAAAACCCAAATAATGCCTCGCAGAAAGTCTTTGCGCCGTCGCACTCGCCACACAGAAGGATCAAGAAGACGGCTTTCGAATATGACTGAGGAAGAGCGAGCATCCTTACGATAGAGGAACAGACTAAGCACCTTCCAGACACGTAACGTGGACCCAGCAGAAAGACGAGCAGTCAGGCTTGAGGATGCAGGATTGCGAGCACGTCAGTTGCGTTCTGCAGCAACAAATTTGGTTCGTTCTGAACGGAATGAACGCGAAAGGGTGAGGATAGCTGAAACACGAACAGAAAAAACAGCTAATCTGCATCTTGAATATAATCGTCTTGCGTTCCGGTACAATCCTGCTGTTGATTATAGTTCAAGTCAGCATGTTGTCATTGGTCAGATGAGTCATGTCTGTAGCTACTGCCAGGCTTTAAAGTTTAATAATGAAACGAAAGGGATGTGTTGCGCTGGCGGAAAAATCAAATCGCCTCAACTTGATGCACCACCAGAGCCATAGAAAACTTTACTTGCTGGATCTACCGCTGAATCGAAGCATTTCCTATCGAACATCAGGAAATATAACTTCCAAATGACGTCATTTGGTGCGGAAATTGTGACTGCTAAATTCATGCCAACTTTTAAAATCAAAGGGCAGATATATCACAAAGCTGGCTCCCTGCTCCCGTTCTCAGATAGCGACCATAAATTCCTACAAATGTACTTCATTGGTGATGATAGAGATGAAGTAGATGCACGTTGTCGAATACATACCTCGCTAAGAAGATCCATTATTTCGCAGCTGCAGAAGCTTCTTCACGAAAGGAACAATTTGGTGTGTTTGTTCAAAACAGCAATTGATATGATGCCATCAGATACCCACAAAATTATTATTCACGCAGACAAAACTCCCGCTGGAGAACATGTCCGGAGATATAATGCTCCAACTATAGACGAAGTAGCAATTGTCATAGTCGGAGATCAGTTCCAACCTAGATATTGTTCTCCATCGGAGAAATAATCAATTGATAAACGTAGCAGAAACTTACCGTTGTTACGATGCTTTACAATATCCAGTGATCTTTTGGGATAGTGCCGATGGATATCATTTCAATGTGAAAATGATAAATCCAGTAAATGGTGCAGAAATCAATAAAAAGTGCAGCTCAATGAACTTTTACGCATACCGCTTAATGATTCGGAGGACAATTATATTTTAAAATGCCGTCAGTTGTTTCACCAGTATATTGTGGATATGTATGCTAAAATTGAAACGGAACGTTTGCTATTTCTCCGTTTGAATCAGACTAAACTATGCTCTGAAGAATATGTTTATTTGTGAGATGCAGTTGTGAATCACGGTACTACAACCAACGTTGGAAAGCTAACTATTTTGCTATCTTCATACATTGGCAGTCCGCGTCACATGCAAGAATATGCTCAAGATGCAATGTCATATGTTCGTCATTACGGGCGTCCAGATTTATTTATCACTTTCACATGCAATCCAGCTTGGGACGAGATACGGCAGCTGTTACTTCCTGGGCAATCACACGTGGATAGGCATGAAATTATAGCACGTGTTTTCCGACAAAAGCTTAAATCGCTGAAGGATTTCATCGTGAAACATGAAGTATTTGGATCTGTGCGCTGCTGGACGTATTCAGTGGAATGGCAAAAGAGGGGATTGCCACATGCAAATATTAATCTGGCTCTACAATAAAATAACTTCAGACGAAATCGACGATGTGATATGCGCTGAAATTCCACGGGCTGACGTCGATAA
Organism: Thymelicus acteon; assembly: GCA_951805285.1. Classification (NCBI taxonomy): domain Eukaryota; kingdom Metazoa; phylum Arthropoda; class Insecta; order Lepidoptera; family Hesperiidae; genus Thymelicus; species Thymelicus acteon. Next base: position 9,016,902 of record OX638225.1, on the reverse strand, counting down.
GGATTTGCATGCAGTTATCAAAAACATGTTACATGGACCATGTGGTACACTAAATCCAAATTCACCATGCATGGTAGATGGGAAATGCTCTAAGCAATATCCTCGAGCATTCACAGCCAGCACAGTAACAGGCGACGATGGATATCCTAGGTATAGAAGACGATCAACTGAAGATGGTGGGAATTTGGCAACTATACGCATGCAAAATGATGATATTGATGTAGACAACCGTTGGGTGGTTCCATATTCTCCTTTGCTGTCAAAAACATATAAAGCCCACATAAACGTCAATATTCTACGTTTCCGTCAAATCAATTAAATACATCTGTAAATATGTTAATAAAGGCAGCGATATGACAGTTTTTAGTGTGCAATCAGATAATCGTGACAAAAATGCAGTACGAGATATCGATGAAATTGCTCAATATCAGGCAGGATACATAAGCAGCAATGAGGCTGCATGGCGAATTTTTTCATTTCTCAGACGTGTTTATTTCACAGATGTAAATGTGCAAGAAAGAGCCCTTAATCCACCTGGTACAACTCTGACTGTTTTTTTCACCTTACGCCAGGACGACGCTTTCGCCAGAACACTGATGTATTCAGAAGTTCCCTCTTATTACACGTGGAATGTAACTTTAACAAGTATTGCAAAATTAAACTTATATGACATATTCTTTGTTTTGTTTCTCATTTCGCAACCATTCAATCATAGAGTGCCACAGCGAAGCGTGGCAGGGTACAGCTAGTATGTATAATAAAAATAAAAAATAATTAACTATAAATATTTTATTTTTATACGGGTTTGAAATCAAATATCTCAGAAATCATATCACTTACGATATTTTCTGAGTACTTTTTGATCGTAATCACTTAGTCTATCACTTTCGATTAACACTTGTTTTATCAATTTTTTTACTTTATTTTTCTATGGTTTTGAACTCAAATATCTCAGAAAGTATACCACTTACGACATTTTATCACTGAATACTTTTTGATCATAATCATTTAGTCTATCGATTGACACATGTTTCATCACTGGCCGCCGAATCGAGGTTTTTTCAAAATGGCGGACTTGTAGGTGTGCCAGGCTCCATACAAAAATGTTGGAAGCCCTTTGTTCGCGATGTCTGTTCTAGTACATTATACGTCAATGACTTACAACTTGAATGTCTCGTTCCACTTTGGAGACAGAGTGTGTGGGCGGACGCTAGTGGCGCGGATGTAGCGCGCCGGCAGTCTGCCCAAGCTGTCTCGCTGTTGTCGACCCTCGCGACGCTTGAAACTCAGCCGAAACCCGTGTTTACGACCTTCATCCTCAGAAGCTCGAGGAGACGCGGGCAAAGACGCCGGTTGGATACCCAGCATGCAGTACGGGTCGCTAAATCCTATTCAAAGAGACACACGTTTTAGATCAAATCTAAAAATTTGTTTTAATTTCTGAATAAAAAGTTTGGTTTGCATTTTACTAATGGTTTATGTATTTTTAATTTGTTAATTTAAACATCTGTACTCAGATAAAACGGAAAATAGTAGAAGTGGAAGACTTTACAAACTGCATTAAGTAAATTAACTACCATTGAATGAGCTAGCTATTTGAAATTCAATCCTCTGTACAGATCCGCTCTGTAACGAAGATTCTATTTCTTGGGATTAAATACTGCAATCTGTTTTCACAGATCAATAAGCACTTACAAACGTTTAGTGTTTCTATGTTAAATATTTAAAAAATCTAATTCTACAAATTACTAATTTTACTATACTACTATTAAGTACTACAAATTCATAATATTCTTCATCTTCGCAGAAATATAGTAATGAATTATCCGAAATAGCAGGATTGTTGGATATTAACGATTGCAAGGGGAAAGGAACGCTGATTCAACATTACGGTCGGTTTTCTATTGCTCCAAGAGATATTTGCATTATAATTTGTCTACGGAAAAGCTTATTCAGCTGTCTAGCGCATTTAAAGTGGATAGGGAATATTGATAAAAGGATTTTCTTCTTTGTAAACGGTCACACGGCATAAACTCTAAAGCTTGGCGGCTAGTGTCGTAAATGATCGTAAGTGAGCAACAGCAGGGCCGGGCGTGGTTGAATGTTGAGTGGGTAAGCGCTAGTGGCGAAAAATCTTGAGTGCTTGCGAGTTTCAGTGGCCATGTAAAGCCCGTCGGCCCGGTTGTTATTGCAAGAAAACAGTCGTTAAGCTAAGGTGGGTGGACCATGAATGGCTACTCTAACAAATAAACAGTTATTATTTCTTTTACTGGATAAATTGAACAAACGAATCATTAAGTAACACTTTGTTTTATTATGTTACATAATGTGCAATATTTTCTTTATTACAGATTTAGTTTTTATTCATTAAATTTAAGTTTTACTAACAACTAACGAACAAGGCTCCATATAGGGCCAATATATTAAATCAGTTTTTTAACTTTAAACTAACGGTGTGACAATCAAAATATATGCTTTTACTTAAAGTACATAAAAATATCTTTCATTATAGTAAAACATTAGATGCTTACTTACTATATATTATTCAGATAAAAAATAATCAACGAACATTACTAGAACTCTATCGTAAAACTAAGAATATATTAGTGAAATTGTTTTTTTTTTATATTATATTATTTGTTAGTTGAAATTGTCAACTTTTTGATCGGCCTTACAAGGAACCATTGCCTTTCCTAGGAACACTACCAATAATATTTTAATTGAAATGGAAATAAAGTATTTTTTTTTCTCAGTACCGTAGCAAATCTTTATATTATCAATTTACGATAAAAAAAGAAAACAATAGTTTATTTAGGTACTTAAAAACTTGCGTTTTATTAAGAGCACGTATTACAATTTTAACCTCCTCGTCGCGTCTATGTACTTGAATTCGATGGATGTTACGTGTAAGTGGAAGGAATTTGTCATTGGAAGGCAATAACTACGACTTTTAAATAAATGGCCTAACAAGGAGCATGGCCTTTCATGGTCCACCCACCTTATATCGGAGGACTTTGGACGGCATGAAAACTTATCTTAACATATAAGATACCAAAATAATATTCCGATATATTCGCACTTACAGTTACAACATATGCAGTTTTAAATCGTACATGTATAAAACTATAAATTAGACATATTTACAAGTAGCATGGTCTAAGATTTCTGAACTGTTTAGCAGACATTACTCGTCTGGATGCTAACAGCATACCGGTATCTCTTCCGATCACATTATACTGTGAACCGTCCAAAAGCAATCAGACTAGTCGCCGATAAATTGCTGGGACGTGGCATTTGGTCGTTTTCGCATTGCACGTTTCATAAAACTTTAACTGAATTTCTAACTTTTAGTTATTGATCGCTCCGTTCAAATTTCAAGGAGTCTTTGTCTTTACACATTTTTATCGAATTCGATGTGAGAAGTTTTTTATATAAATAAATAAATAAACGCTACCACATTCATACCCCCGCAGTAGGTTATTACCTGCGTCGCGGGTGGCATGGACGACACATAAAACACATCACAATCACACCCATGACCCGAGTACAAATATTTATCTGTCACATAAATATCTGCCCCGGCCGGGAATCGAACCCGGGACCCTTCGCTTTGCAGGCAGGGTCGCTACTAACTAGGCTACAGGGTATAAAATATCGTATATTGGTTTCACTTATCCCGTGGACTTCTGAGACTATTGGTAATAAAAAAGTCCCATTTGTCCCATAATAGGACAATTAAATGGCACAGTGGGATAGCCCCCGTCGAATAACATCACTGAAGTGTTGTTCATAGAAACAAGCTGACATAGATTTAAAGCTAATGTGACTTCCCAATTGTGTAGTCAAGTACTCGCATATAACGTTATTACACAGTGGCGTAGCTAGCCCTTCCGGGGCCCCGTATCAAAATTTTGCCGGGGGCCCCCTCGACTCGAGGGTAAAGATCTTTCTCAAAAGAAATAAGCTAGCGTGAATTAAAACAAAAATAATTTACTAACTTCGATTAATAAACCACATACAAACAAAACTCTAAAATTTTAATCTGGGGGCAGCTCTGTTTCGTTTCGGGAGATCCGAACGCGAGCGCAAACTCAGTAGCCGATGTGATACGACAGGAAATCATGGTCATTGTCAACGACATGGTCATCCGCGTGCACGCTTATAGATCTATCCACCTCAGGGCTTAATACAAAGTTTAACGCTGCCTCCTGGTCAGCAAAGAAGCAAATGACTAAAAGGAAGGCAATTTAAAGTCATCGGCAGAACTGGCTAGCGAATGGACGATTACCCCTCTGGTAGTCGAGAATTCTGGTCGCTAGCTCAAGCTGCTGAGGGTAACTTCTGTTGGACGTCTCTTCCACAACTGCGTAAATCGGACGACTCCGTGGTCCACACGGCAAAGGGGAATGCCGAACTTCTTGGCATCCTTTTTGCCGCCAACTCAACTCTTGATGATAGAGGGCCTATGATAGAGGGATAGATAGCCTCCGCCTAAATACCTGTGAGAGCTTGATACCAAGAAGTTGAGAGGACCAGACGGTATTCACGCAGTGGTGTTAAAGATGCGTGCAAAAATCATAATAATAGTATGATTAAAAATAAAAAAAACTAGCTGCACAAAGCGCCTAGCATACGGGAGCCTGGTTGGGAGAATAAATAAATTTATTAAAAAAGAGTTGTTATTGTCCCATTCACGAAAAATGAAACTTTTATTATTTGTGAGTTTTTTTATCTTATCTCTATCACTATCAAGTTTCTGCCCCGGTTCGAAAAAAATTGTAGATCCAGGGCTGCTTGGTTGACCGTAACGTGCTTATTCTTATTCTATCTTATGCCACATAATACGTCTTCGTGGAAGGTTACCTTTTTTCATTCCATTCACATAATGGGCGATCTCAGTGACCCGGTAATGGAGCGCGAGATTAACATGCAGCTCCTGGGATATCTGGAAGATCATCAGCTGATCTGTGATCGACCTTACGCACCTGTAGGCATCGTCAAGCTATTGATCGCAACGGGGAAGCACTGGCAGTCAGCCTAGATTTCGCTAAAGCCTGTGACCAGGACTGGCACAGGGAGGTCTCACGAAGTTAACACGTTACGGTCGCTGTGAGAGGTTATGCAGTTGGGTAGTCAGCTTTCTATCTGAGAGATATATCAAGGATGTAGTAGATGGTTGTTGCTCAGATATGAAACCTATAAAATGCTGGTGTTCCCCAAGGATCTGTGGTATCTCCTACGCTGTTCATTCTGCATATCAATGACATGAATGAGTGGCAACTGTTGCTATGCAGATGACAGCACAGGGGATGCCCACTACACAGCCCCCCTTAATTCCTCTCAGTTGCAAAACTTTCAAGTGGCGGATAGCAGGCTTAAAATTGTGTCTGAATTCGAGAACTCTCTGGAGCAAGTCTCGGAATAGGCTTGACTTAATTTAGTCGCGTTCAACCGTACGAAGACACAAGTTAGCGCCTTTACCACTAAGAAAACCCCATTTTTCATAGTGCCTCAATTCCAAGGTACCGCGCTCATCACTAAAAGTGTTGTAAGAGTATGATTCTGGGAGTTGACATCTCGAGTGATGTGTAGTATCAGCGTCATTTGGAAGCCAAGGCTAAGTGGGCTTCCAAAAAGCTTGATGTTCTAAACCGGGCTAAGGAGTACTTCACTGCGAGCGAGACACCTGCAATTTTTTTTTTTTTTTTTACATTAGATAAGTTAGTGCTTGACAACAATCCCACCTGATGGTAAGTGGCGATGGAGTCCACGATGGTTTACAAAACTTTACAAAACTCATGGCCGAATTGAAGTTTTATCCACACCGATGAGACTCGTGGAGAACTTCTACGGTCCGATTCTCCCGATCATTTTTACCACACACGTGCTAACTGTAGAATGAGTTGTGCTACGTGTAGAATGAGCTTCCTCCTGTGGTATTCCCGGAGCGCTGTGTCATGGGGTTACCGAAGGCATGTCCGCGCAGCACTCAGTTCCGGAGAGCATAATATCGTGTAGATCGTAATTTTTTTCTACATTAAATATTTTGTTTAAATTTTGATTAGGGCATTTAAATAACTGATTAGAAGTTTTTCTTATTATTATCTGTACTGCCTGTTTGTCTTCAATTCGTCGAGTTTCCACATTTAGAATCATGGTCTCTTAAAGATAAATTGCATGATGCTAAAGTAATTAATGCATTAATACGATGAAAGATGGTCCAGAAAGTAATTTTATTGTTGATTTCACTTTTCAATGAAGTATCGATGCTTTCCGGAACATTTTTCGAATCATAATAATTAATTTCCGGATCATTTCACGAATTTTTTCTAAGGCGCATTGGGGGCCCCCTCAGCCCCGGGGCCCCGTATAATTGATACGGCTGATACGGCGGTAGCTACGCCCCTGTTATTACACTAAATACGTAGTTTTCGAACGGTTTATAAGGTAACGGTTCAGCAAGCGTGAATTAGAAGGCAGAAGAATGAATTCTTAATTAATAAAAAAGGGTCAAGTGCGCGTCAGGCCAATTGCAATGTAGTTGATATTTCATCGTCAATTACTCAATATCCTTTTCATGAACAAAATAATGAGCTATCTAAAACAATGGGCTACGGTTCTCTTTGTCTTTAGAAGACCTTTGAGGAAATCATATTTAATTACTTTATACAGCACCTTTTCATAAAAAAAAATAGAAAATTGTTATAGTAAGAGGTATATGTAAGAGGAAAAGGCTATTTAATAAAAAAAAATCGCGAGCTTTACAACACGGTATTAGCTAAAAACAATGCTCTAAGGCCAACAAGTTAACTAGCTCCAACTATTGAGGTTAAATTATAAAAAAATGATAAATTTACCTAGAGTTCTTGCGGAAAACGGAATCATCTTCCAGATGTTACCAACATAAATCTTGAAAGCAATTAAACAACCATTACTTCCGGCCAAATGAAATTAATAAAAACTAAAAAGTTTTATCATTACACTTAGTTGTTATTCGTGGAAACCGTAACAGGCGATTCCTGACTTTAATATAACAGCAAGATTATATTGAAAATTTCAAACGATCCCTCCGACTTGTAATTAAAATAACTAATTTGTAATTAAAAGAACTTTATCGACTTTGAAAGGAAGAAAAAATGTTCAGGGTAATAACTACAAATAATTATATTATTTTGAAATACGTTAACTCATTTCTAATTCTAAATAAGTACCTACTATAATATGAAGATCATTTTTAGTAAAGTTCTGGTAGAGCGAGTTCTGTCGGGGCTTTTGTAGCTACAAGGTCACTTTTGTTTGATGTAATACGACCGACAATAAATTAGGTCAATCTCAATGGGTCAATCTCACTTAATCTCCTGCATTCTGAACTTAATGGATTTTCGAAATACAAAAGCATGTAGTGAAATACAAAATCCTTTCGTAATTAAGATAGCATTTTCCAATGAAAATTGTTACATAAAAAGTAATTAATTGGGTAGATAATTAGATATACGATTTACCCATTGTACTATGAATCAACGACAACATGTGAATTGACAGTCGACATTAATTGTGTAGGATTTTAAGGACGCGGCCTCTTACACAAAAACACGATACGACGCGACGTCGCGTCTTGCTACGGTGCGGCATCGTTTCACGTTCCAACGCGCCAACGCGGCGACGCACGACGTCGCGTCGTAGAAATCTACGACGTCGCAACGTAAACATTCACGAGGTAACGTCGCAACGTGCCACGGCGCACGGCGCGACGTGCGTCGTGGATATAGTGACGCAGAACCGGCGCGTTGTGGCGCGGGGTAGCATCAGGAGAATTATGGAGGGACTCGTTCGTTTTGACTTCCGAGTGCGTAATTTGCCAGGAAACTTAGTAACTTTGTCACACTCACTGTTCAAAACGTGACGTTTAAACCGTATTGGAGCGGATTAGAAACCCCAATCCCACGCCAGATGGGTGTAGTAAGTGACGATTAAATATAAAAAAAATAACTATAATTTTTAAATTTAAAACAAAAAAAAGGTAGAATCTTAGATATTAAATTACTGTATTGTTATTCTGTTGGATAAATAATACAACTTGGATTATAAAAACAAGAACCTTAATGATTATAGAGAATAAGAGAGATATAAATAAGAACCTCCTTGGCGTGTAAACTTTTTGACTGAGTTCCGAACAAGCCTTGAGGGTGAAAAGGAACCTTAGAGCAATTTAACAGTAGACGTAAAAAAATCTGAAAAGAACAGACAGTCAAAAAGTCACAATAGGTGCAGGTGCTTGGAGTATAGGTGTTATTACTCGTAACTTATCCAGATATAAATAGATATTGAACGGCCAAGTAGGTCAACCTTGTTTATCTTTAACAATATTACCAATAGCAAGTTTACCATTAGCATCTTTAGCCTCTAGTCCATCGGCCTCAAGGACAGCACATCCGAGTACAACAGTGGGCGGGCGTTCGCTGCCCGCGGCGCGCAATGCCCGGGCGTGCACTTCAGGGGACACACGGAACGCACGGCGGGCATACTCAATCACCTCCTCCTTGTATGCAGCGAACTGGCCATCCGGCGCCGGGGCACCCACGGCGTTTTCAATACAGTACAACACCTAAGAAAAACCGATGAAGGACTGTTATTGTACACAAGTACAAAGCATAAATATTATAATATCAATACGTCGTATTTAAGATCGAAAATGCATCAATAATACAATGCAAAAAATCTCATTTGCGCTATCCATTCAAAATGAGGTTTTTCAGTAGATAAACATGTGTATTGATAGCGAAAAAAGTGTCCAAATTTACATTATTTAGGCTCAAGGAACGAAAAAAGACTAGTTCCCAACGCATTGTTGTGAGTTTAAAAACCTAACAACTGCACATAAGTTGGTTAAATTAGTTAAACAATTATGCCTGATAACTAAACAAAACAATTTTATCTTGGACAAAAACTCAAACAGTTGCACTGAAACCTTTTTAAGCTGAATTTTTTAATGGTCCAAACAAGTATTACATAATATGTGTATAATTATAAGTACCAAGCAGCTACATAGTTACTAACTAGTTACAGCACCTATACCAAATAATTTCAGCACTGAATCTGTTATTACTTATTATAAGTACTGTTATGTCTTCTGTGGTTATACGTCTACTCTACTCTCGTCTACTGTACAGTCGTACATAATTCACGAAAATTATGGCAGGAATAATCCAACCGTGGATTATTCAGTAAATCGCTTCAGGGCTAACATTTCGCAAGTTTCATCATCTTGTAAATGTAATAAAATCTCTGCAACTTTCGCCTTAGGCAGTACCACGTAAAACGTGGTAACTCAACTGCGAAGCAAGTTGCTTCAAGCATGTGTATAGTTCACCGTTGATTGTCGGTAGTAGGTAGGTACCTATTTACCAAAAAAAGACAATTTTTATGGCAATTGCTTAAAAATCAAACAAATTGACTTATTTTTTTTATTTTAATTTAAATTCCATGAATAATAAAAAAATGTCGCCTTAATCATTTTAATACTATCACGCAAAAAGATCCACTTCAGATTTACGACTCCGTGACCGATAAAGATTTATACTCGGGTCTTGAGTGTTCGTAAACTTCATAAATAATCCACTTCTATATGTTTATGGCCGAAAACTCGAATAGCATTTAAGTAGGAGTAATAAAAACTTTTAAATAAAAAGTCGAACCGCCTTTAAAGTTAAAACAAAATGACTTGTCACTTGAGAAACTGTAAAATAATTGAATGATAAATTGAACTTCCTAATTATTCATGCACTTATAGTATTATTTTATACGTTATCTGTTGAAATATTATAAGAGATATTAAAAGATAAGGACTACCAAGTAAAGCTTGGCACCGACTTATAATAATAATATAGACTATCCTCCTTCTAAAATCCACCGTGAAATGTTTTTGTTAGTTTCTGAATATTGGACAGCCATGAATAATACGGTATTTGCATTTTTTGGACGGCCAAAACAATAAGGAGAAAAATATTTGTTATTATACAATAAAATGCTATAAACAATTTACACAGGCGTACATAAATAAACGAAGAAATATAGCCAAGATGAACTTGATAATGAGAAAAGGCTGACATGGAGGAATGTGTTCAGCCGAGGGACAGCTTCGCATGCCTGGAGGCCATTATGAATACCTCATACCTATCTACATTTGTATTTCTTATGTTTGTTTCGCAAATGTATTATGCAGCCGAATCACCTTAACAAACTAGTTTGTCGACTCCCGTTTACATGAGAGAAAAAGATAAATAAAATTGAGATTTAAAAAAATAGTAGATACAATTATTTTTTTCCTTAAAAGATAAATTGTGTAAAGATATTTAACATGTAGGTACGTAATTATCACACTTCGGTCGTATAATTGACATTTAAACAGAAAATTATGATATTTACCTACTGAAATCCTACCTACTTTCCTTACTACAAATATTATAAATGTGAAAGTTTGTATAGATGTCGTTCTTTCACGCAAAATGGACACAGCGCAAAGGTAGACCATTATTTGGAATAAGACTTGAGGCTGGAGGTTACTTATTATACCGGAAAACGCGAGCAAAGCCGCAGGCATAGCGCTAGTAACATAAAATAATGAAATTAGTGTTATGTTGTTAACATTATTGTAAGACATTCAACTTGAAATATCTTTCAAACTCGTTTGGTATCACTACATTCTCTTGTAATGCTTTCATCATCATTCATAATCTTAAATTAAAATTAAAAAAAAAACCCCGATAGCTTTATTTACACTAAACATAGTTAAGAACACTCTTGTTTAAGTCACCTTTCAGACACAAAAAACTAGATCAAAATCGGTTCATCCGTTTGGGAGCTATGATGCCGCAGACAGACATACAGATCCACAGATACACAGAAACGTCAAACTTATAACACCGCTCTTTTTTCGTCGGGGATTAATAATGATCGATCGAAAGGCACCGCTGGTCTCCTTGTTCGCTGACATTTGAAAGTTTACCTGAATTAAAACCTAAAGGTTGTACGTAATAAATTTGCATCGTCTGACTGCTTATTCTTGATTAAACCGATGTTTGCAAGTGTGACCGAGTTGTAGTGGAGAAACTTAACAAACTTAGCATCTTTGAAACTTGTGTTGACCTCGTTTAACATTTCAAAGTCACTCAGCGAACTATTGAGAAAACTGTCCTTAAATATTCGTAGAGGTATAAAGCCTCTGCGTTACAAAGAAAGCAGCTATATTTTATGCTTGATTTGTTACACCTTGTTATTTCTTCATAGGACAATATAGGGTCATTGGACAATATAGGGAATATTGTATTGTAATGTAACATAACGTAACTTAATATAATGTTGTGCGATTTTATGTAATTTCATGTATTGTAGGTACTAAGTCCAATAAGTAATTTAGTGAACACTACACTGCATCTTAAAGCACGTAAAAATAAAATCTATTAAAAAAAAAAACATTTTTACTTTCATTCTTGTCCGAGGGTGGGCTAGAGAATAACGTGAAACAAAATACTACGAGAAAACTTTGAATTCAGCGGGATCATGACTAGTCCGAGTGACACCAATTAGGGGAGGCATAAATCCTACAGTGGACTTTAAAAGACTGAAGGTTAGACTAGATTCCACTAGATTACTAATAATAACTCACCTCGGTGTATAGATGCTCATGTTCCTTATGAGACAGCTGAGCAGACACGCTTTTAAGACCAAGATCGTGGGGTGCCGGCGGTGGACGCTCGGCTCGGGCCTCGGCCAGTCTCAGGGCAGCAAGGCGACGGTTCTCTTGGCGCCATGACAGCGCAGTAAAGTTCTCGAAGTAAGATCCATCAGTGTCTTGAACCCTGCACCAAACGAAGACTTCTTAATAATATAGGTACAAAACTGTAAATATCCCAAGTCCAACCCCTCTTTGTGTTGTCTGTTAGGCTTAATTGCTACGTAAATACCTAATACATTAATCATTTAGATTACCATTAAATAAAACACTTTAAAGTTGCGAGAGATAACTTGATTCCATATTATCGCAGTGTCCGACTCTATTGCTTTGGCCATTGGCGGATTAATACACTGCATATTCCCATATAGAAAGCTCAGATATGTACCTACATAATTTCCCTCGTTAACTTTTTCTACTTCTATTAAAAAAATGTTTTGTAATATGTACATTATGCACAATGGAACATACATTTTCAAGAGGTGCAAAGCGGAAATCCGGGACACACGCGGGGAGAAACTTTGCTTACTACTAACACGAAGTTATAACTGTTATCCATAAATATCATATATTTTTTACATTAATTAACATTTTCTTACCATACGATTTCAAAAACGAATTCAAAATATATGAAAATGAAAATTTTACCGTATGTAATGCTTTCAGATTTGCACCTGTAGGGACATAGGATGAATAATGAAAAGGTTCTGACGATCGCTAATCAAATATTTAGCCAGTTGACGCCAGGGTTGCCCTTATCCATCAATTCTCATGTCTCTGTTTACTGTCGGGTTGGACATTTTATCACACAATACAGTACTGTGATTATTTTCACCGACAAATTGACGCTATAAATATAGATAAACCATTCAAAAGTTCATAATTAAGTAGCGTTGCGACTTGGCTCAACGAGTCAACTCAAGGTAATTGTATTAAAATTAATAAAAGTGCTCTGTCAAGATAACAAGGCTTTTACGATATAAATAAACCAGTGGAAAAATTTCTGCAACATTTGTAGTTATTTACAAAAGTGTCACCTAAATAAAACAAAACTTATGTGTTCTTTGAGTGTTAAACTGTATTTCTTAAATGTATTGTATTTGTTAATGAGTACATTCATAAACAGGCTTAAAACATAACCAAAAAGTCTTAATCTTGGTAACTTTGTAGAAACATTTGTGTACAAAATAAAAAAATAAATATCGCAAGTACCTACCCGTATTATAGTAAAATGTGTCCAGCCCAAGATAAGTTAAGTTTAAAATCATTCATTAAATCTTCAAAGTAATTCTTAGTCATAAGTTCACAATCGTACATAGGTATGCACTTTTGATCTGTACTTAAAGCACAGAAGACAATAGTAAGATACAACTAACGTATATAATAATATATATAGGTATGTTTTTATCTCATCTATTCGAAAACTGCTAGTTTACTCTCAGTAAACAGGGAATAAAGTAGCTCTTTTATCCCTAGAGACTAAAAGTAATTTGAATTTAAAATTTGGATAGTGTTAGTAAAAGTTCCAATCATCAAAGAGATCAATCGCCAACATTGTACGTATATTTATAAGCAAGTAGGTAACATAAAAGGCCATATGATAAAGTAAACCGCGCGCAAGACAGATTAAAAAATGATTCTGATAAATAAAAAAACGCGTGACATGTGGAATATCTACATTTCATTCGTAGTTATTTACCCAAATGAACTTTACTTAGTTTTATAAAAAAACCGGGCAAGTGCGTGTCAGGCCACGCGCAATGAAGGGTTTCGAAGTAAGTAATAAGTTTATCGACTATTAGTTACTCATTAAATACATAACCATGATAGTTTTCCTTGTAAATTCATCAATAACCTATTTTTGAGAATTTTTTACTCTCTCTAGAGACTAACCAAAATTAACCAAAATTAGCACTTTAAAGCCAAATATTTCACAAACGAACCTCTACATTCTAAAATGATCTTAGGAATCTCATTGAATAATATTTTTGAAAGAACTTTTCAACGGTATCCCATACTATGGGGTACGCAATGAAGAAAAATTTCATCTTCACGTTACCTGTAGGGGAGGTACCCTGAAAAAATACATTTATCAATATTTTATTGTACAATTTTGGAGTTTTAATAAATATATATATATATCCATGCCAAATATCAGCTTTCTGGCACTGGGTCTCGCTGCTATGCCTCGGACAGACGGACTGATAGACGCACGGACATGACGAAACTATAAGAGTTCCGATTTTACTTCGAAACCCTAAAAACTGTGTGTGTTCCTGAAGTAGTGAGAAGAAAAGTATTTATTATTAACTTCAGATTGTATCAGATTAAGCTAGGCATGTTGGTAGGTAGGTACGTACTAATATTATTCGCACTTATTTTCTCATGGAGGGTGATAAAAAATAGTTTACCTTGGAACTCGAGTGACCCTATTTTGAATCCCTCGTTGCGCAGTATTCTATTTTAAAATTCTTCGTTACTCTCGTAAACCATTTACTATTTTATATTCATAAGTAAATTAATTAACAATTTAAACGAAAAATCGGGATTTATTTTATCAAAAATAATATCAGATTCAATCCTCTTACTCATTCATCAATTTACTCGTCTTTATGTTTATTCCGCTGAAGTATTTCACGACATGGAGACAAATATGTAAGTTATTCCTGAAAATCGAAACAAAAAATCACAAAATAGTAGATTGGTATACGTTTAACGGCAAAATAAGAAATAAAATAACAAAACCCCTTGCCGTAAAAGTCGAAGTAGGTATAATTAATAGGTATAATTAATAATACCTACTAAAGGTATTAATAATTCAGAACACTAGAAAAGCGTCCTCGCTCTATTTATAGGAAATTCATAATGAAATACTACAAATGTAGTAAATGCTTCATTACAAAAGAGCTCTAGGTTCTCTCTCAATGAATGTTATTCCTATTAAAGGTATTACACAACTGACCGGAAACACTGTCGTTTAATGAATACGACAGAATGAATACCTACAATAGTGTCACTGAACAAAAGCGAATGACATGGACCTGCAAACCTTGTCAACTCTATTATGTGTGAGAATAATATTATATCACCCAAGATAGAATACAACTAGGTATTATACTCTCTGGAGTCAACATTCGACCGTATTTCATTTTCTCAAGGGGTTACTTTACATTTGCACTAGCGAATGTTTTATTTTATTTAACAAAAGTATTTTTAACACACTAGGTATAATGATAAAGTTTTGCTGACGCACTCCTTCGTGTGAACAAATTTGAGAGTTTTTCTTTACGTGCATTATTCTTCAACATCTGGACAAAGGTTTTCCTTTCATGTATTAATATTATAGACAATGATATAAAATGAAACTGTTTGAAACTCCGAGTCAGATTAGGGTTAACACACACTTATTCAGCGCCATTCGCATTTCGCTGAAAGATTTTGGTTACACTTATTCAGTTTTACTTCTATCAGCCGCGAACAGCGTCGTAAAATTGTGAACGCTTCTATCTACTGCGTACGGCGCTGAATATGCTGCGAAGATATTAAGCTAATTTAGTAGATAATGTACCCTCAACATGGACAGTTCTATGTGCGATATTTTTATCTCGGCCGCGTTCGACGCTGACGCTGACGCTATACGCGGCGGAACAGCGCTAAACGTGGCCGAACAGCGCTGAACTCTAATATAGCACTCGCAATATAAAAACAAATTTGTCCTCATTTTGTACTTGTTTGCCGCAAAAGCTGAATAGACACGGAATGCTGAACGGATGCGTATGCGTCTCCATACAAAATCGTTGTTTTCTATGGACATAAGCTGAATAGAGCTGAATAAATGTGCGTAGATCCTAAATTCTACTTTTGTTCGCCGCTCTATTCACCTACAGATTGAGTTATAAGTAAGTCTCCTTATCTTAACATAGAAAAATGCTTTGTAGTTTGTTAAAATAAAGTAAACAGGTTTGTTGTTGGAACATCAAAGAAAACATTTTACAAGACTATTTCAATCAACTTTTATTAGGTTTGAACTTTAATAACTTTTTTTAATTCCAGGTGCCAATAATATAACTGTATGATAAAATAGATATTATAACAATAGAAGAAAATTCCAATATAATTTAAACGGTAACAAATTAAGGTTTATGTAGGATTGTAAATGCTTACACTTCCTTGTGATTACCTAATATAATATTATATTACCAAAATAATGGATGGATCATAATTACTTTATGATCATATTGTTAGCAGTCCCTAAAACAACGATACATAAACAAACCAAAAAGCAATATATCACGTAGAGCTGCGGTTTTTGCAGTGGACAGTAAGTAAATAAACCTTTAGTGGAAATCGCGACAGTCCAGCGAGGCAGTTAGTATGTTAGTATTCGAGCGAATATTTTGCTTTGCACAGGTATGCCTTTAAACTTAGTAAAAGCTCCCGTCGCTGTAATGAAAATTTTAGCATAAAATACAGTTTCTATTATGTATCTCCTTTCTAAAGACAATTAAAAGTTCTTCCTTACGACAGGTTTCAGTAATTGATTCATGCGGTTTAATGAACTAAGAATTCATTTTAATCTAAAGCCCTCTCTATACAAATTTGTCGTATTTATAAAATACGATTAAGTATTTTATTATGAGCTACCTACTGGATACTCGGCTTGTTCCACTACGCTAAAAAAATTGTATGGGAAAAATCCAAAACCGAGAATGTGCTTAATGCATTGTTTTTTAGTGGTCTCAAACCATCTTCGTATTTATTGCCTTTCAAATTTCAGCTTGGGGCACATCGGTTGGATGGTTTCAAAGTCTATAGAGGACATCCGTACAAACATTTTTTGTGTTTTATATGAATAGAGTTTAATAATACTCAATATCAGTGTAATAATACTCAATATCAGTGTAGCGACATTACACGTCGCGCCGACCTGAATTACGCTGTCGAAGTTTCCTACAAAGTCTAGCATATTATACAACAAAGGGAGACCTTTCATGAATTAGTATTAATTAAAGAAAATAATGAAATGGCAGAATCTAATGAGTACTTTTGTGCTCTGAGTTTCGGAGAGCACTTTGAGCAGCCAGTGTCCAAATGGTAACGATATCTAGCAATACTTAGGCTGTGTCATAATCTTTTTGGTGGCATAGAAAAAATTTGTCACTTAAGTTGATCCGCACTGATTCAGTATGTACACCTTAGACTTTAAGTACAATATCTGTTTAATTTTGCAGTGTTTCATTACAGTATGTTCAATGTTTTATTAATATTTTTACACCCTTTTATTTTTACACCTTCATGAATATGATAAATGTTTCAAATCCGATATAATGGTGCCGTCGACCTGAGTTAATTCATCCAGGTGTCTTAAGTCTACTTTTAGTAGACTTTATTTACCTATGCACCCAGGTGATTTAAATGAATTTACGTAGGTATGATACGCTATAATGATATAATGATTCTACGTAGGTATTACTAATACGAAACAAAAATAATATTTTTCGAAAAATACTGCTACTAAAAAAATTCCTTTTTGGACGCACGTGAGAAGTTATACCTACTTCTTTGACATAATTAAATAAATATTTAATTTAATAACGTGTAGCAGTTTTAATTATCTTTCAAAAACTATTTTTGTACTAAATAAAAATAAACAAGTACAAACTAGATGGCGTTGTTCATGAACCTGAATCACGCTGTTGAGACTCTGTGAGATTTGTAGGTAATAACATTAAATTTTAACAGGTAAAGATAATAAGAAGCTAGGGCCAATCCAGTGCTTTCATACCCCCTCCATGGTAGCGCAAACGTTTAACTTCAATAATAAAATAATAACAATCTAGTAAAAACAATCTTATTGAAATAAAAATAAAGTTATTAACAAAAGCTTGGCGATAATAAAGCTATCCAAACGCCAACGGACATCAAATAAATGAACATGATCAATAACGATTGTTTGACAGGCTGGAATTCGAGAGACGATACTGAGATTAACATATTACATACTCGAATGTAATTAGGTCATGAAGCGACTTGTTGCGTATTATTGACGATACCGCGATGGGCATGGGCGGCGCCACACGAGCTCAATATCAGTTTCAGAAGGATGAGATTTGCGCACCTAGAACGACGAGTGTACAATATGCATTAGCTTCACCTGTATGTTTGTTTGTTTGTAACTTCTCTTTGAACTTAATTTTGACCCACTACAACCGGTGAGATTTCTTTCAAACATCGTAGACTTATCGAGGATCGATGACAATTCAATATTAAAGAAAAAAGAAAGAAAGAAAGAAAAAAACTAAATTTCATTTCAAAAAATCAAACTTAAAAAATGAAAAAATTAATAATAGTTTAAAATAGTTTAAAAAAAAGTTTTTTTTAACTATTATTTATATGTAACTACCCTGCTTATGATGTGATTCTACTCTATGATCGAGAATCGAGATGGAATATCTGAAATTAATATGGGGTGGGTTGATTACACAGCACTTCATTTTCAGCATGCGAGTATGACATCGTTACACATGCGTAAGGCATTGCACTTTGGAATGCCTTACACGTGTCTCTACACGTGTGCGCCGCTTTATTCCAATCGTGCTTCATATAAATTGATTTCATAGAAAATGAAAAAAAATATATTACATTTCTAACCTACTTTTAAGTAGCTCAACTCAGGCCTTATCTCACAATCTGAGAAATGATGAAGAAAGAAGGATGTGCAAGTTTTCTCACGACGTTTTCCTTCACCAAAAAATTCTTGCCAGGATTTGGGAGACCAATGTTCAAAGTAGTAAGCTATCACTATGCACTGCTACTTCAAATTAAATCATATAAAAAGAAACAAATAAAAAATTAAATTAAAAGAAACAAACCCCCGAAAAAAACACAAATATGCATAAAAAGACAATCAATCTAAAATCAAATAAAACACAATAACAAAAAAATATAGGTATATAATATTATAAAGACATTGAGGACAATCAACATAAAACAGTTAAATCTGCAAGCTACTCATGGATGATAGCCCTCCAAAATGTAGTACAACATGAAAACACAGTGGGAGGCATGGATAAATTCTGACTATCTCTGCCTCTGAGTTTTAACCGACTTAAAAAAATGGTGTGTGTAAGTTCCGACGCACTACTGGAGTTTACTCCTTACGAACGATTATAAAACGAAATAAACTGCGCACGAACACAACCCATGACCGTAACGTAACGGAGAAAGTTTGATTTTACTCCATAAATTTTCATACCCCGGGCTTTATATATAAAAATAAATTCTTAAGAAGTAGTAAACTCCAAAAGAGGGCCGCCTATTTGTATGTACGGTTTTTTGTTTTATTAAATTTCTTTTTAATTCACTTTTTTTGTTCTAATAATTTGCAATTATATACATGTACAACTACGTATGCATCGTGATACATAATAAGTTTACATAACCGAATAAATTAATATAGAAATTGTTTTGAACGAGCGCAGAATAATTAAATTTAAGCCGAGTAGGATACATGCCGGTAGCAAAGCCCTTAATTGCCTTCGTTAGGGATATAAAGCAATTACAAAGTCTGTGCAGCAGAGAGGATGTCAATAAATTGATCTACATTCTAAAATATGATATTCCTGACGCAGAAGCAGTATCAGGAATCTGTAATGAGGACAAAACACAATTTGTGTGGCAGCTATTATTTTCCGCTAGTTTTGAAGGTAATTTTTACTTAAAAAGAACTCTTTATTTTATAAGTTTTTTTTACACAAATAAGTTAATGCTTAACCACAATCCCACCTGATGGTAAGTGGAGTTGTGGTCCATGGTGGTGAGCACATTAAGTTAGTAAATCATGTTTTCAAGATAGTATTATATAATTCAACAATATGGGGATAAAATTATTTAATTGAGCTTTATTTTTTTGCATTGCAAAGTAATGTTAAAATATTGAAGATGGAAACCCAATTTTATTATTATTATTTAATTTTTTTTTGGTTGTGAAAATTATACTCCTAATGTACTGTATGTACGGTTTTCTCAACTTGGAACTCGTGCTTTTTTATTTATTATGAAACTAAAATTATAATAATAAAAATTGGTCTTAAAGTAAATAAAAAAGTACAAAATCTCAGAATGATCCTACTCACTACTGATTACCATACGACCATTACGTGATTGTGAGCTCGTTTCGTTTGTTAGCTAGTTACATAAAAAAGTACTGTAAGTATTTCACTGAGAATCAATAAAATTTAACCGCTTTTGAGTACGTTTTAATTTTTTATTCTGACATTCTTAGGACATACTCGTACATTAGGTACTTTCATAATAATATGTACCTGTCTCTTATGTCATAACTCTTCAAATCGAATGCGTCGTTCAGTACCCAAATATCCCTTGGTTAATTGAATTCGACCGGAAACCAAAGAAAAACGCGTATCGTTTAAAATGTTGAATAAATAAACGGGGAACTGAGCCTGTTTTAATCAAACATTCTGATAGCACGCACCCGCGCCGCTGATAGATCGAGTCATTTGCCGACCGCTACGCTACAATACAATACAATACTCTCTCTGTTGACATGGGGTATTAATTTTGTGCACCCTGTAGTTTGTTTCAATTCCAATTCAAATTACTTTTCATTCCAAACATCCAACTTTAATGAAAATATTTGATTTCAGCTTGAATTATTATAAATTTGTCCAACATGAAAATTTGTATAAGTCATCTAGTGATAGTGCGTTTTTTATTTAAATAGCTGATAAACCAGTGACTGAGCCACCGCCCAGGTGATGGTAAGTCGTCATAGTTATCTAGCTTCAGTAACACCTTAGACATCACCGATGCGTTGCTGGCCAATAAAAATAGGAGAAGAAGGAATCCCCAGCTGGAACAAGAAAGGTCGTTTGTCAGCTGACTCAAACAAGAGCAGATGGTAGCTAGTCAGGGCGTCACGAATTCAATTAAATTAAATCCTAGCCAACTTCTGTCTGCCGCTGTCCATGGAACTTCTAAGATACAGTGGAGTGGGTCTTATCAATTGGAGGGTTTAGCACTAACTTGATCTATGGTCAGAATGCCAAGTATTTGAAATAACCTTTTTGGCATGTTTTGTAACAGTGCCTAGTCTCGTGTACGCGTCAGTACGCGTTGTTGGGTCATTATTATGGCATAGATTAGCATAGGTTATGGTGACCGTTTATCGTAGCTCGTCTTCTCGTTTGCCTGCTTAAACCATAATATTGTACTTACAGATATATGCTAACAAAGAAATTTAAATCCAATTCAATCCTTTATCTAAAATTGTAAAGTGATTAAAGCTTTCAAACATAAAAATCTTTTCAATATCGAAGTGACAAAGTTTAATTAGTTACTAAGAAGTAGACTATAGAGAGTACACGACAAGTCACTGTGAAAAATGTTTAAACAGCGGAATATTGGGCAGACAAACAGTATTTAACTCGAAGCACGTTTTGAGTTTCGACTCTCCAACTGTCATTGATTTCCAATTCCCAGCTGGTGTGACATCGTAATTTTCTTCGAGGACAAGCGATGTCATTTCCCCAATATAATTACTACTTCGTTAACTTCTAATATCCAGACAGATATGAAACACACACTCGTTCTATTATCTATTAACCTTTCATTATCTTATTACTTTCATGGATATTACTATTTTTATAGCAAATTTATATTACATGTTGGCATTTTATTGATATCGGTGCAATTATTATCAAGCATTAACGTATAATAAGAAAAAAACGACAAAAAATCAACCACGACAGGTAAAAATTTCAAAGTATTAAAAAAACCAGTGTGAGAATCATTACTTTCATATTCTTGGACATGTTCCACTAACTTATTATAGGTATACTCGTAGTATGTTTATCTATGATAGGTTTATCTAAACCTGGGGCGAACAAAGCGTAACACTATTTTAAGAAACTTTCAGCTGGTGCGGTTTTAATTTATTCAAACCTAGCAAACTATTTTGCGATGTGGTTGAAGTCTCGTCGGCTTCAAAGTTCAATAGTTCGTTTCATGAATTTTCAAACTAAATAAACTCATTCATCAAAATATATCCTGCAGTTTGAAGATAAGCTTTGTGAGACAAAGAGTCCATTTAGTTGTGGTTTTATCAAATTATGCGCGATAAGTGTACCAGGATCTCATGTTTTGGGTGATACGCATATACACGTATACATAAACCCCCACGACCAGATAACAAACATTTATTACCTGACACATCAATAAACAATGCTATAGACTCATCAGGTAGAGTAAGAAAAGGTAAGTTAAGTATATTACCTATATTAAGTTTATATGTAGAAGTTCCGCCAGAATTATTTGACTTACTAATAGACATCCGCATTAAGACTTGGTACGAATGAAAGTTAGATCACAGTACCTTTATTTTACGGTTGTTCCTAAAATTGTATTTATCCGTAAGCCCCAGTAAAGTTAGGAAGAAGTAGAAGTAGAAGTAGAATAAAGTAACAACTATTTTAACACTTTAATATACCAATGCGATATTTTGTTAGTTGCTTGGCGACTTTGTTAGGGTTATGGAATGGATGGATTGTATATTGGGTATTGGACTGGCCCACGACACAAGAGCCAATATCGTCCATCGTCTCTGTCACACACTCATTAGGAGATTATCATTTTGTTATTATACAGATATTACTAAAGATAATCGAAATGCGAGGTACGTAGATACTTATTTCTCCTGGGCAATGGAGGATATTGGAGTTTGATAAGATAGACCATTAAGGATCAAATTAAAACAAGACAAATTGAGAGAATGACGTCCTTCATGAATAGTGAACGATTTCAGCTGACGACGTTTAGGGTAGTCAAATTAATTCTTTTAATCTAAAGATCTTAAGAAAATTATTACGAATTATTCCCATGAAACTAGGCAATAGATTATTTCAAAGGAAAATCTAACTCACGTGCTGTATTCAATACAGAAGTTCTAAGTAACCTGAGTAACAAAATTCTTTGTTGAGAGTCACAGCAATAGCAAATAGTAATATAATTATATAAACTTTTGATATTTGTATACTAAAAACAAATTTCAAGAACTTAAAATACAATATTTATTGTTACTAGATAATAAAGTAATATCGACATCAGGTACTCATAAAAGTTAATTTGTTTATCCAGTGGCATGAATCGTGGTCACAAATAAATTAAGAGCAGGTACGCTGAAAAAAAATCTGATTTTATTTTACCACTTTGTCAGAGTGATAGATATGTACTCATAGGGGAGTATAATTACAGCTTTCTAGTAGGAATGGTCTCTGAGCTAAGCTGCCTGTAATTCACCCTACGGACAGAGGTATAATCCGCGCGCGATAAGAATGGGATGCGACCTTTTGGAACTGAGACGCTTACGTGTCATCGGCAAGCCGTAGCGTCGGCAACAATGATATTGAATGTAAAAAAAGGTAGTCGAATTTAATCAGGTGTAGCGATTTTACTATGACATTTGACAGCTATAGTAAAATACTATAATATCTTTAATCGGCAAACTCGCGTCGAAGCTCGCATATTATGCTAGTTGTATTTTAAATAAAATATATGCTATAAAATAATATGCTATAAAATAAATGCTAATATTATAGGCGAAGCATAATAATTTAAAGTAGAACGTCCCCAATAGCGATCTCCATCATCTGCAGTACTTAGGTAGTCTGTTTACATTTTTATTCTATTATTCAGAAGGCGATACTTCTGACGAAAGTGAAAGCTCTGAAGATGACGAAAACTCTGATGATGATTTCCATGAAGCAAATAGGCATTAATGTAAAATAATGTATCTAAACATTTTATTGAATTGATTACAACCATGAACATTTTTTATATATAATCATTATGATAGATCGCAGAAATTCGCATTTTTTTTGCTAACGCCTCTTGAGAACTTTTGTTTTTGATTTACTTCGACAAGGTTCCATACCAATCTCGTCGCGCGCGGATTATATTATACTCTTAAGGTCAAAAACGCATAAAGACAAACACGCATAAAGTCAAACACTCACTATGTCAAATCCGCATATCGTCAAAGACGCAAAATGTCAGACACGCTCAATGTCAGACACGCTCAAAGTCAAAAACGCATTTGGTCGGGCATAAAAGGTTTTGACTGTGTAACCCTAACAAACATGTTTATAAGTCAGATTCACTCCCTCAATAACAGACAAATCAAGCTAGAAACTAGTAACGACCCAGCTGCAAAGTTATTTGAATAAATACTCCTGCCGTTTTAGGACGAACGTAAGCGGACGAACGACGTACGTACTACACTTTACTAGAAAATCATTGAAGTAGGTGACCCCGGTACTCGTAAATAGTTTTAGGCTAAATAGCTACCCACCAGCTGAAGAACTGTTTGGCTTAATACCTACAGTTAATTTTCGTCACCGCACATCACGGTGTACCAGGTTCTACCAACATCACCTGGATACCTGGCATTCGTCCACAGTTCGGTTCTGACGTAATTTTCTACATCGTACGTGTAAACTGTGGAAAAAACTTCCTGCATCGGTGTTTCCTCCAAGATATGACATGGGGTCCTTCAAGAAGCGGGTCTATTGTCATCTTCTTGGCCGGCAACGTGTTGGTAACGCCGCCGGTGTCGCTAATGTCCATGGGCGGCGGTGATCACTTACCATCAGGTGACCCGTCTGCTCTTTTGCCTGCAAAAGCATAAAAAAACCAGCACTCCTTCTAGAATCTTGTATGAAATCTTTTTATGTATTATGGTTTTAATGTTTAAAACGAGTAAACATAAGCGGCTTGCTACTTTCTTATCGGTTGGCAATATATCTGATGTCGACGGGATCATAACTAGGTACACCTTTAAAATAAAAAGATCCGAACGCATCAGCGAAATAGAAATGAGTTGAGATGGCGCGAGTCAAGGGATTATACTTTAATAGCAATTGTAACCTAGCATTAAAACTCAAAGTTGAATTTTAGGATTTAGCGAATTTTTATACGGCTTGCTATAGGGAATTTTATTTGAAGCGCAGTATCTATTCAGTTTACTATACGGAATTTTATTTCAAACCGCATGTAACATTTTAACCATATAACCTGTATCTACGAGTTTATTGCTGGTAACACAACCCAATTTAATTTTGTGGTTTACCATCAATTTGTGTTATACCATATCATCTGTACTATGTGTGGTTATTTGGCTATTTCCTCCAATATAGGTATTTTTATTTATTATATTGTGTACTATGCTAGGGGATCAAAACAGTGCCTCACAACGGGTGGGTCTTAAGATGAACATGGACAAGACAAAAGCCATGTCTAATGTCCATGTCACACCCGTACCGGTAATTGTTGACGGCACAGCTCTCGAAGTTGTCGACGAGTACATTTACCTGGGTACAAGACGGACTTACCAAGTCCAACTTTAAGAAAGAGGTCACTCGAAAAATCCAAATCGGCTGCACAGCGTTTGGGAAATTACGACATATCTTATCATCCAAAATTCCTCAGTGCCTGAAATCGAAACTATTCGAGCAATGTTTGTTGCCAGTGGTAACATGTCTTTTACTGTTGGCCTCATTCGAAGGCTCAAAGTCACACAGCGCTCTATGGAACGAGCTATGTTAGATATTTCACTACGAGATTCGTAACGCTGAAATCCGTAGGCGAACAAAAGTTACCGACATAGCTCGCAGAGGTAGCCGGCTGAAGTGGCAATGGGCAGGCCACATCGTTCGAAGGACAGATAACCGATGGAGTCGCAAAGTTCTCGAATGGCGGCTACGTCTCGGTAAACGGAGCACTGATTGCCCCCCGACAAGGTGGACTGATGACCTAAAGAAGATGGCGGGAAGCCGCTGGATTCAGAGAGCCCAGGACCGGTCGGAGTGGTGCCAATTAGGGGAGGCCTATGTCCAGCAGTGGACTTTAAAAGACTGTTAGATAGATAGATTTATTATATTGCTGATTAAGTGGCTGTTTTCCGTGACTTCGTCCGCTGAAATATTATTTTTAGACTACTAACTACTAACTACTACAACTACTAACTTTTACCCTCCATTTTAACCGTTTAAATGGATGAACTTCCAAAAATCCCTTCGTGTACTGGAACTTGTACAAGAACAAGTTATGTGTTTAAATTTTTTGTGAAATGTATTTCAATTTCGAAATGTTTATTGCGGAGTTTGCATTTCACGCTGTTGCTGCAGTATCACTGTGCAATTGTTTATTTTATTTTATTTGGTGATAAATTAAATTTAAATTAAACTTCTATAAATTTTACAATGGAACGATTGTTACACCTATTGGAGTGAAATTTCGGCATAATACGGTATTACTTTATTAAGTTTAAAGAGAGAACACAAGTCATTCAAATGCGTTTTCTATGGCTTCACAAAAAAGTATTATTTTCATACATTATGTACCTTGATTATGTCTTTTCAAGTGATTGCAAAAAAAAATTGTCTCCGTCCTATCCAATGTAGAAGATCGGTTGATGCCAATTATTACCAATACTGGTAGGTATACTACATAACTAAGATTCACGTAAGACTTTTCTTCGGTGACAAGTATGTTACCGGAACATTTAGTAAATTGTATGGTATCGAGGAAAGCTACAGCTACACGAAACAAACTGCATTGAACAGAACTATCTATAAAATGTTGTATGATTACAGACTATACTTTAGTATTTTTATTAACTTACCCAGAATTGACGGAGTTGTCCACTTCTGGCCAAGAGAGACGACGTTTGCAGAAGGCCATGGCTGGCTTCTCAGTGGGTTGCTGTTGTCGCGCGACACGCAGGGAGCCGCCGCGACGGACCGGGGTGCTGGGCGCCAGGCAGTCCAGAGTGCGCCGGCGAGCGTTCAAGGCCGAAGCACCCTCGGTCGGTAACACACGGGGATAACCTGCAACAACCGTAACTTTATTCAAAGGGTTCCAAAAGATGTTCCAGTTGCAAGGTTCACATATGTCCAATTTAGATCTCCTCTCGAAGGAGTGGTCAAAGCAATCGTGGCAAAAAACGTGCGGGTTAATGTAACTCTTACAATTTAGAGAAATAAATATTATTTTTACTTACTTTTACCGAAAGTAGTTATAATTTTTTTTATTTGAACTCATGATCATTTGAGATTAAATATGTCAAAAAGAAAGAATAGTTAATAATAGTTAATCATAATAAATTCTTAAACCCTACATTTACATAATCGTGAACCAATTTCTAAATGAATACTGCATAAACTGTAAATGTAAAGTTTTGAAAGCTTCTTTGCGACTTTGTGTCTCGATGACCTTGTGAAGC
This sequence comes from Thymelicus acteon, assembly GCA_951805285.1. Classification (NCBI taxonomy): domain Eukaryota; kingdom Metazoa; phylum Arthropoda; class Insecta; order Lepidoptera; family Hesperiidae; genus Thymelicus; species Thymelicus acteon. Next base: position 8,989,873 of record OX638225.1, on the reverse strand, counting down.
GTAAATATCAGCTTCCTGAACGACCTTTTTGCACTAGTTTGAAACGAGATCGCCCTCTGCCGTGGGTTTGTATAAATACGATATGAAATTAGTGCATGGCATCAGTCGTTCCCAGTCCGAACAACGAACTACAAACATGTTCAAATTAGTGGTTTTGTGCGCCTTCCTCGCCGCGGCGACGGCTGAGCCCAGTGCGGCGCTGGCGTCGTACCCGGTGGCTTACTCTGCCTACTCGAGCCCCGCAGTGGCGGCTCCCTTGACCTACTTCAGCCCGGCCAGCAGTGTCTACCAACCGGCGGTTGCGTACTCGACCCCTTACGGCTACTCACATTTCATCAAGAAGCGCTCAGCGAACCTGGCCTACAGCGGCTTCGTCGCGCCTACCACCTACGTGTCGTCGGCTCCCTGGGCGACCACCTACAGCACTCCCTACACCACCCCGTACGTCTCCGCCGCGTCTGTCGTGCCCACCGTGCCCCTCGCCTACACTTCTGCTGCACATCTGATCAAGAAGAGGTCCGCGGCCTACGTCGCCCCAGCTACCTACGTCGCACCGACCACGTACGCCGCCACTGCTCCCTTCATCGCTCCTGCCTACGCCGGTGCTTCCCTGTACTCCACTCCCTACTTCGCCAGCGCCCCCGGCGTCTATACTTCTCACTTCATCAAGAAGCGCTCGGCTCCTCTCACCTATGTCGCCCCTACCGCCTACTCCTCCCAGACTAGAGTAGACTACTCCGCCCCCTTGGCTCACTCTTACGTTGCTGCCTCTCCCTTCACCTACGCTTCCACCTATGGCGCTCCCTTAACCCATATTTACTAAACACATATTTCGAATTGTCGACCGTCACTACAATTATTAGAATTCCGACTGCTACAAAATGTGTAAATAAATGTGATGGAAATAATATGTCAACTGAACTTTTATTATTTGTCAAAGGAGTTTTAAAATTACATTAAGGCACTTTAGTATATAAGGATTTCATAATCTAGGCGATTTAATTTTTACAAGCTTTTACTTTACTTGCCTTTTTCTTTACTTTCTTGGTAAGCATGTGTAAAATCTTGCAAACTGAATTAGAACTAAATTCTTTTATTTTACGGAGATCAGATTCTACACATTCTTTCAGTTTTGATGACCATGCATTTTTATGATAACCAACTCATCAACGGTTAACAACAGAAGCATGATAGCTCACTACCACGCACAGTAATGGCTCCATACAAGAAATCTCCTCAGTGACAGTTTTATATGGATTCGACGAAAAAAGCTTGTTTTAAAAATATTTTTAAATGCTTAACTTATTTGTGTACCTAATCTTCAAACAGACTTACAGTATATAATTATTAACTTCCATTTACAAATATAGATTTCTAAATTATTTTAAATACCAAATCTATATTCAAAATGTTTGTAACTATTGGGTGCCTTTAATAATTGATGATCTTCAAAACTCACAAAAAATGGTGAATTAAAAAGTATTCAAAGATTAAATGCATAATAATACTTCGTATAATGTAATACAAATAGTAATTATGGTGACAAAAGCACTTAAGTTTATTATTCCCATCTGTCCCCACATACCTGTCCCCAGAGATTATTATGTGTATAGTTCTGGGTCAAGACTCAAGTTTCAAGTGCCACAGAAAATGTTCATTTCCAATGGGAAGCAATTGAAAATAATACAATATTTTAAATATGAATTGTATACTGTATACATATACTATAGTACTGTACTTTTTAGGGTTCCGTAGCCGAATGGCAAAAAACGGAACCCTTATGGATTCGTCATGTCTGTCTGTCTGTCTGTCTGTCCGTCCGTATGTCACAGCCACTTTTTTCCGAAACTATAAGAGCTATACTGTTGAAACTTGGTGAGTAGATGTATTCTGTGAACCGCATTAAGATTTTCACACAAAAATAGAAAAAAAACAATAAATTTTGGGGGTTCCCCATACTTAGAACTGAAACTTAAAAATTTATTTTTCATCAAACCCATACGTGTGGGGTATGTATAGATAGGTATTCAAAAATGACATTGAGGTTTCTAATATCATTTTTTTCTAAACTGAATAGTTTGCGCGAGAGACACTTCCAAAGTGGTAAAATGTGTGTGTCCCCCCCCCCCCGTGTAACTTCCAAAATAAGAAAATGATAAAACTAAAAAAAATATATGATGTACATTACCATGAAAACTTCCAACGAAAATTGGTTTGAATGATATTTAGTAAGTAGTTTTTTTTTAATACGTCATAAATTGTAAACCACAAAAAACATTGATCAAAGTTACAACGAACTACAAGAACTTTTATATTATGTTACTTGCTGCTACGGAACCCTTCATGGGCGAGTCCAACTCGCACTTGGCCGCTTTTATTTAATGTAAATAGCCAACCAACGTCTGAATGTATCGTCGCCTATGGACATCAATAACACCTCAGGGATCACTGATGCTTTGGCTGCCAATAAAGAAAGGAGAATAAAAAACTGGCTCTGAAGCCATTATGTAATGTTGTAGAACAAACTTAACTATGTCTGAAAACTAATAACTAAACCCAAATAAGTACAAGTAACTCGTTGTGCATACTATGTAATACCTACATAGTAGTATTAATAGTAGCTTCAGATATATGGAACAAGTCAGGTAGTCTCATTGATTTATAAGTGGCCATGGTTCTATGAATACTACGTGCAGCACGATCAATAACAGAAGACACCAAGGCGCTACAGTCACAAATTAATTTAAAGACGTTAACAGATATCTACTAACTATTTGGAATTAGAATTCAGACTAAAACTAGAATATTAACCTCATGCACACGGCGCCGGCGGCGTCCTACTGGTTCCAACCTATGAAAGGAGGTCTACAACATACACGCTGCCACGCTGCTCCAGAGTGGATGGGTGGAAGGGTTAGTGACCAATCTTAGTGTCAGTAGTTTTAATAACGCCCGAAGGCCTCCAACATGGCCTAACGCTATACTGCTATCAAAAGATAACAACCCGGAGTGACAGATTTACGTCCCCGATGCAAAGTAACTACCTTCTTATATTATAATTTAACGATGGACCACATTTCGGGTACCTACTATTATAGCTATGAATTTAAATGAAGCAGGTAAAATATATTATGTGACTTACGTATTTCGTAAGTTACACGATCACTCAAAGATGTATCTCCCAACAAAACTATTATCATATTATGTTCAAAAATATACGAATAGATAAGCAATACAACCAATTCCTCGAACCAAAATTTAATTAGCACTCGTTTCATCTAGTAGCGAAACAGGTGCTACGGAAATAAATTAAGTACTCGAAAAAGTCTCCTAAGTTTCTTTTGCACCTGCGACTTCGAATTGATACTTTATTAAGATCAATGGTTCCCAAAGTTGTCCGAACCGAGAACAATCGTTGCCATGTTGATAAAAAGATTTATAATGCATTACATTTTTTCAAGGAACACATAACTATGATTTTCTTATTAAAATACAAAATAAAACCCTGAACAAACAATTGAAAAAAGTTTTTACATGCCCCTCTAAATCATTTCACACAAAATATAAAGATCGTACTTATCACTTAACAGTGATAACTAAAGAAATAGCTATCAAACAGTCTTCCGGATCGACAACGAACCAATTTTAAACAAAAAACAATTTCATATTAGGTGAACTAGTCCATAATATCAATAAAATCAATTACCAAGGCGAGACACCATGTCGCCACGGACATGTGTCTAGCCTTCAGTAAAGTCCCACACTAACGCGACATAAATGCACTACAATTATTTATCTAATCGATTTTTCATTTTGCGAAACTGTAAAATATTAACAATCCCTGAAAGGTTTATCTTGTTCCCACAATGAACTGTTACAATCTTTCTGTGAAGCTTGTTCGGCCAGCTATAATTAAGACCAAAACATTGTCCTTTTTTAAAATCGGAATTCGGAACCCTTAGTTTCGTCAAGTCCGTCTGTCCGTCCGTCCGTCCGTCCGTCCGTTTGTCCGTCCGTCCATCCGTCCATCTGTCCGTCTGTCCGTCTGTCCGTCTGTCCGTCTCTCCGTCTGTCCGGTTGTCCGTCTGTCAGAAGTAAAGCGCAGAGACAATTTGGCATGAAAGATGTAATTTGGCATGGATATACATACATATTTATTAAAACTCTACAATCGTGGAATAAAATATTGAAAAACATTTTTTTAGGGCACCTCCTCTGCAGGTAAAGTGAGGATGAATATTTTATTCGTCGCGTACCATATAGTTGTGGGGTATCGTTGAAAAGATCTTCAAAAAAATATTACGGGTTTTTAAGACCATTTTTGGAATTAGGGGTCCGTCTGCGAAATATTTGGCTTTAAATTGCTAATTTTGGTTGGAGTCAAATCAATTCAAGGCAAGTCAAGTCAGCTTGCTGACTTAAAATGTTGGAGTCGGACAAGTGAAAAAAATCTCAATAAGATGTACGATGAATTTACAAGGAAAACTATCACGGCTATGTTAGCATAAGTAGGTAATGAGTAACAATCAATAAACTTACTACTCCGGAACCCTACAATGCGCGTGGCCTAGGCTGACACGCACTTGCACGTTTTTTTAACCCTTTTATAGAACGTGGCTACTGTGTGATAATTGTGTCATTCAAATATTTAGAATCGGTGCGGATTAAGGAATGACAATTTAGAAAAATCTTAAAATTATAACACTGATATAGAATAAACAGAAACATTTCAATTCCAAAGGTCTTTATTTACATATCACATGGAAAATTCTTCATGGAAGATATGGCTCTTTATGTAAAATCATTATAGTGTTTGGAATGCTACTAATTCCCGATCCAAAATTCGAAATATGCGTTTAGTAAACGTGGGCAAAGGGAGCGCCGTAGGTGGAAGCGTAGGTGAAGGGAGAGGCAGCAACGTAAGAGTGAGCCAAGGGGGCGGAGTAGTCTACTCTAGTCTGGGAGGAGTAGGACGTGGGGGCGACGTAGGTGAGAGGAGCCGAGCGCTTCTTGATGAAGTGAGAAGTGTAGACGCCGGGGGCGCTGGCGAAGTAGGGAGTGGAGTACAGGGAAGCACCGGCGTAGGCAGGAGCGATGAAGGGAGCGGTGGCGGCGTACGTGGTCGGTGCGACGTAGGTAGCTGGGGCGACGTAGGCCGCGGACCTCTTCTTGATCAGATGTGCAGCAGAAGTGTAGGCGAGGGGCACGGTGGGCACGACAGACGCGGCGGAGACGTACGGGGTGGTGTAGGGAGTGCTGTAGGTGGTCGCCCAGGGAGCCGACGACACGTAGGTGGTAGGCGCGCCGAAACTGCTGTAGGCCAGATTTGCGGAGCGCTTCTTGATGAAGTGTGAGTAGCCGTAAGGGGTCGAGTACGCAACAGCCGGTTGGTAGACACTGCTGGCCGGGCTGAAGTAGGTCAGGGGAGCCGCCACTGCGGGGCTCGAGTAGGCGGAGTAGGCCACCGGGTACGACGCCAGCGCCGCACTGGGCTCAGCCGTCGCCGCGGCGAGGAAGGCGCACAAAACCACTAATTTGAACATGTTTGTAGTTTGTTGTTCGGACTGGGAACGACTGATACCATGCACTAATTTCATATCGTATTTATACAAACCTACGACAGAGGGCGATCTCGTTTAAAACTAGTGCAAAAAGGTCGTTCAGGAAGCTGATATTTACACATAACAAGGCCATCGAAAGTCTCAAACTAGTCAGACCATCAATGGATGCTCGCCTTTGTCGCTACAAAAACAATAAGACAAATGTTTCAGTTATTAATCACGAACCAGTGCTTTGATACACTTTAGTGAATATTTTATTTACCTTTGCATGTATGAGAATTCTATTGACACTCAAGCTTGTGTAATCAGAAATAATTTCAGCTTTCATAGATCAGATGCATCACCAAGTTGTCTCGTCACGGAACAACTCAACGGGACTAGTGGGACTTACCCGAGTTAACAAGTCAGAGCATTCTTACGAGAAGCAATTATTATACCAGTTTAGAGGTATCGAATTTCTTTTGAAAGTTCAAACTAGCTAGCTCAGAATCCGAACTAGCTAGTTTAAAAATAAAACTCAAGAAGTTGCTTGGTAAATTAATTTCTGTTTCGTTTTATACTGTATTGTAATTGTATTGTGATAATAATTAAAAAGTAATATAGGTAATTGTGTGTAGTGAAACGGTAACATAACGTGCATAGATTTTAAGCTTGTTGCAGTTTCTTGCGTTGGCAATGTAAATAAATAAATAAAAATAAATAAATAAATAAATACATGAAATCTAGGTATTAGGTATACCATGTAGGTACCTAATGTACATAGACTCTCTCTCTCTCGAAGTGAATAAGTTCAGCGTCGCCATGTTGAATCATTTGTACCCAGCTTTAATTTGTCCAACTTTAATTGGTGGTCTAATTGGACCAATTATGAAATGTAATATGTAAATGTACTGATTTCAAGAGCTCACCCCTCATGGTAGTGATGACGGGCTGCGGCTGTTGCTGCTGCGACTCCTCAGCAGAGCGATGGCGCGGGGGAGGGGCGCGGCGCGGGGACAGCGCTAGACCGGCCACGCTGTCCGCCACGCCCGCCATGTACTGACCGAGTGACGTCAGGAAACTCATCTTCACTCACACTCCAATCATGTGGACACAACACAACTGACTGTCCACTTCTCTTGTGCACTTACTCTCAAAAAATATCACGGTAGTTTAATGTGATTGAATCAATGATGAAATGATGCTATTTCCGCCTTACACCTTATTTCCGTCGTTTTTCCAATTAATGTTGAACATCTGAAACAAAACAAAGTGGAGCTTATGAACACTGTCAGTCAGGCGGTACATCCACCGATTTATTTTTACTTCAGAATCATCTATCGATCTGTTACTAATGTAATGTTGTGTTGCTACATTTGATTGTTACAAACGGCTATTAGCTTATTTTTTGTGTTATGATCCATTTGATAGTCTAATGGAACGGTAATGGAAGGTATAGATAGTTTTAAAAAATCATCTGACATACTGTTGATTGTTATTTTAAAAATACTACATGATCAGAATTGTATCTCTCTGTATATTAATAATTGCTTCAAGCTTTTTTGTAATGCAGATTTCGCAAACTGGCCCTTGAATTGAAAAACGGTTTTTGCAGACCCAAAATATTTTTGAAACCTTTTCAACGATACCCCATATTATGGGATACGCAACGAAACGAACGACGAAGTCGGTTAAAAAGCGGTCGCCATTTCTGTGACATTTTACATCTTAAATATAAATTACCTGTCACGTTGTTTGTCCGCGGTGGACTCCTAAACTATTTAACCGCTTTTAATCTAATTTGCACACCATGTGCACTTTGATCCTACTTGAAAGATAGGATAGCTTACATCTCCCTTAAGGCACACGGAAGGTTTTAATAAAAAAAACGTTTGACAGAACGAAGTCTGTCCGGGCAGCTAGTACAGTTATAAATATAATGTGATTTTGTTGTTGGCCGCTGAGGAGATGATTTAAGTTATGATAAAGTTTGGAAGCTTTCCTATTTGAACATGTAAATATATAAAATTTATAATTATATATAAAACATTTATATATTTTATACGCCCTAGCCTGGGGCCAACCCTGTGCGTAGTATTAGGTCACCATTATCACAAAAATGCATTGTCATCAGAACCAAATTAGCGGAAGACACCAACAATGACAAGAGGAAGATAATAAACGAACAAAGCAAAAGCTTACAAAAATATTTGCCATCTTACGTAACACAAAACAAGTCTAGTGATGCGAGTAAATCTTATCTTGTAATGGAAATGATGAATGTAATGGAAATCTTATAACATTTCCATAAAGCTCGCAAATTTTTGTATCACATCGAATTATATATTTATTCACGTGAACAGTTTACGAGACATGACATCTCCTTGTCTGACACATCCCTGTAGTTAGATGGGGTTGGTTGCTGTGTTGTATACTCTGACGGACATGGTGGCTGATGAGTATAAACACTTCAACACTTCGATATACCTGTAGTCGATCCGGCACCGCTGGAGAGAAGAACAGAACAAAATTTTACTATTGCATACTTAAAATTTACAGGTTCATAAGTTAGCACAGCTGTAGACAATCGAAACACGACTATATTTTTTAAATGGAAGGATTTTTTAGTTACAGACATTTCTTTTATTCAAAAGCCGAAGGTTTTCCTCTCACAATGCGAGGGGTACAAGCCATAGTCCAACAAGCTGGCTAAGTGCGGATTCGTAGATTTCACACACCTTTGAGAAAATTATGGAGAAATTTTAAGGTGCTTAAAATGTTTTCCTTCGCCGCAGAAAGTAATAATTATCTTTTAGTGGGCAAGGAAGGAAGATGAAGTAATAATTATCCTATAATAATATGTTATGTTCCTACATAACTTCAGAATTAGAGGTGCGTGCAGTATTTGAACTCAGTCCCCCCTCAATCGGGAGACCACTTTTAAATCATTGCTCTTATAATACATAATACAACTTAAAGGTTGTATTATGTATTGTAACATATTTTATATTGTATGAAACGTGCTAACATAAAATATTGAAATAAAAACACCCAGCCCGTGTTCCTAAATGTTGGTTTTTATTACAGAGAATATTGGACACCCGATGATAAAAAGAACATACGGGGCGGTTTGTCTTGAAGTAATTGCGTCGCTAGTCGCAACTGAAGAATGCGCGCTATTAAAGAATACAGACGGGACGGGAATAATGACTGTATCCAAACTATTCCAAACTACAGAAAGCTAAAGTGTGTACTGTCGCGAGTTCGAAACTAACATGTCTAATGATGCCTACTAAAAAAAGCGGCCAAGTGCGAGTCGGACTCGCCCATGAAGGGTTCCGTAGCAGCAAGTAACATAATATAAAAGTTCTTGTAGTTCGTTGTAACTTTAATCGAGGTAAATTGCGGTTTACGATTTATGACGTATTAAAAAAAAACTACTTACTAGATCTCGTTCAAACCAATTTTAAGTGGAAGTTTGTATGGTAAAGTACATCATATATTTTTTTTAGTTTTATCATTCTCTTATTTTAGAAGTTACAGGGGGGGGGGACACACATTTTACCACTTTGGAAGTGTCTCTCGCGCAAACTATTCAGTTTAGAAGAAAATTATATTAGAAACCTCAATATCATTTTTGAAGACCTATCTATAGATACCCCACACGTATGGGTTTGATGAAAAAAAAATTTTTGAGTTTTAGTTCTAAGTATGGGGAGCCCCCAAAATTTATTGTTTTTTTTTTCTATTTTTGTGTGAAAATCTTAATGCGGTTCACAGAATACATCTACCTACCAAGTTTCAATGGTATAGCTCTTATAGTTTCGGAAAAAAGTGGCTGTGACATACGGACGGACAGACAGACAGACAGACAGACAGACATGACGAATCTATAAGGGTTCCGTTTTTTGCCATTTGGCTACGGAACCCTAAAAAGCGATTAGTAACCTTACATTTAAGACTGTAATTGTACCAAAAGAATTTGGAATGAACTGTCTCCCAGGCCACAGCTCACGCTTTTCTGGGAGTCAGGGCTCTTCGTTTGAAATGTACACTCATTTATTATTATTATTAATGATGTAACCTATGGAAGTTTTCATTGAAGTAGATAACTGTTGATCTCGTCCTGATTAGGTATTTACTAACATTGTAATTAGCCGTGAAGCGACCTATTTGGTTGTTTATTTAAAGAAAGAAAAAGAAAAACTGAGAAAACGAAGTAAAAACAGACTCTCAAGCGCCCAGCTAGAGTACGACGAGTATGGAACCAGATGGATGGTAGCCAGCCAGCCAGGTTATACAAAGTGGTATTACAGGTAATTTCTCAGTTACGAGGAGCAGGTACACAGAAGATGCTCATAAATGGAGTTTTCAAACGAAGCCGGATCACTATTTATAATAAATAAATAAATAAATAAATAAATAAATAAATAAATAAACGCTTACATATTCACTAAAACTATCCAAAACGCCTTGCTCGATAGGCGCTAACTACAGGATCTTCGGAACAAAAAGTTCATAGATATGTACTAAAAAAATACAAAAATGCGAGATTACAGGTACTTTCATGTTAGGTACTTCAAAACATTCGTACATTTCAAATAACTTTACTGCACTTAATGCACATAATTGACAACAAGTCTGGCGTAATTGTTACCACGCCGGACCGTCCTGCCCAAAGTCCTAGGTTTTAACTTCTGTTCTTGGTCTGGGTGTGTGTTCTTATCTTTGTGTATTGTCCATGGCATCCACGACACATAGTAGGGAAGCCCAAGAAGGATATTTTGGATTTACTCGAGCGCGGAAGATTAATATTAGGGAACTTACATACTGATGAGTACCTCCAGCCAATATGAGCCTTTAATATAGGCGGGTACGATTTTAATTACTTTCGGCTTGCGGAAATCGTCAGATTATAATATACTTTTTTATTATTCTGATATTACAAATACAAATATTCTTCATTTGTGCATCAGAAATAAATACACAGAAATAAAACAAGGTACGATATACAAAAGGCGACCTTATCGCTAAAGCAGAGATCTCTTTCAAGCAACCTTACTGAAGAGGATAGCATAATACAAAGAAAGAAAGAAAAAGGGCAGCGGTGTACATAAAGTATAAAAGAACAAGGAAATGAGCTGTAAGGAGTAAAAGATTATTGCATAGCAAGATAGATTCCTTAACTTGTTTTTTAAAACTATCGGGTGACTGAGCACAACGAATTTTATATGGAAGAGATTTCCAGAGTCGTATAGCGACAGTAGTGAAAGATTTAGCGTAAAAAGAAAAAGAGTGAGTTGACATCAAGAGGGAAAGATTATGAGAAGAACGGAGCGAATTTTAAGCGTTCTTTGGGATATAAAGGGGTTGAACAGCACAAAGTATAAAGTATTATTACTTTTGAAATAAACAAAAAACAACCGCGCTCGAGTAAGTCGTTTTGACTTACTCATCGTTTTTTTTTGGAATGAAGTTCCTTATCGCGCGTTGCGAAAGGTGGCTAGGCGGAAAATTTTGTAACAAAAAGTTGTAACGACACTTTTTGCCGTCTTAGTTTTTTTTACATAGAAAGTAAGCCAGATATTTTCGTTTCTTGCAGTCAGTACTAGGATACCAAAAACATGCAAGCGAGTGTGCCAAAACAAATCGGCTTTGTTCACCTAGTAGCAATTGCTACTAGATATTGCTACTAAGTGAACAAAGCCGATGAGAAATTTAATACTTTATGTTTTTGCTATCCTAGTACTGACTGCAAGGAACTTCGTTCCATCCGGGTGTCCCTTAACACGTTCGATGCGAAACCAGGTCGAAAACATGTTGTACATGACTCGCTTGCAGTGCGGCTAAGAAAAACATAGACTTCTCTGTGGTGCGAAAGGCATAACTTCGGTTTGCTTTGGTGTAGGAAGGAGATGAATATATATCTAAGATGTGCTTCTAAAGTAGAGTTCAAAGGAGTGGCCAGCTTATTACCAGATTTTTTAGATCTGGTATCGCACTGAAGAAATAAAATATAAATACAGTGCGGTACCGGGTAGAATGCACCTGGTACCTCCGCGCACCTTGTACCGCACCCTGCGCTAGCTTTACGCGGCCAGTGTTGTGTTGCAGTCGATAAAACGCACGCATCCGTCAACATGTCTTCAAAGAAAAGGTGCCGAAAAAAGATCGATTTCAACTTTGATGTTGATGACAACAAAGATAACAGCAAAATGAAATCAAATTATAGATTGTTATATCAAAAACAGGAAAGTCATCAATAGATACGTAATAAACGTTCTCCGTGTTATAACAAAAAAACCTACGTGCAAATGAAAAAAAAAGGTATAATGTACCACGAATGTCTAGCTTTTTTGAAATAACACGGTCAATGTTTGAGTGAAATGAGAAGGTTATAAGCAGATGAGCCACTTGTCTAGTTACTGCATACAACTTTTTAGACCTAAATCTACTTTTTGTTCGAGTTTCTTAATAGGATAGACCTATTATCACGTGTATTACTCGTATAAGAGAAATTAAATTAATAACTAATTATTAGAAATTGTAGAAAAAAATATTGAAGCTTTTTTAGAAAACAGCGTGGAAACTGACACAGGTAATTTTTGAAAACTAATATCAACAATATATTTTATTCACGCGCCTATGTTTTCCATTATTGAAAGATTGCACACACACAGACACACACACGAACACATATATAAATTCGTTAATAATACATATATTTTTTCAGAGCCTGCACCGAAACTAAGTAAACTCCATCTGGTAAAGGGTGACAAGAAAAGAAATTGTGTCAGATGTTACGAAAAATTACGAACCTTTTTAACAAGCCGACAAAAAAGTAAAAAAAAAATACGAAATGTGCTGAGTGTCAAAAATACTTCTGTTTACCTTGTTTTAATGAAAAACATTGAATATAATAATTTTTTTCTTTTATAATAAACCTTACATAAAGCTATCGATATTTTTACTTTTCAACTCTAAAATATGTGCAAAAATTCCCGTATTCAGTGCGGTACAAGGCGTAAATGACATTGTAACTTATTTTAGCTACAGATTCTAAACAAAATAAGCTGTTCACGTACGCCTCACTTCATTATAGATAATGTCCAAGGCAAAAAATTATATATTTTTTGTTAAAATGATGCCAAAAACAGACTTTAGTTTCTGAAACGCTACATGGTCTAATAGAACTTGTATCGCCACAATGAAAGGTTTAGGACCAGGTTGAAAACATCTTGTACCGCAGTAATGGAAAGAAATAAAAAATGGGTGCCGCTTCGAACGTGTTAACACCTCTCAAGTTTTTTTTTGTAAATTCACATCGAGTAAATTCACATTTAGCATCTTGGGCTCCCCTACTAACAGGAATTCCTAGTGTGGGGCTTTGAGTGTGTAGCGTTATTTATTTATTTATTATTTATCATTGGAGACTTAACTTCATCCTGTGTAACATCTGCACGTGCGACAAAATTTTAAAATTTTGTTTCTAGTTTAAATGCGAACGTAAAAGTTCCCCTTTAAGTAATAAAACTTGTCGTTTGTACCGTGTAGGTTTGCAAATGACAAGTGAGTCTACACTTGACATTTACTCGTAAGATAATCAATCGCAGCCTCATAAGTTTTTATTTTCTTATCTTAATCAGAATGAAGGTCGTTATTTTTTACTACTCTGTGCCAATATTAAAAGGGCAGTATTTTTTTTACAATGTAATCTAGTATAACGACCGTGCTATCATCATGTTATGGTAATACGTAACAATTTTTTTACAAACGAGCTGACCTGATGGTAAGTGGCTATTGTCGCCCATGGACCAGCGACACCAGATTGAAGAAAAAGGAAGTCAGAAAGAACATAATTGTATACTCAGAAGAAAGTAAGAACTGGATCCATCCAACCGAAACATAATGACTTACTTGGTGGCTGCCCGGCTGACTTAAGCAAGAGGTTGGTATCTAATAATCATTATAATTATATTTTACATTATTAATAACTTAATAATGATATTGATAATATTACCCTTGTGAAGACTTACCACCGGCGGGATGGATTCTGTCGCCTTTTATGACACCCTGGTATGCATGAGATTAGGGGCCAGAAGGCATTAAAAACCGCCCCAATACTGCTAATTTTCCCATTGCTCATCCATTTTTTCCAGGGAGTAAACAATAAAATAGATGCGAATAATGGCTACGCCACTTTTATCTACTTATGTACTTCTAACGGTCGAATAAATTAACATTTACATTTTTTCCTAAGTTGTCCTTAGCATTAGTAAAGTCATTGACATTTCATTCTATGAGGACAAAAAAGAGTGGGCATTAATTAGATTGTTCAAATAATCGGGTCCTTACAGGCACAAAGAAAGGTTTCTGTCTCAATTTGTGGATGAGAACTACTAGCAAATCCATTATACCGTAAGCCCTGTGTTCTCGCCTAATCCCAACGGCTCGCGGTTACAATATTAGAAGATAGCCTATAACCGTTCACAATGAACAAAGACAACCTTTATTTATTTATTTTGGATTACCAACATGAGATACAACGCTAATATTTTTTAAACATTTTTTTTTCTCATAACAACTATCAAACTGTTCTTACTGTAACAGGTAACCACAGCATGCCAATGCTTTATGTTATATGCAGTTCGTTGGATAGCTGGCTATCTATTATACTAATGGCCTACTAAAGACAATGATCTTATACTAAAGAGCACATCGTCTTGTGTTTCAGTTTTAAGTGACCACCATGCTACTCCATTTTGGCTTTCGAACACTTCCGACACGTCTTAAAGAATAAATTTCGATTGCAGCTAAGACTGATAGAACTTTTGTGCTCTTCAAATAACAAAAGATCAAAAAAAATGCTATTTGTGGATATCTTTTTCCATCGATATTTACAATTTGTTCCGCTATGTCAATGAAATTCAGCTATTTTTACGCCAAAGGCCATTCGGCACAAAACACAGGAAGGAAAATAGAGAAAGATTATTGAGTATACCCAACGGCATCAACGTACCTATGGGCTTTTCTACTCTATTGTTACCACTTGCTAAAAATATTTGCAATGAATTCAATCTTTATACAGTTCTACGACTACGAGCACGATTGAATTACATAATTATAAAGTAATTCATGAGGCTCAAATTAATTATTTAACGTCAAACTCGATATTTAATTTGTCTTTTACTCCAGACATCTCTAAAGTAATAAATGTTATTAGGTTACTACGCAATATAATTTGTAATAAACTGAAATCTAGAAATTAGAATAAATGTAAAAGCAGGTACGGGTAGTACTTTAATAAATTTGTGGAGGCTTATTCAAATTAGACAAGAATAACAGAAGGCGCAGATGATGCGATTTACGTAGGGCACTATTTACAAGGCCTGTGTCAGAGTTAAGTCTTTAATTAAGCGGCCAGCGTTTAAACTGGCTTGCGTTAGATTATTTTGGCAGTAACCTGCGTAATGAAGAAAGCAATAAGGAATTAATTATAATTTTCTTCACGTTGTTTTTCTTACGTTAATATCAGGTACCTACCTGGTATATGATACCTATACAAAAGTACCTATGTCAAATGCTAAGGAATATCATGACTGAAGTACTTAAATGTTAAATTTACCCATCCAGACACGCGGCAGCGTGTCAAGCCAAGTTCAAGCTAATCGAACTGGCGAGCAGCACCGTGAGTAATATTACACGAACCATTTGGAACCTCTTTTGACCCCCTCATAACTCAAAAACTATTCCACATAAAACTGTCAAATTCGGCTCATTTATTGAGACTTGCAAAATATTTATGTGCTCCAAATTTCATAACCACACCTCAAACGGTTATTTAGATATTAACGTCCAAAAATCGACATTTTTATCAGTGACTGAGATCAAAACTCTAACCCAGTCCCAGATGACCTAGAAAGTTAAAATTTGGCATCCAGATAGGTATTTGGATAAATACAAAGGAATAAATCAAAAAGTAGTAAATTTTTATCATTTTTAACCTACATACTTGAAATTTGGCACATTAATTAAAACCCCTTAGCTTACTTAGAATTCAAAATTTCATAAACTTATAAGGGTTTCAATTTTACGTCGGAACCCTAAAAATAACGTATATAGTATAGAGGTTCAATTTAGGCTGTAACTATAACATTAATAAATGAGTTAATTAATTTTATAAACCCACAAAATAACCCAAAACAAATTCATATCGTCTACGTCCAAACTGAATCATGTCATGTTAAGTGGAGCACTACCAAAAGTTATATAGAAATAAGTATAGCTAGTACACTGAGGATATCCCGAAAATGTAAATGCAAAATCGGTTCCTGCTATTTCAGCCATGTTTTTTGATACGCATCACAGCCCCAGGGAATTCACGATTCAGTGACTTTGTCATCATTTCCACGTAAGGTATTATGTTCATATAAATATAGTTTACCAAATACCCTGTCACTTATGGGATTTATCGCCATATTTGTTCCCTTAATTTTCATGGAATTTTTCATGTTATCTATGTATATGAAAATTTTCGAAACATTTTCTCGTATTTCATCTTATTGGGCGTGAAATATTTTTCCTGCCAACTAAAACATCATTCGCTCCTTTATCACAAAAACATGTAAATAAATAATAATACTGAAATATCGTACCCCTTGCTGGGTACGTGGACAGAATAAAAGAAATGGAATAGAGCGTGATATTTTACAAAATCATTCTTCCTAGCTGCCGGGAAACATGTAAATAAGTCTTTCATTACTACATAAGTCTTTTATTCAACACAGCTTTTACATTTCGCAACCGCCCACTCCTAAACAGACAAAGGCGAACTTTTATTCGGTGTTGGGTGTGATTCGTGCTTCCATGAAAATGTCTCTCACGACCATTGAAGTATAATGTCATAGAACAAACATCTCGAACAATATGTGTGTCCCGCCGGGAGGTTCTATTTTCAAAATTGAGCCCCCGTTCTCCTTTCAAAATCGAACGAATCCATTGAAAATTGAAGCCGATCGGCGCCAATTCATTGGGACATACATTATGTTCGCGGTGTCGGTTCTATATGCTAGTAATAATACTTCAATGCTCACGACAAGTGATTTTCACTCGAAGGGAGCACTCCTATTTACAACGAATTAAGCTGACCATTCACGGTTCGCCTGTGAACCAACTCGTAGGCGTATGCCTCACTGAATTAAGCTGCTTACAAAGTCCTGGCTTCATGTGTTAATTGCAGTCATGTAGGTCAGTACGTATGTGTGAGTATCCTTGATACAGTTAATTTTTAACCGACTTCCAAAAAGCGGCCAAGTGCGAGTTGGACTCGCCCATGAAGGGTTCCGTAGCAGCAAGTAACATAATAAAAAAGTTCTTGTAGTTCGTTGTAACTTTGATCAATGTTTTTTGCGGTTTGCGATTTATGACGTATTAAAAAAAAACTACTTACTAGATCTCATTCAAACCAATTTTCGTTGGAAGTTTGCATGGTAATGTACATCATATATTTTTTTTAGTTTTATCATTCTCTTATTTTAGAAGTTACAGGGGGGGGACACAAATTTTACCACTTTGGAAGTGTCTCTCGCGCAAACTATTCAGTTTAGAAAAAAATTATATTAGAAACCTCAGTATCATTTTTGAAGACCTATCCATAGATACCCCACACGTATGGGTTTGATGAAAAAAATATTTTTGAGTTTCAGTTCTAAGTATGGGGAACCCCCAAAATTTATTGTTATTTTCTATTTTTGTGTGAAAATCTTAATGCGGTTCACAGAATACATCTACTTACCAAGTTTCAACAGTATAGCTCTTATAGTTTCGGAAAAAAGTGGCTGTGACATACGGACGGACAGACAGACAGACAGACAGACAGACAGACAGACAGACAGACAGACAGACATGACGAATCTATAAGGGTTCCGTTTTTTGCCATTCGGCTACGGAACCCTAAAAAGGAGGAGGTATTCAATTCAACTGTATTTTATTATGTTTGTTACCTCAGAACTTTCGACTGAGTGAACCGATTCTGATGATTCTTTTTTTAATCGAAAGCTGGTGCTTGTCATGTGGTCGCACTTTTTGAGCGAGATCTGACGAGTAGTTTTTGAGTTATCTCTAATTTTGAAGTCGGTTATTTTTTTGCACAAATTATGACATAAAATATATTTAAGTGCGTTTGTAAGATTTTAGTGTGAATTAATAATATCCAATAGGTATATTATACGAGTACTCTTCATTGTAATAGTAAATGGATTGCAGGTCACCGACTCATCATATGTTTTATTTAATTAAGTACCACGAACTGCATTGGAGGCTTAATAGAGACGGAAGGATCAATGGTTAAACCAACTGATAAAGGTTTTTATGCCACGCAAAGGTCTTGACATGGCTTAACATCCACAATCTAACTGCTAACTGATGGCTTAATGTGCCATCTGAAAAACGGTGTGACACTAAGGAGGAAATTTAGCCACTAGCCATATAAAAGATATAGTATTTTAGCCGTATTGGGGCGGGTTAGAATATTGACAATTTCATTTCGGAATACTAGGTAAAAAAGTCGTAAAAGGCGACAGAAGCCGGTTCGTTTCGTAGTTAGGCTACACATAAATTTTTTACTATCAATACTATCATATTATTCATATTAATTATTACTTATATTACCTTTCCGGCATAGCTAATAATCATAGGTATTCTGTAAAGATAAAAACCCTCACCTTGCATTTAACTCTCTTCTATATAGCAAAGGATTCAGGTGACAGTAATTCATGAGAGTGTCACATGTTACTAGGCTTAATTGCCTGTTGCGTTCATGAAACGAAGTCATTAACATTATAAAAAGTCGTAAAAGGCGACAGAAGCCGGTTCGTTTTGTAGTTAGGCTACACATAAAATTTTTACTATCAATACTATCATATTATTCATATTAATTATTACTTATATTACCTTTCCGGCATAGCTAATAACCATAGGTATTCTGTAAAGATAAAAACCCTCACCTTGTATCTAACTCTCTTCTATATAGCAAAGGATTCAGGTGACAGTAATTCATGAGGCTGTCACATATTACTAGGCTTAATTGCCTGTTGCGTTCATGAAACGAAGTCATTAACGCTAGCTCTACTAATTAATTCCGATCAATCAATGTGCACTTCGCTGAGCCAAAATGTCACGCTTCATGTTACATAATAACTGTAATTAACTTTGTCTAATTCGAGTTTATGTTACAATCCATTACCGTCCTACCACTGGGCTCGGCTCGGGTCTTTTCTTACAATAAGATATGCTTAGAGTAAAGTTCGCCACAATGGTTTATTACTGAATTACTGTCTTAATACTGAGCTCGGCTCGGGTCTTAAGGCCAATTCATACGTAACGGGTTTTTTCCCGTACGGGACGGGAAAAATCGTCGGCGACGATGTTTTTCCCGTCCTGTTAGTGCCACGTTCCGTACGCAATTCCGCTGCGTATACACTATCGTATACATTTTCTATAAAACGATGTTCCCAAAACTTCATGTCCCGTCCCGAACGGGAAAAAACCCGTTACATATGCATTGGCCTTTATTCACCATACTGGTTAAGTGCTGAATAGAAGATTTTACACACTTTTGAGAAAGTTATTACGAACTGTCAGGGATGCAGGTTCTGACTATAGTTTCCTGCAACTTTGCAAATGATGACTAAATTTGATTTGATTGAGTCATCCGTGCGAGAAATCGATCTGTCTCATAATGGGAAATGTGAAAAGTATAGTAAAGATAAATTATCCACGTTTAGTTATATTTTTGATATTGCACATTTGCTAACAGTTTTAGTGGTCAACTATCGTAGATTCTCATACTGTTTTAATCGGAAACAAATTTTATATTAAACCTTAATTTCCTTTCAATAAATATAAAACCAGTATAGTCAACGGATCAATTTATTATGTACCAAGAAAGGCAGCCGTGCTGACCCCACCAACTATCGGCCTATCTCAATTACTTCCATACTCTGCAAGATTATGGAACGTACATTGAATAGGCGCCTCATGGCATACCTAGAGCAAAATGATCTCCTTAGTGACCGGCAGTACGGGTTTCGCCGAAACCGGTCAACAGGGGATCTTCTAGCGTATGCCACACACATATGGGGCGAGGCCCTCGAGAAAAATGGGGAGGCGCTTGCTGTCTCCCTTGACGTCTCGAAGGCCTTCGATAAGGTCTGGCACGCTAGCCTCTTAAACAAGCTTCCAGCTTACGGCATAAGCCCTGCCCTTATCAACTGGGTAGAGGACTTCCTGAGCGACCGGTCTTTCCGGGTTGTAGTCGAAGGTAGTTCATCAGAAACGATGACTACAAATGCCGGAGTTCCTCAGGGGTCCGTTCTCTCCGCCACTCTATTCTTGCTACACATTAATGACCTGCTCATGCCCGGTATTTATGGGTACGCAGATGATAGCACAGTGGTAGAGAGATACCTACCGAGTTCCAAGGCCAGTAGGCTCGAAATTCAGTCAGAAAGAGAGGCGATGGTGGAACGTGTGAATCTCACACTTCAGGCTGTGTCCGAGTGGGGCGAAGCCAATCTTGTGAGATTCAACGCCACTAAAACACAGACGTGTCTCTTCACCGCCAAAAGGAGCCCGCTCACCTTGGCTCCTACTTTTCAGGATGTGCCCTTGGATTATACCGACTGCCTTCAGTTATTAGGAGTTGAGATATCCTCCAAGCTCAACTTTGGGCGGTTCATCGAATCCAAAGTTAAAGTTGGTGCAAGGAAACTTGGCGTCCTTGTGAAGGTCCGGCGGTACTTCACACCGAAGCAACTGTTAACGTTATACAAAGCTCAGGTTCGGCCGTGTGTGGAGTACTGTTCTCACATTTGGGCAGGTGCAGCCAAATGTCACCTTTCTGCTTTGGATTCGATGGAGAGGCGTGCAAAGAGGCTCATTGGTGACCCAGATCTGGTTAAGACCAATTTGCAAAGCCTTGAGCACAGGCGCAGAGTAGCCAGCCTCTCGGTTTTCTATAGGGCACATTTTGGAGAGTGTGCGCAGGAATTATTTGAATTAATTCCCCCTTCCCCATTTCTCCATCGAACGACACGACGCACGGCGGGTATCCACCCTTTCGTGGTGAACATCCTACCGGTACGGACAACGCGGTTTGCGTCGTCATTCATTATGCGCACCGCGAAGGATTGGAATAACTTGCCTGCGTCTGCGTTCCCGCCCACCTATGACGTGGATGTATTCAAGAAAAGAGTGAATAGGCTTTTATTAAGTTAGTGCGCTCACCATCCTAGACCACATCTCCACTTACCATCAGGTGGGATTATGGTCAAGCATTAGCTTATTGTAAGTAAAAAAAAAACCTACCATTACAGTAAGGTAGCCTAATAGTTTTTTTTGCGAGTATATGAGTACAGGTTACTCGTAGATTTTAGTAAAATTACTGGCATACATCATGAGCAATACAGGAGCGACGACGGAATCCTTTCGTGTCATAATTAATTTGTGATGTCATAATCACCATAACAAAATTTATAATTAACGTAACAGCTAAAAGCATCATAACAATAGTAGTTATCCTTATTTGAATAATATTGAAAGCAACAGTAAACCCTATTCTATTCCTATTATGGATATTCCTAATGATGCGTTTAAAAACAATCTGAACTTAACCAAAGTTTTAGCATGAGCTACCAAAGCGAAAATATCAAACCGCGAATTTGTATTTGACACTTCGACAGTTGATTTTACGTTCGTTTTACGACTTATCATATTCAGGACGGCCCGTGGTGTATTGCATTAATTGAATACTGGTGCACCATACAGTTAAATGGAATTTACATTTTCGTATGAAAAATGGGTGTAGCCACACAGCCGAAAATGTACAACTATGTCATAGTCAAAATGAATATTTACATAGGTAGGCTACTATTATATGCTATACTAGTTTTCGGCTTCAAAGCATCGTGTTACATTGTATCCAACCATATTGGTTTAGGTCGGCTAAACACATTAGTCACAAGGTCCTGTCAGAGCCAATGACTGTGAAGATGTCTAATTCAGTGATCGACGTTGGTGGGAAACGTGTGTAGCCGACCTTAATTATGTGCATGGGCACCACTACTCACTGCTTATTTGTCTACTTATATAACATATCTTTATATGTGTTAACTAGCAAAGCGCACTCATTTTATTTCGAGATAATTACAAAATGATGTCAAGAGACGCAATAATAACAATTTTCCTCGTTTCGCTTCGAAAATCATGATCCTTACGATCACAAATAGAATCGTGATAATGGTGACTTGTTTTGTAACATTATTGTTATCTTGTATATTGAATTGTTTTTATCGTATTTTTTGTAAACTCATGTTTACCCCAAACAACTCAATTTTCCTCGTTTATCTCTATTTATTACGTACCTGACTACCTACCGTTGTTGAGATCATGGGTTATTTCAAAGAAATTGTATTTATACCTATGAAATTGCTACTATTAGAACCTTTTAATAATAGCAGTTTCAGTTGTATTGATTTCAGGAGGATTAAGAACACAGTCAAATAACCTTTCTTTCAAAAATCATCCACCTGATTTTTAAATAGCTACCATCACCGGTGGACTTTGGGAACAGCAAAGAAAGAAATAAAAGTTAAGTCTCTAACGCCCCAACTAAGAGTCACTAACGGTTACTTTAATCGCTCTTTAGTAAGGAATCACCATACAAAATCTGTACTAAGGAGCGATTTAAATAACCGTTAGTGACTCTGAGTTGGGGCGTTTAACTTAAATGATATCCTAGCTAAGCATTTCATGTAAAATATGTTGCCAAGACTCATAACGTTTTTACTGTAAAAAAGTTATCAGATCTCAGAACGTGCCCATCCCCTAACTCTACACAGCCTGACCCAACGAGCTTTAGTTAAATTAATCTACTTGACCAAGTAGTTGTAGAACTTGTAGAACTCTACACAACTATATTTTGGTTAAAAAGCTTGGCCGTTTGTCATATAAATTCCCAAAATGTTATTTATAAAACATTCAGTATTATACGTTATACATTAGTTTTACAAACCAGTCAAGTTAAAGCTAGCTTTGGGCAACACAGTTAATAACTACAACCATTGATTGTGCGCTGACGTAGGTACATAATTGCTAGATATTGTATTTCTTTTTACGTTTGTTATTGGCTTTCAGAATGTATCTTATATTTTTATTTTTATTTAAATTTAAAATTATCAAAATTTTTATTCAATCAGAAATCTAATCTAAAAAAAAACTTTTATTTTATTTCTTAATTCATTGGGGTATTGGGGACGAAAATAAATTATATTCCATGTAAGAACTACAGCATGGACGAGTTGGAAAACACCGGACTTCTCAATGATTATGGTTTAATATTATTATCGTGTGGCACCATGATTTCAGATCCTGTCCATTAGTCTTCTCTAACGCACCGGTCTCCATATTGTTGTTTGATCTTTTCTTGTTCCATTATGATGTGTCATTCCCTGTAACGCCGAAAATCTTTTTGTGACCTAAGCAAAATTCCACCATTTTTTCCACCATGAAAATCACGCTGTAAAAAATTACTATTTTAGTCGAAAAGCCTGAAGTAGGTTTATGCCACACTAGCAATACCACTAGTTAGAAAATAATATACGATGTTGTCGGAGCGTTGTATATTGCCATTGTATGTCATTATATGCCAGCGACACCGTGTGACGCGTGTGCGCTCTCGCCACAGGTGTAGCTACAGTAAACTCAGGCGTTAACATTACGACGCAATTCTTAGCAGGGTGTAAAAGACTACTTTGATCAAGAAAAAACATGGATTTAAGTGCGAGTTTATATCACACTGTGCTTTAAAATAAATACGGCACTCGTAACGTAAGTAGTTTATTATTGCACGGCGTTTGTCACCCTCACTGCGCTCGGGGGCTAACTTTTGACCCTTATATAATACCACTTTAAGCATCTTATTGTAATGTATTCATATCAATTCATAAATAATTGTTTCCAAATCGCAATATAAAGATAATTTTAATAAGCCGCGCCCCGATAACCCAAATAAAATGTGAACGTATTCCACGAACTTTGACTTTATAACGGAATTTCCAAAAATAACATTCGCGGAAAACAGATAATTTGTAGAGATCTTTTGCGATTATTTTATACTGTTATATATTTTTAGTAAAAAAGTAACGTTAGGAACGTGGACAGTGTAAAAATAATTCAAATCGAAATCGTGCTCGTGGGAGTTGGTACGGAAGTTATAGTATTAAATATATTCAAGAATATTTTATATCTATTGCGGACATTTAAGGCCAAATATATTTTCCTGTAATCTAAAATAAATAAACACACGCTTGGCTAACGCGGATGGCGTGGACAACACAGATTAGACTTTAGATTCACCACCCCTGATCCGAGAACAAAAATTAATATGACACATAATTGTCTACCCCTGCCGGGAATCAAATCCGGGACTTCTTCGCAGACTGACGCCCCAACTCAGAGTCACTAACGGTTACTTAAATCGCTCCTTAGTACAGAATTTGTATGGTGATTCTTTAATAAGGAGCGATTAAAGTAACCGTTAGTGACTCTGAGTTGGGGTGTGAGTCCCTAGTGTCCCTAAAATTACCCTGTCCCTACCAATTAGGCCACAGGGTTTTAAATAAGGTTTTTTTTGTTTTAGAAATTTTAAATATCAGTATCCATCGTGAGAATTCATGTTAAGAAGCAGTTATGGTCAATTTTGGTGAATTTTTTTGAAAATTATTATTTTTTATCCGTCCTAGTCGTGCTGACCCTTAATCTGACGATAAGGTACTTGAAGGGATTTTCTTAATCTGGCGGTTTATACTTTTTATTCTCAATAAAAAAAGTAAAAATTAAAATTAAAGCACCAAAGGTGAATCACCGAAGTTGATTTAATTTTTCCTTCAAAATAAAAAAAAAACAACCGCACTTGACAATGTTAAGGCTTTTAGGGTTCCGTAGTCAAAACGGAACCCTTCGTTAGTTTCGTTGTATCCGTCCGTCCGACTCCGTCCACAGCATAGCGCAGAGACCTTTAGTGCTAGAAAGCTTTAACTTGGCATGGATATACATAGGTATTTATTAAAACTTAAAAATTGTGGAATTAAATATTTAAAAAAATATTTTTAGGAATGTTTTTTTCGTTGCGTATATTGTTTGGACGTTTGTATAAAATCAATAATAGACAGGTAGGCAGGCAAGCAAACATAAATACGATTGAAAGGTAAAATGAAATTTTAGTTACAGCTCAGTAACTACCATGATTTATCAAATTAAAATTGGAAACAAATCAAAGTTGAAAGAGAAAAGGTGAAAATAAATGGGTCTTTCCTGTACATCGCTGGAAAAGGATCTTTCTTTGATAAAAGCATAAAGTTTAATGAACATTCTGAATACGAAAGCAAAACGCGTCGAAAAATGAAAGGGTTTCCCCAATTTAGCTCAGAAGATTCCTAAAGCCCGGAAGAGCGGTTAACGGACGATATAAAATTATATTATTTGATTGAGGAAAGAGGATAATACGTTTTAGGGTAAAAAAATTAAGTAATTTCCGTTGACTCATTGTGAAAATTAAACATAATGCTATATTTGCTAACAGAAATCTGATTTATGTATCGAAAGAATATTGTAAGATTTGTACAAAAAAAACCTGCTATATTCCTGAAAACGACGTTAATCAAATTTGAAAGAGATTGCAGAAGCTACATGAAAAGCTTTTTTAATTCATTCACGATTCAAATGGCCAATACAATTTATTAGGTACAATTCTGTACCGTCGTACCATACCTCTGTAACGTTACCCCATAAATTAATAACAATTTCCAAGCACATCAATAAAAACTTGAGTTTTTAAAGATCCCGGTTATTTTTATTCCGAATATTATGACTTTTATATTACCAACTGTACCACTGTATTACCAACCGAAAATTTTAGTGTACAATACTGCTTGACATTTTAACATTAAAGAAGAAAGCGAAGGACCTAACAGAATAATGTATACGTTGAAATTTTTGAAATATACCTACCGATTGGCAATTACAATCTATTTATCCTTCAATAATTTATTTTCATCCCACAAAGGTTTGGGCTGGTCCGGAATATCGAAGGATCTTTCGGAAGAATAAGTTCGTTTAATTTACATCTATTGAACTTCCCTTACATGTAATGTTATGAATACTCGAATGATATGAAAAATTGTCACGAAATTGATATACATATAATCTTCTACTTTCTTCGCGTAGCCAATACACGAACCCAATACACGATTGTACTCTACAATCAAATATTTTATAAAATGCTTACGACAAGACTTATTGTTATTGACGACGAAGCATTATTGTGGTGATTTCCTTAAGTGGTTCCGCCTATAAAAGCCACAATGATATTCCCATTACTTATAGTTTGCTTTTGTGAGAATATCGAACTACAGACAAAACACGTATCTGAATTCCGATGAAACTTTTCGTGGAAGACCCATTTCAATTAGTGAGTTATAGGCATGTTATGGGCTTTATTTCGAATGGCTGTTAGAGGTGCTTGCTCAAGTAATGGACTTCGACATAAACGTAAAACCGCAGATTAAAATTTGATGATTACTTTTAAGTTATTACTACAAAATTTACGTCATGATTTTTAAACATTTTAACGTTTGACTTATATATTTAAAAACACGGCAACTAGGTACATAATATACATTATTATGATATAGACCAAAACATTTTTTATATGTACTTAAAGTCATGCACAGCATTTACTTAACTACATAAGTGTCAAGATCAGTCAGCCCTAGGATACTATCTGAATTCAAACAGAGAACTGAAAAAAATAACAATAATATTATATGTTTAATTAAAAAAATGTAAGTATGCAAAGTATATTTAACCCTAGAAAGATAATCTTATTTCAATTTACGTTTCAATCTATGTTAAGAGTAACCATGAGTAAAATTTACTCCAGTGAAGAAAGTTAATGAAACACTTGATAAATCAGTCAAATATATTTTTATCTTAGTTTAATTATCTAAAACAGATTATTATTTTCATTAAATAATAATTTTGCAATAACATAGTAAATATATACTATTTGCTTTTACTAATAAAACAAAGCTCTATTTATCAATGTTTATTACATTGATTTTAGTAGGAACTATACTCATAAAAAATTTAATTTTTTAAATATTGAGACATTATATAAAACAGAGTTATTTATAACAATTTTGTATCTAATAAAACTTAAATAATTAGTTACTTTTCAAAACGTCGGATAAAATAATAAATCATATAAAATAATGTCTCAAGGTCTTTTTTCGTATTATATTAATTGTCATTGGATTTATAGTTTCCCCTTTGTTTTTCTATTTCTTTATTGTACGTATATTTTACCAATTATATAATCACTAAAAAAAGCTAGAAAACATTCTAACGAAGAAAAAGCGTTTCCAGTCAGAGAAGTGGGACTTGGCTGATATTTCTACCGGGAAGTTATGGAAAATCTTTTGCCATTTAGTCCCATCATTTCATGTACTAAAAATAAAACAAAGCCTTAAAAATCAATAGTAAAAATAATAAATAAAATTAAGAAGCCTACGTTATTGGTAACTATGGGTAAAATTTACTCACCGCCTACTCTACAAAAGCGATCTTAGTGATCTGATGTGCGCTAGCGTCGAATTACGGCACCTGAAATACGGAGGCAGAGGTACCCGAGAGGTACGAGAGGACCCCAGGCGATGTAACATTGAAATTGACACCACTGTTAACTTTTTATTCCAACTTGTGAGTAAAATTTACGCAGGTTTCCTTCTAGGGTTAAAAGCAACATAAGAAATAAAGAAAAATAAACTTAGCGAACTACTCATGGAATAGCAGTGTTATTGTACAATACATTATAGACTTTTCTTTTAAATTTTCCAATAGAGTCGGCAAACATGTCTGAATTAATAATTTGAAAAATGGAATTATAGTTTCTTATGGCTAGGTTAAGAGGTGAGTTGGATGCATAATTTTAATTTTTATAATCAGTACGGAAAGGTTTATATTTACTTACCCTTGCATATAACCTGGGAACATTTATATTTATTTATGTATCTGATCGGGCATATCCGTCACTAGCTTTATTAATCCAAATTTTCTTTTGATCATTCCATTTTTTTCAATATAACATTGTATAATAAAAAATTGATTCTAAGGGAAAGCCTAAAACATTTTGTAATATCGTTCCTTATTACTATCTAAGGGTTACATGTTTAATTATTAAAACAAAATATTTTCCAGTACTTTTGTAGACATGAAAAAGATTACGAATTTTTTTTTTACCAGTAAATATCTACTTGATCAATATCAATTAACGGAAATTAAGCCCAGTAGTGGGAATTGTTTAGCTTGCATAGTTTAAAATAAACGTATACTAAAAAGGCAAAAAATATGACATTCATCATCTATAACAAAACATTAAATCATGTCACATCTTCCCAAATTAGCTTAACTAACTTTGGAAAGTAGGTACATTTCAAAAACTTACCTTGCCTCTGAAAAGAGACACTTCGAGGGCAACGGGAATCTTTCGTCACGCACTCCAAAACTTCTGATTGTAACGCAATACGCGCGTAAGTAGTTCGCGGTTTCTTCACGGATGGTAAACGTTCACCTTTGTATCGATCGTGGTATGATAACAGTGGGAGTGCAGTGTTATCAACGCGGCTGGCGTGAGTGTGGCGCTGGGCGGCTGAGCGTCTCCCGCGGAGGGCGGCTGGGCGGCGACTGGCCCCCGCAGCCTGCGAGCTCCTGCGAGCCTCGCCCGGACCCGCTTCCTGTTGATCGCGTAGGCGACAGGTGATCCCGGTCCGTTTTTAATCACGAACTCCGCCACTGCTGCAACCGTTTCCGGTTCTTTCGGTTACAGTTTTGATGAGTCGTGAAATTAGTCTGTGAAGTTGACTAACATAACTTCCATAGTGTAATAGAAACTTTCTGATGTGAAATGACTGAATGGATATGGACTTATTGTGACTTACTTGCTAAATTCGGAAAGAAAGGAATTTAAAAACTCAGCGTGATAAAACATCTCTTTAAAGACATTATTTAATCAATATTGTTGTGTATGAAAAAAACGTTAAATATAAGGTGGCAAATAAACATAACATAGTATGAAGGGACACCCATAAGAAATAAACTAGAGTTCATACAAAACCCAAATATCCCCGCCCTTCAACCGTTCCTGTGGGACATCCGCTCCGACCGATCGATCCCTTCACTCTAATACGTTCTTGCATCACTCATTGTCTTTTTCCTTTGAAGAGTTATTTATGCATCTAACATTAAGGAGTTTTAAGGACTCCATTCATATTGGAGCCCATGATAAACTTCGCTTAGTAACGATAAAGCAATGATAATGATATGACAATGAAGTGCAGAGTCCTTCTGTTAGAGGTCAGTAGGTTGTATTCCACTTGGTTAAATCCCGGGGCAAGTCAATGGTGGTAAGGATTTATCGCAAATAAATAGACACGTCGTTTGTATCAAATACATAACTTGAGTAATTCATTGATGGATCGTGTAGGTAGAATGTAATACATAATTTATAGGTAACATATTGTATGTACCTATGTGTTTTACTACCTTGTTTTTGAAACGAAATTAATTAATGAATTCAGATTTATAGAATCACATAAAAATAAAGGGCACCTGTATGTAGAATGATGGATTAAGATACATAATAATAGATGTTAGTTTTGTTAATAACAATATCTAGTAGTTATAATTTATTAGTGACAGGACTGTGGAAATAGGACTGATAATATAGGTTAGTCCTCTTAGTAAATATTAGTAATCTTCAAGTTAGTAAATATTCCCTTTAAAATAAGTTGACATACCTTTTATAAAACGAAATTTCTCGTGGTTACTCACTAATTTCTGCTTATCTATATAACTATAGCTATATCAATATAACTATTCTCAGTATTATATGTATGTGTATTCTCCGTTCCGCTGGTCATAATCTAATCTAATTCTACAGCGTTGCACTCCGTTGTAATTGACTGTCGCGGTCTTAGATATCTAAATAATAAAAATAGTAAATATTAATCTTACATAGTTCGAACGTTAAGCCACCAGCAGGTTAACTGATTTTCTTGTTATTATAAGACAGCTGTCGATGACATAGAGATTTCCGTCATGTAGGTTGGGCGCTATATACTCGTGGTCCCTCATTCAGTTAAACTAAGTAGTGAAATACCCACTGAGTTTTTTTAACTAGAAGGAGAGATCCGAGGAATCGCTGGATTGAAAATGATGTAAAGAATATAGTTTATCCATTGTTAGGTACCTACATATAATTTTCAGGACAATTATTGCCAAAATAGGGTAATGTAATAACGAAACAAAGACGGTGTAAGGTAGCAAGCAAAATAATTTATAATTAAAATTTACTAAGTTCGTTACCATGTTTATAAAGGGTTTTGTGGTGTACGTTTACATTTGCCGTACTCGTGTTAATACCGTAAAATACGCTGCTGTCACGTTTAATTCACAAAACCTAACTCCGCTTGTGCATTAAATATTATTTTAATAATATTTAATGTTAATCCTACTAATATTACAAATGTGAAAGATTGTATTTTTTACTCTTTAACGCAAAAACTACTGAACGGATGTATCAAAACAGTAAAAACATATTACTATTATTAGGTATTCACTATATCGTCACTGGTGATGCCTATTGCCTTTGGTGTTAATGATATCTGTGGGCTACAGTGACCACTTACCATCAGGTGGCTTGCCCGGTCATTTGTCGGCTAGTTCCTATATAAAAAAGCCGGCAAGTGCGAGTCGAACTCGAGCACGAAGGGTTCAGTACCATTATCTAGTCTAGTATCATTATCACATTTGTTGTATCACGTTCATTCTGTTTTTAGTATTTGTTGTTATAGCGGCAACAGAAATACATCATCTGTGAAAATTTCAACTGTCTAGCTATCACGTTTCATAACATACAGCCTAGTGACAGACAGACACACAGACGGACAGTGAAGTCTTAGCAATAGGGTCCCGTTTTTACCCTGGTACGGAACCCTAAAAAGCAGAACAATCGTAGCACGGCCGCTTCTGACTCATATTCGTCCAGCCCGACTAAAGATCTCCCTTTCTTAAAGTTTATTTCCCTCCTCGCCTTTACGTCTGTCCTTGAACCACCAACTAAGTCAAATTGCATTTCTTTACATTCAGTAGGTAGAGTCTGAAAATTGTATTTTTTATTACGTCTGAAAAACCCGCGAATGATCCCAAGGTTCGTTATTTAACGGATATAAGAAAGCCAAAAAAGATTGTACAACACCCAGTATGAATTATGAATGTCTAATAAATGAATTCTTAAGAAAACCAAAACAAAATTATAATTCATGAATTTATCACCATAATAATCCCTTCATCTATTTGCAGTACAGCCTAAGCTCCTTCAGCCATACCTGTAGGGAGTCGATAATGGCTTGAAACCAAGTATAATTCATAGCACGAGCAAAACCCGTTGATCAAATAGTTTGAGCTGGAAATCATGCATTTCGGTCATACTAAGCTCTTGAATCTCTTATAAAGTTTGTCTAATTTCTTGCACGCCGTAGTTTGGTAAGTGCCAACCCAAGTTAGTAACTTAATTGCTTTCCGCAGAATTTCCTATCCGTAATTTATTCTTAAACGAGTGGCCATTCGAGCAGTGATTAATAAAGTTCTGTGAACAGTTTGCGATCGATATAATCAAAGGAGAAAAAACCGACCAAGTGCGTGTCAGGCCACGCGCAATGTAGGGTTCCGAAGGTAATAAATAAATAAATAAATAAATAACGCTTCACACTCATAGCCCCACACTAGGATTCCCTGTGTCGTGGGTGCCATGGACAACACACTAGACAAGGACATTCACACCCAGACCGAGAACAGAAATTCAAACTCATCATTCAAATTTCCACCTCGCTGGGAATCGAACCCAGGACCCTTGGTGCGTCGATCCGGCATGGTAACCATTGCGCCACACGGGTCGTCAAACCCGTGTAAGTTTATTTAACCTAGCTTTGATAGTTTTCCTTGTAAATTCATCATATAGCCTATTTTTGTGAATTTTTTCACTAGTCCATCTCTAACCGTTTATCTGGCAGGGGGGGACACTTGACTCTAAGCAAAACAGTCGCTTTAAAGCCGAATATTTCGCAAACGGGCCCCTGAATTGAAAAACGGTTTTAGCAGTACCATTATATTTTTGAAAGACCTTTTCAACGACACCCCATACTATGGGGTGCGCGACGAAAAAAATTCATCCCTATGTTACCTGTAGGGGAGGTACCCTGAAAAAAAATATTTTTCAATATTTTATTCAAACATTTTGGAGTTATAATAAATATGTATATTCATGACAAATTACAGCTTTCTAGCACAAATGGTCTAGGCGCTATGCTAGGCGGACAGACGGAAGGACGGACGGACATGACGAAATTATATGGGTTTCGATTTGTCTTCGGAACCCTAAAAACAGTAAAAACTGTTCAATGAAAACGTAGTAACGATAGTTACGTTACTGTTTGATATTAGTCCATTCACTCTAGATTTTTAGGGGGCATTATTTATAATTTTGTGAAACTGCTGCTATGTTGTACCTAAAGGTGAGTACATTAAAAAAACAAGTCTCCCCCTCCCTCCCCCGTCCGCATCCCCCCTCCTCCCTTGAAAAGTGTCCCATTTTACAGGTTTACTTTTCACAAAATTATAAATATTGCCGTTTCGCCCATACATTGAAATTTATAATGAATAGACTATATTTCAAGTGACATTAGTGATGATGATTGACAATGCGTGCACGATGCGCTCAGTAGTCAGCTGCGTAACTATTCTCATGAAAATTAAAATCTTAACAATAAGTTATTAATGGCGCCAAAACGCTTCATCAAGGCCTATTACTGCGACACTGCGAACATTGACGGCGATAACACGCAACTCGTTAAGCTTTATTACAATTGGGTGATAAAAGCATGCATATTAATTCATTACCATTTGCTTATCATATTGTGTGGAAACTGATCTCAATATACTATACAAAGTAGAATAAAAATGTACAGACTTATGGTATAATGATTCAGTTCGGGTTCAATCTATCTTTTGTACGATTATTAAGGCGAAGGTACAGTTTTAAGGGGAGGTAATTATAAATGAATAGGTACATTTAATAAAAGCTAACAGTCACTAACAGACAACACACTACCTGAACCAGTGGAAGAAGAAACATGCAACATTAGACAAAGTTTTGTTTTATATCAATTTTTTTATGGAAATAGCTGGCAAGCGACCTGACGATCCACCTGATGGTAAGTGCTATCGTCGCCCATGGACATCAGCAACACCAAAGGCATCACTGATGCGTTGCCGGCCAAGAGAGAAGAAAAAAAAACAAAGAATTGGCTCTCAAGACCCCATCCGGAACACGACGAGACGTTTGCCGGCTGACTCATACTCAAGGGTAATAGCTATCCAGGCGAACCCCATCGAGAAATAATAATAGTAATAATGGTATTAATTAACAGTTAAAATCAATATTACCATTATAATCCTTCGAGGGGCCCTACCACCAGCGTGCCGGATTTAGTCGCCTCTTACGACACCCAGCCGGCGTGGGATTGGGGTTAGTATTCTAAGCCGAAACTATAAGAACTTTGAAAATTCGTTTCCCAAATGGGTAAAGTAGCGAATATGTAAATTCTGCCGACGAAGTCATGGGTCAGCTAGTAAATAGATTTGCCATCAAAAACAAAACTTGTAAAAAAAACCAAGTCTCGCAACTCAGTTCTTCTACCGTAAAAAGTTGTGAGATCCATGTAATGTAAGATCCATGTAATGTCAATATATTTATTTAAAACATAAAAAGAAATTGATAATATGGTCACTATAAGATGTTGTTACTTGTTAGGTAGGTGTAGCTAATTACGTAATAACTTAAGACAGAAGGACCCTTAAGTAGGAACTGAATAAATTATATAACTGACTTGGTATTACATGGATCTCACAACTTTTTACGGTAGAAGAACTGAGTTGCGAGACTTGGTTTTTTTTACAAGTTTTGTTTTTGATGGCATCTCATTTCTTTTTACAGATAGTTCTACTTTTTTTCTTTTTACAAGTTACCTTTGAACATAATTATATCTAGGTACCTATCTACACCTATTATTCCATTATATGTATTATATACAGGTAAACTGATTCATTCACTGCAAATGTAACTTTGTAATCCTATATATTTATATGGGATTACAAAGTTATTTATGCAGTTGATGTATCTAGAAAACTGGACCGAAATTGCAAAATATTTTAGTTTTTCCTTGATCTATACACTAAACACTAATTTTGTTCCAAATTTGAAGCTTATATGTCTGCTAGAAGTGCCTTAGAGTTTTGATGATCGGTCAGTCAGTCAGTGAGTGACGAAATTAAGAAACTTTGATTTCTAGTTCAAATTGAATGAAATTTGAAATATACCGTGTTTATACAATGCCTGCTTGGTTACTAAAAATTCAGGCTTCTAGCTTTATCCGCAACGAAGTTATAGGGGGTCGAAAATGGCCTGAATTGCTTCGAGAAAAGGATGGTACGGCCGTGCCGCTTTTTTGCTCGACTTGGCGGGGGCACTGCCGTGCCCCCAGATATTAACATAGTAAATAAGGGTCAGATTCAAGGTCTTAGAGTTAGTAAATTCGCCGATCTGCACTTAATTAGCAAATAGAACGTTATAGACACGACAAGTATAGAAAGTTATAAAGTACATCTTATATATAAAATTCTCGTGTCACGGTGTTAGAAGTTGAACTCCTCCGAAACGGCTCGACCGATTTTCGTGAATCTTTGCATGCATATCGGCTAGGGTTGAGAATCGGACAAAATCTTTCATTTTTCATCCCCCTACCCCTAAATTTTTTTTGGCAGAACAACGTTTGCCCGGTCAGCTAGTATTGTAATAAAAATATCCAACAGCGGTCTAATAATAACAATTTGAAGTGGTTTATTGTTATACAACACTTATCAGAAACATATCTTATCGGCCTTATGATGAAAGTCGTAAGTTGAGGCAATCCCTTTGCCCCAAAAGGCTGAAACTTATAATGGGCACAAATGCCGAGGGAGTTACGGGTTCGCTGGAAATGCACTTTGCGAACAAAAAGGAAGATTTATTATCTCTTGACTTTGTACGCGAGATTCTTTTTACACTATAGTATAGTGTAGAAAGTATAGTGACTATACTGACACTAAAATGTACAGGAGGAAACCTCCTTTAATTTATTACTATCGCGGGGAATTTATTTGGAAAGTAAAAACAGTACATACCTACTTCATAATCAAACTTGAAATAACATAAATTCGGTTTAATCAATTATAATTTATGATATTAAACCCGAACGTCAGTTCAATTTAAACACACAACCAGTTCGACATACACCGACTCGTACCTGCATGTTACGTAATACCCACGACAAAAAAGAGCGGTTATTATTTATGTAAGTTTGAAGTGTCTGTGTGTCTTGCATTGCAGCTCCTAAACGAAAGGACACAATTTGAAGCCGTATCGGTCGAGATGGACACAAACACTTCATGCTGTCGCGGGTCGTAAAACAAAGAAATAAAAAAAATGGTGTTGATTACTAACCCTAGATGGGCCATTTACAGAAGCCTGGCGGGCCGCACGCTGACTACAGCTGGTTTAAAGCTATGTTTGGTGAAAATAAAACTGTCGAGGGTTTTTTAACTGACTTCAAAAAAAGGAGGAGGTTCTCAATTCGACTGTATTTTTTTTATGTTCGTTACCTCAGAACTTTGGACTGGGCGAACCGATTTTGATGATTCTTTTTTTAATCGAAAGCTGGTGGCTGTCATGTAGTCCCATATAAATTTTATTGAGATCTGACAATGGCATTCATGATAAAACCATATAAGTCATAACCATCGTAACCATATAAGTGCAATGAATATGTATTAAGTAAGCGCGACAAATGGACGAATAACTCAATATCACGCCAACCGATTTCGATGATTCTTTTTTTAATCGAAAGCAGGTGCTTGTCACATAATCCCACATAAATTTTAACGAGATCTGACAAGTAGTTTTAGAGTAACTTTGAAGTCGGTTATTTTTTGTTAGTAAAATTTGATTTTTTATTGTAAAATTTATTACAAGTACATATTATTGTTTGATGTGCAGTTCTTTCGTCAGTTTTCCTAGTTAAATGTGAATTAAATTATTACTGACTGACTAACAGATTTTTCAGTAGGACAATAAGTTTTCTCAATTTCGTTTATGCGGACTTTATTTATTCGCTTCTAATTTGATAATACATACAATTTTGTTTAGGTATTGTAATATAAAATATTTATATTACTACCGAGTCCCATTATTAGTATAATAAATAACAAAATATTAACTCAGGAGTCACTGCTAACTTCATCGCGAAGAAATTGTGAAAATTTGATGACCTTTTGCTGAGAACTTTAATATTTAATTCTAGTTTGAGGTAAGTTTATTATTTCATCAGCAACCGAAGTAATTACGGGTTAACTTTATGTTCATACCTTAGTTCGTGAGGTTAAGGACTCATTACAATGACAAAGAAAAGAAAGTCGAATTGTTACACTTTCTTTTCTTATAAGTGGTCCTCATTTTTCACGAAAACTGAAGAAAAAATATCACCACCAAAATTTGAAAAAAATGCACGTTTCTGATATTCACCCATTACAAGATTGACACAAATTAGAATAGAATAGGATATTTTTTATTTCTAAATTAAAAAAGAACACAATAAAAAAATTGAAAAGTAAGAACAAAACAAAAAAAAGCGGCCAAGTGCGAGTCGGACTCGCCCATGAAGGGTTCCGTAGCAGCAAGTAACATAATATAAAAGTTCCTGTAGTTCGTTGTAACTTTGATCGAGGTAAATTGCGGTTTACGATTTATGACGTATTAAAAAAAACTACTTACTAGATCTCGTTTAAACCAATTTTAAGTGGAAGTTTGCATGGTAAAGTACATCATATATTTTTTTTAGTTTTATCATTCTCTTATTTTAGAAGTTACGGGGGGGGGGACACACATTTTACCACTTTGGAAGTGTCTCTCGCGCAAACTATTCAGTTTAGAAAAAAATAATATTAGAAACCTCAATATCATTTTTAAAGACCTATCCATAGATACCCACGTATGGGTTTGATAAAAAAAAATTTTTGAGTTTCAGTTCTAAGTATGGGGAGCCCCCAAAATTTATTGTTTTTTTTTTCTATTTTTATGTGAAAATCTTAATGCGGTTCACAGAATACATCTACTTACCAAGTTTAACAGTATAGTTCTTATACTTTCGGAAAAAAGTGGCTGTGACATACGGACGGACAGACAGACAGACAGACAGACAGACAGACAGACAGACAGACAGACAGACAGACAGACAGACAGGCAGACAGACAGACATGACGAAACTATAAGGGTTCCGTTTTTTGCCATTTGGCTACGGAACCCAAAAAAACATACAGCTACATTACAAATACAAAGTTACTGCTACATTATGCTCGCATGTGTTCTGTGGCCTAGAAAAAGGAGCCCACTCAGCATGATGCTGTAGTGTTGACTACGGCGCTGATTTTCAGTGAGTCCTATGTAAGTTACGGACAGTGTTTGTTAAGTTTATACTAGTGGATACTAAAAAAAAATTCTGATGAGAATGACAGATCAGTGTTTCTGTGTTGACGTTGACGTTGATGCGCCATCTTTACATACTATCTTCAAATTGTTGTATGGGAAAAGTGGAAAATCGACGATGGTTTTAGTAGTCTCACACCACCTTCGGATTATTGCCTTTTCAATAAAACCATTACTTTAGTAAGACTAAAATTTGTTAGTATTTATTAAACTGCAATGTGTAGTACAGTTTGTACATAATTTATGTCTGCTCGTTTATCTAAATCGCACTGCCCGCGACTTTGCCCGCGCTTTCCGGGATAATAAATACCCTATGCATTGAAGTATAATGTCATAGAACAGACATCTCGAACAAAATTTGTGTCCCGGCCGGAGGTTCTATGTTCAAAATTGAGCACCCGTTCTCCTTTCAAATTCGAACGAATCCATTGAAAATTGAAGCCGATCGGCGCCAATTCATTGGGAAATACATTGTGTTCGCGGTGTCGATTCTATATGGTAGTAATAATACCTCAATGGGGATAATAAGTACCCTATGTCTTGTTTCCACATTTTCTACCCTGTGCTTTTCATGAAAATCCGTTCAGTAGTTTAATAGTTTTTGCGTGAAAGAGGTGTTTTGAGAAAGATTCATACAAACATTCACATTTATAATATTAAGTAATAAGTACCTAGGACGTCTCGTCTACCCTCCAGCGGGTCTAACACATATCAACAATAATGGATAAAAAAACGGATTATACTTACACTTAATTTAAAAGGCATAAGTATCATCGTTCGTGTTATTTTTCACGTCATTATATGACGAAAGTAGATTCTTATCACTATTTATTGTTTCACACATTTTACCTCGAAAATATGAGTTGACAGGTTGTTGATGACTAGTTGCCGGTGATGACTAGTTGCTCAATCATATTTAAATTGAAGGAACTGTCATGACCTGCATTCTAGACAATATTGTACTTTGAACGCCTGGACGGGTATTTCTAGTTACTCATACATTAATGTTTATTTCGTAGATTTATAAATGACCTATTTAGAAGATTACACAAAAGGGTCAAAGTTTAATTTTTCATATACCCAATAGGTATGTTATATAATAATATGGCGTAGAAAAACAGTTGAGTACATTAAGTTGATAATAATTTGGAGATTTTATGGGATCCTTGATATGTCCTTGAGGTCAAGACAACCACGCCTGTTATTGCTCTCTACTGAATGGTGAACGAGGTCATTACCTCGTCCTCCCTGCTCCCTGAGGTCAGCTCCCTGCGTGGTGGTTGCTGGATGATAAAGGTTTGCCTGGCAGGCTAGAACTTTGCTTTAGGGCCTTTGGTTGAGGGACATAAAAAACAGAGCTGGAGTTTTAAGATCTCTATGAGATTTCCTACATGATGGTCTTGGTAATCTTGAATTCCTCTTTGTGAACGCAAAAGTATCAGAAAGATACTGGCACTTTAATATTGTCCCAAAAATAGCAGGCATAGCCGCAGGCAGAGCATGGATACATAATATTCAACCATGAATTTATTAATTTAATTAATTTTGGAGGAAAAAACGTACTGAGGTGATTATTTTAATTTTACGTTGGGTATTTCAATTTAACTGAACGGGTGGGTGCACGGGTGGGAACATGCGTCACTATGACGCGGGTAAACCGCAAACTATCCAAAAGGACGAGTCTTTATGAGATGAGTAATCCTTAAATAATTTCCTGTTTAAAACAATTCCTGTGTAATAGCTAGCGTCCATTACAGTTTCACCTGTGTTGAGTGGTAGACGTAAAATGTGGTGTTTTTATTGTAATATATAAATATAAACATGGATATATCAACAGAGAGTAACACGGACATAATCACAAATATGTCGACTGAATCAAGCACAATTAGTGATATAGTATTTACAACAACATCAATAATATCTACAGCTGTTGATACATCGATAGCAGGAAGTCAATTTAACACATCACTTGTAAATATCTCGCAGCAGTTCCTCAATGAATCCCTGTTTGTTCACCCAGTTTTCGAGGGATTCATTGCGGCGGAAATACTTATGACAGCTCTGGAGTTATTGATCGCATTTATCGCAGCTTACAAGATTACAGGCTGGAGAAGAAATTACAGGAATCAAATGTTGATGCAGCTGAGTGTAGCGCGGTTTATAAAACGGTTATTCATTTATGTCGAGTACTTAAACATGAAAGGAGTGGTCGAATCATCATCGGTGTTAAGGGTGGTGTCAGTGGGTTCACAAATATACATTGACTATGTGATATCAATATTAGTGTGTTTTTTCATAAAACATATGTACGACAGCTTAATAATAATGATAGTGAAGATCAGTCGTGGTGACTTGCATAAAGTGTTACTCTGTTCGTGGCTGATTCCAATTCCTATAAGTGCAATGTGGACTTCCATAATAGTGACGGGTTTGCTCGACAGATGGTCATCATACCTCCTGGTGTGTTGCATCTTCAGATGGCCTGTGATGTTCGTAAGCACAGTGATATACATTATTGTGTTATACAGAGTGTTCACAGACGATGTTAGAAAATACGCCCGTAGTTTAACGGTTGTTACTTTTTTCCTGTGCCTTTTAGTGAACTTTTATTTATTGTTTAGAGATGTAATCGAACTCTGGTGTTTGAAGACGTTTTTAACATTATTCGTATGCTACGTTCTAGGGTTCTGTCTGAACTCGGTTATACTTTGTTTGTATATTGTAATTATCGTTCTCAACATCCGTAGTAATCAGAAACACAATAGTTCCAATGTCGAGCTTGCTAAAGCTAGTCTAGGAACTTAAATTATTGACATCCCATGTTATGTTATATGAAAATTAATGACCTTCCACTGTTGATAGCGGATCTTGTATAGGTATTGTATAGTATACATATATACATTAATGATAAAGGGACACCTTCGTAAGAATAATAATTTCACGTAACTATGTAGGAATCTGTGATTAGGGATCGTTTAAAATTACACGGAAACAAAATTTCAAAAAGTTTTATACTAATAAGTATTACAAACACTATTAACTATCACTAGTAACTATTAAGATTGTGTAATTACTAGATCTCATTCAAACCAATTTTCGTTGGAAGTTTGCTTGGTAATGTACATCATATATTTTTTTTAGTTTTATCATTCCCTTATTTTAGAAGTTACAGGGGGGGGAGACACACATTTTACCACTTTGGAAGTGTCTCTCGCGCAAACTATTCAGTTTAGAAAAAAATGATATTAGAAACCTCAATATCATTTTTAAAGACCTATCCATAGATCACACGTATGGGTTTGATGAAAAAAAAAACATTTTTGAGTTTCAGTTCTAAGTATGGGGAACCCCCAAAATTTATCGTTTTTTTCTATTTTTGTGTGAAAATCTTAATGCGGTTCACAGAATACATCTATTTACCAAGTTGCAATGGTATAGCTCTTACAGTTTCGGAAAAAAGTGGCTGTGACATACGGACGGACAGACAGACAGACAGACATGACGAATCCATAAGGGTTCCGTTTTTTGCCATTCGGCTACGGAACCCTAAAAACGGTTACACGATTACAGTTTTTTTTACTTTTTGTATGAAGTAGGGTAACGTACCTACTATTTCTATAAATTCTTTAACTTCACTAAATTCAAATACCATAAGAATCAAAAATGTGACAAATCATAATGACGCTACCATTATCTTGCAATATTTGTCCAAGTTGAAAAGATAATAGTGGTTATTTACTCAGCATAATAAAGGAATATGTGCGCAGAAAATGTTCGTGTAAGAATGAAAGATTGGCCCTGAAGTATAGAATATTACTTTGGCCTCCTGCTGAGAACTTTGATAGCCTTTCAACTACTTACATAAGTTGTACCTAGCTATTGTCAGATACATCACAGAATAATACAACGTGTAAAATAAATACCTATACTTACAATTTTACTAACGTAACGAATCAACGTGATTTGTTACTTTGTCCTCATTGTGTACAGTGTAGTCATTAAAATTATGAACCCAAAAACGCTGTTTCCTGAAAATATACATATATTTAATAAAACCAATTTAATCTATATAAAATCAAAAAAATTGTACAGGTGTCCTTTATAGATTCTGAAACCACATACACACAATTAGTATAGCATTTAAAATAAATCAAATAATACTTCGCATATTCATTCAATTTATTAATTTCTATTTTTATAAATTTGAATGAAACAGATTCCAAACTAATTATTTATCATGTTATTGAGGATGTGGTTTAGTGGTTAAGATTATAATTAATTAGATTTCAAAATATTAAGTTACCTATATTCATTGCCTACTTCAGCTCCAGGGCCGTGATTCACCCAGGTGGGATACTTTCGTACATTTTTATGCGGACTATGCTCAAACTGATAATAAAATTGTTGTAAAGTCGTTGCCACATTTCATATGTTACAAGCCGACTCCGCAAACGTTGTTCTGCCAAAAATTTTTTCGATTATGATACCCTAACCCTAATCACCTAGCGATATGCAATATACTTTACGACCTGCTCTCATGTCTTCCGAATGTACACAAAAAAATTCATAAAAATCGGTCGAGCCGTTTCAGAGGAGTGCGACCACAAACACCCTGATACATTAAGGTATAAACATAGAGAAGACATCTCAAACAAAATGTGTGTCCCTGCCGGGAGGTTCCATTTTCAAAATTGAGCCCCTGT
The DNA here is from genome assembly GCA_951805285.1 of Thymelicus acteon. Classification (NCBI taxonomy): domain Eukaryota; kingdom Metazoa; phylum Arthropoda; class Insecta; order Lepidoptera; family Hesperiidae; genus Thymelicus; species Thymelicus acteon. Next base: position 8,947,880 of record OX638225.1, on the reverse strand, counting down.
TCTCCTTTCAAAATCGAACGAATCCATTGGACATTAAAGCCGCGCGGCGCCAATTCATTGGAACATACGTTGTGTTCGCGATGTCTGTTCTATACGCTAGTAATAATACTTCAATGCCCTGATACGAGATTTTTATACAGTATCATTTCCCGGAATGGCAGATATTTATGTAAGACATATGTAATTATTTGTTCTTGGACTCTATGTAGTTGTTTGTAATTGTGTGATCCTATCCACATTACTCACGTCACAGGGAATCCCAGAGCGCGTGTATAAATGTGTGAACGTTTACAGAAAATGTATCAACAATAATTTATTTTGAGCCGCAGTAAAAACCTGAAAATTATCTATTCGTATAATCTAACCTAGATAATTGGTATCAGTTAAAGTCTGACAATAATGAGAATTTAATATAATGAAATTGCAGACCATATAAGGGTGAATTTCCCAAGTGCATTTTTGAGACGGCGAGGTTGAAAATTAATGTGTGGAGGTAAACTACAATTATGCATAATTTTATATAGGTAGTTTAAATAGTGATCTACACGATAGTAAAGTATTCAGAGGTATTTAATACATAGATTCTTAATAAAAAAATATCTAAGACCTAAAATCTAATTCCGGTGTACTGTCCGAACTCCATTTATTTACATATTTTATTAATTTAATTTTTTTTGGTAAATAAATTTCATTGAAAAGAAATGTTTTTTAGAAACACATTAGATAACACAAGTAATATATATTTACGGAGCAATTTAAGATAGTGCAACAGCTCTTAAAACATCTCTTAAAAATGTCCTCCAAAAAAAAGCAATACCGGTGGCGCATTTTGTATACTTCATAACTTGTTACAACACGATTTGGAAGACACCTTACTGGCTCTCCCCGCACCATTCAGTTGTGCTCTTGCAAACTGCGTGATAGTATAACCGACTTGCTGCGTAATTTTCCTGTCAAACACGTAAGTACTCACTGCGGTGGCGCAGGAATACAAAATCATCCAATTCCGATGTCATGTATATTAGTAAAAGTACAAAGCAGATTATCAAGAAATTTTTTGGAGGCTTCCATTAAAGGTTTTCAGCCATAATTGTGAAATAAAAGTTAACCTGTGAGTAACGGTGTTCTTTAAAATTCAAGTTTTGACTCTAATTCTAAGTCCGGTGGCCTAATCTCGGTGGCTCCGGTGGCAAACTAAAGCGCATAGGGACGTGTATAGACTAGTGCCGATAATTTTTGAAATGAAAAAAAAAATCGTAGGATGAAACCCGTTGCAAAAGGAAGAGAATATAACGAAAATTAAAGGAAAAATAATTTACGGGCGATCTGAGGTTGGGAAGTGGGGGAGGTTCAAGGTTCAAGGTTCAAGGTTAAAAAATAGTTTATCTCAATTTCCGGCAAAACTACAAGTCCTATAGAAAAAAGTTAAATAGCAATGTTGTAAGTAATAAAAAGATCTACAACTTTTTATTTACCCTTTTTAGGGTTCCGTAGCCAAATGGCAAAAAACGGAACCCTTATAAATTCGTCATGTCTGTCTGTCTGTCTGTCTGTCTGTCCGTCCGTATGTCACAGCCACTTTTCTCCGAAACTATAAGAACTATACTGTTGAAACTTGGTCAGTAGATGTATACCGTAAACCGCGTTAAGATTTTCACACAAAAATTGAAAAAAAAAACACTAAATATTGAGGTTCCCCATACATAGAACTAAAACTCAAAAAAATTTTTTTCATCAAACCCATACGTGTGGGGTATTTATGGATAGGTCTTCAAAAATGATATTGAGGTTTCCAATATCATTTTTTTCTAAATTGAATAGTTTGCGCGAGAGACACTTCCAAAGTGGTAAAATGTGTCCCCCCCCCTGTAACTTCTAAAATAAGAGAATGATAAAACTAAAAAAAATATATGATGTACATTACCGTGCAAACTTCCAACGAAAATTGATTTGAACGAGATCTAGTGAGTAGTTTATTTTTAATACGTCATAAATCGTAAACCGCAAAAAACATCGATCAAAGTTACAATGAAGTACAAGAACTTTTATATTATGTTACTTGCTGCTACGGAACCCTTCATGGGCGAGTCCGACTCGCACTTGGTCGCTTTTTTTATACATTACCTCAAAATTAATGTGAAAAATTCAAATAACCAAGTTTTTGGTTTTTATTTTTATCTTTTACAAAAAAAAAATTTTTCACGAAATTTGGTGAAAATGAAATGACAACTATTTTCGCGAAAAATTTTCGGATTCGAGTTTTTAATTTTTTTTTGTCAATCATTGTGTACAATTTTGAGTTATTTATTAATATTTACACTTTAATTAATCGAAAAACGTAAGATTTCATGTTACTTTGTTAGACAAAAAAATTACAAATCCATTAAACATAAAGATTGCAAAAAACATGCGAAAATAGTTTTCGTTTCATTGCATTTTCGGAGAACATTTACCATAGTAGTTTATAGTTAGTAGTAGTAGCTAGGGCTTCCAAATATTCGATAAAACTTATATTCGAATATTCGATTTTTTTTTCGGAACTATTCGAATATTCGAATATTATTCGAATATCAAAAAAAACTTTAATAATCACGTGTTTATTTAACTTAGTAGTAATTTGCAAGTACAATATTTTGATTTTGTTCGTGTTAAATGAACGAATGTACTATGTTGTAGTTTCCATAAATAAATAGTTGGTTGTCTCTAAAAATTTATGGTTTTTAAGGAAAAGAAATTACTAAGTTTGATGATATCGTTAATTTATCTAACATTATGAGTTTTTTTGTGAATTTTCAAGTATACCAAGGTAGCCAGCCATAACCAGAGAGTACTTAATCACTACGCAGTGGCGTAGCTAGCCCTTGCGGGGCCCTATATCAAAATTTTGCCGGGGGGCCCTCTCGACTCAAGGGTAAAGATCGTTCTCAAAAGAAATAAAAAAGCGCGCGTAAATTAAAACAAGTATAATATATCTACTTACATATTTCGATTAATAAACCATATACAATCAATACTCGAAAATTTTACCCTGGTAGCTCTGTTTTGTTTCGGGAGATCCAAACGCGAGCACAGACTCCATACCCGATGTGATACGACAGGGCATGGAATGTTTTATTCGTAAATCTGTCAACTCTATCGGTGGTAAAAACCAGCTCTGGTATAGCAGTCCCTGTATCTCGGCATCTAACCAAAAGCACGCCGCTTACCAGGCCTGGTCATCCGCGTGCACGCTTATGTACCTAGATCTATCCACCCCAGGGCTTAATACAAAGCTCAACGCTGTCTACCGGTCAGCAAAGAAGCAAATGGCTAAAAGTAAGGCAAAGTTCATCGGCAAAATTGGCGAGCGAATGGTCGATTACCCCTCTGGTAGTCGAGAATTCTGGTCGCTATCTCAAGCTGCCGAGGGTAACTTCTGTCGGTCATCTCTTCACAACTACGTAAATCGGGCGACGCCGTGGTCCATACGGCAAAGGGGAAAGCCAAACTTCTTGGCATGCTTCCTGCCGCCAACTCAACTTTTGATGATAGAGGGATCACACCGCCTAACATCCTGCAATGTGAGAGCTCGTTGAATGATATACTTTTTACCAAAAGTCTGTCAGAGAGCTCTTTATAGCCACTTGATATCAAGAAGCTGAGAGGAACAGACATTGGTGTTAAAGTGTGCTCCCAAGTTGCCTCCAGCCCCGAATCTAAGGGAGGGGGGCAAACCGGGGCACCCGCCGTTTCAGGGAGCGCCAAAATCATATTATAGTAGGATTACAAATAAAAAACTTGCATACGGAAGCCTGGTTGGGAGAACAAATTTTGTTAAAAAAGTGTTCTTAGTGTCCCATTCACGAAAAATGCCAACTATTATTTATTTGTGAGTTTTTATAAGTATCTCAAACGCTGGAGAGAGGGATGCCACTATCAAGTTTCTGCCCTGGTTCGAAAAAATCGTAGATCCGGGGCTAGTTGATTCCCCGTCTTAACGTGCTTATTCTGAACACTATCATAACATAGCGAGAATATCTGGCATAAGCCACATGGATACGTCTTGGTGGAAGGTTGCCCTCGTTTATCCCATCCCCAAAATGGGCAATCTCAGTGACCCGGCTAACTACAGGCCTATAACGTCCCTGCTTGCAACGGTAATGAAGCGCGTGATTAACATGCAGCTCCTGGGATATCTGAAAGATCATCAGCTGATCTGTGATCGACAATACGGTTTTCGCCACGGTCATTCAGCTGGTGATCATCTAATTTATCTTACGCACCTGTAGGCACCGTCAAGCTCTTGATCGCAACGGGGAAGCACTGGCAGTCAGCCTAGATTTCGCTAAGGCCTGTGACCGGGTCTGGCACAGGGGGGTCTCACAAAGTTACCATCTTACGGTCGCTGTGAGAGGTTATGCAGTTGGGTAGCCAGCTTTCTATCTGAGCGACATATCAAAGATGGTTGTTGCTCATATGAAACCTATAAAATGCTGGTGTTCCCCAAGGATATGTCCTACGCTGTTCATTCTGATTTCCGGACCATTTTACGAATTTTTCTAAGACGCATTGCGGGCCCCCTCAGCCCCGGGGCCCTGTATAATTGATACGGCTGATACGGCGGTAGCTACGCCCCTGTCATTACGTCATCTACGTGTCATAGCTTTGAGTATTTATTTACTCTGAAGTTCCGAATCATGTTTCCAGTGGGCGACTCTTTCCATGTTTCTCATAATTCGCGCAGAGATACCTCTATTCCCGTATATACAAACTTACTCTATGCAAGTGATGTAACACGCCAATGCCGGTTACAAACGCAACGCGACGCCGACCGACGTGCCGGGTATTCCCGAAGTCCGAACACTTCCATATTTTTAAGAATTGCGCACTCTCACCGCCCAAAACGACATTTTGAAGGTCACGCGCCACGGCGCTATCTTTAAAATTGTATTTTTACTATTTTGTACACATTGGAATCCGAATTTGGTGTTGAGTTAGGTTTTGTAGAAATTGATCGAATATTCGAATATTCGGTTCTTGTATTCGAATATTTGAGCGAATTTATTATTCGAATTATTCGAATATTCGAATATTCGATGAAAGCCCTAGTAGTAGCAGTTAGTAGTTTATAGTTTTTTTATATACCATTAGATAGTAGAAATTACAACGAACAAAAATCTCACCAATTTTTAAAAAAAGTAGATATTTTGACGTGAGAATTTTCGATTGAAAATTAGGTACCAAAAACTAGGTTATTTGAATTTTTCACATAAATTTTGAGGTTATGTAAAAAAGTGTAAATACAAAAGTTGTAGATCTTTTTATTACCTACGACTTTGCCATTTAACTTTTTCCATAGGACTTGTAGTGTTGCTGGAAATCGAGATAAACCATTTTTTACCCTTAAAACCCCCCCTCCCCCCTCCCGACCTCAGATCGCCCGTAAATTATTTTTCCTTTAATTTTTGTTATATCCTCTTCCTTTTGCAATGGATTTCATCGTACTATATTTTTTTTTTTTCACTTTTTACCGTTTTTGAAGCTATCGGCACTGGTCTAATAGGCCACAGAAACACAAGCGTGTCTAATCACCGCTTAAAGGAGTCCGTTCATCTAGACACCTACTCTTCAAAATGTATCTTTAAAGTATTAAAATATGATCTTGCCTTTATTATTTCTCATTGGCATAATCAATTTCGGTGGATCAGATTCTAATTCCAGTGGTCCTAATTTTGGTGGCATTTGATAATGTAATTTCAAAATATCTCCGGAACTAATAAATTTTTTTTCGATCTCTACTATGTGACTAATTATTACTACTATTTACAAATTATTTATGCCAAATAAAATGTATTAGAAACAGCAGGTTTAAATTTAATCAATTTCGGTGGCTCGGATTTTAATTCCGGTGGTCCTTTAATAATTTCGGTGGCATTTGATAATTTCAAATGGAAATATCTCATGAACTAACAAAATTTTTTCGATCTCTAGTATATGATTAAGTAGTACTAATATTTACCTATTATTTAAGCCAAAAATTTTTATCAGAAACAGCAAATTTAAATTCGCCACTGTAATTAGGCAAAATTCGTGTTTGTTGAAATTGACCCATAACATTGTTATTACAAAGTGTTAATTTATATTACGTAGATCCGCAAATAAAGCACTCAATATTTCTATAGGTTTCGTAAACCTGACCAATTAACACTCGAAGCGTTTATCTAAGCCTGTCTGATATCAATTTGTAATTGGTCGGCAAACTTAAGCATTACTTGACACGGTCGAAAGTCGGTCGGGTGAGCGCGGGTGACCATTTCATTTGACTCTCAGAGGTCACGTCAATCAATCCCAGACTGTTACCGATAGATAGCAGTCATTAAGAACTTCCGACACGAGTTGGCCACTAGCCCGGATAGATTAGCGGACACGATCGACAGTGCGGAGTTTGTAGGTGATTCTCAAAGTTCATAGATCAAATATTGTGATTTTATTCATGACATTTTACTTTGAACAAAACTTTAAATTAAACCATAATCCATGTACTTATTAATTAGGTATTTAGAGTGAAAACACTGGTGATTATGTTCTGTGAGATTAGATAATAGCAACAAAAATTTCCTTTGTAGTGAGAAGAGATGTAAGACTTGTGTAACAACACATCTGAATGAAGGAACTGCTTCATCATGATATAGTCGGCCAACAGAGAATTATGTTTTTTTCTTAAATCTAAAGTAAGGCTGAAAAACGAGCTGACGATCCACTTTATGGCGACACCAAAGGCATCACTGATGTGTTCCTGGCAAGAAGGAAAGAAGAAGAAAGAAAGTAAAACTCTTGTCAAACAAGCATCTTCAATAAAATTAATCTATCGAGACTATCGATCCATACCTACCTACTAAGTACTAACGCCCCAACTCGTTCGTTCTTCAAAAGGTTCGTTCAAAAGGTTCGTCTATTTAGTCGTAAGACGTCCATAACTAATAACATTTTAATATGATAAGTATTGGTTCATCTCAGTCATATTGTCAAATTTAAGTGATCCTAGTGCGGACCAACATCAAATAACCTTATCGATAATTATCGATATAATATAATAATAATATGGTATGGTTATAATCATAGCGATGCATGGAGCGTTAGTGTACCCACACGTAAAATACGTTGACAGTTAATAAAAGATGATATTTTTTAAATGCTTTTAGGACTATAATATATAACAATAAGAAATTTGTTCACTGTGTTTTCTCACTTAAAACATTGTAAAGTAGCTTTTTTCTTTAAAATAAAATAAAGAGGATACGCTATTTTATTTATGGCAGACTGCTAACCGTCAGTGTCAATGAGGAGTGGTTGATTTGACTTCAATGTTAATCAACCATTAATTAATAAAGTAAAGAGATTTGTATACTTAACTTTAATTTTCCGTAAACTGACTTGCGCCCCAAATCAGAGTCACTAACCGTTAGGAACTTAGCGTTAGAGAAAAGTTAAGGCGTCAGAGAGTGAAATTTTGTGATTTTGTACTACGGAGCGATTCAAGTAAGTGTTATGTGACTCTGAGTTGGGCGTTTGAGGGTGAATTCTTGTGATTCTGTACTAAGGAGCGACTTAAGTAACCATTACATATTATGTGACGAGTTGGGACGTTAGTCACTAATTTCTAAAGTAAATGTTATATAATTAAGAGAAGTATAATGTAAATAACTTTTTGAACATGTTATAAATTACGGGTAGATATAATTTTGATAACGGCCACAAATGTAAACGTATTATACCATTATATTACGTCTGAGCTTTAATTAGATAAGTTTAAATAATGTCTAAGTAGCTGATATCGGCTTTTCCATGGTTTTCCCCGTGATATCAACCGTAACATTCCAATGTAATTTTTTATTACACTGTAGGTAATATAATAATGTATTTTTTTTATTTATGGATTGGGCCCAGTACCTATACTCAGCCCCAATTCGGCAAAAAATGTAAAAATGTTGGAATAAAAATGTAAATAGTGTACGTATTATGTATTAAACGTATTTTATTTTCTGTTCAATAGGCTTTTTTTTACCTTACACAAACTGTGACTTAGGTACACAGTGTTTTGTTTTTTTGTTACTGGATCAATGGTCATTTTGAATAATTTATATCTCTGAAAATAACATAGGTTTATTTAAGACCGACAAAATAACCTATTTTTGACGCAACGCAATACAAACGCAAACGATTTTCGTTGTTAAAATGTGACTATTGAAGTGATATTAATATCATGTACGGTCATACGGAAAATTTCAATAAAATGTGTGTTTTGAAAAGAATGATAAAAGCAAATTTATTAGGCAAAGCGTAAGTAAAACAATATTAAAAACATATTTAAAACTAATATATTTTAATTTAGGATCACAAAATGTATAAGTATGTAATAAAATTTGAGGTTACGACAACAATTTACCTCGACGAAATTAGGAATGCGACAAATCGGTTTCGATAAATGCATCATTTTGCTGACAACTAAATAAATATTACAGAATCATATAAGTATCTCTCTTCTATATTTTTCAATAGCAAGTTAGCAAGTAATAATTTATTGGAGCATTTATTTGCTATTACATTAGTGTTGTCAGTAACAAAAACTTTACTACATAAAACTAAAACAAAATACGACTTAATAAAAGCAATTACTCACAGGATTAAAACTACTGAAAGTAAATAACATTTTGATACAAAAGGGAAACTGGAGGATTAGAGTAGTAAAAGAAAAAGGAAATACTTTGAAAAACCGATTTGCGCAAAAACTACACGCTAACATGAGAGGCAACATGGGATGATACTTAGTATAGAAGTAAGTAGAGAATGTCACCGAAACCGATGTGAACTAATAACCTAAGGAACTAGGGAGGGAATGTGGAAGATGATTTTAACAAAGACGTGACGTGACGTCTGACGTCTAAGTGCAGTGGCAGGCGCAGCGTTTCACGCGTTTCTCAGCTTGCAGAAGAGCGTCTACGCTGCGAACTGAACGCGGTTGCATGTCTGAAAATAAAAAAATGCAAACAATACAATACAAAACAATATGATAGAACACAAAATATAATAATAAGCTTAAAAAACAATGCAGCACAGTAAATGTACTGTTTTATAAAATGTATCCTTGTCAATGATAATAGTTTGTACACGATTGTGACCAATAGTGCGAATATACGAAAAGTTTCCTAACTTCCCACTAATGGAACATAATTTTGATAAATATGGGACAAATGTGGAAGTATATTCAGAATTTTATAAAATATTATCCAAATCGAGTGATAAATGACGGGATCACTAACTTTTCTTAAGATTTACGAACCTCCTCCTTTTTGGAGTTGGTTCAAAAAATATGACGAATACTTTTTTAAGGTTAAATGCGGCCAAACGTTTCGTATTCATCGTTTAGTGGCGTGCTTCTTTCAACAGCGACGTTGAAAAAAGATTCTGCTAAAAACTGTTACTTGTATATAATTACATACATAAAACATTACATACATAACCATTAAATACATAAAACCACAGAACAGAAGATGCATAATATACCTACTAGCTGCCCGGACAGACTTCATTCTGTCAAAGTTTTTTTTTATTAAAACTTCCGTGTGCCTTAAGCTATCATATCCTTCAAGTTGGATCAAACTGCACACGGTGTGCAAATTTGATTAAAATCGGTTAAATAGTTTAGCAGTCTATCGCGGACAAACAACGTGACACGTAATTTATAATATATTAAGATTACGATACATAAAACCTAGACGTGTAATGTCTGAATTTTGTGCCTAGGAAATTATCAATAAACCACAATTTTATTAGTAATCAGAATGCAGTAATCTTATATATAAAATTCTCGTGTCACGGTGTTAGAAGTTGAACTCCCCCGAAACGGCTCGACCGATTTTCGTGAATCTTTGCGTGCATATCGGCTAGGGTTGAGAATCGGACAACATCTATTTTTCATCCCCTTACCCCTAAGAATTTTTTGGCAGAACAACGTTTGCCCGGTCAGCTAGTAATATTAATAAAATACTAAAAACGAACATCAACGAACAATAATCCTCTTAATTAGCTACTAAGTGCAGTATGTAGGTAGTCGGATAGGTACTTACACGTAGTGTAGGATATAAAAGTGGGACTGAAATGGGAAATCCTTGCTTTGCTTATTTGGTTTTTAGATACTATATGTATAGGTAAACAGCCGATAAACGAGAAGACTTAGCTACCTAATATTTAGAAACCGAATCACCATCGGAGTCGCCTGGTATTACCTAATTATTAAGATATATTGTAACAGGTATATTGTAACTTACAATGTGGCCTTTCATCAAGATCTTGGGGCAGCATGAGCGTGCGTGCGACGCGCGCGACCTGTGGCTCCGGCTGCTGCTGCTGCTGCTGCTGCTGCTGCTGCTCGGCGCGGCGCTGCTCCTCCTGCGCTTGGGCCTGCGCCTGCGCCTGTGCTTGCGCTTGCGCTTGCGCTTGCGCCTGCGCCTGTGCCTGAGCCTGCGCCTCCGCCTCCGCCTCCGCCTCGGCCTCGGCCTCCTGCGCCGCCCTCAGGGTGTTCACGATAGTCTTCATCTGTTAAAAACGCATTTTGTGATACCGTAACTCACAAACTTAGATACTGAAACTTATCTGTCTTTCAGTTAGATACTAAAATAGTCAGACACAGGTATTTCTTGACTTTGGTAAATGTTTATAGCAATGACACTTCAGGAAAGCAAAGGGTAACAAAGGCGGTTTTTTATTTCACTAGAACAATTTGTTCTTACTATTTATGAGTGTGTTTTGCAACACTTTGTACTAATTTAAAAGTGCTAAGGAGGTGCTTTCCTTCGCCATTTCTTCTCTATGACAAAGCACCTTTCCGAAATGGTGGTAGATTATGTAAAATATCGTTCGTTCAATGAGTTTGTATTTGAATAGTGCTATTAAGTGCTTGGTAAGAGATACCTAAATTCATTCCGTAACTAGAAGAATAGTACGTAAAAAATATTGATAGAATATAAACACAATTAGAGCATTTCAGTTACAGCCATAATGTCGCGATCGCCGATGATGTGTCTACGTCGGCGTTGGCTATAAACGGGTCACCACGCCTCAAATAATGAATAAAGGTTTGGCTTCTGAGCTGTTTTATGACTATGGGCTTGTTCCGTCCATTTGTTAGGAAATTCGAGAAGCTATGAAACAAATAGGGGCATGAAACTATTCTAAAATAGTCCATAATAACTTGCTTATTAACTTTATAATCAGATACATACATAACTTTAAATATTACGAGTATGTGGGGTTCTTTCTAACATAATAATATAATGAAGCTGTAAGAGGCATCCTAGTATAGAAAAGAGCGAAGGGACAGGCATAATAAATGCGATTCACATGCATTGATTCACCTGTAAAAAAATACGGTAGTGAATTTTAGTTTTTTTTTTCAGTTAAAACCATAGACTTAAATAGACGGGTTGTTCCGAACAAAATCCGTGTCACATTTTCAAGCATTTTTCATACGCTGTGACAGCGCTTCGTTCAGTCAAGTTCGGTTCAAAATGGCGGATAAGTATCAAATATTTTGCACTAAATGATTTTTAAAATGTAAGTAAAAATATACTTAGTTATTTACCAATTATAATTTAAATAAACTCAAATAAAGTTCAAACGTAAACAATAAAGACGTTTTAACTATGCACAATAAACAATAATACGCGTTATTATGTGTTCTTGAACGGTCGGAGTTTTTCAAAAATGACATCTACTTGTCTCGCTTGCTCGCAGCCGACTAAAATGCGTTGGCACCATTTGGTGTCAACGTACCTAGGTGTCCCAACTTTTAGTACTGAACAGCCTTTCTAGTATAGTATATACATATAGGTTTATTGGTTAAAACTCGTTAACAATACTAGCAAAGCTACATTATAAACTGAATTAATTTTAGGAGGACTCAGATAAATGTACCTTTTATATTCTTAAAGCTCCCGCTTGAGATAAACTTCCCTCAAAGACGCCAAAAAAGCGTAAAGCATTTTTCAATTTTTATTTTCTTTGCACCTGAAGTAAACGTCCACCTTACCTCGAGGACTGACAAAGAAGGCACTCGAGTCTATTACAACGAACTCGAATGAGATCCAACCATCCGCAAAGTACTCACGTGTTCTACCTTAACAATTTCCCACAATTCCGTTATTATTTAATTTTGATACAACATAATATACCCTTATACCTAACTATGTCGGCTTAAGTAGGTATCAGTCTATCTGTGTATCGGATTATGATAGGTTTTATAAACGGTTTCAAGTCCTCACATCACTTTACGTTAGTTTAGGATTAGGCCTCTTCATGTAACAGTGTTTCATATATTTTTACAAAATTTTGTATAATTTTTTTTTATGCTTTTAGCAGGCAAACGAGCAGACGGGTCACCTGATGGTAAGTAATCACCGCCGCCCAATGACATTAGCAACACTGGGGGCGTCACCAACGCGTTGCCGGCCAAGCAAATGACGATAGACCCGCTTCTTGAAGGACCCCATGTCATAGCTTAGAGGGAACACCGATGCAGGAAGTTTGTTCCACAGTTTACACGTACGAGGTTGAAAATTACGTGAGTACCGAACTGTGGACGAATGCCAGGTATTCAGGTGATGTTTATTATGTGATGGGATTTTTACTAGATTATAACGTTTAATACGATTTATAATTAACGCCAAAGAAAACGAGTTGGGATTTTTAACAAATTTTGGCAAAATCCTTCGTCCATAAACTAAGGTATCCAACTATTCATGTCAAGTAAATGATTATTCCATTTCGCTCAAAGACGCCCATACAAGGTTAATTCATATTAATAAATGGCAGCTGTCATTATGGGCATTTCAGATAATTTTCAGTAATAATAATCAGAACACTTAACCAGACTTTCCTTTACCCCCTCAAGTCTATATTAAAAACAATAACTACATAGTCTAGATAGAAACGCGACACTGACGATATTCAATATTGCGCTTCAAAATCCTTACTTACGTCAAGATCGATTACAAATTAAGGTCGGGTTTATACTATACGAGCACAATCGAATGAATGTGATTATGTTGCTGTAGGTTGCTGTGTATTCAATTAATATGTTATATTTCAAATCCAATGATCTATGATTATCGAATGTAATTTCGGTACTCAACCTTAACATATCACATTAATCCATTATGCATTTTCTCATTTGAAAAATTTGAAAATTATTTTTCAAATATTAAGTACCTACTAATAACGGTTTTTTAATTAGGGTTCCGTAGCCGAATGGCAAAAAACGGAACCCTTATGGATTCGTCATGTCTGTCTGTCTGTCCGTCCGTATGTCACAGCCACTTTTTTCCGAAACTATAAGAGCTATACCATTGAAACTTGGTAGGTAGATGTATTCTGTGAACCGCATTAAGATTTTTACACAAAAATAGAAAAAAAGCAATAAATTTTGGGGGTTCCCCATACTTAGAACTGAAACTCAAAAATGTTTTTTTCATTAAACCCATACGTGTGGGGTATCTATGGATAGGTCTTCAAAAATGATATTGAGGTTTCTAATATCATTTTTTTCTAAACTGAATAGTTTGCGCGAGAGACACTTCCAAAGTGGTAAAATGTGTGTCCCCCCCCCTGTAACTTCTAAAATAAGGGAATGATAAAACTAAAAAAATTATTTGATGTACATTACCAAGCAAACTTCCAACGAAAATTGGTTTGAATGAGATCTAGTAAGTAGTTTTTTTTTTAATACGTCATAAATCGTAAACCGCAAAAAACATTGATCAAAGTTACAACGAACTACAAGAACTTTTATATTATGTTACTTGCTGCTACGGAACCCTTTATGGGCGAGTCCGACTCGCACTTGGCCGCTTTTTAGGGTTCCGTAGCCGAATGGCAAAAAACGGAACCCTTATAGATTCGTCATGTCTGTCTGTCTGTCTGTCTGTCTGTCTGTCTGTCTGTCTGTCTGTCTGTCTGTCTGTCTGTCTGTCTGTCTGTCTGTCTGTCTGTCTGTCTGTCCGTCCGTATGTCACAGCCACTTTTTTCCGAAACTATAAGAGCTATACTGTTGAAACTTGGTGAGTAGATGTATTCTGTGAACCGCATTAAGATTTTCACACAAAAATAGAAAAAAAACACAAAATTTTGGGGGTTCCCCATACTTAGAACTGAAACTCAAAAATGTTTTTTTCATCAAACCCATACGTGTGGGGTATCTATGGATAGGTCTTCAAAAATGATATTGAGGTTTCTAATATCATTTTTTTCTAAACTGAATAGTTTGCGCGAGAGACACTTCCAAAGTGGTAAAATGTGTGTCCCCCCCCCCCTGTAACTTCTAAAATAAGAGAATGATAAAACTAAAAAAAATATATGATGTACATTACCAAGCAAACTTCCAACGAAAATTGGTTTGAATGAGATCTAGTAAGTAGTTTTTTTTTAATACGTCATAAATCGTAAACCGCAAAAAACATTGATCAAAGTTACAACGAACTACAAGAACTTTTATATTACTTGCTGCTACGGAACCCTTCATGAGCGAGTCCGACTCGCACTTGGCCGCTTTTTTGTAATTAGATTCCTTCCTTGGTCAGCCGGAAGGAATTGTATCATGAAGTAGGTACTAAACACTTGCTATACGAGTAATTATTATTTGTTAACCAAAAATGCCTTAATTAGTGTTTTGTATATGTAGTTTTGTATTTAAAAATATAGATTAATTTGTAACCTGCTGTTTATTAGCACTGTTACCTATGATTCAACAGTGGTTTGTATTGTGTATATTTGTTGGGTGTGCATGTGAGCTTAAGAGAGGAGACCTTCTGGAGGGTTTTTGGAGTACTTATGTAAAAACATTTTTTACCGGTCCTTAGAAGACCTGGCCTAATATTAGCAAAAAAACTGCAATAAAGATCGTACCTCCTGCATGTCATTGTCAATCATCTGGTCGCGCTGCTGGGAGGCGACGGCGTCCTGCGCGGTGCGGTGGATGGCGTGCAGGTCCTCGGGCGTCAGGCCCCAGGGCAGGTTCATCTGGACTGGCGCGCCGTCCATCTGCATCTTCTGCACCTAGTGACGTCACCATATTGCTTAAGCACTTGCCGTAATGATCACGCTTAATTAAACGCTTTTACTGGCTGACAACAGCCTAAACCAGTGGACATAGAAGTATGAAAGTTTATATAGGAGTTGCTTATATTATATTGTAGGGGAGCACTAATAAGTTACATTAGATTAGGTACTACTCAATTTCAGTTATCATAATTGAGTCACATATACTTAAACATGTTATTATTAAGAAAGAGACAACCGTACATTTACAATGACTTTTCACGTATATTTCTTTCTTCTCGCACTCTTTACGATATACGAACGTGCAGCACATTTTCTGTATATTCTATCACATGTACTTCATTCACAGTCGATTCATGTTTCTTGAGTGCTTTTTACCCACGCTTGGTTGAATATTTACCTTTTCGTTCTTGCCTACTTACCTACTTACTGACAACCTCTACGTGAACTGACCATTGGTATAAAACCATTCAACTCATTATCTAGTAGGTATAGAACTGAATACATGAGGTTTACGTATCTGCAGATATAATCAACTTCTTTTTGTCTAACCTTCCTCATTAATGTTGCTATCACACACAATTTTTTTTTTCAAATCTGACTCGCAGATAAAGAGATTAGCGCGTTCACACAAAGAAAAAAACAAAAGACTCTTCAGCTTTATTGCATTAGATAAGTACGAATATGTCTTCTGTAATATTAGTACAGATAGGCAACTAGTATACTCGTACAACTGAATATAGTTTAATACAGGCTAACCAGAGATAAAAAAGGAGTTAAAAAAAAACAAATTTGCAATAAGTTTTTCGGTAGACACTCATATTAGTCTTATCGATATCGACTACCATTAATTCAGTGAATCTCGTTACAAAAGAAATATCTCTGTTAAATGAAGCGAATAACCACGAAGCAAAACTTTTGAACCATCGTTCATTAATATTAATATTTTCATCATGTAAATATGACGACAAAAATGGGTCTCCTTGAGCAAACACAGTGTACGGGTAGAACTCTCAAGTCAAACAGAAGTTACCTTTTTAAATGTTATATTTGTCTTCACGGAACGTGTTAGACTTCGTACAAGCAGCTAACTTTCTGATTCTCGTGGGAATTATTCGTTATGTTATATTATGTGTATACAACTATCGAGGGTATTCAGATTTACCTTTGAACTGAGTCTCATAAAAATTTTACAACGCACTTAATTAAATTCTACTTTATGATTTCATTCTGCAAAACTGGCTCCAAAAACGAATAATATTATAGGTATTAAAAAAAACTAGTATAAAAAATGTGTGCGAAATTGTACCTGTAAATTATGGAACCCGAATCAGTCAAAAAGTCCTACAGACCTCGCATATTGAAGGTTTTTTATTAATCCAGTAACAATCCAGTTAATCCAAGTTAGTCCAATAAAATTACGTTACAAAGTCATTGAAATTGTACCTCAGGTTGTTCCAGCTCTTGTGTAGGTGCGGGTTGAGGTACGAACTGATGAAGGACAGCAGGTTGCTGTAAAAAAAAAGAAAAACAAAAATATTATATACAATCAAATAAATATCTCATCACCACCTCAAAAAAGCTTATTAGAGATCATTATAAACAACAACAGCCTACATCTAGCCAGTATACATCTAGCCAGTTTCCTGCCTATGTTTCTTGCATTATAAAGAAGCGTTATATCATAATAAGAATATGATGACTTAAGTATGATTGACCTGACTGATCTTGGTTACCTATAGTATCGTATGGACTGAAAACACCAGTAACGAAATATAATAGGTAAGAGGCAAATTTCTTGCTTTCATGCTATGTAAAACATTATGACGTCCTGTGTGGCCTGTGAAATTATTTTTCATAAAACAGTTTCAAGTTTCAAAAGCATTTCGACTCAGAAGCTGCTACGTAATATAATCTAGTCTTAAGAAGAATTTCAGAAGAAACTAAAAGACTTTTGAACTTAGCTTAACTTAACTTCCAGTGTTTGAAGATAGGAGGAGGATAAAATTACATTTTCGTACACTACCTACAGCTTTACATTCAAATATTTTTATTGCTGATATTTAAGAAACCCCCTTTGTCACAACAAAATGTATTTACTTGCGATATTTCTTTGACACTATATTATCAAACTGTATGTGTATTAAATAATAAGTATTTCCAAGCAATAAATTCTGAGGAAATCGTGTGTGTCAGTTAAACAGAAAGATATTCTATAAGGATTCCCATTTTTCATGAGCTATTTACAAGTCTGCGAGCGATATTATATGGATTTAAAATACATATATTTAGTTATTCATGAGCAATAAATCCTGATTTATAGTGTCAATATTTCATTATCGGCATACGTTGTGAAGTATGAACCCCACGAGATGTTTGTACAAAAAGTTTTTTGCAAAACGAACCCTCTAACAGTACTCATAAACCAACAATAAATATTGACCCCATTCGTATGCTAACCAGTCAAGTTCCTTAACCTCCACCGAGAAAACGCTTCAGTGATTCTACATACACCGGATCTTGTATTACATACGTACATGATACCTAGAATCTCCTTCGCCAGAAATAAACAACTAAACATTATATTCGTATTATTCACGATTGAAAACATCGGAATCTGTTTTTTTGCCACTAAAACTCGTATATAGAGATCAGCAGAAAATCATCGACCTTTGTCAGGCAATGTTTAACATAAAGACGACATCGACACCGCCCTCGCTTCGCTTTGGGAAAATCATGTTCGTGTTATCAAATTACTTACACTTAATTTATCGGACATACAATACCTACAATTTTCATGATTATCCTATAGTTTTTGTCAATTCGCTTATTGACCTACACAAAGATTTCAATCATACACTCCACTGAGACCCTCTACGTCGCGGGTAGCATGGAAATATTTCGTATTTACATTATTGTATTATTTTATTTACATTACATTATTTATTTATTTATTTAACCTTTATTGACCACAATAAAAGTATTACGGTACAAATGGCGAGCTTAATGCATTCTCTACCAGCTAACCATTGGACATTAGAGAAATGTGCGAAAGGCGGTTATTATATTATTCGTACTAGGTAGACTAGCATTATACTCATATACTCACATACATACAATATAAAACTTATAATTCTGTCGCGGTCTGGAATACAAACCAAGACCTTGTAACGAGGTGTACTAATACCTCGTTCAATACTCCTTGGCTGGAAGATGCATTTTTCCTTTAAATTTTTAAATATTGACATTTGGTTTTTCAAAGAAATAAAAATCATCTGTCAGATGGGTTCCCTTCGGGAATGTTGTAAATACATTATTTTATTTTATTTTGAATACTTTTATAACTTTTTATAGCCTATTTATGTAAATAATTTGATAGTGAGTGTACAGGATATTTTATACCTTGCAATATAATAATATTTGAAGAATCGGAGTTGTTCCTCATTCGATAATTTCCTACCCCGCCCTGAGAGCCTACTTATTACTTCTTACTTGTCGAGGATCGGCACCCTCGCACTGGCGCCCAATAAGGAATACTTATACACAGGACCTCAGATGAAAATCCCAGGACAATTAATCTTCATGAAAGTATTGGATTAATTGGACATGTATATTTTGTTTGGAAGACTACATACAAATTTTCGGAAAACAAGGATGAAGAATTTTGAAGGTTACCACTTCACAGGTTACCACATAATTATTATATTTATTTTATTTTCAAAATTCTAAAAGACATTATCGTCCCCTCCCCATAGCGGCCCTTATTCGAATCATTTTTATACTGTATATTATTGTAACAATAGGTACCTACATGTTCATATTTTATTATTTTTATATTTTGTACATATTTGCATTTAAATTTATTGTGACACAAGAATGGCATTTTGTGTCGTTGCCTAGTAACGATTAATTTTGTTATTGATTGTTATTAATTTCTATTATTTTATTTTAATGTTACGTTCACAGTAACAATTATAATTCTGTTGAACGGAACTACCTAATTCTGTAAATTTGTAAATCTGTAAATACTACTATCTATTATTTACTATAGTTACAGAGCGGATTACAACTCTTTAAATAAGCCTATGGTACGAGCGGGTCGTGACTCGTTAAATAAGCCTACACCTTACCCTTACTTACCTTTACCACAGTATAATTACCTTATACTGTGTCTTACCTTTACCACAGTATAATTACCTTATACTGTGTCTTTACTTACTTCTTAGCCTTCTGGGTTATTTCTCAAGAGCGGATTACAACTCTATAAATAAGCCTATGGTACGAGCGGGTCGTGACTCGTTAAATAAGCCTACACCTTATAAATATGTAAATTATGTATGTTTGTACGTATGTAAATAGATACTTTTTTATACTTACCCTACTTTCTTTATACTTTGTTTCTACTGTTTAAAAAAAAAATCATTAAGATTTTTTTTGAGGGGAGCCCGGGGTATTGTAACGAGGTGTACTAATACCTCGTTCAATACTCCTTGGCTGGCAGATGCATTTTTCCTTTAAATTTTTAAATATTGACATTTGGTTTTTCAAAGAAATAAAAATCATCTGTCAGATGGGTTCCCTTCGGGAATGTTGTACATACATTATTTTATTTTATTTTGAATACTTTTATAACTTTTTATAGCCTATTTATGTAAATAATTTGATAGTGAGTGTACAGGATATTTTATACCTTGCAATATAATAATATTTGAAGAATCGGAGTTGTTCCTCATTCGATAATTTCCTACCCCGCCCTGAGAGCCTACTTATTACTTCTTACTTGTCGAGGATCGGCACCCTCGCAACCTCTTAATAAAATTGGTAAGCAGCGTCTCTATCAACTGTTATAGGGCTGTCGAATCAGAATCTTTTTCGTGACAAATAGTAAAACAGCAACAAACACTGTTGCTATTGCCACAGTGGCGTACGAAAATAATTATTTATTGACCGAGTTAGCCTCAAAAACACTTCCTTAACAACAGAACATCCTCTAGAATACCAAAAGCATTTAAACATTCATTACGCAGTTCATAAAGAACGTGACCATGTTTACATGCTTACGTTTTTAAGGTCAACGTTTAACGACTAGACAAAGGAAATACGAGTTAGTACCAGCGTGTTGTTAATGTAGCTAATAAGGTTTTGTATGTATTTGTGGGTTAATGGCCGAGCTTATGGTGGAAGTTTTACGGCCATTAGAAGGTATTTTAAAAGCGCTATTTCTGAAGCTACTTAAAGATGGGCTGCAATGACCACTGCGTATGCTGTTACTCTTATATCAAAATAACGTTACTTCAAAGAAAACAGCAAATTACAAATATACCTATACAGTATGAATTGACTTATTTTCAGATGTTATTATAGAATGAGAATGAGAATAACAAGAGAATGAGAATAGAGAATGAGAACCTAGTATTTTTGGTATTGATACCAAGTTTGTCGCAGCTTATATTTTAAACCTTACTCATTATTGTTTTTCAATTTTGTTGTCTATATTATAATTATTGTAGTAAGTAAGTATTGTATAATTAATGCATTATTTATTATTATTATTATTTTATAATTGTACTAACATAATTTAATAAGAAATGTATATTAGTGTACTCAAGATCTTTGGTCCTGCCAAAGAAGATCAGTGTATATAGGACTAATAAAAAAAAAAAAAAACCTTACTCATTTATTTGAATGGATATGAATATTATGGATAAAAGAAGGGGACGAGGACGGCCAAAGAAAAGATGGATGGATTGTGTAACAGATGATATGAAAGATAAGAGAATTAGTATAAAGATGACGGCTGATAGGGAAGTGTGGAAGAGGGAAACATATTGCGCCGACCCCAAATAAAATTGGGAAATGGGCAGGATGATGATGACGACTCATTTATTTGAATACAAAATTTTTTGAGTGTAATTTTTTACTCTGAATGTTGTTGTGACAACACTAATGTAGACGAATAAATAAATATTTTTTTCAAAAAACGAAAATCCCGTTATTTTCTGAACACACTATGTAGATATTAATAAGTTGATACATTGTACAGACTGTTTTGAAATCGTAGAAATCGGCAGGCGTCCTTAGTGATATCTGTTTTTATACCTAATAAATCATAACGAACTACTGCAAATATTCACAGCTATATCTACACTACACAGTCATTTTATTGCAAATCAGTTACTAACGGTACATGACTTTTTACGGTAATCAAAGTTTTTTGACACCGTACACAGCTACATTGACACATCATGTTACTTTTTGCACTTACCTGCTATTAAAGTACGAATGCAAATATTTTTACAGTACTTTCCAACTAACTAAAAGTGTTTTTCTAGAATTTTAAATAAACTCTACAACAATAAAACATTTCAACCACGCTAAAAAGTGAATTACTCGGAAAAAACATTAGATACCTACGTAATGTTACGCTTTTCCCCAATTTTTGGGCTATTAGTTACCAATGATGAAGCAATTCAATTTGCCTCTCGGAGATTGGTCACAAATGAATTTATTTCCATGTCATAAATAAAGAAAATTACCTCATTTTGCTCAGTGTTCTGGGGCGGAGGGGGCGGGGGGGCGAACGGTCCCATGGCTTCCTGGGGAGGAGGCATGTTGTGTGGCGCCGGGATAGCAATCACTCTTTGCACGTGAATACGCATTTCCCGGGGAGAGCCCATCTGCTCTTCAGATGATTCCCATGGCATCTAGAAGAAAGTAATTACAAATTCTTAGTAGGTATTACTTATATTATTATGCTACGCTAATGAATAATACACTTTTACACATAAAAGGCACGCCATCTCATGGTAAATGGTCTCAAACATCCATGGCATGAGTTGAGACCAAGACAGGATTAGTGACGCATAATATTAGCTATTCAATTTAATTGGCTTTTCAACTCTACCATTGAAACATGTAAAAACATTTCTCTAGTGCAAGCTAGGCAAGTAGAAAACCCGAGCAGAAAGACCAGCACGCACCCTTAGAATGAGAGTGACCTAACTCAAAAATTGCAATTTTTGGGAAATGAGCAAGAAAGTTTTCAAAAAAGTATATATCGATGAATAGAGCGATCAATGAAAGTGACAGATTATTAGGTTGTCCTTTTCTTACTCATAATTCGAGCTCTTTTTCATCACAGGGTTTTAGGGTACACATTTTAAGGTAATTTTATAGCAAAAATAGAAATTACAGGAATTTTGAGTTAGGTCACTTTCATTCTAAGGGTGCGAGCATTTATCTGAGCATAGACTCCAATAATTTCATTTCAGATTGTTATGTTTATAAATTGTACCCGAACATCTTAATTTCGTTTCTCAAATGTACGTTCAACAAACGTATTCCCGTTTTAATGGACAAAGAAAGACTGAAACGTTGAGAATGTAAATTAGAAAAACAAACATTCAAATAATATAATATTTTGATTTGTTTTTCTGTTACAATAGCAGACAGGAAAATAAGAATTGTATTGTTCCTTTAACCCACGTTTGTATTTTAGCTAGATATTGAAATATTATAAGATAAGTACTCTAGAAAGATATGATTTAAGCAATGAACTAAATTCGTTCACTGGATTTAAGTAACGAGACAGAAGCTTAAAATAAATTAATCTAATAAGTACGCCAGAAAGCTCTCTGGTAAGTAGCGTGGGCGCAATAGTAAGATTTAATGTGAATTTGTAATGATGTGAAATTAATGTGACGTTTGTAACCAGCTGAATAACTAGCGTAATAACTGAGCTGACGTGTTTTGTTCATCGAGATTCAACTACAAAGTTGTATGCAAATGTAATTATAACAGATTTGTTGTCATAGAATTCTTAATTATTCCTCTAGTCAGATGTTATCACGCACAAAGCCAGTGACGTTGACTGAGATAGCGATATAAGATGAAATTACGAAGAACAAAGGATAATAATAGAGGCTAGATTGTGGTGACTATGAATAATGCATTCAACGATGTTGCGCCAACGCTGCCTGGACGTTGTCACATCGCGATGAGATGAGCCGGCGATGAGGAAGCAATGACCTGACACATGTGATAATGCGAGAACGTACACCGCAGGTATACAGGTAAACAGATTTTATAGAAAAGGTTCTCAGTATAAACGAAATATAATAATGCAATCCAAAGAGATTGAAATTATTCATTAAGCTCTATACGATCCAATCTAAACAGCGATATTCAGATTTGACCTTGTGGAAGTCAACAAAAAAGCAACCCATCGAAAACAATGTACCTATTAAAATATCAATATGTAATAGCGCTTCAGGTAAGCGCTCTCCGTTATAAACCGGCTCCATGAGTTTTATATTATAAAGTTATTAACAGAATCGCGACAACCGTATTGCGTTCGGGTATCATAAACAAAGGAAAACAATGATTGATTGGGCTAACTAACGATATATTAATATTCGAACAATGACGCTTTGATTATGCGGAACGAAATAAAAACACGGAAGCAAGATCGCTTCTTCGTTTGTCCGAATGTCCTTGGTAGTGTCGTAAAGTGTGCATTGTAAGTCACCATAATTCGTTTTGTATACGATATTACTTTTGGTAGGTACGGTCTATTGTAATTGAAACCTTAGTGAATCGTAATATCTATAATTTTATCTCGTATCTAATATTGGCTAACACTAAGACAATTTTTTCATGAGGAGCTATTGAATCAACGTCTCAAATAATAAACGATAGCAATTCATTAGATAACTTTTTAGGTGGACGTGAAATACTTATATCAATAGGTAATACTTTAATCATATTAAGCGAGAAGAAGATTGTCGTTATTTATAAAGTTCTTTTGACTTTTCGGTTAAGTATAAGGCAATGCAATTTTTATAATAAACATTGTGCAGGAGAGATAAAAAGACGCAAACCACGAAATGGTTAAATAATAGTATCTCTACATTCATAATAATTATGGTTGGAACTGAATATTAAGGATCTTATTATCGATAGTTAATATTACGTAACATATATCACATTTCCGTTTAACAGTTAACTGCTCAAGTGTAATGACTTGAGAGGCCAGTTAGTATTCCACAATTTGATTATCGAAGCGGTTAACCAGTTATCAGAATTTTAAGATACCTAATGAGTATTTCAAACCGGCAGTGATATCTAATTTGAATGTTTAAATTTTGAATATCGGAAGTGTACGGTGAAAGATACCTGTTTATCTACATTGTAAACATAATCATAGCTTTATCGTTACCTACGTAAAAAGAATGATCTTGTATGTCCACTTTCATCTATACATATACTTAAGTTATAATTGCTAATTTATGGTTATGGTTGCTTCCATATTATTTGTTTTGCAATTAAAAACTTGCTCTCAGCTCCAGTTTAATTCACAAATTCTATTTTTTTTACAAATATCCATTCGTATTTATTTCTACGACGCTTAGTTCTCAACAGTTTGAGCCTTAGTGTCAGATATAACAGAATATTTGGATTAGCTATCATATATCTGCCCACAACCATGTAAATTCTGAACACACACTTATAATAATTATGAGTTATCCTGTCGAGTTAAATACTCATTCGTAGCAGTTTAAATATTATCCTTGAATAAATCGTGTTCCATGTCTGTAAACGCGCAATTTAAGGTAGTCATGCAAAGTACACAAATTAAATGTAAACCTTCAACTAAGTGATGAATAGATGATGTTATGATTTTTGAGGTAGACATTGAAACATAAATGAATTTATTTTTAAGAATTTCTTTGCTTTGAAAAGTGAGGTTTATTTTACATTTGTAATTCCATAATCTCAGTTATCTTTATAAAGGGTTTTTAAGAGGTTATTAAAGCTTTGATCGACTTACTATAAAATTTAGATTTCTTCGCACGAGAAAATTTCTACAACATAGATTGGTGTTAAAAAGATGCCTAACCTTTATTTTAGAAATTATAAAAGTAGAGGTTATAGGTTTAGATTCAAATTGAGTAAACCCTACAGATGTCACAGTAGAGTGTGAAATCGATACCATGCTGCCCGTTACAAGGATAGGAGCAGAAGAGCGCTTAGATTTAGTGGATATGCCACGAATCCGGCATAGTCTCGAACGACGTTGGATGTCCAACGAAACATAAAGAAAAAAAAACATATTTTTGAACGATCTTTTCAACGATACCCCACACTATAGGATACGCCATGAATAAAAAATTCACCCTCACGTTACCTGTAGCGAAGGTACCCTGAAAAAAAATGTTTTTCAGTTTTTTCAATTTCAATATTTTATTCTACGATTCTGGATTTTTAATAAATATGTATATCCATGCCAAATTACAGCTTTCTAGCTCTGAGGGTCTCGCTTGGCGCTTTGCTTCGGACAGACGGACGTGACAGGTAACGTGAGGATGATTTTTTTTCGTTACGTACCCCGTAGTGGGGGTATCGTCGAAAAGGTCTTACAAAAATATTATGGGTCTTTTAAGACCACTTTTGGATTTAGGGGTAGGTTTGCGAAATATTTGGCTTTAAATTGCTAATTTTGGTTAGAGTCGTGTCGTCGTCGTCGTCCCCCCCCCCTAAACGATTGAAGTTGGACATATGATAGATAATCGATAAACTTGCTACTTCGGAACCTTATATTGCGCGTGGCTTGACAGTTGACACGCACTTGCCCGGTTTTACATAATAAAGACCACGCCGGCCGCTCTATTTAACGATGCGAGTAGTCCGTGAAACGTACTACGTAAACAAAGCCTTTTAAACTATCGTAAACAGTACCTAGTAATAATAATAATAATAATAATAATAATAATAATAATAATAATAATAATAATAATAATAATAATAATAATAATAATAATAATAATAATAATAAGTAGAGACATTTGCATATTTGCATATGCATTTGCATATTTAAGTCATCCTCAGTGGTAATTGCATATTTTACTTAAGATCTAGTTATGATGCATATTATCGTGTCAAATTGATAGTTTTAGAACTTTGGCCAGAAACTATAAGTACTAATACAGCACCAAAGTTCAAATTCTGCTCAGTCACTTCAGTGGATGTGGAACGACCACGTATAAATATTTTTTGAATGATCGAAAACACAATCTTACTACTGAACATTTGGAACAATACGTTTGCGTTTATAAAAATATTAAAGAACCGGGCAAGTGCGTGTCTGATCACGCGCAATGTAGGGTTCCGAAGTAGTTTTCTTTGTTAGGATTCCTAAAAATAGTCATTTAATTTTGCATATTTTACATATTTTCGTGCATATTTCAAGCATTTTTCATTCATATTTGCATGCATATAACAAGCTTTATATGTTGCATATAATCCGGTCCCTAATAATAAGTAACATCAGCGACACTAAAGCCATCACCGATGCGCTGCCGACCAAGAAAGAAGGAATAAAAAGAAAGAAAGAACTGGCTCTGAAGACCCCAGCCGGAACACTATGACTCATTTGGCGGCTGACTCAAACAAGAGGGTGGTAGCTATAATAATATCAATTATTTAATAAGAATAATAATAATAGTAAAGATAAGATAATATCCTCATGTGAAGCCTTACTAAGAGGCTCAGCTTCTGTCGCCTCTTACGGCACCCTGTACCAGCATGGGATAGGGGTCAGTCAGAATTCAAAGACCCCATTCATTAATTGCGGATAAAAGTCTAATTTTATTATTACACGAGTAACCGCCCTCGCTTTGCGTTCAGTAGTTTCGGAGTCTATTCAATGTAAACAAACAATCAAATCTTTCCTCTTTATATACTAGTATAGATAATATGTCTAATCCTTACTTGTGGGGATATTTGCAAAGTAGAGAGGAACAGGCAAAATTAAAGTAGCCACTCTGTGGTCAAAGCCAATCTCATCTGCTCGTGATGCATCATTTTAAACAACGGAGGAGGAATAATTTAACTTGAAATAATAAATATTCATTGATTATTCTCTATTAACATTTGCTATATCTCATTTCATGCTTTTACGATATTTAAAAAGGTCAACCAAACATAAAACGTGTTTCATTCGAAATGAATATATTATTTACTTTTCTATTTGTTTTTATTTAATGTTTACATGAGATAAAAGTTATTTTTAAACATTGCGTTGTGGATATAGGGCAATATAAAATTTCATCAATATAAAAAGTGTGAAGCTTATCAAATACAAGAAGCGCAAAATAAAATGGTTTCAAAGAGTGAAGCTTCCGAGCGATTCGCGGCTAAGCACTCTCCAGGGAGAACAACGTAATTCCCTTTGGGAGTAACTTATTCCTTTAAGAGGTTGAAGTGGCTTTTAAATGCGAAAACATAAAAAAAACGTGTCTTAAATAGATAGGTTCATGCGTTATTAGGTATCTATAGCTTCTGAGTATTTGCATAATTATGAAGTGGACTACGTAACGAAGTTGATTCAAGTTATCATGAAGAGAAAAAACTGAATTAAAACATTAAGCTCAGATAAATATTAAAATGTACAATCCAACATGATCCTTAATTTTTTTTTACTAACACTTTATTGAATTCCGAGTTCTATGCGGGTTTTAAATCCGTCACAAATAAAATTGTTTTTTGTAGTACCTATCTGTTGTCATTAGACGCTACAACATTCAGCAAAAAATTATTGTTAATAATCCAACGTAACGTATTACATAATTAAAATGACATAACCCTTTATATCTTAATAATGTACTATAAACAGATGGAAAACATATTTTATATTATTATGTTAATGTACTCTTATGATTAACGAGTCACAAATACGCGTGTAGGAATATTAGATCCAAGGTATGACATACTCGTAGGTAAAGTAAGCTAACCGCACTCGTGTGATGGTCACCTTGTAACGTTAAAAGTGATGCCGGGTTAACTCGGTTAATATAAGTAGTACAAGGTTCATGCACGATAATAATCATCTCAGTAATTATATTAATGCGTCGAACGCTAGAAAAGTATAGCGAGCACGATGAATGCTCCGCGGTTCACCACCGCCGTCGAACCCCGCCAAGTTCAAGAGCGCCCGTTAAATCGATACAAAAAAATATCTACTTAAATTGGGAACGAATGGTATTGATCGCTCGCATACTTATATATAAAATGTGTTGTTTGCGCGCGCGTTCAAACACTCAGCACTCGCCGCATCATGAACGCGTATCTCGCGCTAGCCATCGCGCTCGCGGCGCCCGCGCTCGCGCTGCCCGAGGCCCGCGACCGGCTCGGCTACGAGAGAGAAATCGACGCCTCCAGATACTACCAAGTGCCGAAACTGCTGGACTACGTGCTCAACGCGGACTACCTCACCAGGCAGAAGAGCAAAGCGAAACTCGTGACCAAGCTGAGGCCTGAAGATGCCGTCGCCGCCGACAACGTTATATTGGAATCGAATGTGGTGAAGATCATCAGACCCACTAAGAAGCGGGAGGATCTGCAGGGAGGCGAGCTGGTGAGAACGCGCCGCGGGTACAACCTGGAGAACGTGATCGTCCCGGCGCGGTATCCCTACCTGCCCGTAGTGCGCTACAACCGTTTCCGCCGCTGGGGCTAGTGCCCGCGACCGAACACCGCGCCGCCAAATGTCAAGGCTGTTCTGACTGTAATCGACAGCGGGATCCGCCGCTCCTAGAGCGCATCTCTAGTGCATGCGCGTGCGCCGCGCTAAGACTGTATTAGTTACGTTATTTATATGAAGTGGCTGTGATCGAAACTCGACGAAGCTGTAACGATGATGACTTCAAAAGCACCGATTGACAGAGTATTTTTAAGATTAAGTAGTTCAAAGTATAGTGAAATGTGTTCCATGTAAATTATAACATAAGTATAAATACATGCGTAATATTTTCACGAGTATTTCGTTTGAAAAAAGCAACAACTCCTTTACTTTTTCACGTGATTCAATCATCTTTTCACGACAAACACGTATGTAAAGAGAAAAGCCGTGGAAAATTTTGTTCCTACGAAAAGCAATTTGATACTTGGATGTTATGCTTTCTCGGTTGAAGTCTTATTGTAGCGTAATGACGTATTTTGTCGAAGTGTCTTTTAAACCTTAGCAACCGCTTGGCCACAGATTGAGACATTAGCGAACATTGAGTTTATTAAATAATTATTTATGAAGACATATTTCTAGTTAAACTTCTAACATCAACGATAGTCACCTCATTAACAGCGTATAATTGACCCCGTTCAATGCTTCGCGTGTCAGTACGCTAATACCTACTTATGTGCATTAAAGTAATTAGACCCTATCATGTTGTAATAAGAACAATGCAATGTGTAAGCGTGATTATTTAAAATGCAACCAACTTGATCTGTGTCATGAGCAGTGGAAACTCCAACAATCGATGAAAGGGCCACCAGCAACAGGTTGTTAACGATACGGTCCAATCGTTTCGACAAAATACAAGTTAATAACTATGATAATTAACCACCATTGTCGGATATGACTGCTAATCTTACCAAATCAACGCTTAACGAGTACCCTGAACCGCCTTCATTGTGGTGTAAGGAAATAAGAACCTACTATTTAATTACTTAAGGCTGACGTTTCCGTTTCCAGCATATAACACTGATTTGATAAATTAAACGAACAGGTCTTCGAACAAGCAAAACGAATAAGCTAATAATATCCTCTGCATTTATTTACGATCTTGGTCTCGCGCAAAAAATGTAGATACCTACCCACTTAGAGCTTTTTGTGACGATACTCATCTCAGAATAAAGCCACAAAAATATTAATAACCAACGAGTATAGGCAATGTATCTTATGGTTCATAAATAAAAACAGAACGATGATGAAAATGAGATTGTGTAATAATGAATAACAATAGTGTAATCTATTGAAGATGGAAAAACCTGACTCTACATTTCTTTGCCAGACCAATTTTGTTTATATCCACGAAGAATAACTTAATTTTACTCTGACGGTACTCTTGAATTGTGATGTTAAAGCAAGTAAATGTCAAAGTGTACATAATAACAAATGGATTTAATGTTATTAAATGTAACCTGTAGAAGTCAAATAGTTTAGCTAATCTTTGAAATATGCGGATACAACGAACTGAAGACCGAAATAATAATAATAATAATCATTTAGTTAACAATCTGAAATATTGACTAGAGAACCAATTTTCTTGACCAATTGACTAGAGAACCAATGAACTCGCATTTAGTTACCTATTTGTTAACTATAAGTTTATAACCGTACCGTGTTAACTACCGATTTTCCTAATTATATTGATTGATTAACTTGAATTTGATATTTCTTTTTAAGTCTTCTTAAACAAATGGAAAATGTAAATACATGACATAAACAAGGTAATAAGATTAACATCGCATGAATTATTTACAAACTTTCGTAACTTCTTACTTTTATTCTACGCACCTCATTTCGTAACACAAAGATTTAGTATCCCAACTATACCTACCATTAATTTTTCCATCTATTCGCATTGTGTTAAAACCATCTGGTTTCCTCGTTACACCTAGTAACTATACATATAAACAAAGATAAATATTCAATAATTGGTGTTTAAGGCCTTGCATCGTAACGGATATTGGAAGACAATTTTAGCATAATAATGTAAAGCAAACACGGCACAAAGCTTCAGATTTTTTATGATTTAGTCTCAGGATTGTCGTGCGTTGCTAAGGTTAGTGATTGAGTGATTCCTGGTTATTTAACCGACTGAAACTGTCTGTATTATTATAGTATAGGAGGTGGTATCTTAGATAGTGATTTAATCAATAAAAATAGAATTTGGATCAGGACAAAAGAGAAAATAGCAGAACAAAAACCACACCACCAGTTTCTTCATTTACACAGATTAAAATTTAATCTGTTTACCATTTTTATCTTTTTACCATGTTTAAAATTTATCATTTAATGATAAATTAATAATCTATTACTAAGGTAAGGTGTAGGCAGATAATAATTTGAAGTGGTATTTCACGCGCTCGGCGCCTGCACCCGGTGCAAGGACGCGAATGTTTACAATAGACTCGGGACAATGGCATCTACGTGTTCGAAGATTTCCTTCGCATAGCAAAAAAGGTCAGACATCGATTTTTTATCTACTCAAATACACGTTACATTATACGAATAGCTATTTATGAACAGATATTATTCAACGAACAGACGTTGATAAGTACCTAAGTTAAAAGCGATGGATTTTAAATATATAAGGAGGTGAAGTAAGTTCCTTAAAAGAAACCCTGTGTGATATACGAAGTCTTAAAGTAGCCATGCTTATTTATTGATTGAGGCGATCAAACCTGAAGAGATCTTCAGGACTTCAGATGTAGTTTTTACCAATCTCAAATATTATCGAAATTCTACTAATGTTCTGATATACCTACCTAATTTCTTAACATGAACAACTATTATAGATGTTTGAAATTATCAGTATATATTGACAATAAGAAAAAGTGCAAATGTTCCGAAAATAATTTAGAAGAATTATTAAAATTCAAGTCGCACATAGTTGGCTGCGTATTACTAGACTGCCACCCGCGGACCCGCTCTGAGCCGAGGGGACTGGTAAACGGGGCATTTACCCTCTGCCCTTCAACTTGACAATTAACACCAGCAAACAAGATTTAACTTCGCATTCAAAGATGTTTCAAGAAATACTCTCTAATAAATCTTTGAGGGTGTCAATTTTAGTATGTCAATACTAACAACAATTAATTGATTTATTTTAGTTTTTTATGTGCAGATAATGTTTTGGAGTGGGAGACTAGTTATTAAACACTAACTTACGCCCCAACTCAGAGTCACTAACGGTTACTTAAATCGCTCCTTAGTACAGAATTTGTATGGTGATTCTTTACTAAGGAGCGATTAAAGTAACCGTTAGTGACTCTGAGTTGGGACGTTACAAGCCTAACATTCTCCATTACCATCTGCTTGTTTGCGGTATTAGGATTAGATCTATAATATTATAGCATTGAGGTGATAATAATTATTTAAAAAATATATATTTCAGAGATTAAGATAATAAGTTAACAGTTAAAAAACTTTACACACACTTTTATAGTGTCAACTGTCAAATACAAAAGATTTTATTACCGCTGTTACGGTTACTTCAAGGATTTGCGACGTCTGGAGTCAAACCTGTGTGTAGTATCAGCATGCTTTTCACAGAAATGCATTGTCAACACAACTAAAGCAATATACAAAATTTCAACTCCTTACACCCCAAGACCCCAACTCAGAGTCACTAACGGTTACTTTAATCGCTCCTTAGTCACTCACCATTCAAATTCTGTACTAAGGAGCGATTTAACTAACCATTATAGTCAAAATTATCTAAGATGCCCATAATGATAGCTGCTATTTATTAATATGAACTAACCTTGTATGGGTGTCTTTGAGCGAAATGGAATATTCATTTACTTGACACGAATAGTTGAATAGGTACTTACGGACAAAGGATTTTGCCAAAATTTGTAAAAAATCCCTACTCATTTTCATTGGCGTTGATTGTAAATCATATTATACGTTAAAAACTAGTAAAAATCCCATCACATCATAATTTATGCAAAATTTAATAAACATATATGACGTCGAAACAATCATATACGAAGAAGCCTAAATCTAATCTGACGTAGGGTGATGTGACGTCTTGAAACCGTTTATAAAACCAGTCATAATCGATACATTACTATAATCGAAATTTAAAAATGAAAATTGATTAATTTAATTACATTGTTAAAAATGATTTGCTTGCATTTGAATTTAAAATTAGGTACCCAATAATACCACGATGAATTGGATACTAACTTCGCCATCTATGGACAATAACTGCAGATAATATGTAATATGTAATTATGTATTTATGGTTGCGGTAAACATTTTTTTTTCAACAAAATAATAATTATGTATACATGAATGTGTCTTACGAAATAAGCAAGAATTTATTCACTGTAGTTTTTTCCTGACGCTCATAATATATAATATTATGTCAAAATATTATTATGAAACTGAGCGGGACTTTCATCCTATCATGATCTATCTTTCTTTATTTTTCTTCTTTTTCTTGGCCGGCAACACACCGGTGATGCTTTTGGTGTTGTTGGTGTTCATGGACAAATGGATAAAAGAATATTTTATTGAAGTCGTAAATAGGTACATATTAAGAATACGCGGTACGAGATAGCTCAATCGAGGTATTAGGTAGGTAACTAGGTACCTAAATATTAAGGTTTTTAGCTTAAAAATTTAATTATCGAATCGATTAGAAGGTCTTATAATTTTGAATCGATTTGTTGTAAAAATTGGTTTCATTCGTGAACCGATTTTTTTGTACATCTCTAATGTCACTGTGATGGCAAACGACAAATTGGGCTTCTTAGTTCGCGGTGACTATAGTGACTCTGAGTTGGGACGTTAGGCCTTAGGATAAGAGGAAGTACCTACGTCTAATTAAGCTTGCAAGGTTTGTAATTTTTTACCACACAAACAGGGTATAAAACGTTTAAAAATAAACAGAAATCACTGATTAATTAAATGAAAAGTTAAATTACTGCTTCGAGCACTAAGATTTTATAAACTTCTCAATTTTCGTTCATTGACTCGTCCTTATCCCACCCTTGGCAGTCAGGACAGCGTAAGTATTATGCCGTTGGGATTTTGACTAAATGTTTTTTTAGTAGTCAGGGCAGTTTTACATTGTAGTTGTGTTTACAACTATGGTGAATATTTTGCCTGGGCCCAAACGTCTGTAATGGATTACATAATAATCTGTATAAATAAATTATGTGTTCTATGTTCATTGTGAATTCGTTTCGCATATTATGTATACATATACATGCATATATCTATTTAAAGGACTGCACATTTATTTGCATTTAACATTGCTAGAACTTTGCATACCTATGAGCATTTATTAACATCTGGTCCTTAGACAAGACCTATTTATTAGATACTTTATGCAAAGATACACAAATGTGGTTGCATTTATTTAAGAATAGTCGATACCCACTAATTATCCATGAAACACGTTCCCAGTCGACATGGCAGTTTTTATTAAAGGTAGCTAGCATACTGAGTCAGGCGAAACCGTAAAGAACGTCTTAAAGAAAAATATTTTAGTGGTAGTTTCTATTAATAATTCGCTCAAAATATAAATTCAATCCCGCTATGTTTGAAGTGTCCAAGTGGTTCAAGGGCTATTTCTATAAAAAAATATTACATTTAGTAGGTAGCATCGACGTCATTTCCACTTATACCATCAGGTTAGGTTGTGGTCAAGCTTGCTTTTACGAGTATTACCTAAAAAATTCAATTACTAAAATCTAAATCTAAGTACTAGAACCAGTCTAGTACTTCGATTTAGATTTTAGTAATTGTATTTCGATCGAATTACAGAGATCCTGGTGGCTAAACATAGGGTATAGCTTTGGTTATGAACCAACCGCACCAGAAAGAATACTAATTCATGATAGATATGTATGACACAAAGAAGCGATATCACGTAAACATAAAACCAGCTTACACACCCACGCTCTGCGCCACTCAACATAATAATAATTATAGCCTACTAGCTTCTACCCGCGACTTCATCTGTGTGTCATTAATTTAAAAAATGCCAAATGCGACTCGCGCACCGAGGGTTCCAATGAACATTTTGCCTCAGCTTGTGCTTTAAGACATTGATTCTTGCAATCGTTCAGCGAGCCAAATCTATACCTACATCTATACAAATAAATAAAATTGTAGTGTCTGTTTGTAATATTAAAATAACCGCTTTTTACTAAGTGCATTTGGATGTATACACGGTACAATTTTTGTCTGTCTGTCTGTCTGTTTGTTCCGGGTAATCTCTGAAATGGCTGGACCGATTTTAAAGAGACTTTCACTGGCACATAGCTGATGTAACAAGGAGTAACTTAGGCTACTTTTATTTTAGAAAAAAAAATAGTTTGTTAGGCGATACGAAGTTCGCCTGGTCAGTTAGTTTCATATAAATTCGTTTAGCCTTATCTGTTAGCATATCTGTGAAAAACAAATGCATTTATAACTTGAATCGGATCTCTGATCGGCAGTAAGGCATAAGCAAGCAGTCACTAATTTCTCTGTTTGACAAACGATGTAAAGAGAAAATGTGTTAAATACAGTTATTCGTCTGAACAAGAACAAAACATCTCGATGGCCCACTGACATGTACGATGTCTCGTTACATGTGGTACCGTTACCTGTATTGTACCAACAATAATAATTGTGCGCTCTCTAATCGATTATCGGTTATCCAGGACAACGGAACAGATGTACAAATATTTAATCATAATGCGCTCATTTAGGCTAATGACTTAGCGTTATTTGCATTTTAAAACTCATTTTAATTTTGGGTACACTATATTGAACTGATTTTTTTTCGTTTTAAATACCAAATTAAATTTGAAATGCAACGGGTACTCACCATTAGTATTTTATAACACCGATATTTCGACCTAGTCATATGGTTCGTGGTAACGGCGTGTATGAAATACGAATCGTGAGTTTCGAGAGATCAACGTTTTATACCTTTTAAATAATTGTGATTCTTGTGACATAATTAAATTCTTTTTGTTAATTGAGTTGATGAAAATCAATTGCTATAAAAAAAGCATATATGCATTAAAAATGTCTAGGATAGGTACATTTATTTTAAGGCGACAAGGAAAACCTACTACCTAATGATTATTAGATGGACTATAATAATAATATATATCATAAGTACATAATAAGAGACATTGTTATATTTTAATGTCTATCGTATAAATTCGCACAATTTATATCTGATTTTGCTGAATACCCTAATGATAATAACTGAATTCTATTTCACAATCAACACATAATTGTATCGCTTTTATCACATACTAGGTAACAATAATAGGTACATGCATGACTAAAGGCATTTCTTTTTTGTAAGCGGAACATAATGAGGTATTAAACTCTATAAAGCGAGTATAGTGGTACTAGCGGATCTGAGGCTCCGTTAGTGGCGAGAGGAAAGAAATAAAAAACATATCGGCCAAAATATCGAACAGGCGAGGCGAGGGGAAGGGGTTCGTACGTGATCTCGTTACTGACGCGCTACGAGCTGAACCACGATCCGGCGTAACGGGTACGACACGACTGCGACTTTCTTTTAATATCCTCATCTTGTAAAAGTTATCTTATAATATCTTTAAAAAGTTATCTTATTCGTATTTCTCAGGAGACGGGCTATGAGCGTTTTATGCGGTGTATCTATAAGGAACTCCTTTTATCAAGATTTCCTATCTCCTTTACACGCTGGTCAGCTGAATAAGCTTTTCAGAAAACAAATTATAATGCAACTAGAGGAACTAGAGGAAACACAACGACAGCCTTAAGAATAACGCTTTTTACACCTTTTAAAAATGCATGTCAAAGCGCATCGTGAATACCAACACCACTTTAACAAAGGTCTATAAATGTACTTAAGCCCAGTTACACCAGAATCAAAACTAAATTCAATAATTTATACAATAACACTTTTATTTTTATAACATATAATACAAATATTCTACGTTATAAATATAACGTACTATGACTGTAATTGTTGCGGCATGACTTGCCCGTCACATCATAGACAGCCCATTTCTTGTTTGACGTCAATAGCAAAACGGACGAATTTGTCAACTATTTCATCAATCAATCTATAGCGGTATTAGTCAGGAATTGCTCCAATACTGTACAACCATAAGTCATCAATCATTAACAATCAAAGTAAACTTCACAAAACATTTCTTTGATTTATGAATACCTACACTGATTTATAAAGTAGGTACGTCACGTTAGTACAT
Organism: Thymelicus acteon; assembly: GCA_951805285.1. Taxonomy (NCBI): domain Eukaryota; kingdom Metazoa; phylum Arthropoda; class Insecta; order Lepidoptera; family Hesperiidae; genus Thymelicus; species Thymelicus acteon. Next base: position 8,911,010 of record OX638225.1, on the reverse strand, counting down.
TTTTTAATTTGTACCTCAAAATTATTTATTATTTTAATCTATGACAATGTCGCAAATTATTTGGAAGTCAAAATTGTAATGTGATGTAATTAATTACGGGGTGCAAAACTCCTTTAACAGTTAAACACTTGTGTTACATGAGAATTAAAGTGCACATACATAAATACTCGTAAATAATCAGGGAACCACTCAACTGGACAAAGCCTCATTACTTTAAAACCCGCTTTAATTTCTAGTTTCTCAGGAACGTTGCTCCGGCAGTTAGCATATATCTGTAATTACGAGTATAGTATAGCTACAGTATATTCTCTATTAATACGCACTGGAGCAGCGTGGTGGAGTATGCTCTATGCCTCTCAAGAGGAGAGACCGTGCTAAGTAGTGAGCCGTTAATGGGTCGAAGCTAATATACCTACGGGGGTAAAGACACAGATCGAGGTATATCTGTCTCAAATGCAAGTTGTTTATAAGACAAACAATAATGACACGCCTTTTCGAGCAGGTAACAAAATGTATGAAAACCCCTGACTATAATTAACATCTAATAATGGCTCCACTGCCATAGAGGCCGACCTGAAAGAGGAAAGATTTGATTTTTTGTTTGCATTGAATAGGCTCCGAAACTACTGAACCGATTTGAAAAATTCTTTCACTGTTGGGAAGCTACACTATCCCCGAGTAACATATATTTTATTTTCAAAAAAATTAGGGATCCTTAATAAAACTCCAATAATGTAACCCAAGGTGTAAAAAAATAAGAAAACCGAAACAAAGCGAGGGCGGTTACTCGTATTATATAAAACACAAAAGATGTTTGTACGGATGTCCTTTGTAGACTTTGAAACCATTCAACTGATGTCCCCCAAATTGGTTTCATTTAAAGGCAATAATGCGAAGATGGTCTGAGACCACAAAAACAATGCATTAGGCACATTCGTTTCATTCATGAAGTCGAATTTCATATTTTTCCACACAAAAGATTTCCCAAAATGAAATTAATTTCTTTATTTTAACGTAGTAACACACTAGTACAAAATATAAGACGCTCTTAATAACTAAACTCGTAGCACTCCCAAATGGATCCTTGGATGGTTTTGAAGCGACATATGAATAAAACAAATTACATGGTATATTTTTTATGACGTTAATAGCATCCATTGTTGATCTGTCAATTTTTATTATTACGTATCCTTAACGCTTTTTAGTTATTAATAAAATTAAGATGATAGTTGAGGAGAAAATCTCCAAAAGACACTCCTCAGCACATCTTTTAAATTCAAAAAAAAAATTAATCACAAATTATTTTATCGAAACCGGCTGCGTCTCTGTTTACTTCCAACTAAGCGTCCTTGTCATTAATAAAAATTATTTACTTCACAGTGAATTTAGCGGTTTTCACACATTTTTTATCACATTTTTTGTCATATCTAATTACGTAATGAAAAACTGGTATAGCGATGTAAAGTTCGTGTCGTACTCATACCGTTACAACGAAAATTATATTATTATACGTCAGAGAACGGCTATTTAAGTTATTTCCTCATGTCTCGGCTGTCAAGAGTATAGAGTGGTCTAGATTCCACGTCACTATTGCGGTATTAATAAAATACTCCATTTATTCAAACTTGTAAGACGACAATAAAATACGTCAATCACGAGTATATCTAATATATAAAATTCTCGTGTCACGGTTTTAGAAGTTGAACTCCTCCGAAACGGCTCGACCTATTTTCGTGAATCTTAGCGTGCATATCGGCTAGGATGGAGAATCGGACAACATTTATTTTTCATCCCCCTAAATGTTGAAGGTGGTCCACCCCTAAATTTTTAGCAGAACAACGTTTGCCGAGTCAGCTAGTAACTTTATATTTTCCTTTGTTGGTAAGATTTGAGCAAGAGGCTCTACGCGAATCTCTCCTATATAAGATATACCTACCAGAAAATCGCCCAGTAGCATTAGATATGATCCAAAAGGGATCCTTATTGCCTAACCCACCAGTGAAACTGCCTACGTTTTACTGTGGCAAAGGTTACCAACGAAAATGGCAACTATGCCAAATTATAAATGAATCCAAAACCTAATTTTTAACCGACTTCAAAAACGGAGGAGGTATTCAATTCGACTATATTTTTTTATGTTTGTTACTGTTGTGAACTTTCGACTGGGTGAACCGATTTTGAAGATTTTTTTAATCGAAAACTATAGCGGATCAAAAATTAAAGAGGCAAAAATCATAATCCTTGCTAAACACCTTCAAATAAACAATTATAACTGCTATAAAGTTAATTGACCAGAAATAGAACTCTTTTTGGGTCAAAGTCGTAATAAACAATACCTAAAGTATACGAAGTCTTATATTTGTGCTGATAGGCGAGTTTGAAAACTTGAAAATAAATGGTACATGGTCCCGTTTTCGATCGACTACTGTTCTTGTCAAGATCAAATATTATTATTACCGTATATATTTATTTACGTCATTGCATTAAAAATTTTCACTCATATTTTCATCACAAAAAAAATGGGCGTTTACCATTAAGTATAATTCGAACGGTACCTACACGAACACGATGGAAGGTTTTTTGCTTGCCTTTCTAGCGAGCAGGTGGAGATCATTCTCTAATTCTCTATTCAAACGTTATTAATGTTATTAACGTGTTTAGATTGGAATTCGAATTTTCGAATGGGCTGTTGCTGTTGGCCCTACCCTACTTTCCTTTACAGCTTCTGATAGAAGACAAGCCGCTAGTTATCTTGGCCGACAAAGAGTCAGTCATGACTTTAAATTTGGTGTAATTGACATTTGTGACATTTGAAGCTTTCTTAAAACAAGTATTTTCAAAGATATTGACATAATTATTAACATTAAAAATTTCTACAGGTAGTTTGAAGTGTCAAAACAGTGCAGGATATTAAAAAATAACAAAAAAAACACTGGTCCAAACCGGATTATTATTGCATAAGCCCATGTGCATTCAGGCTCCAGAAACCAGTGTTCGAGTGTGGAGGGCAACGACCGATCGACCTTCATTTTTTAAATACTTATTTCGTCTTGCGAATCGAATACCTAACTCCTACCATTGAACTGTAAAACGCGGGAGAAATTATAATGCGGTGTTACAGAGAAAAAACATTATCGATGCAATGTCAAGATAAATTTATGGATCTAGAGCAATACGATGGATAAGTGATGCTAATATGAATAATCAAATGAAATAAAAAAGCATCGTATAATAAGTATATAATAGTTTTACTTTTAATATATAATAGTTTTACTTTTAAATTCATCATGTTCCGTTTTTTATTATATTATACATTAAATTTGTTCACATATCCAACTTCAACTGTTTAGCTGGCAGAGGAGGAGACACATGACTTAAACCAAAATTAGCAAATTTTAAAGCTTAATACTTATTACACAAACGGATCCCTGAGCTGCATATCCATAATTTTTAGCAGACCCATAATTATGCTTTAAATACCTTTTTAACGATACTCCACACTATGTGCCCTCCACTTTGTGTAGGGAAAATAGGTACCTGCAATTTTTTTTACGTTTCATCATACCATTTTGTGAACATGATAAATCTTTATAGATTATACCTACGAGAAATTCCAGCTTTCTGGCAGTAAGGCGCTATGCTGCAGATGGACGAACGGCGGTCAGACATCACAAAACCATAAGGGTTATAACAGCAATAAAATGATATTTATCAAGCAAAGGCGGTGTATCATTTATGCATCTATACATATACTTAAATAAAATTGAAGTGTCTGTCTGTGATTTCAAAATAACTGTCTGTTCTCAAGTGCCTATAGTTATTTACATGACACTAAAACACAAACATGGGAATGAAGTTGCGGACACAGCTTGTAATTAAATGATCATATTTAAATTTTACCTCTTTTTCATAGAATTCTTAGAAGTACTATTAGTAGAAACTGTTTCCATAAAATTGGAACAAGATTTTTCTGCAATATAAAAACATTTAAAATCTGTGTGTTACCCACCTTAAATCAAACTAGATTTTAGTTATCGTTTTAACATTGTAAAATTATTATATTCATTTTCCTTTGTGAGGCCAACAACAAAAACAAAAATGTAATAAGGTCATGATTAAATGAGCTTAAAAAATGTGTAGGTACTCAAATATTTTTATGTTTATTTATGTTAATAATATTGTCAATCTTTGAGTGTTTACTTTAAAGATAGTACGCACAGCTTTGCATATACATAAATTATATTTCTAAGTACAGTTCGCAACAGGTCGAGATGGCAATTTACCGGAGACGTGACACACCAAAAAAATACGAGTCTCGCACACGAAGGGTCCCGCCCGTCCTGTATCATCATGCAGTAATTTTTAACTTTCTATTTGTTGTTATAGCAATCTGCCAACTACAGTTTAAACTAAACGATAAGCCGAAAAACAGAGAAACATGCGCACGCCCAAAGACTTGTAACGACGGCAAAAAGTATCGTTACAACTTTTCGTCTTAATTTTTTCCGTCTAGCCCCCTTTCACAACGCGCGATAAGGAACTTCGTTCCAAAAAACAATTTCCTAACACCTTTTATTTAATTTTTTTATCTTTAGTATTTATTTATGGTTATACCTGCTGCAGTTACACACCCTGTAAATATTCACACTCTGAGTTCTGACAGACGGCCGGACATACAGACGAACGGACAGCGTACTTTTTTATGGGTGTTTATTAATTTCTCTAGAGAAATGAATTCACAGTAAAATCGCTAGGCCATAAAAAGATCTTATAGTCCAAAATCTCCCAATCGTAGTTGGCATCGGCAGTTTCGGCTCTGCGTCGATGGACGATAATAATGAATCAGTCACGAGAAAAAACGTCTTCCTCTTTATAATCTTAGTAGCGATAAGTAGTTATTCATATTGATTAACAGTCTGTAGGCGTAGTTCACATTCATAGCTATAATAATAATAACAATAATGTTACGAAAATTTAGACACTAGACTAGAACGTGCTAGAACTACAGTACACTAGAATAGAACCTTGTTGTTGTTGGTCCTAGAATAACACTCAGATAACAGAACAGTAATGCTGAACCGTCCGGCGCGGAGAAATGTGCCTTCTGCATAATACGTAATCTATTAATAATTAATTAATCCATTCATTAATTACGTAAGGATCCCGAGGGGAAGGGGGGTACTCAAAATCTCTACATACCCTTATGTTGTAGGGAGTAAAGCCTTTCCTACATTATATTTTATAAATTCGAAATACTAACAATAAAGACTAAAAAAATATTTACGTCAAATTATGAGTTTTAGTCCAGTCTATCATTTTCTGAAACCAGATAAAATCTTAAAGGGGGAGGGGGAACCTGTGAAATCTTATGTGCCCTTACATGGGGGTAGAGGGGTCAATACAATAGACAAAACTACCTTACCTATCCCAATTAAGAACTTTAGCTTTACTGATTACAATGGCCACGAAACATTATGAGGTAGCGTGAAATTTTTCTTCCTTAAAACAACTTTGCCTGAAAATAGTTGCAACATCCTACGTTTTTAATAAAAAAATGTACTAGTAACACTGAACTATCATAACTAGCGTATAGAACAGACACCACGAACCCGATGTTCACGCAATGAATGTTTTCAGTGGATTCAGTCGATTTTGAAAAGAGAACGGAGAAGGGGACGGTATCTCCCGGCGCGACACAGTTCGCAGTGTCTGTTCTTCGTACTTAATGATTTAGTAACTTACCCGTAGTGGGTAAGGCATGGGGCGTTGTTGGCCCATGGGGGCGAAGGGAGGCATCCTGGACTCTGGTGCCTGCATGGGCATGGGGCGCTCGGGCTGCGGTCTTAGCGGCAGGCGCACCGGGCCGGCCAGAGGGAACGCAAACACCTGGGATTGAGGCTCGGGGAACGCGGGCATCGCTCTGTGAACAAAAACTTTACGTGAGTATACAAAACCTACATTTTAAAACAAACATCGTATGCGTAGGCAGGCTAAGGCATAACAGTCCAGAACTATATTCTCGTCTGCTTTCTTTATTAACTCACCCGAAGGATTCCCTCTATCGCGCGATTCGTGGCTCCCATGGACAACACATAAAGATAAGAACACACACACCCAGACTAATGTGATGTCTTCTTCTTGTAATTTTAACTGTTTTGTAATTTTAAAAATCCGTTTAAGATCGCTGAGTTAAGATCTGACAAAAAAACGGGTACGGATACAGATCTTTTTATCCTGCGGATTTCCGCGGATCCGGATATCCGGCACATCGCTTTTTGACTTTGATGAGTTTGATTTTAGATTACAACTTATAATATTCCTATTTTAAATAGCCAACATTCTAAACTTAAAACACTTTTGCCCCTGCTTGAACGTTATGTAATTTTGCTTTCGCATTTGAAATAACTAATTAAAATTTAAAATAATTCCTTGCTTTTTGATCTTCGTCTTTATGGCAAAAGCTTTGAATAAGCCGTCTTGGGCAAGACTCATGACCATCGTGAATATGTCTCTAGAGAGGTAAGACCGCCAAACTTGTAAAATCTAACGCTAAGCACTTTGCACTTCGAACAGATGCTTATTGTCAGAAAAATAACATTAATCCTTTCATCCCAATCGCTACGGATTATTTGGGGTCGATCGACGATTACAACGGTGAATGTATTGCTCACAATACCAAGTGGGCTCGATCAGCATTATCACCGATATATTTCTTCAATATTTAGTCTCCAGTGTTTCAAATATTTTTCAAGAAAATTTCTAATTTCCCCTACTTGTATATTCTGTATACGTCTAAATTCATAAAGGTTTTTAATTATTACAAGAAATCACATGGTTTTCGTTTGGGAAAAATTAATGTGGTACGTTACCTACATGTTTCCGTTATATGGAACATTTTCACTTTTTTATTTATTACTTATAATTTTAAACGTTAATGCTTGACTGCATTATGTTTATAGAAACAGAAATTTCTACAAAAACCGAAAACTGTTTTAATTTAAATTTCACATGAATTTTATTTATTAGGTACCTACCACGGGTACCTACGTATAATTTTATAACTTAATACTTGATTGCATTATGTTTAAAGAAACAGAAAATCAACAAAAACCGAAAACTGGATTCATGTTCATTTCACATGAATTCATACAAATATTAATTGTAAAGCTATTTGTAGTACCTCTACAAAGGAACAAAGGCACAGGAATTGTAGCTTTGCATGAATATTGTATTATTCTGTTCAGTAAAGAAAATCCACGTATAACTCGTTACACATTGCACTGACCACGTACAGCGTGTGGAGTTGTGGACTAATTGCACCGTAAAGACCATATTTCTGCAGCGTATGTAATCCACTTAAGTCCTTAGACATCGTTGTAATTGAGAAATCCCTAAACGACGGCGTTTGTAGAGGAGCATGGTGAGGATCAAATTTAATTTTCCTCGGTATTAGAGGTAATCTCTTATGTTGAATATGTTTGGTTTAGATAGAATGATATTCAGGCTTCGACAAAATTGAGATTGATACTAAATTTCAGTCGATACCTTTAGATATAGCCAACCAAATTTTAGAGAGTATCCGCAGATACATTTTAAAAGTACCCTGCCTCTCGCCAATCTATCGATTTCTCGCTCGAAACTGATTTACTAAGATTTTAACTACTTTTAAAATACAATACAAATATTCTTCATTTGTACAATCATAACCTACATAGTAATATTAAATAAAGTACGGTAAACAAAAGGCGACCTTACCGCTAAGGTAACGATCTAATATAATCTACAAGTCAACCTTAAAACTTGCGTAAATCCTACTGATACTATAATGTGAAAGTTAGTGTGGATGTTTGTTGCTCTCACACAAAAACTACTGAACGGATTTGCATGAAAATTTAGCACACAGGTAGACCATGATCTGGAACAACGTGTAGGGTACTTATTATCCCGGAAAACGCGGACAAAGCCGCGGGCAGAGCGCTAATCCTATTGATATTAGAAAAGTGAAAGTTTATAAAGATGTTTGGATGTTTGTTCCTCAATCACGCCACAATTACTAAACCGATTTGAAAATTGAAATGGGCATAGCCTACACCCTGGATTAACAAATAGGCTACTTTTTATCCCGGAAAAGTTCAAGGTTCCCGTGGGATTTGTAAAATTCGATATCCACGCGCGCGAAGCCACGGGCATCATCTAATATTATGTATCATAATCTGTCATTCTACTTCTAGCTGCACTTTATTTTTATGTGGTTCTGTAAATTAAAATTCATTAATTTATAAAATTGTTTTGAAACCACTCTACCGCGGGCGAAGCCGCGGGCAAAAGCTAGTAGAGTATAAGAATAAGAGAAGGTACTAGTCTGTACATGTCGTAATGTCCGAATCGCCTCTTCACTCCGCTCTGAGCCGTCTTGAACAAAGTAACAAAGCTCTCAACAAGTGCTTCTAAATATTGACAGGACTGTTTCGGTAAAATTGTATCTGCTCCGTATCGATAAGTACTCGAGAAAGAAAGAACTTACCATCTCTGCTCGGACTTATAAATATTCTAATATACCAAGCTAAAACATGATAATTATATTAAAAGCTAAAGCCAACCTAATATAAGTTATATTAGGTATATACGATATATCTAATTATCTAATATACCATTTATACATTACATATAACAGTAACCTACTACTGTTTACACTTATATTGTCTACCAAGTCCAACATTACGTTTGAGAGCTTAATAAATACCATTTACGAACTAATAGAACGGAAAATTACAGAATAGAGAAATCTTGAAGACCGAGTTGCGGTACTGTTTGATAAACTTCGTAGTCGTGCGAAGTTTGCTTTTGAATACTTTGCTTTTCACTACCCGCAGTTGAATTGAATTATGTATATAGTTGTTATTCATTTATTATGTACCATTACCTATAGAAAATGTATTTGTGTGAATTTAAGTATTTCGGTGCAACCATCAGTCCAACCAAAGAGACAATGACGCTAAATGGTTGCATGACGCTGGTATTTTTACCATTCAGTATACTTTTAATTACGACTACACTCATTGCTGGTACCTATTATGGTTTATGAGCCTTCCTGAGTACTGACACACTCATAAAATAAACCGTTAAATGTAAGCAGTAAACTGCTTCCTTGCGTTCTTGTTGTAAAATGCGTTCGAATTGCCTCATTTTTAACCGACTTCAAAATAGGAGGAGGTATTCAAATGGACTGTATTTTTTTATGTTTGTCACCTCAAAAATTTCGACTGGGTGAACCAATTTTGATGATTCTTTTTTTAATCGAAAGCTTATTTTTTTCATGTGGTCCCACATTATGAGCTAGATCTGATGAGTAGTTTTTATGTTATCCCTAATTTAGAAGTCGGTTATTTTTTTGCAGATGTATAATATGAGTCGCAGAGATCATTTAACATTAGGTAACGTATCTACTCTTTCGCCAACTTAACATAATACTTAACTAAGGAAAATTATATCAAACTGACTTCAACAAACTGAATTAAAAAATTATCTCACTAATTAAAAATAGATCATCGTATTATATATTTACCGTGCTATAAATAATTATACACATAAGTGGAAACTTGTAATTGGCGTTATGTAATCATATATTTTCTTTCCAATTGTTTCTATACTTATCTGTAAGTTTTCCTAAAATAAATAAGTAAAATAAAATCCCTCACCTTTCATCACCACCGTGGCAGATGATGGCCACGCGTTCAGCTTGGGCCGAGCGGGGGGCGAAGGCTCCGAGGATGTTGAATGGGAAGCGGCGTTCGGGCTCCTCGCGGCGGCGCTCCACCACACAGTTCATGCGGCCTCTGTAACCAAATACAAACAAATGTTAGCTCTTTGTAACATAACACTTGTAATAAAACGAAAAACAAAAATTTATTGTATTGTATTGTAATACGCCACGTAATATTGGTTATCTGGTAGACTCTACCAGGTGGAGCAACCCATTAAGCATTGAGTTCGCCGTTTGTAAATACTATTCTTGTAATAAAGAAGTAAAATATCATATTTTTAAGCCTTAGATACTTGAACTTTTCACTAGTTCAGGTAAAAAGGGTGTGTAAATGGTTGATCGAATTTTTTCGATCGAATTATTTAAAACAATATTTAATTCATATCAAAGTAATTTACTTAATGTACAGTGGAACTCAAGATGTGTATTTTATCGTCTCGAGGACGACGTGCAAAATTGATATCGTTTCCCGTATTGTTCCGTGAATATACTCTTTTTAAATCATCGACAAAAGGCCCATTATGATATGCCTAATAATCTAGAGATTCGGTTACTCCTATCTTTAATGGAATAAAAGAAAACCTTTCTTTCTTCCTCTTTTTTGTCCGGTAACATATCGGTGATGCGTTGGTGTGACGAGTACCATCAGATGGTTGCCTCATCATTGTTTGTCGGTTATTCACATAATAAGATTATTCTTGTATTCAATAACACAGCGAAATTATCATAAAAAAACGTATACAATCTGGCACTGAATTTCACAATTAAAACCTTTGAATTCATTTTGTTCCTTTTGACATCGCTCCTGTTCCAGCAAAATTCTAAACACAAGACGCGAGCGTACTTGCTCCAAAGTTCAACAGTGTATAAGTACAAATACGAAATGTTCTATTCATAATTATACTCCTACAGACAGCCCCTGGGTGAATCTTGGATAGCTCAATTTGAACTGTCAGTCCGAAGGAAAAATACCCATTATATAATAAATTTTACTAACAAAAAATAACAGACTTCAAAATTACTCAAAAACTACTTGTCAGATCTCGTTCAAATTTATGTTGAACCACATGACAAGTAACTGCTTTCGATTAAAAAAAGAATCATCAAAATCGGTTCTCCCAGTCGAAAATTCTGAGGTAACAAACATAAAAAAAAAAAAAAAAAATACAGTTGAATTGCGAACCTCCTCCTTTTTTTGAAATCGTTTAAAAATATGAAAAATTTTATGTTATTTCAATGTATAATCTAATTGCAATATGAATAATAATAAGTGTAATTTAGATTTTGACTTTTTGTTAGTCGAAACAATCCAAGTGATAAAAATTTATGCCCCCGGCATGCCTTTTAACCTCTTTTTAAAACACAACACCAAGTTATAAATAAAAACAAAGGGGAATGGTTTTATATTTATTCGTGTTATTTGTTTCAAATGTAGTTAATTTTCATCATTTCCATTGATAAAAAGGCATAATAAGCAGACTAACTTAACAGTAACAAGCAGTTATGTTATGCATGTTTTCATCTATGCAATATTCTAGCTAAAATTTTATCTAATGTAGGACAATTTTTCTCTCTATTCCCGTGCCTAAAATAATGCAAATTATTATATCTTTAAAAGGAAGTGGACAAAAGTGATATTCGACAAAAGTGTTTTAGATTCATATAAATTTCATTAAATAAAATGCGCCATGAATACGCCGTTTTTCAAGATTCACCCCTGTACAAACTTGAAGCTTGTTCCAAATATTTATAATGAATGTTCGTTTCATTCTGAGATGTGATGCAGAGGATGATAATGGATTGAATTTCTAACTTTTAAAGTACCTTCTACTAAGTGAAATTGTAGATATTTTGTTACTGTGCCTGTAGTGTACCTTTACAAGTGCTGTATTATTAATAACGTTTGCATCTAACGTAACTATTCGAAAGTTTGAAAGCACCTCCAGCGAAAATAAATCAAAATTAAATCTAGCATTCTTGATCTAAAACCGATCAAGACCGAATCAGATTAAAAAAATACAAAATACAAAATCTTTATTTGTCTATTATCGTTATATATCACTATTCAAACAGTGGTTGAGACCACTTATTAAACATGTAAAAAGATATGTTTGTAGCAAGTGGCCCCACTCTTCTTTATACATCATTCTAAGATCATAAGATAGACGTAAGTATGTGTGTGTGTGTGTATGTGTGTGTAATTTATTACTAGGGCTATATTTATTTTAGGAGGTCCTATTTTAGGAGGATAGCTTAGTGATAAAAGCCAATTTAACAAAATATTTTAAGTTGTAGATCGAAGTTTTTCATTTATGTTATGATATATTATCGCTGATTGAGTAACATATTGTCTTCTGGCTAAATCAGTTTCAGTAATGTGTACATGAGCAACTTTGTTTTTAGGGTTCCGTAGCCGAATGGCAAAAAACGGAACCCTTATGGATTCGTCATGTCTGTCTGTCTGTCTGTCTGTCTGTCTGTCTGTCTGTCTGTCTGTCTGTCTGTCTGTCTGTCTGTCCGTCCGTCCGTCCGTCCGTCCGTCCGTCCGTCCGTCCGTCCGTCCGTCCGTCCGTCCGTCCGTCCGTCCGTCCGTCCGTATGTCACAGCCACTTTTTTCCGAAACTATAAGAGCTATACCATTGAAACTTGGTAAGTAGATGTATTCTGTGAACCGCATTAAGATTTTCATACAAAAATAGAAAAAAAAAATATTGGGGGTTCCCCATACTTAGAACTGAAACTCAAAAATGTTTTTTTCATCAAACCCATACGTGTGGGGTATCTATGGATAGGTCTTCAAAAATGATATTGAGGTTTCTAATATCATTTTTTTCTAAACTGAATAATTTGCGCGAGAGACACTTACAAAGTGGTAAAATGTGTGTCCCCCCCTGTAACTTCTAAAATAAAGGAATGATAAAACTAAAAAAAATATATTATGTACATTACCAAGCAAACTTCCAACGAAAATTGGTTTGAATGAGATCTAGTAAGTAGTTTTTTTTTAATACGTCAGAAATCGTAAACCGCAAAAAACATTGATCAAAGTTACAACGAACTACAAGAACTTTTATATTATGTTACTTGCTGCTACGGAACCCTTCATGGGCGAGTCCGACTCGCACTTGGCCGCTTTTTTCTTCTATTTACGAGCAATGCAGGATCGAATGGTAATGAGCTATGAAGTTTTAAAGTTGTATGGAGGATGTAAAGTTTTCTTACAGGTAATAATTTGCATTCACGATACAGTTCTTGAGTAGGATATCTGTAGCGCTTAAAGTACATAACTTAGTAAATTACATAAAATTTAAAGTACATAAAGTAGGCAGCGTTGAGCTCTTTCACTTCTATAAATTTAGATTTAGTGGCTTCACCCCAAATATCATCATATCAAGAATTCTACGCTGTAAACAGAAAAAAATATCAGTGTCCTGTAGAAATGCAATTCATTTCATGCAATTCATGGATGCAAGTTTTTCATTTGTATGATTGTATGTTTTTATCTGTCCGGAAAAGTTTACCCATTAATCAGATGGTGTTTATATTATTACCATTTTTTTCATTTGGACAAGCTCATAGAGATCACAAACCAGAGAGACAACCAGATATACTATTTTTTTATCGAAATAGAACCAAATATAATTACTTTACTGATAAGATTTGAGACATCAAAATAACTTTGAATACATCGTATAAACGAGATTTCGGAGAAAGATTCGAACTTACTTCTGGTTGTTCGCCAAGAAGGCGCCTGCAAGTTCATCCAGGTCAAACTGTATGGGCAGCTTGAACATGGGCCTGATGGCGTCCAGCTCCTCGTCGTCTTCCGCTGAGCTGTCGGACTCGGAGCTCTCGTCGAGACCAGAGTTAGAGTCGCTCTTGCCATCGTCATCGATTTTCTGGAATTAAAAATAAACTGAATTTATTTCTTTTTTTTTGACACTGATATATAATCATATTAATTAGGTACAGTTATTAAATTAGAATTAATAAAAAAAATGAAAACTAATTAAACTTATACCTAATACTAGCAAAATACCACACAAAACTACCTAATACTAACAAAAAATAAAATTGTGTAACTTACACTACAGAAAAAAAGATCTTAACTACAGTAAGTAATATATTAAAAAAAATATTATTTCTAATTGTATAAAATTTGTTTTTGCCGAAACTGGAAAAACTATTTAAATTTTAAATTTTAAAAGAGTTCTAGAGGCTGGTGTTGAAACCAATTCAAATGTCTTGTAAATGAAATATCCATAAGATAAAGGTTCACTTATACGATAAATAGCTTTGAGTATATCCCACATCCATTGCAACATTGATTCTAGTATAATATATTTATTTATTTACGCTTTTAAAAGCTTACTTCGTAAATACTGAAAGCTGAAGTATTGGTCATATTTTATTTTGGATATACATAAATTGTTAATGCTGCTTTTGAGCATTGACCTCGCTTTCAAAGTTACAAAAAATATATCTACTTGTATTGCAAAATTGTAAAAAATATTAATTAATACAAAAAATGAGCATAGGTAAATATTTGATATCAATCATAATTATTAATAATATAATAAATTATTATATTTGATTTTATTAATATTTGTGTGAGATTACTCTTATTGTCTAAACTCATATCTGCTGTTAAAATATTGCTGTAATATAAAAGAGAGAGGGATTAAACAAGCTTTTAATTTACGGTAGAGCTTAAATTTTACAACGTTAATTCCGACTGCAGTAGAAAATTTTAATTAAAAATTAATATCCAAAATGCTCGTCACTCCATAAAATGTTAATTGAAAAAACGTGCCCATATAAGATTTTTTTATATTTATTTACATCAACATCAAATATTTACAACATGCCGAGCATGAAAGAGTAGTCTAGGTACTTCTGTATTTTAATGGGCATCAAATTCAATGTGCCTACTGCAGAGTAATGATGCAGCCTGTCGATATGGGCTATGGCCAGTTTAGAAATAAAATATCGGGTAATTTGTCATGTGCTATACTATCAGCAGCCTAATTCACGTAAGTTAAGAAGTTCGATTGCAGTGCAGTTGCAGTGACGTTCCTATCAAAATAACACTTTCCGTATTCTCTTAGCTTTCACGAGCGCTGTCAAACACGCTCACGTCACGCGAGCGCCTGTCAAACACGCTCACGTCACAAAAAGGTATTCTGTTGATGCGCGTCAAGATAGCGTGTTTCCGATCGCAGTTTGGGGGTATTCTCGTAAACTTCTTGGTGCGAGTTTTTATGCAGTTTTGTTGACGCTTTTGTTTTTTTAATGGAAACATAATAAATTGTATTTGATTAATTAATAAGTTTATTTGTTCTCTCATAAGACAACACTAACACAGAGTACTAAATAGCCGAAGAAAAGTTTGTCAGGCGCGCAGGATGCGTGCAGGAGAAGTGAAGTTCACGCGCGGTTTGCGTGCAGTTGACGCGCAGTTCAAAAATTACGAGAATACGGTTTAGATGCTAAACTTCAACTTGATTCCAGCGTCACTGCAACTTAATCGATGCGTCTTAAAGTTACGTGAATTATGCTGCAGGTGTGAGGTGCACTGATTGTTTGATTTACGCAGTAGGGTTTTTTGTTTTTTTAATTAATTTTTTTCAATGATATTATGAGCTAATTATATAAGCTATATGAGCTAGCTATAAGCAAGAGTGCCTTTGAAACGGTAAACTTGTAATTTTTAGGCTTTTACATAGAAGTTAGATTAAGACATTTTATACAGATTTGCTAAAATAACTTATGTCATTAGTTTACTCAATTAAGTATTGCGATACCATTATTAAACTTGCACTTTTTATAACTAGAAAATAAAAATGATTGTTGATGAAATAATTGTTTTCCATGGTTATTGCACCGCCTTCACCCATTCTCTACAAATCCTCAAGGTTGACTGTTAGAGAATGCTATCTACTTAGCATTAAGTCCGCCAATTGTACCTACCTCGCTTTTGATTCAATAAAGATTAAATAATTAAATAAAAAGATAACATATCTCATCTTAATTAAGTAAATAAATGTTACTCAAACTCCTTAGTGATCAAAATTATAGAAATTAAGATAATATATTTTATAAATAAAACCAGGCAAGTGCGTGTCAGGCCACGCGCAATGTAGGGTTTCGAAGTAGTAAGTTTATCGACTATTACTCATTTTAACTACTTATGCTAACATAGCTGTGATACTTATAATTGTAAATTCATCAGATAATCTATTTTTGTGAATTTTTAACTCGTCCAACTCCAACCTTTTCACTGGCATGGCGGGGGGGGGGGGGGGAGGGGGATAGGCACTCAACTCTAACCAAAATTAGCACTTTAAAGCCAAATATTTCGCAAACGGACTCTTAATTCAAAAAATGGTTGTCTAAGATCGTTATATTTTTGAAAGACCTTTTTAACGATACCCCACACTATAGGGTACGCGACGAATAAAAAATTCATCCTTACGTTACCTGTAGGGGAGATACCCTGAAAAAAAATGTTTTTCAATATTTTATTCTACGATTCTGGAGTTTTAATAAATAATTCATGCCAAATTACAGCTTTCTATCACTAAGGGTCTCGGCCGGCGATTTGCTTCGGACAGACGGACGGACGGACATGACGAAACTATAAGGGTTCCGATTTTACTTCGGAACCCTAAAAATGGGCAATTTGTTTTGACAAAACATAAGATATTTTATTTTTACAGTCTCGGACATGAGTTTATCGTACTCATAATACACATGGGTTGTAGTCAGGTTATTGAGACGTTGGAGTCCGAGTAAGTTCTTGAAAATGGCGCATTGATTAAACTGTAGATACTTGCATTACTAGGGCGGCACTAGGGCATCATACAACGCAGAAACTTTCGCATTCCGGATTTATTAGCAACATAATGTATAATGTAATAATAGTACCTACTCGGTGAAAGGCCAGAGCTGTTTACAATGTGCAATGAATCGTACACAATCCCAGCTAACAGTGCAACAGGCTGGCCTCTGTTTATAAAATTCAAACACGCCTCGCGCAACGTTGTAAATCGATACCACTGAGTGCATTGGTATTCCCTAACGACTGCCAAGACCTGAGTAACTACAATATATCCGTACTGCATAAATAACTTACATTAAACATTATTCCCTGCCTGATTCAAAGTACAATTAATCTGATACTTTTCTAGAATTAAAATAAACGTACCTACAACAGTTTCAGTGCGCCTACCGAAATATTTATGAATCAATAAGCTTTCAGGAGGCTTTGTTTGAGCCGGATGTTGCCAGATTTCATTTCTACCAGGAAATTGGTAGAAATAAAAATTTTAATGGGTCACCTTTGCTGTTGTGCTTGTATTTTCTCGTAGAGTAATTTAATTAAAGCTTTTACTGCGAATTGGTTTCTATTTATATCTACTGGAATAAAATAAAGTCGATAATTTATTTTTTGGTTCATGTTCATAACCGATTACTTCCTTACTCTTGTACTTGAGTTACTTAAATCGTTAACATATCTATAGATTTTTTTCGATTAATACGAAAGGCACCAAAAGCATTATGTCTAACTGTTAGGAGTCCCATGATAATATGTTTATTTATCCCCCGGGAACAGATCCACTGCCTGGGATGATATCAGTAACCTCATTGTATGAGATAGTACGGGCACGGACAACCAGACAGAATTACATTCCGTTCGATTATAATGTAGATAAGCTTCTTCTAAACTACAAGGCAAGAATAAATACCATCACCAACCAAGTGTTTACCATCCAAGGCTACATCGCCACTTATACCAAGAGGAGTTATTATATTATAGTCAGACATTAACATGATATATCTACCTAATTTATAGAAAAAATCAAGAAATGATTGAGCATTTTACACATAACACTAACATCAAAATGAAAACAAATTATAAAACACAGGTTATTAGTTCCTATAGAGTGGACAATATTGTTCCAATGTGAATATAACCCATGCTGATGAGATCCAGAAGTTCTGTCCTTTCTAATAAAATCAAAGAGGATATCATAAGATGCCACGTAGCATGAGATGTGATGAGTACCGCCCGCTCGTGTTTACTACCGCAGTTGTGACTCGTTTATGGGATCGTGTACTTATTAGGAATCGTGATGAGTTTACGAGATCATGCTTATTACACCACAGTATAAATAAAACGTTTTGTAGGTAGGTGTATTAGTAGGTATAGAATACTTAACCCAATTCAGATTTTGATGGCAGTATAGGTGGTAGGGACTTTACACGATAAATTATTTATTATTACATAACAATAAAATAGGTATGATAACAGATTCGAGTAAACGCATTTTCGTAATCTGCTCTCGAGTTCTCTTGAAGATTGTCATAGTTTTGAGTTTACTAGAATTCCGTTTCCCTATGCAAAACCTATGAAGGAATTTTAGCTTATAAATATACGTTTCCCTAGCCCTAGACCAACAGGGAATCTAATAAATCTACACACTATCATAAAACATATAATTAAAAAAAAACCTCCAAAATCTCAATTTAATAAAATGTAAGAAAATTTTACAAACCGGCAAGTACCTATTTCAATCTGTCATAAGTACAGAATCTTTAGAAATCGGCGACAAGGCCCTTGTTGCGTTGGCGTTAATCAATGTTTAACGTCTCCGAAACTTGAAACCCTTAATTGGAAAAAGGTCGAATTCTCTTATCCCTATGTCGTCATTAAGATATTATGTCTATTTAAATCGTAGCCATGACTGAATAGTTACTCAACTATTTTAATGAGGTGATTTTTGTTTTAGGTTTTTTTAGGATTCCGAAGTAAAATCGGAACCGGGAAATCGGAAGTGAGATTCGGCGACTACTATAATGCAAATGTGTTTAAGTTGCGCGGTACTATTGTACGTTATGCATTATCGTAATTTTTTAACGATTTCTAAATGCAATTGAATGCAAATGAAAATTGTATTAAAATAAGTACCTACAATATATGTTGAGATTATCGCGTTTAAACAAACAAAGTCTACTGAAGCTAATAATATTATAAATGGTAAGTTTGTAAGGATGTATGGATTTTGTTACTCTATCACGCAAAAACAACTGAACAGATTTTTATTAAATTTTGCACACAGGTAGACCAAGGTCTGGATTAACATATAGCGTACTTGTTATACTGGAAAACGCGAACAAAGCCGCGGGTATAGCGCTAGTATTTTATACTATGTACCTTGTGAATGATTCATTAATTCCTAACAACATTTCGACTAAGTATTCAAATTTAACCTTAATATGAAATATTACACAACAAGCGCTTGGTTAAATAGATTTTACGTTCTACTTGCTATTGAAGTTCTGTAGCCTCGTAAAAACCTTTGAAGTAAACTTCTAAAGCGCCCTGTAGCCACTTTAGCGTCCCATTCAGGAATTATGGCCTAATAATAAATAGTTATGTTTAAAACCTCAAAAAAATATCTTTTATGAATAATTTGAAAATTACGCGATGTTGTGCGTGTGTTAAAGAGCTAAACAAATAGTTCTAATAGGAACCTTACTTTGTTAGCTGTGTGATATTTCTCTAAGATAATTATTCTCATCTATTAGTTAATCTGCACCGATTCTACTGTCACATTCATGACACAATTAGGTTGTATGGTGTCAAGTCACTCCCCCTTCATCACTCAACTTATCAATTATAAAAAATAAATGGTCAATAAGCAGTACTTATAAACACAGCGGAGAATGTGACATGAAACATAAATATCTCGTTCTGTACTGTTTGGCGGGCACAATACGCTCGGACATCCTGCCCGAGACAATACGTGGTCGGTGGGCGCCATTGTTCCACTGCCCGATGCCCGATGCCCGATGCCCTCTGTTTGTAAATATTAACATTCGGCCAGATCACTCAATGGCTCAATCTCCATCTATTTCGTCAGTTCATCTACCGAAAATTTCGGCGTCTTATCAACTTGGTATCGAAACGGTTAAAAAGTATCAAGTTTAAACTAGATTTCTATCTTTCTTAATATTTATCCGTCGAATCCTATTAATATTACAAAAGTGAATGTTTTATAAAAGAATGGATTTTCACGGAATTTAGCACACAGGTAGGCCATGATCTGAAATAAAGGGTAGGACTAATAATCGCTTCCACACTCCCACTCTTCCACTAGGAGTGTCTGTTACAGGTGGCATAAACATACACAAATAAATACGTCACAAAGACCCACGATCAACAAATATTTATCAATGACTCATAATAACTGGAATGTTTTTATGTCAACAATAAAATTATTATACTAGCTCAGTGTCAACATGGTATCATCCTTACAACCCTTAACTGTCCCACTGCTGGGTTCGGGTCTCCTCTCACAATGCAGGCCATTGTCCACCACGCTGGCCAAGTGCCAAACTTAACATACCTTGGTAAACATTGTGGAGACTCTGAGGTGCACAGGTTTTCTCGCGATGTTTTTCTGTTATGATGCCCTTCACAGAATCAAATGACAATTTACTTCTAAAACGCATATACCCAGGGGACTTTAGAAAATTAAAAGTGCATGCAGGATTCGAACTCAGGTTCGGGAGATAACGATCAAACCACAGCTATAACAGACAACTGCTGCAGTATCCAATTAGGTACAATGAGGGAATAACGGTTACCCGAAACCAACTCGTAACTATTTACGAAACTGTTAATCTAAATGTTGGCAAGTTATTAAATTAAACAACAATTTCACAGTCTTGGCTCAAGTTTTTATACAGATTTAATCGTGGAACGCTTGGTTTACCTGCGTTACTATAAGTTATATAGCTATAGACATTGGCTATAGACCTAAAAGTATAGCGATTTAATTTTTTTTTTGCATCAACAACTTTTTATTATTAAAACTTAATAACCTTACAATAGCTTTTAGCTGCTGTCCTCTTTTTGGTAATTATTTTCGAGTTAAATAAATATACAGTTAAGTATAGCTACCTACCTAATTTTAATTCATAAAAAAATTGAATCATTCATGTACATTGTACATACTTTTGTTACAGCGTTCTTTTAAGAACACATAAAAGACAAGAACATTACAGATTCTAAAACAAAGGGTAGTTTTGAATACCTAAGTTGAGCGTCTAGACAAAGTTACTTAGTAAATTATATTAATCAATCTATTAGTTCTAACTTTGTCTGATTAAATTATCCAGTTTCAATAGCCGCATACAACATCCCTAGGGGCGAAGACTAGATCAGTGCGCCCAGATATAATTTCTGTAGCAATTTAAGTTATTGTTTTGTATTCCAAACGAAATGTTATTTCCAAATGAAGTTCTAAAACATAGTAATGGGTTATCTAAAAAAGTGTAAGGCTTTCCATCAATCCTTGAAACCTATCTCTACTGAAAAATTCTACCATAATTGGTATTTTTAAAAGGTAACTTCACATTGACACTTGTATACATATATGTACACATTGTGTAAATTGAATTATAAATAAATTGTTTTCAGCACATCACCGTGTATACTTGTACTATTCCAAAGTTAAATTCAAAGACAAAATTATTTATTAATATACGTATTACTGATAAACTTATTTACGCACGTAATTTCGGAAAGCTTTTCGAGGAGGAGAAGAAACGTCATACCCAATTCTTAAAAAATATGCACAAAGGTTTTCTCTTTACGTAATAATATTAGAGATAAGGGAAACTCTCACACTGCAGATAATTCGAGGGGCTGATGGCAAGCGATAGCCGCTTTCACATGCAACAGGCGAGCGCCGGCGAGCGCAATGTCCGCGTCCGAGGGATCGCACGCACCGCGTCGGGCGCCCGCGGTGAAAGCGATCTGCCTCGTGACGTCATTACTTGCATAGGCTACGCTCCATTGAAATAACCAACGAACACTACTGTTAGGGCAATTTAAGTGTGTAACAGACGTTGTCGGTGAAAGAATATTTTATTTATTTATCTCCAATGTGTTTCCAAATGTATTTCGTGCGTGGAGTAAAACATGCTAAACTGTTGTTTGCTAGGAAGACATTTAAAGACAGCAAACTCTTTTTAATCAATTTTTATTAGGTATCAATTCGTACTACTCCAAATGCTAAAATCATGTAAATTTAGAAAACATTTCTAAGGTGATTTGATTAATAAAACAGTACTCGTAGATTCCCATGTTGCACAATTTCCCCTACAGTATACAGAGACCCTCAAGTGTATGCAATCACACATCGTCAGGAAATTATATAAGAAACATTGCGCCCGCATCATGCATGTTGCCCTCGATTGCCCATTTGTGCAGAACGTACCGGTTAGATAGTTATGGAAGCAGGAACAGAAAGATCCGGGTTCAAATGTCGTCAGTCGCCTTTAACACCTAGTTATATTAAAGTACTCGTATTGTAATTATATATGACAAATGCTCATGCGAGGTTAAAGTCCAACTTCTTTTAAACGACAACCATAACCTGAGTAGATAATAATGTATTTTGTACCAAAACAAACACTTGTGTTTCCTTAAATTGGTTATTATTTTATGGAAGTCTATTATTTTAACCGTCCTAAGTGATAAAATCATACGAATTAATACGTAGGTAACGTTTGGTTTAAAAAATAGGGGGTTTTCCCTAGATGTTGAAATGTGAAAAAAATTGTTCAGACTTTTGCGATAACTTTGTATTTTATTGATAAAATTACTTATTCCTTGCTCTATCGGCGTCAAAAGGAAAGGCTGAAGGATAAAATAGGGACAGCTGTGCAATGGTTGCAAAGCATAATTCAACGACGTTTGTTCATGTTTATTTTTACTTGTGACAACTTTTGTGAAAATATTAATGGAAAACGTGCATTATGTAAGTATTGCTATTTTTATAAATTACAACAATAACATCAAAATGCGAATAAAATATTTCCCTTAATCCTTCCTACATAAATAATGTTAATAATGAAAATTTTACACATTACACACGTAACACGTTACACCCACGGACCTGAAAAAAAGACGGACGTAACCTCGTCTAATCGAGAGTGAAGCATAGCAATGGCCGCCCGCTTACCATGTGTGCGTAATTTTTGATTCGCGATTGAAGCAGTTAAGGGTCAATGTGTGAGTGTGTGTACTTGTACGAATAGAGAGTTGGTATTACTATGGGTGCTTCACTGAATTTTTTGTTGGGATTACATCCGTCTTTTTTTTAGGTCCGTGGTTATACCCTAACAGTTACAGTTTCCCCACAATCGGCTCTTGTCTTACATTCTAATTAGTACTATGAAAGTATATTTCACACTTATTTTGCAGGATTAGCAAGCGCTCGTCAATAAGTGATGGTAATAAAATAATGCAACATCCTTGTATGACTCTGAGATCAACCTTGAGCATAGAAAATGTCGTTCGCACAGAAATATAATACAGAATGCTTGCATAATTAAAGAGCGAAGTGATCGAAAAATAGTAGTTATAATAGTACTTATAGCAGTCGTTAACGATTTAAAGATTAGATTTAGCTCAAACCATATTTCCGTTAGAAACACTAATTTGTTTGGAAGCAAATAGGCCCAAAATTATGACTTCTAATCGAATAATTTCCAAATACATTTATGTTTGGCTGTAATAGTAATTTCACCGAACGGAATAAAATATATTTTTTTTTATAATTATGTCGGCGTAGTCTCAAATAAGTTCGTATAGTCTATGAAATTAAGAAATAAAAGAACTGTCATTATAGTAGACAGATTGATAGGATCGCGGAAACCAAAGAAAAACTAAATAACGTTGAATTCAAGAAACCGGGTGATATCAGGCAATAAATGAATCGTATCCTTGTGCCTGTCGAACTGTGTGTTTTATTTAGTATCCTGGCAGTCCTGACATATAACTACGCCCACAGAGAGAGATCTATGTTCATAGTACTGAAGTACTCTTTGATACATGGTTTACAGAGATGATCTGAACATACGAAAGCATACACTCCAAACCAGCCCTGTCCCGATATATATATATTTTTGTGTGTTAATAAGCGAGAAACGAGCTGACGATCTTGATGGTACCAAAGCATCGCTGACTAATTAAAGTCCACGGGTGACAGTGACCTTTACCGTCAGGTGTCTCCTCTGCTCGTTTGTCGGCTTTTTACATAAACAAAAAACCTTAATCTGTAAAATAGTTACGTACCTGCAGTTTGTCTTCATCGATATTAGATTCGGCGTGGTTCAATGTGTCGTCTTTGAGCAGGCTGCCTGGCGCGGGTCCCGGCGGCTGGTGCGTCGAGGTCGTTGTGACTTGCGCCTGCGCAGGCGGTGGGGGAGCGTGCAGCGCGTGCGCATTGTGAATCGGCAGCGGTTCATCCTGCAGACAATATTGAATAACTTAAACAATAGTCGCTATAGAAGCACGGAAACAGAGTAAGATTAAGTAAGAACTTCTACAATCTGTGAAGCATCGAAAGAGCCTTATGGCGTGAGAGTCAGTTCTTTCTTTCTTCTCTCTTCTTTCCTAGCCCACAACCACTGCTGATAGAGAGAAGACTGAGAGAGGAGAGTGAAATTTCACACAACCAATTCGGTTTTATGCCTGGTCGAGGAACAGCGGATGCTATTTTTTCAATTCGCCAGCTATGCGAGAAATACAGGGAGGCACATAAGAACTTGCACATGGTGTTCGTTGACCTCGAAAAGGCATACGACCGAATACCTCGTGTGGTATTGTGGTGGACCCTTAAGGAGAAAGGAATACCAGGGAAATACCTACAGTTGATCCGAGCGATGTACAGGCAATGTACAACAAAGGTAAGGTCAGCGGCCGGCACGTCTACTAGTTTCGGTGTGGCCGTGGGGCTGCACCAGGGTTCAGCCTTGAGCCCATACCTCTTCGTCTTGATTATAGACGCCCTTACATCGGACATGAAAGAGGAGGCTCCTTGGTGCATGCTGTTTGCGGATGACATCGTGCTAGTGGCGGAAAATGCCCCCGAGATTCAGAGCAGATTGGAGGAATGGCGACAACGGCTGGAGAGTGTTGGCCTGAAAGTAAGCAGAACCAAAACCACTTACATGTTCTGTGACTTCGGTGGTCTCTCCAGTCCTGTACCTATAACACTCAACGGAATGCCATTACCAGTCTGCTCTGATTTTCGGTACTTGGGCTCTATCATTCAAAAGAATGGTGACATTGACCTGGATGTCACACATCGGATCAATGCAGGTTGGATGAAATGGCGACAGGTAACAGGAACTATTTGCGACCCACGGATGCCCCTTAAATTGAAGGGTAAAATCTACAAATCCGTCATCAGACCTGTCGTAATGTATGGATCAGAATGTTGGGCTACAAAGAAGACGGATGAGAGACGATTGCATGTCACAGAGATGAGAATGTTAAGGTGGATGTGTGGAGTGACGAGAATGGATAAAATAAGGAATGAGTATATTAGAGGAAGTTTGAAAGTGGCAAAAATGACAGAAAAGTTGAAAGGGAACCGAATGTCGTGGTATGGGCATGTGATGAGGCGAGAGGAAACGCATGTGGCGAGAAGAGTGATGGATATGAATGTGATGGATAGACGAAGGGGACGAGGACGACCAAAGAAAAGATGGATGGATTGTGTGACAGATGATATGAAAGATAAGAGAGTTAGGTTAAAGATGACGGCTGATAGGGAATTGTGGAAGAGGAAAACATATTGCGCCGACCCCAAATAAAATTGGGAAATGGGCAGGATGATGATGATGATGATGAACCACTGCGATGATGCCTCGTGCTACTAATGTCCATGGGCGACGTTAACTACTTACGATGGTAAATCAAAGGTAAGGGAAGCCACCTGATGTTTACACTGTCTGCTCTTCACATAAAAAGGAATCAATAAATTTTTGTGTTTCATACGACTTTTGATTAATTAAACATACCTACTTAATAATAATCAGTAGAGAAAGTTAACTGAAAAGTAAAAATCATTACGGTAAAAACATTTTTTAAAAACTAGTTACTGAAGCTTTTGATTTGTTCCAAAAACTCAGATCGATAACGCAAAAACGTTGGAATTGATATAGTAACATTTATCATATACAATTATCATATGTATTGCAAGTTTCTCAATTATCTCAAAAGAACTCGATAAGGTATAAGAACAACTGAATCGATTAACAATGTCCAAAGACACTATTATGGACATAACAGAAAATACAATAATCATTTATGTAAGAATTAGTAAAAATAATGAAATATGTAGGTAATCAAGTAATGATAACTACATTATTCATAAGTCCGTACAGGCCATTTTTATATAAATAAACGTTCAAGGAATTTTACCTAATACTTATACAAAAATAGCCTTGCGTTGTAAACAGGAAACAAAAAATAAAACAGTATCACAGAATTCCGACATTACAAAACTAAATCATTTGTCTTCTGCGTAATGACAAGACAAAGTTAATTCTGTAGTATCTACTGTTTCCCATAAAGTTTTGGTTAACATCGATCTAGGTAAAAACAAAGACCAAAATTTGAACCCTAGACACCCATTAAGTGCCGCCTACGACTTTATTAGCTATACAAAAATATCTTTGAAATGTTTTTATTGTTCAAAGGTCCCTGTTTACCTTATTAATCTGAATTTACTCCTACACTCTGAAAAGGTTCATTTATCACAATTATGGTGAATAAGGAATGTCTTATTTACGAAAATAAAATTTTGTTTACCATCTGTCAGATCAAACAGAGTTGTTCTCTGTCTTATTTATAAAATAACGAGCTCCAAATTAAGGTGTTTTTCATTCAGACATCTTAATTTTTTGCGAATTTGGGAATTTTAATCTAATTAGCCGGTGCCCACGACTTTGTCTCCATAAATAGTATTTATTTTTTAAAGGTTATAAAGAAGACCATTTTCGATTCAGGAATCCAAACTTTTAGATTAAAATGTCCCCCCTACCCCCTGTCATCTTGATACTCAAACTTTTGTCCCCCATTTTACTAAAAAAATACTCTTTTTACATTATAATATCATTGGGTCCGCTGTAATGCGTTGTCAGCCGACTGTGACTAATGTATGATGTATAATTATGATGTATTTGTTTTGCGAATCTAATCATATAAATTTAAAAATACAACTAATATCTTAATGTGGAATGTCAACTATGCGAAACTTCACACTTCTTCAAAGATTTGAAAATACGATAAGAACAACATCTAACTACATGCTAACTTGGCTAGTGTGAACTACCTCGAATCACATTAGCACAAATATCACGATGTAGTAAAAATAAAGAGGAGAGGTTTTCCCCGCAGTGGTTTGTACTGCGGAAACTACGTGGTCGATCATAACATTATACTTTGACTAGAGTCATACCTTTTAATTTGGTTTTTTATCTAGATACATATCTGTGGTTTTATGCATGTTTTATATGTATTTTTTTGCATTATTTAATCCTGATCCTGACAGTGGTGACAGAGTTCAGACTTGTTCCTGCTAAAATCACGATACTACATTAAATGGAAATTTAATGCTTGATTTTAAAATGACAAATAATAAACAAAGACTCAAGACTTAATGAAAGAATTACTTCCGATGGTGTTGTAGCGTTCTTTGCTCATTTTATGCGCAAGAGCAAAAAAAGTAGGTACTAATTTATCGTATGTATTATGGTGAACAAAAGCCATCAACTTGCTCATAGTAAAATGTCGGATGTCTTTGCATGTTTATATAACCTACCTATTACTTATGTAATACCTGCTCCGTAATAAATCAAATATAATTGTGCATACAATTGTAAAAGTTGTCAGATTGTCTATACATGATTATGGTTGGTGATTCGTAAATGTAAAGCGTGCAAAAATATTATTAAGTATGAATCGCGGTTCGAGTGTTGTTCATTTTCTAGTTTGAAGTGTAAATTAAAAAAAAAATATTTTTCACTGTTTTCGTAACTGGACGGCTGTTCTGTTTTGTAACTTGACAGCGGAGTTTCAAAATTGACGTTCGAGTTCTAGGATCACTTCACTTCGCAAGTGCGTACTAGTTGATTAGATAATGACATGTCAATATGATGCAAGTTCACTTTTGTTTTGTAACTTGACAGCGGAATCCACGATGGGTTTTTAAATTGAAGTTAGAGTTCGAGACTCCCTTCACTTCGCAAGTACGTACCAGATGATTAGAGAATCACATATCAAGATCTCGGTCTCGAACTTCAATTTTGAAACTCATCGCGGATTCCGCTGTCAAGTTACAAAACAGAATAGCCTTCCTGATCGTTTCTTTTTCTACTTATTAATCGAATCCAGTTTAAGAAAAGTCTAAGACCATGTATATAACTATTAAGTAAATGATTAGGTACTTCAATTATATCCTTATTTTTTGTGTTATACCCATAGACTTAAATAGGTATATAAACGGGCTGTTCTGAACAAAATTCGTGTCACCTTTTTCATACTCTGTGACAGCGCTTCTTTCGGTCCATGGAGTATAGAATGGTAGAATGAGGGCCATCTCATATCAGGAGAAAGTTGAAAAAGTGTCCAGCTATTTACTGAAAATAGAAGTTCAAATAATGGCCATTTCAGAATGGCGCTAGTGTGTGAAAAATAGATATATGAACATGACTGTTGTAGACGGAGTGAACTTTGCTGAGTTATGTCACCCGTAATTAATGGCGCTAGTGTCTGATAAATAGATATTTAGTACTGTAACAGCCTATCTAGTATAGTATATATATTATAGGTCTATGGTTACCCCTATTTGCATAGCAGATAGTCGCTATTTAGAGCCATTACGCACTGTCGACTGGTCGCCGGCGACTCGGTCGATGGCGACTGTGGCTTACTATAGTTTAAATAGGTGTTTACGCACTTGGTCGTCGGTCGCCCGAGCGACTCAGCGACTCGCCGCGTAGTGGCGATGCACAAGCGACTGCCGGTCGACCAGACGAAGAAAAAAACTCTTTTGATTTTCTTTTATTTTTCTTTCTCTTTATAATTATACTACTATTGCAACTTCTTCGACGTCCATTCTGCACGAATGTACTTGGAATACTGTCGCTCAGCTTGGTCTCCCTGGCCCTAGTTGCCTATGTCTTGGTCGCCGAGGGACTGAGTCGCTGGCGACCAGTCGACAGTGCGTAATGGCTCTTAGAAAACGCCTTGAAGGACGCAGCTATTAAAATATAGGTAACTATGTGCCTATTTTCAGTAATACAGCATGCAAACCTTGCAAATACATACGAACCTACATAACATTCGCATCATTGTTCCTGCCAATTGCTAGGTTCTCACTACATAATGACTGAGATAGCTGGTGACTACCAGTCTTGCTATGTCTCGCACTTAAAAACACGCACAGCAGAGGTGCAAGGTTATCTAGCTACCTGTTTTGTCGTTCGTGCCTACTGACTACGTTAATTATACTATTTACCTACTGGTTACAGCTTCATGTGCACTTACATAATGTAACTAATGCTCAATTGAAACGACTGGAATCACGGAACATGTTCTTCATTCATTACATCCGTCTTTTGTTTGAATTAATTAGACTATTATATGTTTAATACGTTGATTAAGCGTGTCCTTTAACGTGATGCATTTAATGCCAAATTCATAATAATTGCCATAGAATTATTATATCCAACTATACAGTATACAGAATCTATGGTAAGAACAACAGATTATGCAGCACCGCCAACAAAGCGTTGCAGCGGTGTAGCGGTGTAGCGGTGTCAGTCATGAAGGAGCAGCGGTGCGCAAAGTGTTCGCGACCGCAACCGATAGAAAACGGTGATTACGTCGCCAACACAATTGTCGCATTGTGCACTACGCCCACAACACTTTTACTGGTTTTACGAAACATTTCAAACGTTTACAATAGTTATTGCTTCGCGCCGACCGCTGTCGTTGCGTGATGTCTAGGAAATTATGGAAATTACTGAGATAAAAATAAAATTGTTGACGCGGGGAAATTGATTGACAGTCGAATGTAATATTCATTAAACAGAAGCTAAAGGAACCATTTAAAGCCATTTATGAGTTTTATGTCACAAATTGATAGTGATTTGAATATTTGTTTTGACAGCCTATTGGTTCGAATGCTGGTCTCCCGCACAGGGTGATCTGGGTTAGAATTTTTTTTATAGCCTGAAGGGCAGACGAAAAAGCTTACGGGCCACCTGATGGTAAGTGGTTACCGTCGCCTATGGACATGAGCAACACCAGAGGAATCGCCAATGCAACGCCGAATCCTGCTCGTACCTCTTATTTTCAAAATTTTGAGGGTATTGGTAATTAATTTGTACGTGCTTTAGTGAAAGAAAACATGATGTTCTAATAGGTGTGTGAAGTCTGCATTTTTTTATAGATTAGTAAAGTAGAATTATAATAAGTGAATGCTTGACTACGATCGCACCTGATGGTAAGTGACGATGCAATCTTGGATGATAAGACGTACTAACTTAGTAAATGCCTATTCACTGTTGCTCATAACAAGAGCCCAGTGGTGGCCTGTGGGACAGTCATCCGATGATGATGCCCACCATCAAAACCGTTCTAATGTTTATAAACACATAAAACGTGATTGAAATGAGTAGGATTCGTTTTAAATAAAACTCCAAGCACACTCTGTGCATGATCAATTGGTCAACAGTAATTATAGTTGACAATCAGTGGGCGGGGCGGTGCGGTGAGGAGGGGGGGCGGATATGGAGGAAGATGACGTGTGCGTGCGCGGAAAATCGCCCGCTTCCGCCAGACACTTTTCTGTCCATTCATGGCGCTATCTATAGTCCATTTTTTAGACGAGTCATAGGACTATTTGGTAAACAATCTTATAGTGTCTTTTTATCGTAAGTTGTAATTTAAAAATAAGGTAGACATCAAGTGAAAAAAAAATACGTATGAGTAATTTCTTTTTACTATTTTTTTAACATATACATATAAATTAATTTCTGCCAGATGTTTACTAAAAAGACTCGACTAAAAAAACACTTTTATATTGGTCTTAATTTCTTAACAACGGGCAGTATAATAATGAACATTTTTTTAACAATTATTAATCTAAATCCTGGTTAAAGTCGCATAACTCTTGTATGATTAATATAATAATATGTACTGTCCAACATTAACAGAACTGTTCCTTGAGTTTTGACTCTACTTGAGTTGTAGTCGAATGTAACCTAAAGTATTTAACTGATGCTAACTGAAGTTATCTTTGCAGACAGCAAAATTGTTTTGGGGTAAGTAACATAAATTCTGAATGATACAAGAAACTTACAAGTATCATAGATACACGTTATGAACGTCACATTTATCCCAAAAGTATGGATGCTAACACTGCATAAAAATTGCCGTATTCGAAAACTTTATTTGATATCTACAGACCTTATGCTGTAATTTTCATTACAAGCATAATCGACAAAAAAAATGTTTCACTCTTTGAACTGATACTTAAGATAATGCACCCTTTTGACGAAATTTTTAAGTAAATTTTATAGTTTTTTTTTTACTTTTTAAAATTCAAGTTATTGCTGAGACTCCCTATACTTATGGCTATTTCATTTTATTTATACCTAATATTTTTCTGTTACATTCACAACCTTTGTTATTGTAATGGTAACTAAACTTAGCTCTGGTGTACGTGTTTGATTTCAATACAATTGGTTACAGTTTACGCATTTCTGCTGTTGGATGTTTACATTCCTACATTTTACTTAAAAACACTGTAGATAAAGGCATTTGCTCATTTGCCGAATTAATTTACACGAAATTAAATGGAAGAAATTAAATAAAGTTTCACATTAATCAAAGGGAAATTCGATATTCGACGATGAATTAATTTTACGCCGTAAAAGACAGAATGCTGAGAGAGTTAGTGCTTATAGGAAAAGGAAATTATAATAATAAATAATAATAAACGCTTACACACTCATACCCCTGCAGTAGGATAGGAGTAGTATTACCTGTGTGGCGGGTGGCATGGACGACACATATAACACGTCACAATCACACCCATGACACGAGTACAAATATTTATCTGTCAAATTTTTAGTTAAAAATTTTAGTTAAATGCCTACAAACCGAAAAAAGTTTCACTTGCATCATGGTTTCATAAAACCACACTTTTTCTTTTTTAAGAATGACTCGATTTGCCTCCGATGACAAGAAGGATTATGAGAAATTTAATTTTAAAATTATAATTCCACATATTTGATGTTATTCCGTATCAAATTAAACCTTCAATCAATTACTCATGCCTCGCTACACTGCTGCCAGTAAATTATAACACATAACTTTTGTTTAAACAGATGTTTAATACTTAGTACAGAAAAATTGATTCAGTTTAATTTCATAATATCCATGCATAATAAAGACGTGCATATTTATTGACGTATTGGATAAGTCAAACTAAAAACAGTTCAAATTCTTAGTGATAAGAAAACAGAGCAATATAATAAAGGAAAAGTTTAGGTTTTTTTACTTCTAGCCAACTTGAAAATTCTCAATATTACCTCATTGAACAGCAATAAAAGAATTTATTAGATCAGAAAATTATACAGGAGATAAAAAATGTCCTGAAATTCATTTTTAATTATGTATTTTAATAAATCATTTTTTTCTACTTATTTTTGTAAATTAAATAAAACAAACTATTATGGATGCAACAAAAAAATATAAAGTGTTGAGTGTATCTTCAACTGTCTTTATAAACGTCCGGCATGGCTGAAAGAGCGCGTGAGTCACGGATTTGTTGGTTATCTTTTATGTAGAAAAATTCTAACAACATTGTAATTATTCGTAATAAATATTGCAATTACAATAATTGTTCGACAATACAAGCTGTGTTATTTTATTAGTGGCTGTTTTATGTTATTTCTTAAAAACAAAATGCTTGATAAGATCATAGGAACTTTTTAACATGCATTTTTTGCATTTCTATATCGTTATTACAAGAGAGCTAGGTCTGGTAATACCATATTATGGAATAATATTGTATCAACGAAAACACTTAAATACAATAATAGATACAACAGGAAAATAAGCGAAGTAAAATGTAAACTACAAGAAAAGGAAAAAAAACCTGATAATGAAAAACAAGTTAATTTACCTATTCTTGAAGTTGAGTCTTGGAAAAGGAAAAGATGATGTAACCATGTATCATATGTTTATCATACTGCTTAACGACAGCGTGAAAAGAAAATTGAAATTCATTGCAAGTTATTTAGAGTATAATTACATTAAATTACATTTTAGGATATAATTACTGAACAATAATAAAAAACTGGCCACGTGCATGTCAGGCCACACCCAATGTAGTATTCGGAAGTTATGCCTAACGTTAAAGTTTCAAACTGTAAGTTCTAAAAAACAGCATAGGAAAATTTTCTAATGGTTTTCTAATTTTAATATACTTAGTTGCATTATTTAAACAAAATCAGGAAATATGCCTAATTTGCGAAACACTAACTGCTGTAAACACCCTGGCTGGTTCTCGCTAAACATGCTGAAACCAGCCATAGTTGCTATAAGAAATTAAGAACATTACACAAGAAAATAACACGAAAAAATTAACAATACCACAACTATTAATGTACTTGGTCCATAAGTGGTTTTAACCACATGCTCATTTTGCGTCCACATGTAGTTACTAAAATAATTTTAATGGGCATAGAGTAAAATTTTTACCGACAGCTTTTGATAATTTAAATAAAATAGGTACATACATAAAATGACTTAATTCGGATTCAACTGAGTGATAAGAGATTCACTACTGACCCCATACCTATACCTATATGCCTCTTTCTTTTTCCCTCTATTTTCTTTTTTTATCTAGCTGCACGGTACTTACTTAAACTGTACCCAAAGGGGCAATTCTTGTACCGACTAATTACTGCTCTCTGTAGGTAGGTAATTTACCTAATAAAGAAACTCAAGCTTGGTAATTACTATTGCGCTTTCTTGGACGTGACATATGACCTAGTGAGTGGTGTTACATTCGAAACGCGCATGGATTGCTTATGTCCTCTTCGGATGCATCTGCGACCTGGGGTCATTGACCGCAGCCGTAACTTTCGCTTCACATACGTAATAAACTCGTTGTCCACAGTTTATCTGCGTGCCGCTAAGAACCTACCTAGATATTCTTTACAAAATGCTTAAATTTAGCTAACGGCCGATTCTTGAGCCTGACCTAATATAGCTTACTGCGGTTAAAGATCTGATTTTTTTAGGTGTACCTACATATTATGTTACGTATCCTTCATTAATGATAAACCTTTGGGTCAATAGGTAGGTATATTAATTCCTTGTCTGGAAATGTAGTACCTATTTATCTTTTTTTATTGAAACGCAGTAATGCAGTTACATTTTCCATAGCAGGTACCTACCTATAATTGCTTAACGGGAGCGGAGGAAGAGACCCGACAATTTAACTAACTTTAAAGATCCTATTTCAAAATCTAACCAAGCCAAACCTTCACTGCTATGAAAGAGCTTAACGTAAGTGCCCTAAGATGTCGACATCGACTTCGCAACTCGGTTTGGTGGGTATATGTTATAGACGAGTAGGTACCGAACTAATGTCATCATGTAATGAGGTTAAAACTTAGAACGCATGTGGAATCCAACTATGACCTCGCTTAATGCCTACTAAGAATCTTGTTTTAAACTAAATTGAGATTGGCTATTAAGATCTAGGTTTCGACTTTTTTAAGAAAAAATCTCGTAATGTACCTCTTAATAAACGCTTATATACTCATAAACGCTCACACACTCATACCCCCGCAGTAGGTTTTTCTATGTCGAGGGTGGCATAGACGACACAATTATATAACACGAGTAACTGCCCTCGCTTTGCTTCGGTTTCCTTATTTTTTTACACCTTGGGTTACATTATTGGAGTTTTATTAAGGATCCCTATTTTTTTTTGAAAATATAATATAGCCTATGTTACTCGGGGATAGTGTAGCTTCCTAACAGTGAAATAATTTTTCAAATCGGTTCAGTAGTTTCGGAGCCTATTCAATGCAAACAAAAAATCAAATCTTTCCTCTTTATATATTAGTATAGAGTATAGATGACAATAGCACCCATGATCCGAGTACTAATAAATATTTGTACTGACATATAAATACAATATTTACAATACAATACAGGTATTTGTACATACAAATACAAATAAATATCTGTCACATAAACATCTGCCCCGGCCGGGAATCGAACCCGGGACCCCTCGCTTCGCAGGCAGGATCGCTACCAACTAGGCTACAGGGTCAGACTCGTACCTAATTAATGTAGGAAAAGGCAAAGAACGTAGAGACAGTTATTTGAAAAATATAAAAATAAATAAACTTTTATTACTATTTATAATTCAATCGATCCTTCACGTGTAGGTAATTCTGTTGTTTTTTTTTTTATTTCACTTCATTCATAATTTATATAGTCGCCAGTGTAAATTGACTAAGTTTCATTATCTAAACATAATGACATTTGTTCATGACGTAAAAGTAGAGAGTAGGTATACGTTTTAACGTATTTTTACAATTATTTACAATTTAAAATTTAACTCAACGGCTAAAAAAGAACGCTTAAGTATCGTTAGGTACCTCTAGTGGCTGTGTTGTGTTGTGCGCAGCACAAGGGCAGTGAAGAGACAAAAAAATTAAATGTAGAGCGGCGTTCATATGTAAGTTTTATTACTTAGTATTAGTTGTTTACAAAATTTCCTGGTGTTATTAGTTTTATTATTAACCGATTTTCTTTGTGTGATGTTAATGTGCGAATGGCTCCTTACTGTAACACTAATTTATAACGCTAGCAAGGAACCGGCGTGGATAGAGTTGCCAGATTTCCGGAAAATCAGGTATTGACCCGGAATTTTACTTCTTGTCTTGGAATTAATTAATTTTCCGAGATTGTGCGTCCACCAAAGGACGCAGTCAAAGGGGCACAACGTTGAAATTTTGAAATGTATGAACTGCTTTGATACTCAAGAGTGCCGCTACCCTTAAAAAAATCCCGAATCCACCAATAGATTTGTCGCAAAAATTATAAGCCTGTGTCTGGCAACCCTATCATCAGCTATTGTCTCGAAGTCGAAATGTTTTTCATCGTTTCTGTGATCTTTTTCCTCTGTTTACCCCTAAGCACCCCCAGGGCTAGCTTGGTACATCTACTCCCAGGCACTCGCCATTGGGTGGCTCGTCAGGTTATTTGTTGATTATTACATGAAAATTACACTAGTTATTGTTCTGATAGTATTAATTTATTGTTTTAGAAAAGTATTTTCATTCATATTTATTACATATAATTAAGTATCTAAGAAGAATAAATATAAATTCTCTAAATTCAGATTTCTCGAAATACAATTCATTACACAGAATCACGGCTGAGCTAAAGAAATGTAATTAACTAAAATTTAATTTACTTACTTTGTAACTATAGTTACAATTTATGTCAACAAACAAACACAAGTACAATCTTCCAGGTGACATGTTATCAGGTTATCACAAGCATGAATCAGAGCAATCAGTGACTTTGTTTGTTACTACAGTGAAGCAATAGTAACCTTCCGTTTGTTTCTTAACAATCCTTCTTCTAAGGAATTATTGAGAGGAGCCTTAGAAACACGAGTTTGCGTAACATTTGTGAAGAGATTCAAGGTGAGCCGGTCGGTTCGGTTGCTGCTGCGGTCGGACTTTAGAACTTAGTACGGAGCAACATGCACATAGGGCTGCCATAGTCTCATATATTCGTCCAGGATTCCCCGCATTTCTCATAGTCTAAATGGGTGCTGTTCGGAAAGGAATATAAAAAGTGAAGTAACATGGTTTTTTTTTATCAGGGAAACCCTAAAGTATAAAGTTATGACATTATACATATATTCGTAATCATCCGCGAGAAACCAAGCCCGAAGACTCTAAACGAAAAAAAAAACTAAGTCAGTCAAACATCCGGGCTCTAATAGTTTCTGACAGCCCTAACCACACACCACGTCACGTACTCCCAATGTTTATAATGCACTGGTGAAACAAGACGTGACAGACCCGGTGATTACATCACTCCATGCGGAACAACGGCCATAATATGCAATTGTCATGTTGGTGACAATACTATAAACAAATAACAAAAAACATCAAAGGTTGAAGGTATTTTTCTTTTTTGTGTAGATGAGGCATGATTCTAGAAATATAAGCCAACTAAAAATAAGATTCTCGTACGTTTACAAAGCGCAACCAAACTTTTAAGTGTTCTTAATTTTGCTTGATTATTATTATTATATTCAAACGAAAGATATTAAAATCAGACAACAAAAATAATAATGTAATGACAAATCGCCTTATTAATATGTGACACGTCAGCCAACTAAAGACACCTCTTGAATCTTAAGTTTAGTTTGTGCTTAAATGTTGAAGGTCAATACCCCAGAGGTCTATAAAAAAGTCTTCGTGTGTTTGTTTAGCCTTATAAACTGACGATTGGAAAGTTCTGCGTCATTCCCATTAGTAATAAAATATACTTATTTTTCTTCGGTTAAGATAACTTTAATTAAGGCTTTAAAATTTAAATTACGTACTGTTCTATCTCTCAGTTCTTTCTGTCCATTAAATTATGAATCTAATCTGCAGAGGGATAATATATCTTCAAGTAAATAGCAGTAGGTGAATAGTGACTCTACCTTTAAACGTTACCTATACTCGAGTTCCAGGAAAAAATATTATGTAACATATAAAAATATAAATTTTCCTCACGAGTCTCAATGATTAGTTTGCCATCATAGCTCTTACGTTATATAAGCTATTACCAATTTCCTCGGTGTAACAGACCTGTGTAATAATTATGAAGTAAATTTTTCATAAAGAGAACGGCGTATCTACCTATATAGGTACGTGTGAAAAGAAACTTTTATATACTTATTTTCATAAATTCATTAAAACGGCCTCATGGCCGTGCATAAAATTTATTCGATAGAGTCAAAGGCAAATTCATTGCGAAGATGTGTTTGTGTGCATCGTTATAGTAAGTAACATAGTATGTCGCATAGTAAGTACGGTTTAAAAATAAAAGTCTAGAATGTTTTTGTATATTAATTGAGTATTACAATCAAAATAAAATCAAAATAATAAAATTAAAAAAATAATATTATGCATTATGCACGCACGCAGGACTCAAAGTAATAGGACTAAAGTTTAGACGGAAAAGAATCGCTAGAATGAATGCTTAGAGAACGTTTTATGCATTAAGCTCGCTATTACTACCGTGATATTTTTGTATATTGAGGTCAATAAAGGTTTAATAAATAAATAAATTGCAGAAAACTAAATTGTAGGATGTATAATACTAAAATGTGTTACAAATACAGAACACAAACAGTTACAGGTACACAAAATAAAACATTATTTAGTGTTAATGAAAAGTAAACCTTTGACAAATTGAATGATTGTCGAATTTCGCGACAGTGGTCTCTAGTAACAATAAAATATAGCTCTCCTATTAGATGTCTATTGAATAAGCAAACATGACAACACAACGCTATGACTATTCAGGACACGAAATGCAATCGTGAGCAAAATAAATCGACACACCGTTCGGTACTCTTCGATTTTCATAGTAAACATGCCTAAATAAAGACGCAAAAGGATCTCAGTATACAAAATAGTGCCCCCCATAATAGATAGTTAGTCACCAGATTAAATGTCGCTTTGTTCTATAGAATTGTCTTGGTGGGTATAAGTTATAACATTGTTGTTTTTCACGTCATAATAATGTAGATAGATGCGGTATGGTAAGTTATTTTATGAGATTCATTTTACTAAATTTGGAACAATGCGCATTATTTAATAGGTCCTCTCCTATTGGAGAACTTAAAATGAGGCGAAATATTATACATGCACATGTAAAAAATATATTTTGCATGCTTATACCTATCTGTGATATCCTTTGACTGTCACTGAAATTTTAAATTATAGCTATTGTTATTTTATTTCTTGACATTGCATTTTATTGCATTTTTCAAATTAAATACTTAGAAAGAAAACACCATTGATATTTAAACACAGAACTACTAAATTCAAATCAATACAAAAGTGTTATTCCTGTGAGAACCCTAAGAATAAAACTTTTTGTGTAATAAATTATTCAAGTTATGAATAAATTAAAATTAAGAACTTGACGAAAGTCTGTGAAGAAATACTTGCGACTAGGTAATTTATGCAAAAGTTTTACATAAATCACGTGCAAAAACTTATGAAACGTTATTTCGAACTTGGAAGTAAGGTTAGATACGTTTTTATCTGTAAGTTTTCTTTTTCTTACAAATATTTTTACAATCCCACTTTATGGTAAAAAAGAAGGAAAGAGTTCTGTAACCCAAAAAATATTTTATCATACTACTACTACATATCGTATTAGTATTTATAAATATTTACAAGAAATATAATAATATATCATTAGTAATAAGATCTGCATTCTAGCGTGATGAATTGTGACATGATGACATTGTACTGTAGCAGTCGAGAATAAACGATCCTCCGTTTCATTTGTCATGAACGAACGTTAAATCTGCGACTAACGCGTTTTCTCACAACATTAAACCGTCCAGTAGCTCGAGCACGAATATTTGCGAGAAAGTATTCGTATGGTTAACGTAAGCAATTTGTCAAATTTGTATGGCATTTTAGTACCATTTACGTACGATAGGGGCGCTTTTGAAAAAATGCCATACAAATTGCTTACGTTAACCATACGAATACTTTCTCGCAAATATTCGTGCTCGAGCTACAGATCCTATCACGTGAGGTTTTCCCACAAGATATTATCATGACATTTACAATTTGAATTCTGCAAGTACGTACAAGAAGCCCAAGATGAATTGCCAATAACTGGCCACTGCTGGCATCGGACTTCTATGATAATGACATCAATGATCAACGTTGCTAATTATATAACGCATAATTATATAAAATTTATAATGCATTACCATCATAATGAATAATTTATGAACGTTGATTAAACAGCTCAAACAATAAAAAAATATGGTTTTTCGCCTATACTAATAAAACATGTGCTTACCAACTTTATCTCATCATATTTTTTTTCTATAAATGTATTTCTCTGCTAAACGAAGATATAATTATATATGTATACAAATATATTGTATCTATGAAAGTGGCTTAAACTATCAAAAACTGTGTTTTGCCAACAAAGCGCGTTCGTTACAGAGACAAAAACTGAAATAACAGGAAAATATTATTTTCCTGTAACTACATTTTCGTACAAAGATAATACCTAATAATTGTACCTAGCTATTGTATTATTCGTATTGCGAGTATAAGTATATAGTCTAGAACTCACCGCCATCAAACCATCGTTGCCATACGCCCTGCCTTCCAGCGCCAGTTCCTTGTCGAGCATGGCGTCGAGCTGCTCCAGCTGGTGGCAGGACGCGCGCGCGGCCACCCAGCTGGACGCCAGGATGAAGGCGCCCAGGATGAAGGACGCCGCCACCACCGTCATGGCTGCGATCCTCGCGATCTGCACCGACGATGATACTCTATGCCGATATGCCTGCGAAAATATTGTTTAGTTATTCCATGAACCATGAAACTATGACAATCTTTATACCTAAACTAGTAAGTCAGTAACCCGCTTCGCTTCGTTTTCCTAAATCCCCCGTACCGCTAAACACGTAGGTATACTATATAGCCTTTAGCCTTCCTCACGAATATACATAAAAAAGATTTTCAAATCCAACTTGCCGTTCCAAAGATTAGCGCGTTGATGCACTGAATTAAAAAAATGATTCAGTGCTATATTTGCGTGACATGAGATGAGATGAGATGCGTGAGATTTTAACTCTAGTGACATGTGGTGAATCGTTAACCTTGATTGGGATGCCAAAAATTTTAAATTTTCCCTTACCTCTTAGTCCTTATGGAGAATTTTAAAAGGAAAAGTTTGTAAGTTCCAATCAATATACTCGTAGGTATTACATATTATATTTTAACCTTAGTCCCGAAGTTTTACGCTTTAGACCTCACAAAGTTCATTGTATCGATATATAAAAACAATTATGATGTTTATAAAATTATATTGATGCATAGTATTGATACAAATAATAATTATACCTGTTGATTTCATCACATTCTAGTTTTTTTTAAACGCCACATACTCACAGTCCCACACTAGGATTCCCTGTATCGTGGGTGCCATGAACAACACACAAAGACCAGAACGGACACAAACTGAGAACTCTTCATTCAAATTTCCAGCTCGCTGGGAATCGAACCCTAGACCCTTTGCACGGCAGTCCGACATGGAAACTATTAGCACCATTACGCCACACGGGTTTTCAAATAATCTCATTATTTTGCTTATTATTTTTCATACAGAATTTAGAAATAATATTATGTCGCCATGTTTTGAACAAAGCAAAGTTAATAATTAATAGGTATAGGTAGTCACATATCGTGAATTGCATCTACTACAGGTAGGTACCGGAAAGTAATCATTTTGCTTAATCACCTCAGATGATTCCAATTCTACATAAGGTACCCTATATGCAAATTTTAAATTCTACTTAGATTACATGATGCAATTAACTTGCAATTTCCTAGTCGACGTAAGTTTAGCATCCGTACTTCAAGTACCCTTGAAAATAAATATACATCAGCTACGTTTAAATAGGTGCTATTTTCAAACGTATACCTACCATACAAATGTTAAAGAACTACCTACTCCTAGAAGCGTCGCCAAGCGTCGTGGCGTAGTTTATACGAAGCCAGAAGTAGACACTTTCCTTTTTTGCATGTAAACGCGGTAATCGACCAAAACTATGTTAGTCAATCGATTACTTAATTTCAATATAGAATAGATCTTCGATCAGGAAATTGCTAGCAACACGTAATAAAGAAAATGTAGATTACAAACCGAGTAACAAGTTTGTAGGTACTACGTAACCTACTGAAAGACCGTAAAGAAATATTTTTTTGACAGAAAACAATAGGTCTTATAACACTTAATTACATTTTTGTTTTTAACGCTAGATACCTACAAAGTTATTGTTTCAATCAAACGAATAAAATATCCTCATTCCCTGCCATAGTTCTTAGACAAACTTTAATTACCAATTCCACCCTCCATTATTCCATTCGAGCATTTCGAGCAAACATAATTGGGTACTACAATTACCTAGTTAAATTCAATGCAATTACGCTGAAAATCATCGAAGTAGATACCTATATTCGTTAAATATTACACAGAACTGCGGGGCGCATAGAGACTCTACAATAACAAAACAAAATTACCAATTACACAATATTATCAAAATAAAATCAACTGAATAAACATTGATTTCTCTTTATTACTCAGCGCAAATGTATCTTCGTAATACTCGTATACATAAACGGTTATTATGATTACAGACTTTTTGAATGTTTTAATATTTAGTTGATAGCAGTTGTTTTAAGTGAAAAGCAGTAAGTAAACCTTGGTTAACGCGCAGCACGAATGCAGCGATGTTTTGAAGAGATTACATAAAGAGAGTGAGGAGTAGGGCCGCCCGTTCGCCGCCATCGCGCCAGTCCGGGCAACGGTGGCGGAGATTTACTTTAGTGAAAGTGCTTAAAGATTGCATTCGAAATTCGCGTCTTAAGCGATGTCAATACTTAATTTCATTCTCCGCAATTTGCGTTGGCGACGCCGCGACGCCGCGCCGACAATCTTCGTCGACCCGTGTCTAACTCAAATTTTCACAACTTTTAAATTTCCGTATCACTTCCGGCGTAAACTATGACCTAATGGCTTAAAGTACGGTAATAGACATTATACAACATGCAAAAACTACTGTTTAACTTTAATACTTACCTAAGTCCTTATGTTTTTCTAAGCAAATTACCAAAGTGTTGAAATAATTACCTACTACCAAACTACGAACGCGTTTGCTGCACTGGTGCGCAATATTATTAGATTTTTCAAAGACATGCATGTACCTATATAGGATTTCTGCACAAGTTAAAACGTTCACCATCATATTGTGGATTTTTTTCAATCAAAATAACATTGTTAAGTTTTAAACTTTATTCACTTAAAAATGATAATATCATTTACAATATTTTTAGCGCACACCATGTCTTGAATATTCTCGAATTAAATTAAATATCTTGTATCTTAACTATTTCACTCCACAAGAGCATTGTTTTAAGAATAACATAATAGGTACGTGACAAGTATTTACACTCATTATAATACTGAATGCAAAACTGGGTCGAAATCCTTAAAAGAAATTAGGAGGTTAGCTGAGTCACCATGCAGAAAGCGAAATTTTAAGACAGTAAACCAAACTTTCCCCACATTGTTAGATTAGTACAATATTGGTTCGCCAAATACGTAGGCACTTACTAAAATAAACGAGAAGGCAAAGAAATATTCCGACGTACCGTTAAGCGTTGCATGAAATATCAAGTGCGTGTACAACTCTACCTACAGACTCTACCTCACCTCACAGTGTAACATAGGATTTAGCAATTCAAGGCTTTTACATGAAAATGAATGAAAATCATATGTTGTTATATATGGTTATATGTGATTCCAATATTCTATTATATTTTACTTAAATTTTAAGAATATTACAAATATTTTTAATAAATTCAAATGAATCTACAAGTAAGTGCGTGATAAAACTAAACTGATAGATAACTGGACATGGAAAATATTTTGAATTAAAATGTACCTATTTCAGAATTTTATGTTATTGAGAAAACCTCACTGCAATGTTTTTTAGAATTTTTGTCTCTGCGTTTGTTCCCGATAATCTCCGAAACGGCTTTAACCGTTTTGAATACAGATTTATATTGTTGTTATAAGCTCGAGGTAAGAATAGCTCAAACTGATTCCTTGCATAATAATATACTCTTATTTATAAATAATATCAATAAAAATATGTAAAATATCTCATAATAATACTTTACATTGCGGTTAAGTAGAAGGATGTGACGTAAGAGCTATTGTGTCCACTTGGTCCACTCGACGCGACGATTTCACTCCGCTGGAGTGCTTGTTTATGGCTTACAGAACATTTAGTACTACACTCGTAGTTACGATGTAAAATTTTAATGTTTAAATGTAAATTGCCACAGTAAAAGGAACTTACATATATTATTCACTGCAATCTTAACTGTTTTTAAAGCTAATTGTAAGATATAATCTGTAATTGCTCTCTTTCATATTTTCACAAAAATATTATTTTGGTTTTATTGATATAGCAGTGAAAATTTACAAGATTGTTTTGCATTACATTTTCTATTTTAAATTAATCCTAATTAATTTAAACAGCCTTTCAGAAATAAACTACCTAGGCATATTATCTCACATTGATGTCGAAATCGATCATGGACCCCTGTTTAGTACATAGAGTCAATAAAAGTTGGTAATTATTAGAACTGCTTAATCTCATCCTACGCAGATGAATTTCACAATTCGATTTGCTTCCGATGACAATGCATTTTATGATAATGGTCATCTGATAGTACGCCCAGGCTGCAGACGAGGGAACTCTTTCAGAAAGAAGTGTAGGTAAATGAGTTGAATTGTACGGTGATTGACGTGTTTCTAGCTACAGGCTACAGCTCCTCTTATTTGCAATTGTATGTTGTGCAGTGTATGGTCGACCAGTGTCTCAGAGGAGCATTCTATTTCTACCATTGTTTGCAACGACATAGGTTTAGGTACATTTTTAGTTGTCTGGCCTAATTTTGAGAAATTGAATCATTTTCGCTTGGGTGAATTTTTTTTTATTCGGAGTCTAATCGTTTTTATTCGGAGTCTTACATTGTTTTTACGACTTCAAAAAAAGGAGGACTTTCTCAATTCGACTGCATTTTAATTATAGATGAAACGGATATCCGGTAACTATCCGGTATCCGGCCTATCTGGCCTAGTTTTCACTATTCGGCCAAATGCCGGTTAGTAATTCAGTATCA
Organism: Thymelicus acteon; assembly: GCA_951805285.1. Taxonomy (NCBI): domain Eukaryota; kingdom Metazoa; phylum Arthropoda; class Insecta; order Lepidoptera; family Hesperiidae; genus Thymelicus; species Thymelicus acteon. The sequence continues at coordinate 8,866,312 of OX638225.1, read as the reverse complement.
GGCGGGATACCGGATAGTAAAATTCTAAAAATTCTCATTATCTACGCAACGTAAATCATAACAATAGGTTATGGACACCGTTTATTTATACACGGTGAAACAGGGGTGGTTCCTCACCTAATTTAAATATTTTAAATTGTAAAAGAAAACATACACCAGATATTTCAGTTAAAAGTTAATTGTATTGAGAATTAGCAATTTTACAGTTAAAGGTGTTATAGTTACACCAGGTAATACTAATATACCTGGAATATGATGGTGATGATTTTAAATTAACATTGGCTAAAACATAACGCATATTTGAATGACAGTTCACGTGTAGAGATATAGGTACGGACTACAGTGCAAATCGCGCGTGTTATTGAGATTCGTACTGAATATTTACATTTCAACGCCAACATCGACGCCAACACAATACGAACGAATATTTTATTAATATATTCTTTATTTATGATTCACTTTTAAAAACTAACAACGCCTACTGTCAATTTTATTTATTTCATAATCTACTCGCATTTTTATAACGTATTGTACCAGTTGTACCTACCATATATGTAGGTACATACATAACATAGATACATACATATATATATATTTATAGAATTATCAATGAACATAAAAAAAAATACAGTCGAATTAAGAACCTCCTCCTATTTTTGAAGTCGGTTAAATATCTATATAAATTAAACTTTACCATATATTTATACCTATTTATAATTGAATTTAGAAACCTTATCAGTTAAAAATGCATTGATAAGCAAATTTTATTAAATATCGGTTTGAATCACCTCTTAAATCTCCTAAAAGCCATCCTGTCCTGGTATAACTCGTCATCAAAAATGTATCGTGTGTTACATTGGCTCCCGCTAGTTTCGTTGCATCGTGGAAATACACTCTGATCAGTTTTCATAACGCGCCACATGAGGTATAATATCAAAAAGCGGTTAAATCTGAATCGAAATGGTTTGGATTTCTGTAAATTTATCCAGAAATATTTTCAGCTTCTTAAATAAAGTATAAGATCCAGAATTTTTGAAGACTCACAGTGGCGTAGCTAACTCTAAGGATATCCATATCAATATTTGTTGTGGGGCCCCCTCAACGTCTGCTGTCAAATATAAAAGGAGTGCCAACTGTAGCGGTCGTAGGCCCCTATACGTTGGGGGCCCTATCGATACGGCTGATACGGCGGTAGCTACGCCCCTGAAGACTCATAATCTCTAGGTCTACGAATTTCACCTTTCAAATCAAGTCAAAGAACTTGATTTAAAGAAGGCGAAGAAAACTGGTTGTTGGAGATGGACTTTGAATTTAGCCGTACTGGGGCGGCTTAGGATACTAAATCCAATCCCACGCCGGATGGATGTCGTAAGAGGTGACTAAATCCGGCTCGCTGGTGGTAGAGCCCCTCGGAGGGATTATATTGATAATATTTATTTTAATTGTCCATTAATACCATTATTACTATAATTATTTCTCCATGGTATCGCGATAGCGATATCTAGGCTAGCTAGCCTCGATAGCTACCACCCTAGAGCATGAGTCAGCCGCCAAACGACTCGGCGGGCTTGAGAGATAGTTCTTTCTTTCTTTTTCTTCTCTCTTTCTTGGCTGGCAACGCATCAGAGATGCCTTTTGTGCTGCTGATGTTCATGGGTGACGATCGCCATTTACCATCAGGTGGATCATCAGCTCGTTTGCCGGCTATTTCCATAAAAAATGGACAAACAAACACAGGAGTTATTCTATAAAAGTTTTTTTTTCCTTAAATGTATGAAACCTCAAAAACACTCATATGTAACAATTTATTCGGACGACACGGAGAATCCTAGTGTGGGGATTTGTGTTATTTATTTATTTACTCTTTATTGTAAACCTATAAACTAGATCACAATGTTCGGACTTGGGTTATCAAGACGAATCTAACAATATCTTAATTATAAATCTGGTCAGCGGTTTGGAAGATACGAGGTAATAAAGAATATTACATGCATACATACATACATATACAAGATACGCGCGAAAAACATAACCCTTCTTGGCAGTCGGGTAAAAAGTTTAGATTTGTTTCTGCTCACACCAAGCGTAACAGTGCAACATTAGTTTAACCATCGCGAACCGGTTACACAACTCATCTGTTGTGAACATAAATTGAAGATTTTAATGTATTCAGTAACCCAATTAAACCACTTTATATAAATACTAGCTGACCGGGCAAACGTTGTTCTGCCAAAAAAAATTTAGGGGTAGGGGGATGAAAAATAGATGTTGTCCGATTCTCCACCTTCGCCGATATGCACGCAAAGATTCACGAAAATCGGTCGAGCCGTATCGGAGGAGTTTAACTTCAAAAAAGCGTGACACGAGGATTTTATATATTAGATGTTTTTTATAATTTTTTTTATTGTATTTTTATGTAATCACTTATAAAATTCTGACTTTATAATAGACAAACAATTAAAAAATCAAATATGTTCTTTAAGTCATGTTTGTAAGTACTTATACCAAAAACTTAGGGGACATTAAACTTTAGAGATTATAAAAATATTCATAGTGGACTAGACCTCTTCTGGACATGTCATAAAACCGGCAAATCCTTAGTAGGTAGGTACTATCTCTTCTTAGTTATATCCATGTCCTATTTATTTTTGTAACGTACAAACTGCGTGACAAATGGTAATTACCTATTTGATATTTATGATAATGATGAGTTGCGACAATGGAACAATGAAATTCCCACATTTATGGCCACATATCTAATAGTGATTCTCGGAAAGGAACGTATCTAAGTTTATTTAAACAAAGATTGTCTTGTGACCATTTTTGCGTTACGAGACATTTACTCAATGTATTATATCTCGTAAACAGGATATACTCATAATAATGTTATATTCGACGGCTTGAGTCCATTTCAAGGACAAAATAAAGTAAATAAAACATATTGGCCGAGAGGTTTCAAGATCTGCAAATATTAGATATAGACAACGCAGTACTACGCTTAAAAATGTTAAATTGAATACATAGCTTGACGTTTTGTTTGGATCCCAAGTAAATAGGATCAACTATAGCAAAATAAAAGTATACGTAAAAAAATGTCAAAACAGAATTGAATTTTAATATGAAAAGTTCTTTGAGGAATAAGATTATACCCATAACAAACCCGCATACAAAGACCGCTCGGCGGCCGGCGATGCGGCCTCACGGCACCACCGCTGCAGCCTGAGAGAAAGGCGCTTTCCAATAGTAATAGATATAAACTTAAGTTTACCAATAGTCTATTACTTAGATGCACGGCAAATTACCGAGAAACTACTCTTTCTATATAATGACTAATTTAGGTAGATCTTTATATGGACATTTAAAACATTTACCTGATTACGTGCAAATATCATTAAACGCTTCGACTATAAAACAGTTAATACCTATTACCTTGCTATTACCACAATCGCTTCTAGATTTTACTGCGAAGGTTAAAGCAAAAAAGTGTTGTCATTGTACTAGATTGGGAGACCCACGAAAGACCATCTATTATCATTGACGACAGAAGTAACGGGTGTCTTACCGGCGGCGGTTCCGACGTGCTGTACACCTCGGAGGGTGGGTACTCCGGCTTCATGGTGATCGTAGCCATGGAATCTGGCTGGTGCTCCTTCTCCATCACGAGATACTCTTCACAAAATTAGTAACTGAATAAAGTGGCGCGCGTGAGGTTTGACGTTCTAAACAAGAGTGCGCGCAAGTGAGTGGTACCGTGCGCTCGGCGTAGGCGCTGCAGTGGTGGGGCCGATCGCGGTCTCATGTCGCATCCAGATGGTGTTGTATTGTTGTATGACCGATGACGGATGCTTCGTTCGCTTTGCTATAGACACCTATTTAGTGCTCTTTGTTGTTGTTAACTGTTAAAACCTCAATATCCTCTGCTCTGAGGAGTAGAGCTATATGTATAAAGGGACTGTGCCTCAGTTATATACATAATATGTTGGTAAACAACATATTATGTACCTTATCCATTAATGGAAATGTCATAAGTGAACAAAACTTAAGATACATAGTAGGTAACAGTCTTTTATTAATAAAGCTGGCGAATTTGTGTTGATATGGGCATAGAGTCCCCTTAAATTTTCAATCAAAATAATGTCGCCTTAATATGATATGGAATAAAAATTCATTAGTTCACATTGACGGTAGATGCTATAGAAAGCATATTAGGACATCAATCTGACTCGCAGGCCCGCGTCTCTTCAGTATGGGAAACACTTTGCTAGGCATGAGCCGTATTAAAGAAAATAAATTTCTTAAGGCGCCCCATCACTGGAGCATTCATTCGGGAGCAATACGTTCATTATAAAACCTACTTTCTCACATATGTATAACAAAGTACTCTGTGTTTCTCACTGACTAACGAGAATTCGCCTGTAACGTAACAATCCAAAATCCAACACACTCATTGATGTTTCAAATGCTCAAATCATCTTCGAATAAGATAATGTTTCTTTTGTAAATTGATTTGATCAACCAATGGACGAATCCTATCTGAATCAGGAAACTTGAATTCCAAGACGGCAGGTAGGTTTGTAGGTACGTAAACCTGGAATTAGAGAACTGAAGACTTGACTCTAACTAATTGAAGCGACGCAAATAGATAAGCTTCTAGAGTAATTTACCGTCAAAAGCTACCACCACAGTGATGCAACACTTACGAGTAGATACGTTTCGCTTGGTTTCCCTTCCGGGTGTCTGTCAGATTCGCACGGACGGGCCATCATTATGAAAGATTAACCAAAACAGTGCAAGAAACACCGTAACATACAAACAAATCATCAGAAATACACCATCTTTAAGTCAGTTTGTCTTAGCGCTGAAAATGGTGTTGTATAGATAAAGCGTTTCAAAGGTTGTCTTTCGTTTTCATTAGAAACATTTTTACTGGGTAACGTTGTTGGTTTTTTTTTTTACAGAAATTAACATGGATTCTTAAGTTTTAGATAACATTTCTCACGAAATATAAAGTTACATGTAGATGTATTTTGACGAAAGTGTGCGTTCTAATAAATTATTGAAAGAATCCTTTAATAAAAGTTTACTTCGAGGGCGAGTGAATTTCGTATAAATTAGCTTCATTTCATGGCTAACCAGTTTGGCACTTAATAATTTTCTATATAAATAAAAGAAAGTCGTGTTAGTTACACTATTTATAACTCAAGAACGGCTGAACCGATTTGGCTGAAAATTGGTGGGGAGGTAGCTTAGAATCAGGAGACGAACATAGGATACTTTTTATCCCGGAAAATAGACCTGTTACTGTGGGATAAGGTAAATTTTTGTTATATGTAGTTGATAGATTAGTTATTTATACAGATATAAAATAAAGCTCGGGGATGGATATAGGATACTTTTTATCCCGGAAAATAGACCTGTTCCTGCGGGATAAGGTAAAATTTTGTTATGTATAGTTGATAGATAGCTATTAGTTATTATTATTAGCGTCTTTTATGACTCCTTTTTTTACTTTCGAGCGGGAGCGGGAGCGGGAGCGGGAGCGTGAGAGGGAGAGGGAGGAGCACACAGAAACTGTAACGGCTAGCGATACGAAGTTCACCGGGTCAGCTAGTAATAAATAATAATTGACTTCAACCCATTAATGGCCCAGTACAGAGCAGGGGTCTCTCCTCTTGAAGAGGCCTCGAGCATACACAACAACGCTGCTCCAGTGGGGATTGGTAGAGGGGTTAGTGACAAACCCACGTGTCGGAAGTTTTTATGCCAGCCGAGGGCTTCCGACATGACTTAACCAACCATCCATCATCCTCAACACATCCCATCAACATCCCATACAACTATACTGACCGTGCCCGCTGTTGCTTAACTTTGTCGAGATCGACACAAGCCGGACTATGAGCGCTTCTAAATTCGAGCGAAATAATAATTATAGATATTTGTAATTTTGTACGACCTTGTATCAGGTCGGGACGCTGCCTGCGAAGCTACAGCATGCGAAACCTGCATGAATCCTGCCTGCAAAGTAAAAACCCACAGCGGGTTCGATTCCGGCCGAGACAGACATTTTGTATGAATTGAAAAATAAGTTTGTTCTCAAGTCGTGGACATCGTGATCGCTTATATATTTTTTTCTTTAGTTTTATAATAATTTTAACAACGGCACTCTTGTGGCAACAGACATAAATCCAAACAAATCTCTCATAATATGTACCTACCTATGGATTATTATCATGACCACTTCCGAAGCGAGAACAATTATTACAAAATACAGACTTGACTTCCATTTTAATTCTTATTCCGACGTACCTGCCTAGCATAAACAATATCAAAGATGTGTTCCAAACCAAAGGAATCATTGATCATCAAAGTACTTCTACAAAATAACCTAGATATTAGGAATGGTATGTACAAGTAAATGTATGCACCTACGAATAACGTATGATTGGTTATAAAAAAACTAAAAAAAACACCCTTTTATATAAAAAATAGAAAATAAATTTGAATTAAGAATCGTGTACCTAATTGTAAAAAAAGCGTGGGGTGCTTTTTATTAAGATATTATCCCTTCTACTCATTGACAACATGCACCCCATGCTTTAATTATAATTACACGATTTTTAATTCAAATTTATTTTCTATTTTTTTTACTTCGATTTTCTATAAAAGTGTTTTTTAGTTTTTTTTTTTTACTATTATTTAGGTATTTTTTCATTTTTAAGTTTGATTTTTTGAAATAAAATTTTGTTTTTTCTTTCTTTCTTTCTTTTTTCTTTAAATATTGAATTGACATCGGTCTTCGATAAGTCTACGAAGTTTGAAAGAAATCTGACCGTTTAAAGTGGGTCAAAATCAAATCCAAAGGAGTCGGTTACAAGTTACAAGTTACAAACAAACAAACAAACTTGCAGGTGAAGCTAATATAAAATAAAGCGTGTAAAAATACATATACAAAAACGGTAAGACATAACCGAATTGCTAATCTCTTAACAGATTTTCCATTGGCCTTTTATTGCAATAGAACTTTATTTCGGGTACATAGGATAAGATATAAATAGATACCTACTTACCTATTAATAATAATTATTATTATGCTACACACTCATAGCCCCACACTAGGATTCCCTGTGTCGTGTTTGCCATGGACAACATAAAAAAACAAGAACACACACACACCCAGACCGTGAATAGAAATTCAAACTCATCATTCAAATTTCCGCCTCGCTGGGTATCGGACCCAGGACCCTTGGCCTTCGGCACGGCCGGGCGGCCGTCCGGCATGGTAACCATTAGGTACGTCATACGGGTCCATTTTATTGTCAATTGTGTATTGAGTATCTAACGAAGAAAGACCAAGACCAAGAAGAACCCACAGAACTCTAGACTTTTTAACATAAAATAAGTAAGTACCCACTTTTTAGGGTTCCGTAGCCGAATGGCAAAAAACGGGAGCTTTCACCATCATGACTACACAAAACACGCAGAGCTAGGTATTATGATCATGTTCCTCCGTGTTCAATCCTGTCGGTAGGTCGTTAACGATTTGGACTGCGTATTTTCATATCGTGTCAAATGGATTCAGCTCTCTAGTAGCTAGTCTAGACTAGACCAATTTTCTACATGAAAGTAAAAAGTAGCGCCATCTTTGTCTCTCTCTCTAATATTGTATGTACTTATGCTTTTCCCTTTGTTGTAATTTACTTCTCTGTCTTTCAGCCATTTAGGACCTGACTTCCAGAGCTTCAAATCATTACATTTGTTTTCTTATTTTTTTATCTTTTGTAGAATTGTGTTGAAATTGGTGAACAATAAAGAATATTTGTATTGTATTGTATTGTATTGTACTTATGATAAGAAATGAATAATCTTTTATTCATGTAGGTATCACTAATACACATATGCACGTATTTTTTTTTAATCTTCCAGCTTTTCGGAAAGATTCTTTGTCATGGAGGAGAAGAAAAGCCGTAAAGAAACTCCTTAGCACATGTTTTAAAAATAAAACTTATACCTATTTATTACAAAAATAGGTATTCTCTAACCTGAGCAGAACTGGTTGCCTAGCTGGTCATTTCCAAGCATCCTTATCAATCTTATCACTTAAATATTCATCTATGTATGCTATAATAACCCTTGCCTACGAGTTGAGTTTTTACACGTTTCTTGAAAGATTCCACCGGCAAGTCACGTATTTGCACTGAGCCCCATAAAAGAACGCTGCACTTTAGAAAGACGGTACGAAGAGGTAGCCAATTGATGCATCTTTCTTGTTTGTCGATTTGAAGAGTCACAATTTTGTTTATATGCAGTTATGTTATTCCGATTAAACACTAAATTGTTATAAATATATTTGGAAGCTACTGTAAGTACCTATACCTATTTATTAAATTAATGACGCAAGGACTCCCTTGATTTTAGTTTAAAATAAAATGTGATATAGTAGATATCCCTACTTCTTTACTACCAGAAAAAAAATTATATATTTATCAATAGACAATATAATGGAGAGCCTTATCAAATTAGGACATAATATTGGTCTAAATAAGTATTGACACCCTACGATTATGAAGGACAACCTCAATCCGGCCTGTGTCGAAAATGGTCATTCAATGTTACATTATCCGTCTTCAGGTACCTCTACGAAGATTGCAATCCAGTTAATACTTTATTAACCTTGGTACTTGGTTGTTGGCACTAGAACCGTGGATATATTACTCTATCTGGATCACGGACTTTGTAGTGGTACCTGAAGGTCAATGACGTCATAATTTTTCTGGTGGTAAGAAAATAAATTGAAATAATACATTTTGTTAAAAGGAGAATGCCCATTTTGTATGCAGAAATGTACTGACATTAATATTTTTGTGTCCTGATGAAAATACCTTTATTTGATTATGCTATCTTAATAAATTACACAAACCAACTTTAGTCAATTTTTATCGTAGGAGTTACGAAATTTTCAACAAAATTATTTTGTATTTAGGTTATAGTAGACACAGTAATATAGACTCTATGCAGGCGCATTAAAATCGTATACGTTTAAGTTTCAGATTCATTTGACAGTCCCCAAACGCCATCTATCTTTTAATGTAATAATTATCAAATTCATTTGACAGTCCCCTAACACCATCTAGTTTGTTGTGTAGTAGTCATAATCGAATCAACGCAAACTATTGGCCCGAAGGATCTTAAAAGATCCCTGATTGGCTCTAATTCCAATATAAATAGCCGAAGTTACTTATTAATTTAAGAAAATTAAGCCCAAGAAGGATTTTTTAGGAAATACGCTAAAATACATAAAATCCTGGGACTATAGATAACATGGACACAATACAAAAATGATATTCCGTTATGACGTCATCGATCTTCAGGTACCACTACAAAGTCTGTCATCCAGATAAAGTAATATATCCATGACTAGTCATATAATAGAGCAAGAGGGTGAATTCGCCAAAGTCACAAAAAAGATGTTACGATTGATAAAAAAATTAATTGACTATTTTTATAATTTTTTATTTTAGAAACTGCTTTTAAACATATTTTTACATAAGCGCCCACATATTTCATTACATTATTTGAAGTAATTTATATAAAAAAATTGAATAACACACCCAAAACATCATTACCATTTGTAGGGAAATTGCTGTTATTGATATTCCAAAATATTTTTTGAAAAACCTGCCTTACACATTGCGTGTTTAATTTTATATTTTGAGACAATATTTAATTAGGTACATTATAACATATAATATTATGAAATCAGCAGTGCAGAACTAGTAAAAAACATCAATTAAAATTTAGTCACGAAAATTCGTCAACTCCATGTCAGTACCGTCAAACGTTATATTTCTCAAATGTTTTTTGGGCTACGCTATAAAGTACCCCTCGTTTCTCCTCGTCTGGTCCATTGTAAAAAGTGGAACAGGCCAAATTTTTACTGCTGCATGGAGAAACAACTTTTATTCATGAAAAACAACGACGTTCAGTACTTTGTCCCGATTTTGAATCATCGCCATTTACTGGACTTACAAGGTAAATATAAATTATACATTAATTTTAATACTCCACACGTATGTGTAATAGGAACATGATTTTCACTGGCACAAAGAGTTCATAAATTAATGATTAGCAAAATGAATTTTAAGCAAAAAAGAAAAAAATATCATTACCATATGCATCATTCCCATTTGTTTTTTTGTAAATGGGAATGATTTTGTGTGAATGGTAATGACGATTGGAGATTTTGAAATCAATTTTGATTGAGTAATGAGACCTAGCAATTTCTTTTTCAACGATAAATTTTTGATATGTGTGTTGTAAATTAAATTTAAGCTACAAGTTGTTGGTAAAGAATCTACAAAACTTTTTAATTTTGCAATATCTTTTTAGTAAAATAAAATATAAACGAAAATTTAATGCAAATAAAGGCTAAAACCGTTAAGAGAAACAAAAAATTGCTAGACGGAGGAGATAAACTGAAATCAGAGGAGATTGTGCATTGTACGAAGAGGAGAACAAAGAAAGAGATAAGAAGAAAAGAAAATAAAGAAAAGTTTCTGAAGAAAATTCTCTGAAAAGAAAAATAAATTAAAGTGTCCTCGTTAGTAGCAAGCTACTACGTGAACAAAGCCGATGAGAAATTTAATACCCCAGATTCGTTTTGGCATACTTGCTGCATGTTTTTGCTATCCTAGTACTTACTGCAAGAAACGAAAATATCTGGCTTGCTTTCTATAAGAGAGAGAGAGAACAGACAGAGAAACATGCGCACGCCGCACGACATGTAACGACGCCGCACGAGTTATAATGACTAATGATGGCAAAAAGTGTCGTTACAACTTTTCGTTACCAAATTTTCCGCCTAGCCCCCTTTCGCAACGCGCGATAAGGAACTTCGTTCCAAAAAATGTAATGAAATAAGATGAAATAATCTTTTATTCATGTCGATATCACTGATACACTTATGAACGTCATTTTTTAAATCGAACAGCATTTCGGAACGGTGCTTTGTCATGGAGAAGGAAATCCGTAAAGAAACTCCACAGCACATCTTTTGAAATAATGAAATTATTACACAAGATGTTCTAACTGACGCGGAACTGGATGCATTACTAATTTACGTGCATATTTGTCAATAATATATTCATATATACTATAATATCCTTTGCCTACTGGCTGGGATTTCAGAGATTTTTTATACATTTGAATAAGCAAATCATGTACTTAGGTAATTTATTGTAAAAACGTACATAGAGCCCCTCAAAAGAACGTTGTACTCTACGTAGGTGAAAAGAATCCGTAACCAAAAGTATGTCTGTTTCAAGTTTGATGATTTTGCGTATCACTATTTTACTTGAACCAACCGCCGTTGTTTCTTTATGAATAAAATATAATTGTAAATAAATTGAGATGTTACTGTTAATATGCTCATTTCTTTAAATCTCTCCCGCAGGTAGTGGCGTAATTTTAATTATAGATGGTCCTAATTGCCCTTTTCCGCAAAACAAATATCGCATCAATGTCAGCCTCTGCACTCCACATCAATAATATCAATATACCATAGGACATGAGGCTATGAAAGTGTGCAAAATAAACAAGTTTAGCAATTTCTACATCAGTAAACTGTCTTATCTTTCTTATGGCATTAACTAACTAAGCCGATATATGATTACCCCATTGTAGTTTAGAATCTAAGGTGACACCCAAGAAAACCGTGGATTTTTCCATAGTTATAATTTCATTATTTATAACGTGAATCAAATATAAACCGGACTTTTTTACTAGTCGCAGAGTGAAGTGACGCGCTTGGTACTGCTGCACGTGTTAAAGGGGACTGTCTTGTATTATTCCATTTGGTAGCAAACATTCTATATACTTAGTTTTTTAGCAAAGCAACAACCCATAATTGTCCCACTGCTGGGCTCGGGGTCTCCTCTTACAATGTGAGGGGTATTAGGCCGTAGTCTACCACGCTGGCCAAGTGCGGATTGGTAGACTTCACACACCTTTGAGAACTTTATGGAGAACTCTCCGGTGTGCAGGTTTCCTCACGATGTTTTCCTTCACCGAGGCTAGTGATAATTAACTTGTAATACGCACATAATATTTGAAAATTAGAGGTGCGTGCCAGGATTTGAACTCGGGCCCCTTCGTTCGGGAGACCAACGTTCTAACCACTAGGCTATCACTCTAGGCTAGTTTTTTAGCATTTATCAGTATTATTTGTAGTAAACCGGTGTGACAAACAAACCTGAGAACTTTTACATGGTCATTTATTTTATTTCTATTCGTCTTAAATATAAGAGAAGTGACATCAGCAAATATGATAATGTCTGCATATTTCTTAATTTAATACGGCAGATCATTTAAGTATACTAGAAAAAGGAAGGGGCCCAGAAACGAGCCCTGTGGTACACCCATCACAGATTGAGATCTCGATCACTTGTTATCATTTATACTAACACACTGGATTCTACTCGTCAAGTACGACACAATCAAGTTAAGTGAATTGTTATTGATGCTGTAGTAGTAGCTTAAGTAGTAATGTTTAGTGTTCGACACAATCAAACGTCTTAGACAGGTCACAGAATACCCTTTATGGGATTTTGTGAATTCTCCCAGGTCTCAAAGATAAGTTTGAGAAGCCTAGCACCTGCATTTGTTGTATTACGGCTTTCGGTAAAACCGTATTGCTCAGGGTGAAGTAAATTACAAGCGGTGAAGTGCTTCAGCGTTTAATTTAACTTAATTATTTTCGAAGACCGTAGGTAAAATAGAAATAGGTCTGTAATTATTAAGGTCTGGTTTGTCCCCAGATTTAAAAATCAGTATGATCTTTCTGTACTTCATTAGATCTGGGAAAGTATCTAGATTTACACATTTATTTACTAACCTAGCTAAATAAGGGACTATCACATCTTTTATATTATTTATAATTTTAACAGACATTCCCCACAAAATTTCAAATTCATATGCCTTCCTTTACCAGAGGTAATTTTATTTCCATGAACTAATAATTCACATTTAGAATTGCGTAATTTATTACTGCCAATCTCGTTACCAATAATACTCTAATTAGTGGTTTTAGCTTGACATTTTTTATCTTCTATGCAACTTAAAGACATAACTATTACACACGGCTTTAAAAATTTTTTTTGAATAACATTAAATTTTGTCATTTCCATTAATAAAAAATCATTACCGTTAAATAAAAGTCATTACCAGGCTGCTCAATATCATTACCATTTCTTATAAATTTTTTTACGACCCAATAACTTTTGATTAGCTTAACGAATTTTGAGGACTTTTGTAGGCTTAGAAAGGAAATTTTATGTGCTAATTTTTTTCATGGTTTTGCACGCATTTCCACATACTTTAAAAAAAAACACCAAAATAATTCAAAAACGCGAATTCACCCAAGAACATTGAGTGACAGTACTGACATTTACAACTGACAAAGTCAACTATGACATTTCCTCATATATCAAATCAAATGAATTAACACTCAAGCTCAACTCACTTCGGTTTCTAACCTAACCAATATAGACCACAACTGTTAAGAATTCTTAAGAAATCAAACACAATTTACCAGATATCAAAACACACAAATTGACTACCATGGCTAACTCTGGGAAAGGAACATTTCAACCGGTATTTTCACCATCTTAAATTAATGATCTGATTGACTGAATTAAAAGTAAATCTGCAGTGTTAAAGCGTTTTAAATATCCTTTCCTTCATATTTTGTTTATTTTTTAGGATTCGGATGTTCACATTTCCTATGAAGACCAGCAAAAAATCAATAAATTCGCTCGTCTGAATGCTAAAGTAGACGACATAAAAGACGAATTGAAAGTAAAACAGAATGACATGAAAAATTTAGAAGAAGCAGTAGAAGAATTGGCGCTAGCTGATGACTCTGAGAAAATACCCTATTTAGTCGGAGAGGTATTTATATGCCAGACCTTAGAGGATACTATGGTAAGCAATATAGTATTTTTTTTTTATTTACAGATCATAAGTTTGTTCAGTGTTCAGTTCATGTGTATAATCTTTTTTACAGAAATCTTTAGAAGAGACTAAAGCAAAAAAAGAAAATGAAATCAGTGAATTAGAAGCCAAATGTGAAGAATTAAAAGCAGAGATGGGTGAACTAAAAGCTCATTTATATGGCAAATTTGGAAGCCATATTAACCTAGAGAATGAAGAAGATTAACATCCCTGTGGAAGTCAATGAAACTTCTAGCATATTGTATTCTACTAACGATATTCAGGCTAAGCATAATTATGCTGAAGTGTAGGCGGCATAGCAGAAAGTAATAAAGATTCAGCATACTGTTATTAGTCGAGACATTGTTCACAAGTGTATGCTGCTGCTAAATTGAATGGTACAGACAGATATACACTGACATTATAAGTGGTGCTAAAACAAACAGTTTCTAATTCAAATCAATTGTTATTTTGCCACCATTTGTAAAAACACATACCAACATCCACATGCCTTGCAGTAGTATGTGCCAGGATTACGAGACAGAGCAGGAGACACATGTCTGCATCACAGCCGACATTTCAATGTGCTTGTTCATACATTACAACATCTATCCTGTTCTGGGCTACTTAGTGTTATGCCATTTGCATATCAGCATATGCTTAGCCCAATAGCATAACATGCAGGAATATATTGCTACTTTGCTGTTTTTGTCTGTGGTACTGTGGTGCCTGTCTCAAGTATAGTACCCATATATTTATTCATTTATGTTAAATAATAACAACACTAATGGCATGATCTACTAAGAAAAACACATTTTAAGATGTAATAAATATATTAGGAACATAATTATAATTTCAAAAAGTTGCCACCACAATATAATACTAGTATGTAAATAAAAACCTTGATATATGAATGATTAAATTATATACACAACTATTGTGAAGTACTTATTATGCTACTAAATGTACAATTACAATTATTTCATGTTACACCTATGTCAAGTAGAATCTGGCCACTTTGAAATAGAATATACAAATACAGACTTAGTAAAATGCAATAATACAATGACATGTTCATAAATCCCATTATGCCAATGTATATATAGTATTGAGTTGACTACCCAATTCAACAAAACAAATTAATATTCTTATGTAAAACTTGATATTAAATAAAACTACTAATACTGTCTCACAGTTTTACAACAGCACAAGAATATGATTTTGTAGCGTTGAAATAATTTACTAAAAATGTATACAAATTTACAAGTTAAAAATAATTTACTGAATAAGGTTCAAGACAATCTGCTCTTTGCAATCAACATTTATATTTTTAAGCAGGTATAGTTAATTAATATAATAACATTTATATGTTTATAGCTACGTAAATCGAAAAAACCTGACAACATAAGTACATTTTGCAAGACAACTTGTGAAGTGCCCATATTACATAGCCCAGATTTAGCCAACAGGACTTAATACAAATAAAAATGTTTATACAATTTTGTCACATGCACCTATGAACAATTATTTTTATTGAAATTAAATACAATAGTAAGCCACTTTTGTATGTTGTCATTTCAATAGTAAAAGCTAAACAAACTAAAATTAATTTCAATAAACACTACTAAGCAATACACTTTTACTTAATAATAGATATTTATATTATATAACCATTTAGTTATCACAATTACTTGACTAACAGTGAAATTTAAGGAATGTGTTCCACACATTGAATCTTAATTTGCTAAATAATACCGAGCTATCACAAAAACAAATACATCATCATCTCATCTCTAATGATCGATGGCTACCTTTTTTTGGTATTGGACAGATTTTGTAAAAAGTACTCTTCATTGGAGTACACCTTTGCCTTCTCCAACTGCATCAAAAGTAAGAAGGCTGTAATTATATTTGTATTGATTGGTTTTTCTACAATAACTATCCATAAAATTAAGATATTTTAGCCTAAAGGCTTTGTCAAAGCTAACAAAAAGGGTGAAATTACCCCGAAAATAAAAATAATATATCTGAAAATGTAAGAATTGAAATTAATATTAAATATATTTCAACATTTCTAACTAATTCCTTGTTTTTTTTTGAAAGCCATAACTTGAAAAATTGCACAATAAGCATACTTTGAGCTATAAATAATCATAATACTAAATATCAATGTCATAATATAGGTATACAATACATATTGCAATAATAATATTTTCTATTAAATAGAATTTGTACTACATTATTTATACTCCTCGTTGTAAACTGGTGCGTGAGTTTGACAGCGAGCTTTGCTGTAAGCTTTCGTCTTCATCTGTCTCATGTTCATTTGATATCCTGATTGCCTGGTACCATTGGTTTGTCAGATCTGTCATCTGACTCTTGCAATCCTTCAATTCCTGTCCACACAAATATAATGAGAACACTCCATCAATAAAACAAATATTTATTTGACTAATTCAGAACCTATTAAAGAGTGCCGATAGTTTAGCAGATGGACTGCATAAGTCTACTGCGGAACATTATGAAGAAGTAGGTAATCAAATTTTAAAACATCTTAATTTAAACACCTTTATACACATACCTGGTGTGTGAATCGTCTGGTGAAGAAAGGAGTTAAATATTTTAAGTCGAGACGTACAAAACCTCGTAACCGCGTTGCATGAGAGTAATTTACCTAAAACAAATGAAATCGTTATGCGCTTTAGCTAAGAAAAAATGGAAATGGCTTTTGAAATCAAAATTAAATTTAAATAACATCACATAGCCCACACTATAACTAATGTTGTAAAAGGCAAATTCATTGAGCCGGTCGGTATTCCCTCACAGAGGTTGGAGACTGCACACATAGTTCTCGTCTATCCCTCATAAGACCGAGAGTTTGTTCTGAGAGAACCGGAGATCTACCACTAGGGTGGGTCTTGAAATACTTCGACCCTACCTCGTGGACAGTTGTTACCATCCTGGTGTTAAACTCGTCCACTGACGTGCACGATTCTAGGCACGCAAAACGGTTTTGCAGCTCAAGTTGAAAGTTTTCGGATCCCTGGATTTGGACAGATGTTGGGCGAAGCGTAGACTTCATCAAGCGTGACCGTTCCAGCTTCAGGTCGATATTTAATGTGCCTCTCACAAGACGGTGATCGCTTCCGGTTTTGAACCTGCTGATCACAGAGACATCATTAAATATGTGCCGTTTGTCTGCCAGAATAAAGTCTATCTCGCTTTTCGTGGAAACATCAGAACTTATCCAAGTCCACTTGCGTTGTGGCTTCTTTCTGAAGAAGGAGTTCATCATGAAGACATCTTCCTTCTCCAAAGAGTTCGCCAGCAAGTGTCCTCGGTGGTTCCGTCGTCCAATTCCGAAGTCCCCCATCACAACATTGAAATGAGCTTTAGATGTACAGTCACGAGCATAAATATATTACTATGGACACGTCAGCAATAATATCTACCCAAAGATGCGTTCAATAATATCTGTCTGCACGGACGTAGCAAAAATATCTGATATTCATAGACAGCATATTAAAGTGACGACAAAATTATCTGATAAAAAAAGTACATCAAATAATTGTGACAACCGCCCAAAGCAAAAATATGTGACGACATTAGTCACAAAATAATGTGATCACTCTTAGAGTGCAAATATATTTTTGCTGTTCACTAATTCTATGTTTCTGTAAGCATTTACATTTATTCTTCAATCATAGATAAATGTATAACGTTCTAAAGCAAAAATATGTGACAACATTAGTTACAAAATAATGTGATCACTCTTGGAGTAAAAATATAAATGTTTGCCGTTTACTAATTCTACGTTTCTGTAAGCATTTACATTGTTTCATATGCATTAATATATGACGTTCAATATTTGGCAAAAATATCTGACGTAAATCTTTTATTATTTTTATACATTTGTCCGACTGCGCGACGCAAAGGAGGGTAATGTGTTTATCAGTCTATGTATGTATGTATGTTCGTATGTGGCGTTATAGAGATCAAACGGCTTGACCGATTTTGATGTATCTTATATCAATCGATACGCCTTAACCTTGCGAGTGTCATTAAAGACATGACAATAATCAAAAACCACAGGGACAACCAGACACCTATTGTCTAAATGAAAAAAAAAATTTGACGATCTACGTCAAGTGAGGTATCGCTAAATAGGTATTCAAAAATTATTTTTAGGTTCGTTTCATCATTTTTAATTTTAAGTGACAGCTTAGGATATGTAACGATTTAAAATTGGTTAAACAACCGTTCTCGTTAATTTACTAACTCCCTTAATGAAATAACAACATTGCGAATTTTACCGTCTTATAATCCTAATATAGAAGTCAATGAATCCTAACTAAAATGTGTAAAAAAAATAGTTAAAAAAAAAACCCAACAGCGTAAAAAAACTAACTGTCCCGACTGCCTATGTATGGTCCTTCTAAACCCATCAAAAAATCTCATATGTTTTTTTTATCTTTCTTTTATTGCATATCTTCTACTAGTACACTACTCTATGTTCTTGTTACATTTTCCTAAAATACTTTTATTTGCGGTCAGACATTGCATTAGGCAGCTGCGACGGTTTGGCAACGTCGCCAATTTGGAAGCGTAGCGAGCTGGCAACGTCGCCAGTAAAATGTACACGTGCATTTCACTCACTCATGGCCGGTTTCTGAAGTCTCCAGTTAAATGATCAATAGCTATTGAATCAATAAAGTTAAACTTAAGTTATGTATTCGATAACTGTCACTGGGTTTCTGAACACGCGAGCGGCCTTTCAATAACTATGAATTCAATAACGAGTACCTAAAACTGCCACTAGATGGCTCTCTTCAAAATGATAAGTTTCCAAGGGATATATTATCATTTTCATATTCATTTTTATTATATCTAGCCCGTTATATTGACGATTCCCTTCAGCTACAGCCAGGCCAGCCAAGCCGACGCAGCCAAATGGTGAAGGGAATACATCAATTGTATTATAGTGTAGCCTTTGCCATAACAATACTTTTTGAATAGAAGTACCTAAAGAATAAATTGTGAGATTGACGGTCGGGTTGTCATGGATACAATATTATTGATGAATGTCAAAGGCAAAAATTAAAAATTGTTGGATTTATTTCAATAATTTTATAAGTATTTAACTTAGATGAAGGAATGAAAGGCAGATAACGTCGTTCGAATATGACGTAAGCCTACCAAGAATAATACAAAATAAAAAACTAATACAATCTCGTGTCACTACTAAAGAAAGCGTCAAATTGCATGAACATCGCAATTGTCAAAATTTATTAAATAATTTTATCAGTTATAATGCCGTCTTGCATTTTTAAACAATTTAAATGTAGTTCGCAAAATCAAAGAAAAGAAGATGGAATATCTTTTCACAGATATCTGTTCATTATTTTATTATTTATTTATAATAATATTTTTGCGGTTTGCTCGGAACACAAAACCTCGACAATTATTCATTTGTATATTGTTTGTATACCAGCTTTATGTGAAAATCGGTTACCCTAAATTTGGGGAAATATGCATGAGCTATTTGAGCACTGGTCGATTTATAAATGTATGTCGAAATAAATATATTTAAAAAGTAAATATTTGAAATATTTGTATTTATTTAAACCTTAAAAATCAAGAAATACAGCCAATGCATAAACATCTATCGCTGGGATATTATAACCGGGTTAATTGAAAATGTCACGTTTGCCCACGATAAAATGCATGATTGAAAGAAAATATTATATTATATTTTAGTTTCTGTTTTTAGTTTAGCCTACTCACTAAAATGATTTCAATTATAATTTTGCAGATTGCCGACAGCTGCTATTACAAGAGAAAAAAAAATGCACTTTGCCTCGTCTTTTATTATGCGTACCACAAAGGACTGGAATTAATTGTCCGCGTGGGTGTTCCCGTCAGATTATAATGTGGGTGTCTTCAAGTCAAGAGTGAATAGGCTTCTACTAAGTTAGTGTGATTTACCATCCACGACTTCATTACCGCTTACCATCTCAGGTGGTTCTGTGGTCAAACACTAACTTATTCTGCATAAAAAAGTCCATATGTTAATTAAGACAATTAAATATATTTAAGTATTATTTTATATTAAAAGAACATTTACATATATTTTGATAAGTGTACTTTTTGATAACTAGTGATGAAATTAAAATCAATTATGATTATCACATTAATTTATTACAACGTAAATTTTTGTCTGGTTTTCTATGCATTTGTTCCTCCTATCTCAGGAACGGCTTAATAAAATATTCGGTTTTCACTGACGTATTGTAATGAGTTTGGGTTAACATTTAGTGTTTGTTTTATTTGAATCGGTTTACAAATAAAAAAATCACGACAATTTAAAGAATACCATCCCTACTTTTATCGACTGTGGGCTTACCGAAGCGAAGCAAGGGCGTTCACTAGACTAGTAATAAATAATTTGCCAATTTAATTGTGCATAATGTGTTAAGTTGGAAATATGTCAAACAACATTTACAAAATTGCGGGAGTTTGTGACTTTTCATTTGGCATCCTCACACACACAAAGAATTACGTGTCCATACGGTGCCACTGCTAGCTGACATTAAGGTTGTCACGCACACATAGGGAAAAAGTGACTTCACGTCATTCGTTACATTTCTTTGCGAATGTTCCATCTGCCTTTTATTTCCTTCATCTGAGGTATTTAATTTAATACGTTGCATTGGCGATTCCTCTGGTATTGCTCATGTCCACAGGCGACCGTAACCACTTACTATCAGGTGGCCCGTATGCTTTTTCATGTCCCAAATGTTAAAATGAAATGTCAAATCTTCATCTGAACGTCAAATAAAGTTATGGAACCTATAAACGGCCATCTTGGGTTAGATAAGTTGATCTTAGTTTAAGCTGAGTTTATGTATTATCGCAGTGCTCAGAAACGCTTTTTCGGAAGTTATCGACCCGTTAGCGTTATTGAATAGATAAACTTCCGTCAAAAGGACCTCAGAAACCGGCCATCAGTGTCCAAACCGGCTGCCAAGACGAACGCGCACGCGTGTTTTTTTACAAAACTATTTTATTTTTATTCTTATTTATGTTTTTCACTTAACACGGTTCCATTTTTCAATAATGAGTTTCGATACAGAAAGGTTTATTGCAGAAATACAAAATCGTCCATGTTTATGGGATACCGCAAGAACTGATTATTCCGACCGCAATTTAAAAATAAGATTTTGGGACGAAATAGTCAATTTATTTAAATAATTTAAAAAATATATGAGATCTGAGATAACTGACTGACAGAGGGTAGGTTGCTCTTTTGGCTACTCTTTTGGCTACCTTCGAACGCCAAAGGTAGCCGTGGCAACTACGCCGGCGACGTCGCCATGGCGTCCCGGTGAGGTAGGGCTCTGCTACTTCTCTTCAGTCAGTTCGATTATGATGTCAGGAATGGACGTAGCCAGTCTCCACTCAGGGAGCCGTTATGTGGATACGCTTCCAAATTGGCTACATTGCCACACCGTCGCCAAGTGAAGTAGCCGCCATGCATTTCAATATAAACTGTTTGGATATGTTGCCGGCGACATCGCCATGACGTCCCGGTGAGGCACAGCACTTATTCTCACAATATGTAACACCGCGGTGAGTTTTCCCAACTATTGAACGTCATAATATATTTATCTATATGATTGAGGAATCAATGCAAATGCTTACAGAATTAGTTAACGGCAAACATATATTTGCACTAAAAGAGTGATCACATTATTTTGTAACTAATGTCGTCACATATTTTTGCTTTGGGGTTGTCACAATTATTTGATGTACTTTTTTCGTCAGATAATTTTGTTGTCACTTTAATATGCTGTCTATGAATATCAGATATTTTTGCTGCGTCCGTGCAGACAGATATTATTGAACGCATCTTGGGGTAGATATTATTGCTGACGTGTCCATAGTAATATATTTATGCTCGTGACTGTACATATGTATGGCTTTTTTATGTCCTCATACATAACCTCAACCTCATCGTCGGGATGTGTCGAAGTCGGCGCACATACCTGTACAACCTTCAACGAATACCGTTTGGATATTCTCTCATCGTCGGGATGTGTCGAATCGGCGCATATACCTGTACAGCCTTCAACGAATACCGTTTGGATATTCTGAGTGTAAGGTACGCTACCCTGGCCGACAAGCTCCCAACTTGCACAATGTTGTTGACGAGGGACTTGTGAACGAGAAACCCGACACCACCTTTGGGCAGATGTTCGCCCTCCCGGTGATAGAACAAGTTTCCGGATTTGAGTATTTCCGTGTCCTCCCCCTGTCTTCGGACTTTAGATAAACCCACAATACTCCAGTTTAACTTGTCTATCTCTTCTTCCAGCTCTTTTACCTTGTCGTCAGTCCTCAGTGTCCTGGTGTTGTATGTTGCCAAGTGCAGAAGTCGTTGTTTAGATTGGTAGCTCGATCTCTGCCGGCGATTCTTAGCACCCCCTGCCCCGCCGTTACCTGCCGGGGCTGCCGGGGACTGGGGGCCGAGTCTTAGATGTGGCTGTCATGTGGGGGTTGTAGCCGGTAGTCACCACGCTTGGCTAGTGCGTGTTGGTGATCGCAGTAGATGTTATTAGTCCGCAGGAAGACGCTGCTGCCCGTCTCCTTGGAATATCCTATTAGTCGCCTTTTACGAATTCCCAGGAAGAAGTAGGAGTGGTGCTATTCTACGAAGTGGACCCGGTACCACACGGGCTTAAGAGTAGATAAATAATATTATTGTGCATCGGTCATCCGTCCCGGGGATCTACGATTTTTTCGAACCGGGGCAGAAACTTGATAGTTGCGCCTACGGAGTTTAGTATACAATAATTAGGTACTATTAATTGCTAAATCGGTTCAAGAGCTCAGACTAAAAAAAAAAGGTCGTCGAGCGTCTGTCCGTACATATCGGTTCAGCGCTCAGACTAATATGCTAGGCATTTTCGCTTTGTGGAGCAAGTTCTTTTATTATTAATCATACTATATTATGATTTTGGCGCCCCCCCCCCCCCCCCGTTTAACTGCCGCCTGGGGCGTTCGACCCCTTTAGATCCGGCCCCGTCGGTCATTAGTGAACTTAATGTTATTATATTACTGAAACCAGTAAAGGCAGATTATATATATAATAATTACCTCCAGCTCTTCCTCTGTAATTTCCGACAAATGTTCCGAATCTATGGCTTGTCCCCATTCCTTTGTCTTAGATAAGCTCACTTCTTTTTGTTTCCTCTGTGATCTCGAACGTTTTACTTTTTTGTTAGCCTGTAATAATATTTTACTTACTGAAATAATTATGTCAAACAAGATTTTGGTGGGTACTTACAAATTTAATAGTTTTTACAAGTTCAATAAAATTACAAATATATCAAATCTTACCCGTAAAAATTTAAGTAATGGCATTGTTGAACCTCCAAAGAACAGTGTAGTAAACAGCACAATAATTAGTGTCGTCGTAATAATAACATGTCGAGTTTCGTCAGAAAAGTCCAAGTGGAGCGACAGGGCATAAGATATCGCGCCACGTAATCCTGTAACATTATTTTCACAATACAAAGTTATCCAATTACAATTCATTAAATACATAAAGCGTTGCGTTTTAGTAATGTCTTTGATATCTTCTAGAAATAATCACACCATCATTAAATAAATAGCAAATTTCTACACTTTTTCAATATTTTTCAGGGTTCCGAACGAAAAAAACGGAACCCATAGTATCACTCGTTTCTGGGCGACCGCCGTTCACAGCCAATTCTCTTTACCAAATGAGTTGAAATTTGGTACTCATTAGCTTTTTGTAACCCAAAGCCGAAGATATAAGAAAAAAAAAAAATTTTTGAAAAAAAAAAATTAACGAAATCACGTGGCATGTTAAATGAAAGGGGTTATTGTAAGGATTTAAAATATATTTTTGTTAAAGTTCTACAATGTATTGTTTTAAAATTATTCAAGAAAGAACAAAAATCCCCCCATTCCTCCCCGTTATCTCCGTAACTACTGAGGCTAGAATTTTGAGAAAAATACAGAAAATAGTTTTTTTTTTAATATATTACAGGAAAACCTATTAGAAGTCTATGGTCTTAAAAAAAGGCAAAGATGAATAAAACAGAAAGACAGGTAAATACATAATCAACATAATGGAACTCTCTCCAAGAAAGTTTAACTCGCACTTTCAAGTTTATTTCTGTGTCACTACAAATATTTGCGGTATCCATAAATAATCCAGGACCCTTCACTTCGCAGGTTAGGTCATTAAGTCACTAACAACTAGGATACACAGCTACAATATAGAACTTACCACTGAACCACATTATGAACATCATTTTCTTTGTTATTTTGTGCTCGCGGAATTTATTGCAAAGAAGAGCCAGTGGGAAGATATTGGCAGCTCTCCCAAGAAGGCAGAGCACTATGCTCCACACAACCAGCGCTGGCTCTACACGATGTCTGAAACTTTAATTGAACCATGATATTAGCATTAATAAATTCTGAAAAAGTACTGGCTCACATTTTATTTCAGATTATTATTGTTGCTTGTCATATTGAATGATGAATTTTATGTCCAGAACATTTGGTAATGATACTTTTTCTTCTTCGGCGGGAAGTCATCTCAGTACAAATATTAAAGGATTTAACTAATATTCTTAAATAATATTATTAAATAACTACTCCATGCTTACATGATAAGATGGAACAATTCCTTCTGATAAGATACATGTTTTTAAAATTAAAAAATCATGTATATCCTGTCATGATTCTACTACATGTTAGATAACATAATAATTGTTGGGAGTTACTGGACTTTCCATGTAATCAAGTCTCCTATAATGCTCTATTCCTATAATGTTATAGATAGAGTTAGTAATCACTGATTAGCCAAGTGTTAGCAGTTGTTATATTGCCTGAATGCCTCTGACATAAGATAAGACTGACTGGTGGAGATTTCAGGATGCACCACAACACAACTAATGAAGATGCTCCAAAATATCCCTGTAAAAATCCCCTAATTGGCATTCAAATCAATGTCATAAAGGGATTTTATTTAAATAAATCTAAGAATTAGGTAATAAAAAATTCTTAATACCTGAAAATTGCTAGACCGAGGTAGGCAAAAACACAAGTTTCAGCTATAAAGGCCAAGGTCCTCATAGTCTGTTGCATAGTTACTTGAGTCACAGTAGATAAGTTGAAATGAGTGTAATGGGACATAACAATTCCACAAAATAGTATTGCCATAATTCCTGTAATAAATATAAAAAACAAATCAATAAAGTTTAAAGTAAATTCCATGTATATAGAATGTTTTCAAACAGTGATTTTTATCAATTTAATTACTGAAAACAAGATAAAAGTAAAAACATTTTGTTATGTAACAGTTATCACTTAATTGATATCTGCCTTACATGCATTAAATAGTTTTTAACAATATATCAATATCAACCTATGTGCGAATATTAAACACAGGTCTTAATTTGCATATTTTATTTTTATTGCTATTAAAAATATGTTATGTATCATGTTTCACAAAACTCACCTGACAAATGAATGCCTTCAGCAAGTACGTATGGAGCATAAGTAAATACCAACATCATACCAAATTCAAGAGAAGGGTTTTTTCGTAAGTCAACATGTTTGAGCAAAAGAGCACTGATAAGTGCAAATAAAACTCCAATGCCAGCAGAAGCAAAGAACATTAACCAGAACCTATTTATGGCAGACAAGATAGCTTCAGTTGTGGACATAACAGGATCATTTGAGTCTAGCACAGCCGTAGTGAGAACGATCGCTACCGCATCATTCAGTATGCTCTCTCCAAACACCAACATGTTCAACACAGGGTCCACATCAAGAGCATGGAAAATGGCTACAGTAGCAACAGGATCTACGGCCGATATTAGGGAACCAAAAGCAAATGACTCAACAAAACTCAATTTATAAACCACCTGAGCTAGACCCAGTAAGTATATTCCAGCACCGATAACAAATGCAGAAATTGCTGTGCCAACTATTGCAAACAATAATATGGATCCAATATTTTGAAAAAAGTTACCTTTGTGAAGGTTATACCCAGATTCAAAAATTATAGGAGGCAAAAGAACTAAAAAGAAAGCAGTTGGTGAAAAAGCTTCTTCCTTCCTCCAGTTAGCTATATTCCTTATTGACATTAGGTTTATTATCATCCCTATCAATGCACCCAGAAAAACAATTACCACACTTTCTGGGAGGTATGAAAAACCTGTTTGCAACATAAGGTGTATTAATAAAATACCAAGAGCCAAAATGCACAGTACAAAGAATATTGCCATAGAACTGTTGTGTTCATCTTCAGCTGAACTTTTTCCTGGCAAAGGAGCTGAATCAGATGGATTAGGTTCAGAAATATTTGGAGTGGCTGATGATGATGACACATTCACTTGAACAACTGACAAAATAGAAGTATTAGAAGGACCTATCTCGTACAATATGTTAGGAGTTTCAGTGGAACTTGTCGAAGATGATGAATTAATATGTTCGGCTTCTGGACTTTTCTCACTTGAGGCAGCTACATTTTGATTATTGGTATCCCTTCTCGGCCTTACATGATTTACATCATATAATTTATCATCACTATTTTGACTCAACCTTTCTTCTAGTTTATTTATATCGCAATTTCCAATGGAAACACCAATACACATAAAAGCGATCCATAATAAAGTTGCCTTGTAGCAGTTCATTTTTAGTTTCCCATTTGCTGTTGTTACACTTTATTGTTGGCCTGCAATAAGTTTTAATGACAACTGAACAGCCTTTTTATTTCTAGAATATTCTTTAAATTTCTTAATTTATTTCACATTGGTTCTTGTTTTGATATTACTCAACTTACTATAACGCAATCGTCACAATCACTCCACCAGTTCCACCACTGACACTGGGAAACCACTTTGATAAGATTTATCAGCTGACAGCAGTTTGACAAACAATACACGGGCTACAGATAAATAAAAATGTAATAAGTGAACTGTTAACGTATATTATTTTCGAGTTTAGGCGGTCGGATCGCGACGTGAGTGGTACCGAAGGTAGGTCTCGACAAGCGCTATTCAGAAATGAAGGAAAATTTAATATAGAGCGTAGGAAGAAAAAGAAAATGTGAAAATAAACGTTTTTTGAGGGTTTTCGGTGAAAATTTGAAAAATTTTGACAAGAATTTTAATACCCCATTTACACGCGCGCGCGAGCCACGAGACAATCCGCGAGACGCGCGCATGCACGCGCGTGTGAACAGGGCGCTCGCGGACCAGACCGCGGCGCGTCTCGTGGCTCGCGGGCTCGCGTCGGGAGCGGTTTTCTAGGCGCGCGCCAAAGGGGCTCGCGCGAGCGCTCGCGCGGTGTTCACACGCGCGTAGGGGGCGTGGCTTACGGACGCGCCACGAGACGATCCGACACACGCGCGTGTAAATGAGCGGTAAAGATATTTATAAAAACGAGTCGGCCAAGCAATTACCTATCCTCCGATACCACGCAGTGGACGGTCGATGGTAAATTTGAGAAAAACTATTGTTAAAACTTATGTTATTTTTAAAGAAAATGAAATTTAATGAAAATTTTGAAAATATATGGGGAAATCAAAAAGTAATTAGATAGTCAAAAAGAGCAAATCAAGACGGATCTTTTGATGTATAATACTTATATGTTTGGGCAAGTATGGAGAGTTACAAAGATGTTTGTTTCGTAATTTAAATTCTGTGACTTCAGACCTTAGGTGGTTTCGTATATATGGGGAGGGCGCTCCGCGACTTTTTTCGAGTTTAGGCGGTCGGATCGCGACGTGAGTGGTACCAGAAGGTAGGTCTCGACAAGCGCTATTCAGAAATGAAGGAAAATTTAATATAGAGCGTAGGAAGAAAAAGAAAATGTGAAAATAAACGTTTTTTGAGAATATGTAATAAATTGGTATATATCTACGAGTAAGATTACGATGAAACTAAAAAAATTAGAGATTATCCAAGTCCAATTGCTTCCGCTGCACGGACCAAGGCTGCAAGGACCCTTAAGTAGGAACTGAATAAATTAACCGACTTGTTATTACATGGATCTCACAACTTTTTACGGTAGAAGAACTGAGTTGCGAGACTTGGTTTTTTTTACAAGTTATGTTTTTGATGGCATCTCATTTCTTTTTGTAGATAGTTCTACTTTTTTCCTTTTACAAGTTACCTTTAAACATAATTATATCTAGGTACCTATCTATATTATTCCATTATATGTATTATACACAGATATTATACACTGATTCATTCACTGAAAATGTAACTTTGTTAAACAGGTACAGTGATTCATTAACTGCAAATGTAACTTTGTAATCTTATAATATTTATATGAGATTACAAAGTTATTTATGCAGTTGATGTATCTAGAAAACTGGACCGAAATTGTAAAATATTTTAGTTTTCCCTTGATCTATACACTAAACACTAATTTTGTTCCAAATTTGAAGCTTCTATGTCTGCTAGAAATGCCTTAGAGTTTTGATGATCGGTCAGTCAGTCAGTGAGTGACGAAATTAAGAAATTTTGACTAGTTATAATTCTTAAACTACTTGTTCAAATTGAATGAAATTTGAAATATACCGTGTTTATACAATGCCTGCTTGGTTACTAAAAATTCAGGCTTCTAGCTTTATCTACAACGAAGTTATAGGGGTCGAAAATGGCCTGAATTGCTTCAAGAAAAGGATGGTACGGCCGTGCCGCTTTTTTGCTCGACTTGGCGGGGGCACTGCCGTGCCCCCAGATATATATTTATATGAGATTACAAAGTTATTTATGCAGTTGATGTATCTAGAAAACTGGACCGAAATTGCAAAATTTTTAGTTTTCCCTTGATCTATATACTAAACACTAATTGTGTTCCAAATTTGAAGCTTCTATGTCTGCTAGAAATGCCTTATGCCCCATTTACATGCGCGCGCGAGCCACGAGATGATCCGCGAGACGCGCGCGTTTGAACAGGGCGCTCGCGGACCAGACCGCGGCGCGTCTCGTGGTTCGCGTCGGGAGCTGTTTTTTGGGCGCGCGCCAAAGGGGCTCGCGCGGTGTTCCCACGCGCGTAGGGAGCGTGGCTTACGGACGCGCCACGAGACGCTCCGCGAGACGCGCATGTAAATGAGCGGTTAGAGTTTTGATGGTCGGTCAGTCAGTCAGTGAGTGACGAAATTTTTTTTTCTTTCTTTCTTTTTCTTTCAAATTAAGAAATTTTGACTTGTTATAATTCTTAAACTACTGGTTCAAATTGAATGAAATTTGAAATATTTGCCCCCAGATTAAAATCTGTAAAGATATACCAACTTTCAACACTCCCGGAAAACCTTTCTATCTACCTTCGTGGTACTTTCACACCTCAACAGCTTATAACTTTGTTTGAAGCACAGGTTCGGCCTTGTGTGTAGGTACTGATGTCACCTTTGCGCTGGTGCTGCCAAATGCCACCTGTGAGCATTGAGTTTAATGGAGGCGTAGGCGTGCTAAAAGGCTCATTGTTAACCATAAATGAGGATCAGTAAAGTTATAGCAAATTCTATAGAACTAGTATCCACGCGATTCTTTATGGCATATGAATGATATATCTTTTTGAATCATCCAAATCGGACCATTACTTACGAAGATATTAAGTAATAAACATTGCCGTTCCGGCCGCTAAAATTCAAACTACGCGGGCGCGTGTGACGTCACGATATCGGTCGCCGCCAGTCAGTGTTGCCAACTTAGCACTTTCGGTGCTAGATCTAGCACTATTTTCATAACTCCAGCACGTAATAACAACATACAGCACCTAGCACTAAATCTAGCACTAAATAGTACTCATCTGATTATTTTAAAATTAAACTTTTACACACTAAGAAAAATACATACAGTTTAAAATGAACTTGGACACTATATTCAATGGTTCATAAGACATATCCGAACAAGGCTTAAAAATTTTAAGAAGACTTGCCACACATACGATATTGACTGAAGATATTATTTAAAAAATACGCAAGAAAAAAAATGTACCCATTTTTATTAAAAAAGTCGACTGAAAGTGGTCGTGAACAACCATCCATCAGTAAGTGGTTAAATAATTATTAAAAATTAAAAACATTTGATTAAAAATTATTCATAGTGATTTTAATAAATTTAGCACTATTTTTGGAAATTCATAATTATCTAGCACCCTTTTAGATATCATTTAGCACCTATTCGTGGTACTGAGTTGGCAACCCTGCCGCCAGTTAGCCGCTGGCAGCGATACGGCGCGCAATGTTTTGTTTCGATAATTGTGACTTTGAAATAAATTAAGTGTCCCATTTGTGCCTAATTCACCTTTTAACTATGTATCAGTATTGTATAGTGCTTAAACGTTCAAACACTTCTATGAAATCGCCAAAAAAAACTATTTTTTAACGTGCCGAAAAACTCAAAACTTCGTAGAAAATGGTATTCCGTTGTAAAAAGACAATATATGATTTATCTTCAATAGTAACTGAGCTGGGAACCATATCTTTAACTTATATAAATTTCGTAGTTGTATCTATATAGCCAGTTGTGGTTGGGCTCCGTAACATTTTTTTTCAGTGGCAGATGGCTCCTCGCTGCGTCTATGGAGCCACATCAAAAATGCTACGCTATGTTTGCAGCCTCCCTTTTGAGCAGCACAGTCATGGAAATCTACCTTCTCTACCGTTCAGCAGCAATACGCTTTACTTTTTAGGGTTCCGAAGTAAAATCGGAAGTATCGGAACCCTTGTAGTTTCGTCATGTCCGTCCGTCCGTCTGTAATTTTGCATGGATATACATATGTACACATTTATTAAAACTCCAGAATCGTGGAATAAAATACTGAAAAACTTTTGTTCAGGGTACCTCCCCTACAGGTGTGAGGATGAAATTTTTTATTCGTCGCGTACCCCGTAGTGTGGGATATCGTTGAAAAGGTCTTAGAAAAATATTATGGGTCTTCTAGGACCATGTTTGGATTTAGGGGTGCGTTTGCGAAATATTTGCCTTTATAGTGCTAATTTTGGTCGAGCCCCTACTACTACTCAAAGGATGATTTGTAACGATGAGTGAGAGGGAAATAAAAGCGGCCAAGTGCGAGTCGGACTCGCCCATGAAGGGTTCCGTAGCAATGATATTATAAAAATAGAGGTAGATATGTCACTAGCGCGCCGAAGATGAAGAGCGTAACTTGGGCTAATTAGCCCAACTGCTCGCAGTCGCTCTGCCAATACTCTGTCGATACGCACGCTTTTATTGTTGCCAGAAATCCTTGAGATTTGACATACAGCGTTAAAATGCCCTCGTGTATTATGCGTAAATGCACTAATTACACAAGTATAAGAATTAAAATTCATGGAGTAACATACCACACGTCAGTTATCATGATTTATTGCATTTTATATAATTTCAATATTTCTCTAACAAAATAAATATGGCGGCATGACAACGCCGGCCGAACATAGCTGCCGTCCTAACGAAGAGTGCAATAAGTCCAGTTTTTGGGCAAATTGACTTTAGACCATAATTGTAACTACATAAGGTCTTAAATCAATTTGCCCAAAAACTGGACTTATTGCATTCTTCGTTAGGACGGCAGATAGGGCGGACATAGATTAACATACAGAAGTGACGATATGTCGATGCTGTCCCCATTTGTATGTTTATTGTTAAGTACAGAAGAAACGATGGATAATTTTCTCACGAGTACCAGTATTGTAATAAAGCCGTACCGTATTAGTATCGAGTATTGTAATAGAGCCTAACAAAAAGAAATTCATGAATAATCTATACTAATATATAAAGAGAAAAGATTTGATTTTTTGTTTACATTGAATAGGCTCCGAAACTACTGAACCGATTTGAAAAATCCTTTCAATGTTGGGAAGCTACACTATCCCCGAGTAACATAGGCTATATTATATTTTCAAAAAAAATTAGGGATTCTTAATAAAACTCCAATAATGTAACCCAAGGTGTAAAAAAATAAGAAAACCGAAGCAAAGCGAGGGCGGTTACTCGTATAATATAAATTAAAAAGTATATAATACTTAAAACTTTTTTGTATCCGTCGATAAGCAAATAGAAAAATTTAACCCTTATTGTAAAAGCATTCGTATAAAATATATATAATATAGTAACCCTTAGTGTAAATATATATTAGATTTGAAGTATGTATTGATGAGTTGTTTACATGCAATAAATTGTGGTTTCATAAATTAATCGTATTCGTATTGAGTACGTCTTTCACCATACGCGACTACGGTTCAACCACAGTAAAGGAATCTAATATATTTATACTGTGGTTCAACTGCGTTGCCAATATAATAAATTAATGTTTTAAAGAAATGCGTTTTATTATCTACCTACAGAATAAATAAGATGCTATGTAATAAGTTAATGAATAACACGCCATACCTACTGCTTAGGCTGACATTACATGAAAAAGGTCGTGGTCCCTGTAAGTAAGCGTATTTACTTTATTCGTAAATGTGTCACCATATTTAATATTTCATCACCGAAATCCCAAAATATTGCTTAAAATAGTTTTGAAATTACAACTTCCTTCCTTAAGTTTATCAATCTACTGACTGTACTGAATTTGTTAGTCTTTGCCGAAGCCAACCAATCAAATCATCTGCACGATAATAAAATTAAAATGTCATCAAAAACAAAACTTGTAAAAAAAACCAAGTCTCGCAACTCAGTTCTTCTACCGTAAAAAGTTGTGAGATCCATGTAATACCAAGTCGGTTAATTTATTCAGTTCCTACTTAAGGGTCCTTCTATCTTAAGTTATTACGTAATTAGCTAACCTAACAAGAAACAACATCTTATAGTGACCATATTATCAATATTAAAAATCTTTTCTGTTTTAAATAAATAGATCGACTTGACCATCGCATGAAAACACAATGTATCTCACAAGTAATACCTACATATTATATTAAATTTGATTGTTTAGTGCGATTGCCAAGTCAATCTATTTATTTAAAACATAAAAGATTTTTAATATTGATATTATTGGTCACTATAAGATGTTGTTACTTGTTAGGTTAGCTAAGTACGTAATAACTTAAGACAGAAGGTATAGTTAATAGTATCAGGCGTTACTTTGCGAAAATCCATTGTTATTAAGTTAGTATTAGTCTACTTTGCAACAATCCGCGGATAACATGTATGATGGTATATACTTTAAGACATGCGTGGCACCTCCCTCCCTCCCACAACGGAAACATGCACTACAATAATTAATAGTATATACCAACATACATACCAGCACCAACACGTGTTTCGCCCCGAAACGGAGCATCATCAGGGTAAGTTGACTCTACGATGGTTAGTCGCAAAGTGAACATCGTTCACTGAGCGTGGCGTATTTATACCCTACTCGCCCACTGGTTATCTAATGACGTTGTTGATAATTAGTGATTCACGCCGGCAGAAACCGGGTCTGACGTAATCTGGTGATTATTACTGTTGGAAATCCTCAGTAAAGGCGAGTTGGATACATAAATTTGTTCATTCAGCAACTTTTGAACAAATTAATGTTTATACAATGCCTGCTTGGGTACTAAAAATCCAGGCTTCTAGCTTTATCCACAACGAAGTTATAGGGGGTCAAAAATGGCCTGAATTGCTTCGAGAAAAGGATGGTACGGCCGTGCCGCTTTTTTGCTCGACTTGGCGGGGGCACTGCCGTGCCCCCAGATATTGTGGAAATGGGCAGAGTTGCCAACTCTAAATTTTTTTCGATATCTTCACAGTTTTTACTTTAGACCACCAAAATTAAATCTAGTTTAAACTGAAAATCAAGAGGATGTGCAGATTGAAAACCAGTCAGTTTTAGTAGAAATTGTTAAGATTTAAAGTTGATTTACGAATATAAGTATAATTTTCTTAACGTAATATTAAGTTGTTTTGCACAATTTTATTTGTTGGCAACACTGGTCAACGTTTGGTGACGCGAACGACAAACACTAGCTGTCTTTTTCACTATTATGGTTTTAGTAAAGCTATCCTTTTTACATAATTTACCAATGTAGTGATTGCCTGATTGGTGTAGGGAAACAAAAGGTAAACGTGTGTGTGTTTCGGAACAAATTTTTCGGTTGATTTGTAAGGGCATAACGTATCTATACTAAAACATCATTGTTCCGTAGCAGCAAGTAACATAAAGATAGGTAATTTGCGGTTTACGATTTATGACGTATTAAAAAAACTACTTACTAGATCTCGTTCAAACCAATTTTCGGTAGAAGTTTGCATGGTAATGTACATCATACATTTTTTTAAAGTTTAGAAGTTACAGGGGGGACACACATTTTACCACTTTGGAAGTGTCTCTCACGCAAACTATTCAGTTTAGAAAAAAATGATATTAGAAATTATATGCTGAAATTATATATATATAATTATATGCGGTTTATTTATCTACATGTACGGTTATCATCAGAAGTAGCTTAACATTTTAGTACCTTGTTACATATTTCTTGAATTTGTCATAATGTTGTTCGGAAACCGTCGAAACAGTTACTATTATAAAGTACTATAATGTTAAGCTGTTTCTGAAGCTGACTGTTGGTAGGTAGGTACTTATTAGGAATCTTTAGGTCTAACTTCTAAGCTGTTAGTAGTAGGTAGGGGTAAGAAAGAATGAATGTAAAGTAGGTATACGTACAGGGATATATTCAGAACATATGAATGAAGTGTTTATAGTTTATTGATAAACGAATGTTGTTTTCGGTATTATGTAGATCATTTCGCGGATGGCTTTTTAACCTACTTGCGCTTTATAGTGCATAGTTCCCTACGCTGATGATCTATGACAGAAACCTTAATATTGGTTGTCAATGGTTGTTTTTTAGGGTTCGGTAGCCAAATGGCAAAAAACAGAACCCTTATGGATTCGTCATATGTCTGTCTGTCTGTCTGTCCGTATGTCACAGCCACTTTTTTCCGAAACTACATATAAGAACTATACTGTTGAAACTTGGTAAGTAGATGTATTCTCTGAACCGCATTAAAATTTTCATACAAAAATAGAAAAAAAAAACAATAAATTTTGGGGTTCCCCATACCTACTTAGGACTGAAACTCAAAATTTTTATTTCATCAAACCCATATGTGTGGGGTCTATGGATAGGTCTTCAAAAATGATATTGAGGTTTCTAATATCATTTTTTTCTAAACTGAATAGTTTGCGTGAGAGACACTTCCAAAGTGGTAAAATGTGTGTCCCCCCTGTAACTTCTAAACTTTAAAAAAATGTATGATGTACATTACTATGCAAACTTCTACCGAAAATTGGTTTGAACGAGATCTAGTAAGTAGTTTTTTTAATACGTCATAAATTGTAAACCGCAAATTACCTTTCATTATGTTACTTGCTGCTACGGAACCCTTCATGGGCGAGTCCGACTCGCATTTGGCCGCTTTTATTTCCCTCTCACTCATCGTTACAAATCATCCTTTGAGTAGTAGTAGGGGCTCGACCAAAATTAGCACTATAAAGGCAAATATTTCGCAAACGCACCCCTAAATCCAAACATGGTCCTAGAAGACCCATAATATTTTTCTAAGACCTTTTCAACGATATCCCACACTACGGGGTACGCGACGAATAAAAAATTTCATCCTCACACCTGTAGGGGAGGTACCCTGAACAAAAGTTTTTCAGTATTTTATTCCACGATTCTGGAGTTTTAATAAATGTGTACATATGTATATCCATGCAAAATTACAGACGGACGGACGGACATGACGAAACTACAAGGGTTCCGATACTTCCGATTTTACTTCGGAACCCTAAAAAGTAAAGCGTAATGCTGCTGAACGGTAGAGAAGGTGGATTTCCATGACTGTGCTGCTCAAAAGGGAGGCTGCAAACATAGCGTAGCATTTTTGATGTGGCTCCATAGACGCAGCGAGGAGCCATCTGCCACTGAAAAAAAATGTTACGGAGCCCAACCACAGCTGGCTATATAGATACAACTACGAAATTTATATAAGTTAAAGATATGGTTCCCAGCTCAGTTACTATTGAAGATAAATCATATATTGTCTTTTTACAACGGAATACCATTTTCTACGAAGTTTTGAGTTTTTCGGCACGTTAATAAATAGATTTTTTTTGGCGTTTTCATAGAACTGTTTGAACGTTTAAGCACTATACAATACTGATACATAGTTAAAAGGTGAATTAGGCACAAATGGGACACTTAATTTGTTTCAAAGTCAGAATTATCCAAACAAAACATTGCGCGCCGTATCGCTGCCAGCGGCTAACTGGCGGCGACCGATATCGTGACGTCACAGCCACGCAGTGAACTTTGTAAGTAATTTGGTCATAACTTCGTCAATTTTTGTCGTAGAACAAAAATTTTTTCACTGTATGTTAAGGATTTCTTAGCTCTATAAATCTGCATTCTCAACTAAAAACGTTACGGATCCTCATTGGTGGAGATGAGATGGATTGTGCGCAGGAATTACATTTAACTCCTCCATCCCCTTTCCATCATCCAACGTCCCGACACACGACGGGTATCCACTATCCATCCTTTCGTCGTTAACATCCCTCCTGTACGGACGACGCGCTTCGCTTCATCATTTATTATGCGCACTGCAAAGGAATAAAATAACGCTCGAAACGTAAGTGTCTTCAAGCAAGAGTGAATAGAATAGGCTTTATCACGGGCTTTTATTATGTTAGTGCGTCTTACCACCCAAGGCTAAACTCTGTTTTTTATGTTTTCATGATTCCGGTTACTTGAATCGTAAGATATTTATTTGTTTACGCGGTAAATTTTATTGTAATAAATTTTGTTAATCAAGATTACTGATGGATTAAAATTATTCATAAAGTTTATTAGACGTTACGCACGTAACATAAAGAGAGACTCCTAGGATGGCGAACTTTTCTGATAAATATTTCTACCAAATTAATCGAAAAACGTATACTTGATGGAAATTAGTAGCGATACTATTATATTTGAATTTCTGGGTCGGAGCATATGAAATAAGTTGCGTTTTAATTTTAATTACGTCGATATTAACACTAGAATCGGAAAATATCGATCTAGACACGCGGTAGCGTGTCAAGGCAATTTCAAGTTAACAGAACTGGCGAGCAGCACCGTGTGTAATATTACACGAACCATTTGGAGCCACTTTTGACCCCTTCATAACTCAAAAACTATTTCACATAAATCTGTCAAATTTGACTCATTTATTGAGACTTGCGAAATGTATTTCGCATGTATGTATGTGCTACAAATTTCTTAAACACACCTCAAACGGTTATTTAGATATCAACGTCCAAAAATCGTCATTCTTAACACTGACTGACCTATAGATCAAAACTCTAACCCAATTCCAGATGATGTCCTAGAAACTTGATATTTGGCATCAAGGTAGATTATTAGGCGTATGTAAAGGAAAAAATCTAAAAACTGAAAATTATTGATAATTAGTGAAACTAGTGAATTAGCGGTTCCACTGTATATAGTACTTTTACAAATAACAATAGGTATATTCATTATCTATAAACACTTATAATTTCTAGACAAAAAGTAATGATATCTCATCAAAAACATAAATGTGAAATGAGAGCCAATATCAAAAAAAAATAATTTGCGATCTAAATGGGTGCCAAGTTCTGTGTAGAAAAGCCTAAAGTTTTAGTCACAAGACCATGTAATTCAAGCTTTACATTTGACTTGGCTAGTTTTCATTAGTTAGCAACCAACAAACCAAATTTTAGAAAAATAGCAGGTATTACATCAAACTTACCGACTTAACATTTATAATATAGCCTAAGTAGGTATTTACTACTAATCAAGTCAAATGTAGAGCTTGAATTACATGTACTTGTGACTAAAACTTTTGGCTTTTCTACACAGAACTTGGCACCCATTTAGATATCAATTTTTTTTTATTGGCTCTCATTTCACATTTATGTTTTTGATTAGATTACGTTTTACCAATTGTGGCACATGGCTATTTAGAAAACAATAAAAACTTTCAACACTGGAATGTCAATTTACTTTGCGGAATTAAAAAACAGAGCTTACATCGCCGGTTATTTCCATAAAAAAAAGATAAATAGATACAAGAAATAATAGGTATCTACAACAATCTTGGTTTGACACCTTTGGGTCATAAAGTCTTATGAAAAATAAGAGCCTTATGTGTGATTAAATAAATTTATTTCATAGCTATTCTTAGACACTGCATTGTTTGGTAAAATAATTTATTGCAGAATATCATTGTACACTATGTTCAGTTTTCACAAGATAGGTTTAGGTGAGTTTTTTTAATGAGTGAGTGCATCATCAATTTCCACTTAAGTTACTGAGTGATTAATGTATGTAACATATTTCATTTTAATATGAAACTGCGATCTAGAAGTCTATGTTTGTTGACGCCACATGATATTCTTATTATAATTTATTTGATAGCTGGCAAAGTTCGTTCTATAAATGCTCTCATGTCTTTCAGTTCAGCTTCGGACGAGCTGTGAGTTAATCCTTGATATGTTGAAAATTCAATATTCTTCATGAAGGTCTTAAGAAATGAGGCTGTCATCTGGCCCCATTTAAACGGCACTACGGGATCGCAGTCACCGTGAGCTTGGAATATCTGAAATATAAAAGATAAAAAAACTTATGTTAGTTAATAAACAAATTTAAATGGATCATACTCTCGCTTTAGATGGCAATGTTTTGGTTGTGAATTCGGTTTTACTGATGTCCATTGATGTCGTCGACCTCTAACCGCCACGTGATCAGGGTTCAATAATACGATACCTATATAAACCACATAAATGTTCACCAGGTATAATGAATTATAAAGTCAATGTCGTTTTCCTGCCCTCACATCCTGTTCACTACTTAAATACAAATGTATACGATACAAATGATTATAATAATAATGAACACAACAAAATCGATGTTTTTTTCAAAATTTTATATTGTATATTATTTTTTATTTTATATTGTCTGCATAGAAGCAATGGTGTATTGAACTATTCCATGGGGTTCAAGCAGCGACTAAGTTTTCAGTTCATTTTTTTTAGATTTAGAACACAAAAATGACAAAGTTCAATACTAGTGCTCACCAATCACCATTATCACATCGCCGAAGAAAGAAGCGAGTGGGCTTAATTTTTGGTCCTTCGAGCCTGTTAGTAATGGGCTCTTGTGGAATTACATACTACATAAAAAGCTTAATAAATTATACATACCGGCAGGTCAGTAGGATACTTGATAGCAGTGACTGAGTTTCCAGTTTATTTCTTTCAGATTTAGACACAAAAATGACAAAGTACAATACTAGCGCTCACCACTCACCATCGTCACGTCAACGAGGAAAGAAGCGGGTGGGCTTAACCCGCACATCCATTCGCCACATTTTTGGTCCTTCGAGCCGGATAGTAATGGGCTCTTGTGGAATCACATACTACATAAAAAAGTTCAACAAATTATACATACCGGCAGGTCAGTAGGACACTTGACAGCATCTGGAAAATGAGCGTGTCTTGGAAGCCAACATGAAAGAGACATCACTCCCGCTAGACGTTCTGGATACGTCAAAGCAGCATGCAATGCCAGTGCACCTCCTTGAGAAAATCCACCCAGCAAAACGCGATTGGCTGGGATGCCTGCCTAAAATACGAAAGAAATATACATAAATAAACATTCAAACATTTGCACCTCCTCACTACAACTAATTAGAAATTTTGGGCCCATTGCACACTCCTTACAATCACACACAAGATTTATATTGGTGAGTGTAATTCAAATTTTATTGTTTTAGGTACTTTTATACACATTATTATTAGTAAAAATATGCATTACAGATTAATCGTAAATTGTTAAAATTTTGAACAAGTATAATGAGACTGATGCCCCAACTCAGAGTCACTAATGGTTTCTTAAATCGTTCATTAGTAAAGAATCACCATACATATTCTGTACTAAGGAACAATTTAAGTAACCGTTAGTAACTCTGAGTTGGGGCTTTAGAAACACTTGAGTTAAGAGTTTTATGAATATGGATGGCAATTATCGTAGTTAGCAGAAGTGAACTAATTAGAAGTTCTCTTGAGGATTATAATTATATAACTATGATGCTGAGTCAAACAAAGGGAAATAATTATAACTATCGTATTTGCACCGATATTTAGGAGTTAGCGAGAAAAAAACAGGGAGGAGCTAGCATACATTCAACAATTATTATATCACTTAGTTTATTATAAGTAATTCATGGTCTATCTTCTTTCTTGCATCGGTGCTGCCTTTGATGTTGCTAATGTCCATGGGCAACGGAGGCCACTAGTGTGTTGGCTTGTTACATTAAAAAAATAATTTTGTTTTAACAAGGTAAGGAGATGTAGAAAAAAGAAAATGTTGTTTAATGTGATGATTGCTTATATAAAAAAGTCAGTTACATAAAATAACTTTGTATTGTCATAGGTTTTGTTTTTAAAAGATGTGCAAAGGAGTTTCTTTCGCCATTTCTTCTCTAAATAATGAACCTTTACGAAACGGTAGTAAACTGAAAATATTTGATGTTCATAAGTGTATTGATTAATAACTATCATGAAATAAATTATCTGAGTTTCGACTTTGAAACAATAAAGTTGAGTTAGTAATTTTCTGAACCACGATAGAATTTGCAACAAATTATTATTTAACATCTAATTCATATGAAAATCCTATTTATATTCATCAATGAATATTAGAGCTTTGTATTTCAATCTAATTATAATATATGCATTAGCATCCATGAATTATCA
This sequence comes from Thymelicus acteon, assembly GCA_951805285.1. NCBI lineage: Eukaryota > Metazoa > Arthropoda > Insecta > Lepidoptera > Hesperiidae > Thymelicus > Thymelicus acteon. Next base: position 8,825,494 of record OX638225.1, on the reverse strand, counting down.
AAGTTCAATACGGCACCAGTCTCAATACTGTAATAAATAAATATGTATATGTCATACAGTATGTATAATAATGACTATGAATAAAACATAATATTATATTGTTAATATACTATTATTTACCCATGAAACTGCCAATTCTCAATAGAGGCAATATAATATTTCAATTTCAAATCCATTTTTAATGCACATACTGAATGATTTAAAGTTATTCATTGCAGACACTATTTTAAATAAATAAATAATAAAGTGTTCTGTGTTGTCGGGCCTCCTTGATAACCCAGGAAGATCCTGAGATCCTGGATTGTACAATACAACTGGGCTTGCCTTGTTCTGACGGCCTAGGCACTCCACGGCATGGATCATGGACATAGTTAAACTCAATTGAATAAAATATGAATTGGGGTGAATACACATAAATTACATTTAAACTGCTTAAATTGCATTAAACTGCACATATATAAATAATAGTCACAAAAAAGTCCAATGCATATGTAACGGGTTTTTTCCCATACGGGACGGGACGTGAAGTTTTGGAAACATTGTTTCATAGAAAATGTATATGATAGTGCATATGCAGCGGAGTCCCGTAAGGAACGGGAAAAAAACCATTACAAATGCATTGGGCTTAAATCACCAGGATGCTAGACGAATGTTAACACCAGCAGATACACTTTGGACATTCACAATAAATTTTAACTTTAATAAAAAAAATACTATCAAATTGTCTTCATAGTTTTTAAGACTATACTTACAGATAAGAGGCAAAAAAAGAGTTTACAGAGCTCTCAAAATATATCTATAGTTTTCTGTGATGTCTTCAAATACCTATGTGTATAAAATGCCAAGCATCTACATCAGCTGTACCTACTAAAACATTTAATGAAGTTATACTGCTCATTCATTTATAAACACTTACGCTTTTTTGAGTGTTGGAAATCATTTAACCAGTCTTTCGTTAAAAAGTTTATTTATCTTTGAACACAAAAAGTGATATAATCAAATGTGATGCCATAAGTTCTGGAAAATACCCAAAACCACACAAGTCTTAAAGATTACAGCTATGCTATATGAGGGTCTATTTCCTATAATGATGAACTTCAGTTATTACTATACTAATTCTTTGAGGGTCATGATATTATGGTTCCATCAACTTGGTCATGATAAAGTACTTAATAAACAATATCTTATAATATCAAGAGATAATTAAACAACAGCTTAGTAGTGATAAATGATAATGCAACTGATAACTTACTTTAACTTCATCCGCGATCATTCCGTGAACGAGGTTAGTCGCCCTCATTATGCCCTCTTCATCTTCGGGCGCAGTAGCATCCAAAGTCCGCAGATCAAACCACGAGGGCATCCGGAAGCCTGCATTGAGGGTCACTGGCATAGTAGAAGCCGTAGGACATATCACTTTTACATGAGGGCCTCGAATCGCGGCGATTGTGCTCGCCCAACCGTGTCTACACACAAATGAATGATTAGCACTTCTTGATTCTCCCAGGAAATATATAATATTTATCTATTTAATTATAAAAGCATACTAACCCGGTGTCACCGAGCCCATGTAAAAAAATAAGCTGAAAAAAATTCACATTGAAAAAAGTTTAAGAACTTTGATTACAAAGATTCAGCACCTAATTTATTATAAATATGACTTACAGATGCTGTTTGTTTTGCTGTAGCAGCAATAATTACTGGATTCGGTTCCATTATTAGATATTAAAAAATCAATACAATCACTGTTTTGCGCTCTGCCCTGCCTCCTTCTCCATAGAAGCACAGACTAACGAAAAAACAGTAGCGATCAGTAACTCGACGAAATTTACTCGAGTAACTCGAGTAACGATTTAACGTACTCGAGTAAACTCGGCCGACTCAACTCAGCGACGACGCCGACGACGACGACCGCGTGCGGCGTGTCGATGTGGCGACGGTTCAGCTTGCCCACTTTTTAATCAGGGAATTTACTAAAGACACTGCTAAAATCTACTGAAATCTACTAGGTCGCATTTTAAAATCTACTACTAATTTTTAGAGTAATATTTGAGCCGTTTTGGGTAGATACGATTTAAAATAAAACACATTTGTGAATGAACCCCACATTCTGCACTATGCTCTTTGATAAACGCAATTCTTGCTAAATTTTTAGAATTACAAGCTTTACATTATGCATTATTGTCATCACATTTTTAAGCCACATTGAAAATAATGGGGTTTCATCCCACTCCGCACGATAAGTTTGATCGTATCTTCGTTTCATTTTAAATTACATAAATGTATAATTCAGCAAAAGGCCGAAAGCAAACAATACAAATAAACGAAAACGACTAAATAAAACTGTGTTGTCTATCATTATAGGAGCAACTTAAAAATAATCTAAGCTAAAAGACCTACTTTATAAAAAAAATCTTTATCTATTGGAAAATTAAATTCAATTTGCTATGCCTACAGTAACGTTCATTCAATAATAAGGAAATCCCCCAAATCACTTTCGTGCCAACCGTAAAATTAAAACTTTTTGGACATGGATTCTTGATTTTAAGCCTAATATTCTATAATAGTGAATTAATACCAAAACCTACCGATGTGTTTCTCATTTCTACTAAATTCTACTAAGACTTTTTATCCTACTAGATTATCGTCTTATTTACTTCAAATCTACTAAAAAAGTAGAAATCTACTAAAAGTGGTCACACTGCGACGGTTCAACTCGGTCTTACTCATTTCATTTCGAATTGTGGACTTCGTCGAGTTACCGCCGACGCGCGTCGCGTCGCAACGACCTTACTTGCTCAGTGCTGTTTACTCACTGAGTAATACTCAGTGAAGTCAACTCATTAAGTCATTACTCGCTCGCATCGGCTACTCGCTGTCGCGTCGGTTCGGTTAACTTCGGTTCGTGTCGCATTTGCGAGTTTACAGTCGGACTACGCTACGGGGAACGGGAAAGAGACTAATAATAACACTATTAATCAGGGCGAGCGAAGCGAGCCCTAAATAATAGTCGACAATCTATGCATTTCGTTATCCCTTGTATTGAGTAACGTGTAATACACTTACAGGTTTGAGTTTTGACATAGTAATTTCTATTCATGTCTAGATATGTTATCAATCATAAAAATATTATTTTGTCCGCTTTTTGAACAAAAAATTTTCAGAAATTCGATTTTTATTATATAACTAACGCCATCTATCGGAAAAGTAAAAAATCACTTCTACATAACTTCCCCTTCATGTATGTAAGTTTACCTACTGAAATTGTAGATGGCTCTGATTACATTATAATAATGAAATAATATTTTATTAAAATTTATTCTAAATTAACGAATTTAAATTATTGCATTGAAAAAAAAACAGTAAAAATTAATGAAAATCCCGCTCCCTTTCCTTCCCCCTTCCTCTCCCCTGCCCCTGCCCCTCCCCCTCCCCCTCCCTCATCCCTGCTCCTCCCTCACCACTGCCTCTCCCCTTCCATCCCCCTCCCGCTACCTCTCCCCCTCCCCTCCCACTCCCTCTCCGCCTCCCTCACCCCTGCCCCTCCCCCACTCCCTCCATCACCCCCGCCCTTCCCCTCATCTGCCCCTTCCCCCCTCCCTCACCCCTCCCCTCCCCCTCACTACTGTTTGTAAAAACGATAATTGTGTTTAATGTTTTCTTGTTTTGTTATGATAAATTAGTTTTTGTTATTCTTCTTATCTTGAATTTTGAATGCATTTGAATGCAACATATAGGTATGTTTGAACGTTAATATTTTAAATTGTTTTTTAATATGTTGATATTATGTTTTAATAGTTAAAGTGATTTTAAATTCTTTAATACTAAATATGATACCCCATACATCTTTTGTTTGTTCCCCACTTGGAGGAATAATAAATTATTTATTATTCCTCCAAGGTTCCCCAACTCGCCAGTTCGATACCTACTCGGACCCGGTTTGACACCGAGCTTACTCGAGTAACTCGAGTTGTAAAAAGTACTACTCGACCCATCTACTAAACTGTTGTGATATGTTACTACTCTATGAATAAATGACAATGACAGCTGGGACAGAAGCAGAACGCAATAATGCACACACAGACTATAATATTATACAGGATGGATTTTTGAGACGGGTCAGTAAGGGCAGGTACCTTATACGTTATAGTTACAGGAAAACGTTCATATGAGACTATCCATAACTTTTTAAGATAATCTGAACTGCATTCACAGATTTTTGAGAAAATGTACGGTCAGCGAAAAAAGTGCTAAAATCCAAAAAAAAATATTTTTATGCGTATCGATCCTACTTCGTATGGGGATCAAAATACTCCATGGGACCATTTAAGGTATGAGTACTAGAAATGTCAGAAATCGCTAGAAACATTTTCCATACATTTTATACTGAAAAACGATAAATCAACTCGTAATATTCTTTATCGCCAAACAACCTTATTTGTTCCTAAAAAAAATAAGTAAAAAAAATATAAAAAAGAAGTTTGAAAGTAAATTTTGAAACAGTTGAAAATTTTGAAAAACCAGTTGGATGAATGGCCCCTGACGGAATTGCAAAAAGTTTATTTTCAACAAGATGGTGGACCGTTACATAACAACCGTCTTACGCGTTCTAATTTGAACAAACAATTCGGGACACAGTGGTTAGGAACACATGGTCCAATTAAGTGACCACCTCGCAGCCCCGATCTAACGCCTCTCGATTTTTTTTTGTGGGGCCACCTAAAAAATGAAGTCTACGAAAGGAAGCACGACAGTGTTCAGAGCTGAAAGAGGCATTAACGAGGATTTTAAATAATATCCATCAAAGAAAACTTTCCGCTGCTACTTGCTCAGTACAAAAACGAGTGAACTTATGTATTCGTGAAAACGGCGTTCCTTTTGAACAATTTATTTCGTAGATAACCTATTTTTAAGTTTGTGTGATATGTTGTGTCTTACCGTAGTTTTTGTATTTAAATTCAATAGGCCTTAAGGAATCTTTTAATCGCAGTATGAAATAGGATTGTTTGGCAATAATTCTTTATTACGAGTTGATTTATCGTTTTTCAGTACAAAATGTATGGAAAATGTTTTTAGCGTTTTCTGACATTTCTAGTACTCATACCTTAAATGGTCCCATAGAGTATTTTGATCCCCATATGAAGTAGGATCGATAGGCATAAAAAAATATTTTTTTGGATTTTAGCACTTTTTTCGCTGACAGCACATTTTCTCAAAAATCTGTGAATGCAGTTCAGAATATCTTAAAAAGTTATGGATAGTCTCCTAGGAACGTTTTCCTGTAACTATAATGGTTATGGTATACTTCGGCCGCTGTATCTTGGCGCGTCTGAACTTCGCGCAGAAGGCTGCGCAGTAACATAATTCGCCAATACTCGATACGCGGTGTATTGTGTCTCAGTCATACGTTAGCATGTTCGTGTTGCCATCTCTGTCTTACATGCGCTAAAGTTCGCAAAGCCTATGTTCAGACGCGCCAAGATACAGCGGCCGTACTGTACCTGCCCTTACTGACCCGTCTCAAAAATCCATCATGTATAGTGCGTTTCCAAGAACTTTATATTAAAAAAATGGGACCCTAATCTTTGAAGAAGTACCTCTGAAGATGGATCACGTGACATGGGATGAATAATTTCGACCAATCTCAGGCCTAATTTGAGGTTGACAATCAGTTTTGTAGGACCATACTTAGACCAAATTCTAATCAAAATGCTTAAAAAACTACCTTATTTCATTTCAATAGGTTCTTCAAAATTATCAAAAAATTAGAATTAGAACAGTACTGAAACTACATTAAACTAAATTACACATTCCAGCCATTCATTTAAGGAATATAATAAATAAGTTAAGCCTAGTTTTTATGCACAAGCCAGGCACAAGCTATGTTATATTTGTCTATACTCTATTCAACTTATCTTCGCTAAGTTACTGTTTGTCGGTGTTGTGTTGTAGTTATAGCATAATATAATACATAATAGTATCTATAGGCATAAACCTATATGCCTATAGGTACATACATAGGTACGTTAAGTTGATAGTTGATTATCTTTAATATGTTAGTACTTTTCTGAAATTGGGTTTGTTAGTAAAAATGGCCACGTCAAATCATATGATTAAATTACATTATGTTTATGTTCTCTTGTAACTAAAATTTTAGAATTTTCTTCACAGAACTTGGCATCCTTGATGTCAATTTTCTTGTCGACGAAGTCGAAAAATTCTTAACTGATAGTATAATTGACTCTCATTTCACATATTTTAAGTTTTTTGATGGGATTGATTTTATACGGGTATGAATTAATATTCATACTTAGAGCACGGACGTAAAAAAGACGGACGGACGTAATCCTAAGAACAAATTCAGTGAAGCACCTATAGTAATACCAACTCTGTATTCGTACAAGTACACACACCCACACATTGACACCATCCTGATAGACATTGACACCATCGCGAATCAAAAATTACAAAATTACGCACACATGGTAAGCGAGCTGTCAGCTGTCAGCTTCACTCTCGATTAGACAAGGTTACGTCCGTTCTTTTTTTACGTCCGTGACTTAGAGGTAGGCAAAGGTCCGATATAGCTCAGGCTTGGATCTACGGGGGGCGAACCGGGGCACGGGTGCCAGTTTAAGAGGGCGACAAAATGCACCCGATGACCATTTTTTATTAATCCAAGGGCTGAACCGATTTTGCTGCTTTGTATACGTTTATGTATGGATAAACGCCCGATGACCTTTTTGACGTGATAACGTCTTATAAATCGATGAACACGGGCTGCATGCACGAAAAAGTGTCCCGTTCCGCGAGCGAGAGAGCGGCAAAAGCGAGAGAGAGAGGCACGAGGCGAGCCGTAGGCGATCGTAGTTGAGTGGAGCGGAGCGGAGCTTTGTCATGACGTTGTCACGTTAAACTACCGTCCGTAAACCGACTTTACAGACAACCATTTTGACGTGATAACGTCTATTAATACGATGAGCGCCGGGCGCACGCACGAAAAAATGTAGCGTTCCACGAGCGAGAGAGCGGCAAAAGCGAGAGAGAGGCACGATCGGCTACGATTGGCGTATCGTAGCCGATGCCGTAGGCAATCGTAGTTGAGTGGAGCGGAGCGGGGCGGAGCGGAGCGGAGCTCTGTCATGACGTTGTCACGTTAAACTATCGTCCGTAAACCGACTTTACAGACAACTATTTTTTTTTGCAGTAGCTTTGAAAAGTTTTTTTTTGTGAGTGCCTGAACCGTAACCATTAATAATACAAAACTCCGTAGACGCCAGTATCAAGTTTCTACCCCGTTTCGCAAAAAATCGTAAGATCCGGGCCTGGTATAGCTATGGATAACTGGCAAAAAATGTAAAAATGACAATAGCTATTAAACAATCAAATACGAGTATAAACGATTCGTCATTGTAGCAAGCAATGTCTTTATTTTTAGTAACGCCATCATTTGACATACACAGATATAATAACATCATATTATCATATCATCTTAAACTTTTGACCTGTGGCTATCAATTTATTCGAACCATGAGTAGAGACGACGTGCAGACGAAAAACAAAGTGGACGTATTATCAAAAGTAAATATGTCTCAAAGTACGGCAGTTCCCTCGAAACATAAAGTCACCAAGACTATTGTCACGTCGCCACACATTTACAAACCCGTCGGACCCTACAGGTTTCTTTTTTATTACTTTACAATATTACTTTAATATACTTACTACTGTAAAAGTAGTATCCTTACTGCATTGTCTGCATTTTGATGTGAAACATCTTTACGCGAGGGGTAAACCTGATTTTAGACTTGGCGATCGTGGCGACGCATTTCGATGTTTCACATCTGTCAGCCGTCCCATGACAGCTGTTCTTTTTTTAGTATGATACGGGTACTCACGATGTATGTAGTGTGTCCAACTACCAACTAGCGATAATTTAAGGGCATGAAATATACCTAATTTTATCGACAAAAATACCCATATATTATATGGGGATCTGGCCCTCTTCCTTTTGGAATGGCCGCCATTTTAATTTTTTTTATTATGTTAACGACTCTGCAGAAAGACTTCGATTTCTCTGGACTTGAAGGTCCCATACACGTGGAAAATTTATTAATTGAAAGGTTATAATACCATCTATTCATTACAAAAAAGATTAGATGCAAGTTGCAAAGCTAGGTCATTAAAAAAATTATGATACTCAATGTACCTAGTCAAAATTTTCAATAGTTTTTTTTAAGTTTTTCTAACATAGGTACTTCAAAAACTAGCACATTAACACACCTTTTTTAGTACATGCATTGATTAACAAGAATATTATCTATACTTCTATACTAATATATAAAGAGGAAAGATTTGATTTTTTGTTTGCATTGAATAGGCTCCGAAACTACTGAACCGATTTGAAAAATTCTTTCACTGTTGGGAAGCTACACTATCTCCGGGTAACATAGGGTATAATATATTTTCAAAAAAATTAGGGATTCTTAATAAAACTCCAATAATGTATCCTAAGGTGTAAAAAGGTAAGAAAACCGAAGCAAAGCGAGGGCGGTTACTCGTGTACTTAAAAAATGACATTAAAATCATTGCTGTAAATAATGTATGTAATTGATAAAATGTAAAATAGTCAATAAATAGCTATTAAGAGTACCTAATTAACATTACAAAATTTTTCATCTTTTTTAGCCAAGCCATTTTAACAGACAAGACCCTATATGTATCGGGGGTGCTAGGACTGGACCCCAAGGCGCAGTTAGTATGCGGAGGTGCAGAGGCACAAACACGACAGGTGCTAGAAAATCTCAAACATGTGCTCGAAGCCGGTGGCTCGTCGCTCGAAGCAGTCGTCAAAACTACTATCCTTTTGAATAGTATGGATGACTTCCAAGTTGTTAATCAAGTCTACGCGGAATGTAAGTACTTACGAGTACCTTCAGGGCCGGCGCCGCCGCGCCGCGGCGATGCATTGGCGATTCCTCTGGCATTGCTCATGTCTATAGGCGACGGTGACCACTTATCATCAGGTAGCACATCTGCTTTTTCGTCAGCCCATCAGGCTATAAAAAAAAATTAAATCTGTAGTTTTTGGATTAGATCGTTTATTTTATTTCAAGTTAGAGATCAAACTTAAAATTTAATTGCGAAATGAAAATTTGCCAATAATGCGCGTGACTTCACAAGCTGACATGCACTTGGGCAGTTTTTAATTTTATACTTCAACTGCATGCAGCGCTGCAAAAGTTTAATTTCTCATTTCATTCTTAATATTATTTTAAATCTGTGGCATTGGATAGTATGGATAGCATTTTAATATTGTTCATATGACAATTATTGTATCTACGTATAATCAAAAATTCAAAACGGATAACCTTTTTAATTGACTCTTTGTACAATATTTTCAGATTTCCCGAAAGATTGTCCGGCGCGGGCCACGTATCAAGTAGCAAAGCTGCCTCTCGGCGCCGCTGTGGAGATAGAAGCCATCGCTCTTAGCGGAGACCTCGTGGTTGCAGAAGCGGGACCTTGTCCTTGTGCACGGATTTAATTTTCTACAGACCTTTTGCTACAGCTTGCTATTATTAATGATGCATATACCTCCATGGAAATTCAAATGAATTTGAATTTTCTAATTGTATTAAAAAGTTATTGGCATTACATTTTCTTTCATTTCTTTGTACATACATACATGTACTGTACCTATTGAATGATTTTGTTTTAGCATTTCATTCGTTTGAGTTAACTTTTTTTAAAGTAATTTTTTAATTAGGTAGATGGTACTTACCTATCTACTATTTTAATACGACAAACGACACAATTTAATTATTATGTAATGTATGTAATTTAATTACAATGTACGATTAAGATCACAAGATTATAAAGCGAGTTTAAATTATTGTGTATCTACTAAATAATTAACTCACGTAATACAGTACATACATAGAGCGGAACACCTTAGTGTTTCTTCAATATTTACGTACGAATTAATGCGTACACTGCATCGTACTGTATAACGATTATTAACGTCACTCTAGTACTGCTTGTGCGTTCTATTCACAAAAAGCCCGTAAGAAACAATAAATTAATAATAATAATAAATTTTATTCAGTTAGTGTGCTCACCATCCTGGACCACATCTCCACTTATCATCAGGTGGGATTGTGGTCAAGCAATAACTTACTGTAAGTAAAAAAAAACCCTTAAACACAGATAGGACACATTTATTAAACTTATATATGTGCTTTTAAGATATAGAATAAAATGTTCAAAAATATTTTCTTTTCCCCACTACAGGTAGTGTTTGCGAAATATTCAGCTTTAAGTTTTGGTTACAGTTGGAGGGGGAATTTTCAAAGTCATTATAACTCACGGCAGTAGCTTAAGTGATGAATTTAAAAGAAAACTATCACGGCTAGATAATCTTAAGTAGTTAAGGAGTAGTTGAGTCCCACCCTACCACCAAGGGTATAGCCAGGGGTATGGTGGGTCCGCAGTGTAACAGTCGACTTACAACTACAGAACTTGCATTGCGCGTGGCCTAATACCCACTTGGCCGGTTTTTATTATGGTTCCGAAGTAAAATCGAAACACTTATAGTTTCGGCAGCATTACAGCTTTCTAGCAAGGGTCTCGGCGCTATGCTTCGGACAGACGAATAGACGGACGGACGAATGGACATGACGAAACTATAAGGGTTCCGAATTTACTTCGGAACTCTAAAAATCACCTTTACATATATTCATGAAATCTAAATTTCATGATAAATATAGCACCAATCTGGAAGTAAATCCCACCACCACATAAAATTAGACGACCCGTGTGGCGCAATGGTTACCATGCCGGATCGCCGCACCAAGGGTCCTGGGTTCGATTCCCAACGAGGCGGAAGTTTGAATTTCTGTTTTCGGTCTGGGTGTGAATGTCCTTGTCTAGTGTGTTGTCCATGGCACCCACGACACAGGGAATCGGTCAGTAAATAACGAGAGTTCAGTTTTGTAAATAATCTAATATGAAATTCGGAAATTAAGATAGTCCATCAAGTAAACGCTTACTTGTTGCAATAAAGTACATTATTATTGTTTCACTCTACGTATCGTCAACTTCCAAAAGCAAGTGACCTTTACAAAAATCAGTTAATATTTGCTAGGTTATGACAAATACTTAAGTACGATCTTAGAATGTTAAAGCACGCAAGCGAGGGCGATTATTGTGTACTATAAAAATACACAAGAGGTCGAAAAACTTATTCCGGCACCCAGCCAGATATACGATAACGACGGCGACAGTATCAACGATGGTATCAAGAATATAATATTATTAAATACTAGTAACTGCACTCGCACCACTTCGGGATTCCTATCTTAGTACACCTTCAGACGCCTTCACTCGAAATAATCATTTTTCTCGCCAGGCACTCAGGCAGAGCGCCTTTCAATCTACTATTGGCAGTAGGTAGGTACACTGTACAGCATTTCGTGGCAGCTTTAAATACAGCGCTACTAAATGCTGGAATAATATTCCTCCACCAATACGTAACCATTGGACGGTAATTAACTTTGAAGTTTTAAAACTACGGGCACAAGGGGCATAATTATGGCATGTGCCCAGGGCCCCGAATCTTAGGGGGATCCAAATGACATGAGATTCCAAAAAGATAATTAAACAAAAAGAAAAAATAAAAAATAAAAACAATCTTGAAAATAATCCTTATAATTTAAAAAATAAAAAGTTCTGCTGTTCTGAGCATTTTTTCTCTTTATCTCGACAATGACATTATCATAGGTATAGTTGGTACTATCGATAATGTTTATAGACACTTTTAAAATTCCAACCTTGTTGCAGTGGGTGCATGGGTAAACAGGAATTACCTGTGCACCCACCGGGGTGGGTGAAGCCAGTGGGTGCAGGGGTAACGTAGGATTTTTTGGATTTAGATCAAATAGGTACGCGTCGTCGGTTTGTTCGATGAGTTGCGGGCCGCAAGGATGCCTTTGGAAGGTTATCATTGCCTTTGGTGTGGCTCGCCAGCCATTTCCATAATAAAATCGTGTTTGAAGAAGTCCTCGTTCCTATTGGTAAAAAACTTGACCAGCTCATTTTCTTTCTGCCTCTCTTGAGGCAGTTTTTAGGGTTCTGAAGTAAAATCAGAAGTCATGTCCGTCCGTCCGTCCGTCTGTCCGAGGCATAGCGCCGAAACCCTAAAGTGCTAGAAAGCTGTAATTTGGCATGTACATTATATTTATTAAAATTTTATTTCGTTGCATACCCCATAGTGTGGAGTATCGTTGAAAAGGCCTCTTAAAAACATGGGTCTCCTAAGACCATTTTTGGATTTAGGGGTTCGTTTGCGAAATATTCAGCTTTAAAGTGCTAATTTTGGTTAGAGTATAGAGTCAAGTGTTTGGTCGCGTTCCCTCTGTCGGCTAAACGGTTGGAGTTGGACATATTGAAAATTCTCAAAAATAGGTTATATAATGATGAATTTACAAGGAAAACTATCACGGCTATGTTAGCACAAAAAGTTAATGAGTAATAGTCCATAAACTTATTACTTTGGAACCCTACATTGCGCGTGGCCTGACACGCACTGCCCGGTTTTTTTACTATCAAGAATATTTTGCAAATGCGTGTCGTAAGAGGCAACTAAATCCGGCCCGCTGGTAATAGAGTCCCTCGGAGGGATCATAATGGTAATTATAAGAATTATTATTTTCTATGGGGACCTGGACAGCTGCCACCGTCTTGCTTGATTCACCCGCCAAACGACTCGTGTTCCGGCTGGGGGTTTGAGTGGCAGTAAGTATAAAAAAATACTTCGATAATAAATTAAAAGATGATTTATGTAAACAAGTGCTATAAATTCTTTTTAATAACGACTCGTCGCCGCGTCGTATTCCGACTGGAGTCTTGGGAGCAACGTAAGTCGGCAACGTATTGATGATGCTTTTGGTGTCCATGCCCATGGGCGACGCTGACGGTAGCCACGTACCAGGTGGATTGATCTGATTGTTTGTTCGCTAATTACATAAAAAAAAACAAGAAAGTTACTTAAATTTGCATAATAACATAGTGCACAAATAAAAGGCTTGAATAATTATTGCAATTTCTAGTCGAGCAGGTATAAAATAATTTAAAAATACTGAATTTCTCAGTCTAATTTACGTCCCATTGTTTGTGCTTTAAAGCTTGCTTAGTACAAAATATGTTAATGGGCAACCTTAACCTTGAAACGACGCATTTGCTATTTTTACTAGCTTTGGCATAATTGTTCTCCTTTTTACCTACTGTATGTTTCATGTCCACAAAAAGAATTTATGCAAAGTAGCGTTCATGAAAAGAAAATCCTTCTAACTAAAGAGTAATTGCGTCAATGTGGAGGAATGCTTTACACGGGCTTCATTTGAAAAACGCGACGGGGGTGCGAGGTCAGTAGAGTGGGCTCCCTCCTTCCATAATAGGTGTGTACGATACGATCTCTTGAGACGGTAAACGCGCATTCGGCTAACGTAACGGCTAGTCGAGCGGCGCGCGGCATTGTTGTTGCCGGCTGCTCGGCTGGCCAGGGGTCGGTCAGCTCCACGCTCCACCACGCATGGCCCTCGCCGTCCGCGCCTGCTAGCCTAGCTCCTACCAACATGGGCTGCACCAGCAGCGCTGCAAACATGCCAGAAACACAATCGAGCACAACAGGTACGTAAATAACTTTAAACCTCATTGTTTGAAGTGTCTATTAGATGCTGTTTTATTTTTAGCGGGAAAAATTATTCGAATTGTAATTTGTTTCATCTGCGGAATTAAGCTTAATAGGCGTGCTTTTGTTACTTTATAGCCCTCGCAAAAATGTACGCCTGCGGTTTAATGTTTCTTGCTCAAGGGTCAGAGTATATACATTACATTTACCTTTGACCTTCTAGGCTTTAATTGATTTTTAGTGCTTACTTATTTAAAACTTCTCTTAATCAGATAAAGGAGGGAAAACAAACGTCAGCGGATTGAGACCGGAGTTATCGTAACGGTTAATCGAATAATAAAAGAACACTCTTAATATTTATAATTCTAGTTCGCATAAGAAATTTATAGCACGGGATTCTATTTTAGAACTGTGAGTAATAATTAATTTCATTCGTTTAATTTTGCATGGAATTAACATGACCACTGAAACCATGCTATAAAGCAGTTGATAGTAGCTGATTGGATATTTTTCATGTAGGTACCTATAACACCTACTATAACTTCAGGTTACTTTACATAATTACAGATTAAAAAATCCTTATTTAATTTTGGGATATACATAGATATAGCTCATATAGCTGTAATCATGGTATGGCGTGACTGGCGTGAGGATACGCTATGGAATATTATTGAATTAATAATTCTTTTCTCTTTGATAATTGATTAGGTATATATTAAGCCTCACATAAAATACTGTTTAGGTAAGTAATAATATGTGAATCTAAATAATGCTAATAATAGTGCCCCTAGTGGGAATCAAAGCCCCAACAGTCAACAGGCCAGCCTAGTTAGATATGAAGCAAGCGGGCTGGCTTCTGTCGCCTCTTACGTTTAAGGTATACGTTTAACACTAGAAAGACGGCAAAATTTAGCTACCTACAAAGACGGCGGCCGGTCAAATGACTGTTGTCAGAAATGTGGTCAGAAAATTCATTATTAGGTAAAAAAAATGCTATAACGAACTGATCATAATATAATGCTCATAATGTAATATTTAATTGCAGTTTTTATACTTAAGTTTTCTGTTTTAATTTTATTGCAAGAACCACGAAGCGGCTTTTTACAACCACAGCATACTTTATTAGTTTTATTTTTACATTTGCTAATATAACACTCCCGCCTTTTTCGATTCTCCTGGATGATCGGTAACGAAGATCTAGAAGTTATAGGCATAGGTTCTACACACAAAGGCTCAGAACCGGAAAGTCCTGTTTCAATTTCATTATTTCTACTAAGTGCACTCGCTAAATCCAAAATAAATTTCCTCCGTTTTGTGTTCATTCCTGTCAATTTCTTATATAAAATGTAAGAATTGATTCCTGCTAGATCTAAAATGTTAAAATGTTCTTCTTTTGTTCATTTTTGAATGTGTCTCAAAATTATTATGTTCGTCAATAAATAGCTTCCATGCATCTGCGACATTTTCTTTGGAATTCCTTCTTGTGAATGATATAGGCCCTGCCTGCTCAGTGACAATATTTTGTCGAGCCCGGCGACCAGTTCGAGTTGATACCGTCTGAAGTGCCCATGTGGTCCCGTCTGTGTCCGTGTAATGATAATCCTCCTCGTGAGCAGTACTGGCAAGCAAACGGTGACCCCTACCCCTGCCACGAACACGGTTATTGTTATTGCTAATGTAACGTAAATTCGAAAGGGGTACCTGATCTTCTGGGTCAGAGTCTGCACTATCAGGGCTCGAAATTATAGCAGGTAACACCAAATCATCATCACTATCAATTTCTGCAATTTCAGATTCACATTCCGACTAATCTTCTGGTAGGTTTTGCAGTAAATGAAGTATTTCGTTATTTTCGAGTCTTTGAGACATTTTTACACTAATTTATTCACAATATTCTAAATAATCCGTACAATATGAAGCTAGTTTACTCTGACTAATAAAACAAAACAATTCAGATTTTTACATATTTTTTTTTGTATCCTCATATTACAATTATAAACACTACTTAGGTTATAGCAGTCAAATGACTGTCGCCGTCTTTGTCGGTATATCAGCACTTTAAACAGTAAACAAAGACACTAAGAATGTTTTAGCCATGTATTTTTAACATTCTATTCATAATAATAAAAGTCACAAATTATCAGTAAACTAAGTCAAAAAGTTTTGGAATAATCAAACTTTTAAATTGAAAATCCGGTCAAATGACTGCTCCCGTCTTTCTAGTGTTAAGGTATACCGTGGGATTTGGGTCAATATTCTAAGCCGCCCCATAAAACTAATAAGTATTATTATTACCTATTTATTTACGAATTCTGTGGGTACTATAGTAGTAGGTACTAATAGGGAGTAGATTTGGATAGGTATTAGATGTATGTAGTATTTCCCAAGTTGTAATTTGTCCTATTGTTTTCGCCACATTGAACTGTGTCATTATTTTTAGATAATACGGAGAATAATATAACACGTGAAGATTCCAAGGAGCCAATTAAGGAAAATAACATTATTTACTCTAACACCAAGGAGTTAGATCAAACACAAGTGCTTCCTGAATGTGAAATTAAAAATAATGAAATGCAAATAGCTAGTGAAGATACCAATAAATCTAATGGGAACAATTTCAATATGGAAAATAAAGGTAATTTTATTTACTCTTTTTTTGATTTGCATACATTTGATACATTTAAGTAGTAAGAGTTAGATACCTAACCTACCAAAAGGTAACTAGAAACTTAGGCAGATCCTGGAAAGTCAAATAATATGACTAAGGTAGGAAATGGGCATTTGCCTGTGTAATTAACACATCAAATACTGGCACTGAGTGGCACCAACTAACATTAGCTACGCACAGGATTAAGATCAACATTCCCTCATAATAATAAAACTCCGCCCCTTCTCCCCGGTGACCTAGCTGTAGCCATGAGTCTTCAGCAGCAACGACGGTACCCTGACAATGGGGATCGGTGACAAACTGTACACTTGCAAAAAGTTCAATTATAATAGTTATTTAATCTATACTAATATGATATTATAAAGAGGAAAGATTTGATTTTTTGTTTGCATTGAATAGGCTCCGAAACTACTGAACGGATTTGAAAAATTCTTTCACTGTTGGGAAGCTACACTATCCCCAATATATATATATATATGTTACCGGATATCTGTATAATGCAGGTATTCAACACAATTCCTAGGAAATGTGTATAATACCTGGGTCGTTTTGGCAATGTATTAAATTATATGAATATTATTCACCATTACATAGTTTGCCTAGGTAATGTATACGTTTCCCAACTACTGTACAGAATACCTGCAGGTCCACCGGCAATGAATAAAGTTAGATTTGGGTATGTGTAGTCAAACTTGGACTCAAAACAAATTGTAACCTGCATGAATAGATATTTTTTAATACATTTTAAATTAATGCTTGGCCGAAATCACACTTGATGGTAAGGAGAGATGCAGTCTAATGGCTCCTACACTACACTGCTTGCCTACGCAGCTTCGGATTTTTCAAAATTGGTGACAGAACCGACTTAGTCAACCTTGACCCCACGTGATACTAGTCTGCCTTACCCCTAGAGTGAATGTAAACCCCGGAGGCGTGGAGGGAGGGCAGCCCCCGCCCGCTGTAACCAACTGCAGGCACCATGTGGGCCGAAGCGGCTGAGGCTGGACGCCGCAGGCGACCAAAAAGCCGAAGCTGCGTAGGCGAGCATGGAGTGCCTGCAGTTTGTTACGCAAGGGCGGAGGGGCTGCACTTCCCGCAGCGCCGGAGACGTTTGGAAGCCTGTTTGTGTATCAAAAACCCCTTAATTCTCCCTAAAAGTGCATATGTCACCGGAAGATAACAAGAACCGCAAATTTACAAACCTAGGGTTATAAACAATATACAACTAAATGAATATTACTCTAACTGAAACATTCGCTACTTGAAAGTTGGCCTTTTGAAAAGTGTCATTATAAAAGGCAGACCAAACGTACAGTTGGCAACTTTTAGGTTGGGAAATAAAAAAAAATGTGATAAGTTGGCAAATAATTATTCGGCGAAATAAAATTCTGCGAAACGTTAGTTGGCAAGTGATAATCGGCCAAACAATTTTCGGCGAAAAGGCAGAGAACAGTCTTTTACACACATTACCAACTACGCATGGAGTATTGTATAGAATGCCTGGGCTAAGTATGAAATAAATAATATTCAAAACGTTACCTGAACGTTTTAGATATTCTATATATATATATATATATATATATATATATATATATATATATATATATATATATATATATATATATATATATATATATATATATATATATATATATATATATATATATATATATATATATATATATATATATATATATATATATATATATATATATATATATTCAAAAAAAATATCCAATAATGTAACCCAAGGTGTACAAAAATAAGAAAACCGAAGCAAATCGAGGGCGGTCACTCGTACTTAATAAAGAGTTAAATATTTTCCTGATCCTTCCCAATCGTCCTTTCTCTTTATGCATCCTTTTCCTTAACTAGGAAAATTTCGAATGTTGAAGGGCATTGAACCTAGTTGGCATACCTACAAGTGCCGCAATTTTGAAAAATTTTCGTTTCGGCGGCCAGTGATGAAACATGACGTGTCAATCGACGAAGTAAATGATTACAATCAAAAATTATTCAGTAATGAAATGCCATAAGTGATATACTTTCTAAGATATTTGAGTTCAAAACAGTAGAAAAATAAAGCAAAAATCTTAGTTTCGGTGGACATTGATAAAACATATGTCAATCAATAGACTTTTTTTTTATACCGAATAAGTTAGCGCTTGGCCACAAATGTATCAGCCTTGGATGGTAAAGCACACTAACTTAGTAGAAGCCTATTCACTCTTGACTTGAAGACACCCACATTATAATCAGAGGGGAACACCCACGCAGGCAACCTGTGATTACGATCAAAAAGTATTCAGTGTTGAAATATCGTAAGTGATATACTTTCTGAGATATTTGAGTTTATTAATCATTCTTTTTATTTTTGAACTCAAATATCTCAGAAAACAAATCATTTAGGACACTTCATCACTGAATACTTTTTCTGACTGTGTGACTATAATCACTTACTCCATTTATTGGCACATGTTTCATCACTGGCCGCCGAAACGAGGTTTTTTCAAAATGGCGAAATTGTAGGTATGTCAGGTTCCATACAAAAATTTTCGAACCCCTTTATTTAACCTTATTCGTCTAGGACATCTCGTAACGCGTTAAGACTAACAACAGTAGTGCCACACCAATAGTCAGTGTAGTTACCAGTAACACCATCGGCAGTAGTAACTGCCACTAGAGGTTAGAGACGCATCTAATTTTCATAGACAGTGGTGGTCATCAGGGGGTGACATCATCTTTCGCTTTCCCGATAACATAAAACCTGTATACCACCTGAACATAATAAAACTATATCCTCGTCAATAATATCACATGTAGTTTTGATAAGTGCACTTAATTCATCACAGGATCATCTGCCAATTTGAACTGTGAAGTTCATTAATGTCCCAGTTCTGAGCTAGGATATTCCCTCTCACAAGCGAACAAGGTTCGAATTAACTGTTCTTTTTTATCACAGCTCCGATCTCGAACAAAACACAAAACACACGTAAGCAGTTAAGTTCACTTCACGTGCGCCCGTAGGTACTTTTTGAATGTGAATGTACTGTTCAGATCGATTGCCAGACAATCGTAACTCTATTACCCCATTTACACGCGCGCGCGAGCCACGAGACAATCCGTGAGACGCGCGCATACGCGCGCGTGTGAACAGGGCGCTCGCGGACCAGACCGCGGCGCGTCTCGCGCTCGCAGGGCTCGCGTCGGGAGCGGTTTTGTATGCGCGCGCCAAAGGGGCTCGCGCGAGCGCTCGCGTGGTGTTCACACGCGCGTAGGGGGCGTGGCTTACGGACGCGCCACGAGACGGTCCGTGACACGCGCGTGTAAATAAGCGGTACGAAATCATCTTCCTTAGGCTTGTTATGTCATATATTAAGGATAAGGATTACTAAGATTAGGAGTAAAAAAATAAAGGTAACTAGTTAAACGATATTACCATACGTATTAATCATTTTACGTAATTTATGCTGCGCTAAATCTTGACTTTGATCTACAATTACTAGATAACGCGGAAGGTAATTGAGCAGAAAACAGGTTAGGTAGAAAACTCACTCACTAGAACCAAGGGACTAATATACTTAGTAACCTAAAACATGCAATAGAGTTAATTAATGAAACGCCGCACGGTGAAAGGGCGTCAGAGTTCGAAATGTCCGAATTCACCGCACAATGTCAAACCCCAGATTTTTACATGAAAAGTTACGTGCATATTATAAATCTTAAACCGTGAGAAAATTTGCACACCAAGAGGTCTTCATAATTTATTTAATTTTAAATGTGTCTGAAATCTGCTTATCTGCTAATCCGCATTAACTGAGTTATTTTCACAAACCTGAGCGAGACTATGTTTTATGAAACAAATTACCTACCCAGCAAAATTTATATTATTTATTTATGCATATTGCAGATACTCAAGATATCACCCCGACGAAAAATCATGGTGATGCTGATAATGTGACGGAGTCTTCGCCTCTAAATGATAATTTTGTATCTCTAAAAGTAGTCGTAGAAAAAGTTATATCAGAACATACAGACGAACATGAACAGATAGCTAATGTAATAGAATCACGAAACGAAGCGGAATTAGATAGGCAAATTGAGGAAATTATTGCGGAGTCTAATGCTAGTGAAGGTGCTGAACATGAATATATGTGAGTACGATAAGTATATCAATTTGAATGAAGATAATGATTGAAACAAGAAGCCTCTAGCATGCTTCAATTAATTCATAATTAAGTTAAATTTATTTGAATTTCTTTTTTTTAATAGTCCAGTGGATAACACACCTCAAAAAGGAAAAAGACGCGCAAAATGTGTTTTTCTCAGTAAGATTTACCTATTGCACCTTTTAATGTCAAAAAATAGCAATAAACTAATAGGTCTTTTGAAGGAAAGTGGTCATCGCTACAACTACATGCCCTAATCGAGTGTTGACGATCGAAACCAAAGAAATCCATTGCTTTTTTTTGAGTTTCTAATGCATAATATCATACAAAAATATCAGCTCTGCACTCCTCCATTGTAAACTTTTACTGTGCCTTTCATCTATACTATAATAAAACTCAAAGGGAAAGTTTTTTATACATTGAATATTTTTTTATAAATTTCGATTACGAGGCATACAAAAACTCCAGTACTGGAGCATAAAAATATTTTTTTAGAATTATTGTCTGTCTGTCTGTTTTTCTGTCAGGGCATCACATGAAAACCCTTTAACGGATTTCGGTGAAAATTGGTAAAGTTGTTACTATACTCCGGGTCATATTTTAGGAAACTTTTTATCCCGGAAAATTAAAAGGTTTCCCTAGGTAACAAGATGAAAGTTTGTATAGAATATTTTTAAAACATCAACCGATTTGCTTCAAATTTGCAACAAATATTTTTGGCTTAAATTGATGGAACACATATTTTTCAGTTTTTCAAAATTTTGCAAGAAAAAGAAAAAAAATTACAAATTAATATGAATATTGCTTATTTTTCAAAACCCGCTCCTGGAGGAATCCTTTGTGATTGTATCATGGGTTTCAAGTATACCTATATACATAGGTATTGCTAAATATAAGTGCTTCAATATGAATTCACCGTTTTTTAAATTTTCTTCTGTAAGAGGTACAACTACAAATAAGGTAAAACAATTTCCGTATGCGAAGCTGCGGGCAACAGCTAGTAGCTGCCTAAGTACTACTACACCTCCGTCCGAGTAATTGTTTAAAAAAAGGGTTCAACGCACAAGGTTTTCGCTTGTGTAATTAAAATTAACATTAAATTTCGTCCTCTATAGTTATACTCCTGTTTTTACGACGGCCGTTATTTATAATTCAAAAATAAAAATAAGGCAGACACAAAATGATAATCTATACTATAATAAAACTCAAAGGGCAAATTTTCTGTACATTGTATTTTTTTAAAAATTTGATTAGGAGGCACTTCAATAACGTGTTAGAGCACAAAAATATTTTTTTAGAATTATTGTCTGTCTGTCTGTCTGTTTGTCTGTCCGGGCATCACATGAAAACCCTTGAACGGATTTCGATGAAAATTGGTAAAATTGTTACTAATACTCCGGGTCATATTTTAGGATACTTTTTATCCCGGAAAATTAAAAATTTTCCCTGGGAAACGGGATGAAAATTTGTATGGGATATTTTTAAAACATCAACCGATTTGCTTCAAACTTGCAACAAAATGTTCCTTGCTTAAATTGATGGAACACATGTTTTTCAGTTTTTCAAAATTTTGCAAAAAAAAGAAAAAATACAAATTAATGTCAATGTTGCTTATTTTTCAAAACCCGCTTAACCCGCTCCTGGAAGAATCCTTGGTGATTTTATCGTGGGTTTCAGTATATAAATTACTAAATATAAGTACCTAATTCAATATAAATTCACCGTTTTTTAATTTTCTTCTGCAAGAGGTACATACAAATAAGGTAAAACATAATTTCCGTATGCGAAGCTGCGGGCAACAGCTACTATTCATTAAAGCCAAAACTAATTTCTATTCACCATTATTTATTATTTTTTAAATTATTTTTTATTAATATTTCCTTAATACGTAGTGCTATGTTTGTTTACCGTTAGCAACTAATTCGTTTGGATACGTAATCATTCATTTTCTTTTTCTTTTTACCCACAGTGAAGACGAAACCAAAGAATCGCCCAGTCCAACACAGTCAGAGGACAGTCGGGCGACGCGATGGGAGGCTTTGGCAGACATCGCTGCCGAATTGCCGCCTTCTCTGGCTGTTGATCCATTAACGGGACAAATTTATTCTCTTACTAAATAAATGTTATTTATTATCAACCTTTATTTTTAATAATGCTGCCCCCAGATTAAAATTTTAGAGTATTGATTGTATGTGGTTTATTAATCGATGTTAGTATATTATATTTGTTTTAATTCACGGTAGCTTTTTTATTTCTTTTGAGAAAGATCTTTACCCTCGAGTCGAGAGAGGGCTTCCAGCAAAATTTTGATACGGGGCCCCGGAAGGGCTAGCTACGCCACTGTATATTACTGTCTTCAAAAATTTTTTTCCTCAAAACCTGTCGAGTAGGGTATCGTTGAATAGGTATTCAAAAATGATTTTAGAAATGTATTGATTTAAAGTTGTATAAACAATCATTGTTGGTAATTTATGACATTGCGAATTTTTTGTCTATTATAGAAATCAATGAATCCTAACTAAAAAATGTAAAATAAAAAATTAATTAAAAAAATCAAAAAACCCGACCGCGTAAAAACTGAAAACAAAAAAATAAGCCCAGTAGTTTAAAATGCTGTTATAAGTAATAATAAATAACTAAACCATAGAAGGATTAACAGTCGGGATCCACTGAAGTATAATGTTATAGAACAGACATCTGAATAAAATATGTGTCCCGCCGGGAGGTTCTATTTTCAAAATTGAGCCCCCATTCTCGTTTCAAAATCGAACGAATCCATTGAAAATTTAAGCCAATCGGCGCCCATTCATTGGGACATACATTGTGTTCGCGGTGTCGGTTCTATATGCTAGTAATAATACTTCAATGTCGGGACCCATTTAAATGTTTCAGGGCTGCTTGGGAAAAAACAAACAAGATTTGATTGGTTGGAGAATGGGCCCCAACTGGTAATCTTTCTATGGTGTTCATTTTTTTTACGCAGTCGGGTTTTTTGATTTTTTAATTAGTTTTTTTTTAAACACGAGCATCTCAAAACTTATCGAGTGACCTACGTAGTTTCATTAAAATTCAGTTTCATAAATTATACAGAACGTGGCACACGGCGTATCGTAACCGATGCCGTAGGCGATCGTAGTTGAGTGGAGCGGAGCGGGCAGGGCCTGATTAACCCTTAGGCTAATTAGGCTGCAGCCTAGGGCGCGAGGATCGGGGGGGCGCGCTAAAATCGTGTCTTCCCATGCACTAATCTAGCATCACTGCATCTACCTTACTTATTTCAACTAAACCGAGACAAAACACTATCTATAACTAGATGCGCTTGAGAGTCCCTGATTTTAAGAATAAATTTTGAAATTTTAAAAAGCGCGCGTAAAACAAACACTGACTTGTTACTCGAATCGATCGGTGGTCGAGCGAGTGCGTGAACTGGCAACGGAGTGCCTAGTGTGAGTTTTGTTTAATCCGCCTTAGTCTAAGCAATAAGGTGAAAATGGTGAAAAATAGAGATACTGCTCTTAAAAATACGTGCGATATCTCATTCTGTCCGGAATGATGTCTAAAAAAATGTTTCGGAAGCGTTTACCAGCACGTAAAAAATTGCAAAAGTTAATAAAAAAATGAAGTTGCAAAAAAAAGGTATTTCATTTTTATTTAATAACTCCGAAACTGTTAATGTTTAAGAAATTAAAAAAAAAGATTCTTAAAGAGGAGGAAACTTCCAAAACCCAACTTCCAACTCCCAGAACTCTATCACCATTATTTATAATTTTAATTTAACACTGAAAATTAAATTCCACGCGGCATTTTTAGCTTGCACGCGCGGCGTCAAAACTGAATACGTCACGCTCAATATTTTTTTCAAGGTGTTAATTATTATTAAAAAACTTAAAAAAAATATGGTGTATTCGGAACACTTCAAAGAATATGCTTCCGTAGGAAATTTTTCTTAAAGTTAATTTTTCAACAAGTTAGACGATTTTATTAATTAACAAAATTTTCTCGAACTTCCATTTTCATTGTACATTTTAAAAAAAAGTTAAAAAAAGCTTCGTGGAGCCTTTCTTACATACATACTTAACGAAATCACACTATAAAAGTTTAAAAAATTTTAATACCTTGTTTATAATAATTTTATAAGTTGAACAAAAAATGATATTGAAATTTTTTTTTCCAATTTATTATTACATAATCGTTTTTGCATTCATAAAAGACATTTACTGCCTTGAAAAAAAAATCCCTCATTTTTTATAACTTTTTTATAAACAAATGGACTATTTCAATGCTTTCAAGAATTTTTTTTAATACCTTATTCTAAACAAAATATGATTTTTGAAAGAATTTTTTTTTCCTAATAATAATATTTAATTGTTTATAATCGTTTTTTAATATTTCTATTGTTTAAATTATTAGTTAAGAATTTTTTTTTCTTTAAAATCATAATTGACCATCTTCAATAGAAGTGTAAAAAAACAATTTTTTTATCAACAATTTCATTGTTTTTTAACTTAACAATATGTTATAAACAATTCTCAACTTTTTTATATTTTTTTTCTGAAACTCCTAAAACAAAAACAACGATGTATACAATATGTTACCGGCAAAACCCGATTTCAGGTTAAACTAGTTTGGCCTAGGCCAGACTAGTTTGGCGCGACACGATTAGGCAAAACTAGTTTCTCGTCAGTCTAAAACTGATTAGAACCGAATTGTTACGGATTTATATTTATTCGACAAATCTTTGTGCTTTAAACCTCTTAAATTACAGCTATTTTAGTCACGACTGCACTTCAAATTGTATTCGAACACCAAATGTAATAAATGATCACCAAATTAACTCCTCGCCTATATATTGTTTCTTTTGGATTCTTTTAATTTCCAAATGTAGGTCGAAATGGTTACAAAACCGACTTAGTCAACCCCGACCCCACGTGGTACTAGTCTGCCCTACCCCTAGAGTGAATGTAAACCCCGGAGGCGCGGAGGGAGAGCAGCCCCCGCCCGCTGTAACCAACTGCAGGCACTATGTGAGCCGAAGCGGCTGAGGCTGGTCGCCGCAGGGGACCAAAAAGCCGAAGCTGCATAGGCGAGCATAGAGTGCCTGCAGTTTGTTACGCAAGGGCGGAGGGGCTGCACTTCCCGCAGCGCCGGAGACGTTCGGAAGCCTGTTTGTGAATCAAAAAATGAATTACCATTTTTGGTTATAATTTTACATTAAAATGCTGTTTTAATTTTGGTGATCATTTACTACTTTTGGGTTAACAATGATTTATTTGGTGGTAAGTTAAACATAAGCCAAAGTTATTGACGAGAAACTAGTTTTGCCTAATCGTGTCGCGCTAAACTAGTTTGGCCTAGGCCAAACTAGTTTAACTTGAAATCGGGTTTTGCCGGTAACATATATAACAAAGTACAGATAAAAAATTATTTGTTCAAGTTATAAAATTCTTATAAACAAAGTATTAAATTTTTTTAAACTTTAATGGCGTGATCTCGTTAAGTATGTAGAGTTGTAACGTGGGAGTCAGGAGTTATTTTTTGGAAATTTCCTTTTCTTTAAGAATCTTTTTAATAACTTTTGCAATTTTTTGCGTGCTGGTAAACGCTTCCGAAACATTTTTCTAGACATCGTTCCGGAGAGAATGAGCTATCGCACGTATTTTTAAGAGCACTACTTATCTCTATTTTTCATCATTTTGAACTTATTGCTTAGACTACCTCGTAATAATGTTCGGTTTATGCGTATTAAGTAGTTAACTAAATTTTAAGTAAATTAATGTGTAAACGGACAATTTGGTAGTTAAAATTTAGTTATCAAGTAGACAAGTAATTTAGATTTTTTCTATTTTCTGTTAAGTAGGTGGGCGGGGCTTATCACTTAACACGTTTGGACAGGCACTTTTTAGTTAAAAGGACCCCGAATTAATTGTTTGGAAAGTGGGTTTCAGCGGATTGGTCTGAATTTTTGGTATGTTGTAGTCCTAACCGTACTTATCAAAAGTCCCAATGGGCAAGACCCCCCATATCGCGTGTGCTCTCCTTCAGGGCGCGCTAACCCCCCCCCCCCCCCCATAGTCTATTTATTCGATTTCAGCGGAATGATTCTGAATTTTTGGTATGTTGTAGTTCTAACCATGCCAATCAAGAGTTCCTACTCTACTCACTACTTTTTTTGGCAGGGGCGCGTCCTCATAATTAGCCTAGGGCGGTCAGATCTCTTGATCAGTCGCTGGGAGCGGGGCGGAGCGGAGCGGAGCTTTGTCATGACGTTGTCACGTTAAACTACCGTCCGTAAACCGACTTTACAGACAACCATTTTTTTACAGTTGCTAGGAAACTAATACAAGGATATGATTTTGAACTTATATCATCGCTAGGAAACTGCTAGGAAACTTGGAGTCCTAGCGAAGGTGCGGCGGTACTTCACACCACAACAGCTTTTAACCTTGTATAAAGCAGAGGTTCGGCCTTGTGTGGAGTACTGCTGTCACATTTGGGCTGGTGCTGCCAAATGCCACCTTTCAGTATTGGATTCAATGGAGAGGCGTGCTAAGAGGCTTATTTTTGTTCTTATTGGTGACCCTAATTAGGAGACCAATCTCCAGAGCCTCGAGCACAGGCGCAGAGTTGCCAGCCTCTCGGTGTTTTACAGGATACATTTTGGAGTGTGCGCAGAAATTAGGTACATAATTTGATTCCGCCATCCCCTTTCTATCATCGAACGTCCCGACGCACGGAGGCTATCCATCCCTTCGTCGTTAACATCCCCCCTGTACCGACGACGCGCTTTGCTTCATCATATATTATACGTACAGCGAAGGATTGGAATAAATTGCCCGCGTCGGTGTTTCCACTCGATTATAATATAAGTGTCTTCAAGGCAAGAGTGAATAGGCTTTTACTAAGTTAATACGTTTTACCACCTATGACTACATCGCCACTTACCACCAGGTGGGATAGTAGTCAAGTATTAACTTATAAGATATAAAAAGTAAGGTTTATATGCACAATTCGTGCTTTGTAATACCGATATACGGTTATATGCATCGTGGTCACAGCGTGGCGGCGAGACGTCACGCTGGACGACGGAGGCGCCGCGGCTGTCAGCAGTCTGCAATGGTGTCGCCAATTATCTAAAGTCAAGAAGGGGCCCATTAGCTTCATCCACCGGTGGTAAACACGAATTACCCGTGCACCCACTGCAACAAGGTTGGAATTTTAAAAAGTAAACGGCGAAAGTCTGAGCTGAATATACTATCTACACATGTAAATACATATTATATATCGTATTTATGTTGGTCGTATATATATTGTATTTTATGTTGGTCTCTTTTCCGATTCGTATCCAACGTAGGGCTGGACCTGCGTAATACCTGAGAACCAACTGACTCTGATACTGATCACTGATGCTGACAGACAGCGACAAGTGGATAGTTACAGAATATATTATTGAGAATGGCTACAAATGTTTGCCCAGGCCGGGAATCGAATAGGGAACTTCCTTCAGACAAATAGTCAAAGTCAAAGTCAAAATATTTTATTCATATAGGTATCACTGATACACTTATGCACGTCATCATTTTTTTTATCTACCAGCTTTTCGGAAGGGTGCTTTGTCATGGAGGAGAAGAAAAGCCGAAAGGAACTCCTCGCACATCTTTTAAAAAAATATTACAAAAAAAGAAAATATTACAAAAATATTTACTAATCTGAGCGGAACTGGTTGCAGAACTGGTCATTTCCATGCATCTTTGTCATTTAAATACTCGTCTATTCTATAATATCCCTTGCCTAACAATTGTGTTTTTACACGTTTTTTGAAAGATTCTATTGGCAAGTCACGTATTGATTTTGGAATTTAATTATAGAAATGTACACCAAGCCCCATGAAAGATCGCTGCACTTTACTTAGGCGGAACGAAGGCGTAACTAATTGATGCGTTCTTCTTGTTTGGCGATTATGAATATCACAATTTTGTTTATACGCGCTTATATTCTTCCGTATAAAAACTACATTGCTAAAGATATACTGGGAAGCTACTGTAAGTATGCCTATTTCCTTGAACTTTTCACGCAAAGATTCCCGAGACTTAAGTTTATAAATAGCCCTAATAGCCCTCTTTTGGAGTATGAAAATTTGCTCTATACTGGCTGCTTTGCCCCACAGCAATATGGCATAGGACATAACACTGTGGAAATAAGCAAAATAAACTATCCTAGCAGTTTCGACGTCAGTATACTGCCTTATTTTCCTAACAGCATAAGCAGCCCTACCGAGTTTATTCGCGAGATTTGCTATATGTGGGCCCCATTGAAGTTTACTATCTAAGGTCACCCCTAAAAAGACCGTGGATTCCTCCATATGCAATGTTTCATTATTCAGTTTGAGAGTTTTGTTGACTTTTTTAACATTAGGTAGTACAAACTCTATACATTTCGTTTTTTTTGCATTTAGAAGTAAATTATTGATAGTGAACCAACGCGACACATGCGAAAGAGCACTATTTACGTCGTCGAAATTTACTTTATTCCTGTCACACTTAAATATTAATGATGTATCATCAGCAAATAGTACAATATCCGCTTGGTTCTTTACATAATGTGGTAAATCGTTAATGTATATCAGAAAAAGAAACGGACCCAAGATCGAGCCCTGCGGTACACCCAACACAGCCGGTGACCCCGATGACTTAATATCATTTATGCTAACTTTTTGTATCCTATCACTCAAATAAGACGCGATCAAACTAAGGGCCTTGTTTTTTATACCATAGTGGCCAAGTTTATATAGCAATGTTTCGTGCTCAACACAATCAAATGCCTTTGATAAGTCACAAAATACACCTATGGCATTTTGTGATAACTCCCATGCTTCAAATATATGCTTTAAAAGCCTAGCCCCTGCATCGGTTGTACTACGGCCTTTAGTGAAACCGTATTGCTCAGAATGTAATAATTTATTATTGTTGAAGTGGGTTAGCATTTGATTCAATATTATCTTTTCAAAAATCTTACTAAGAGTTGGTAAAACAGAAACGGGTCTATAGTTATTAAGATCGGTTTTCTCGCCCGTTTTAAAAAGTGCTATAATTTTGCTGTATTTCATAAGATCTGGAAAGATACCTAGATCTATACATTTATTAAAAACTATGACCAAGTATGGAGCTATAATATCTATAATATACTGTATTATTTTTACCGAAATGCCCCACAAGTCACCCGTGTTCTTTAACTTCAGGGACTGAAATGCTTTGATTAAGTCTCTAGTGGTTATATGTTTAAATTCAAATAAAATATTACATTCATTGACATGATTTTTTAATATAGAAATTGCTTCCGTCGGTGAAGAAGCTAATGAACTGGTTAACGTTAATAAACAAGAAATTTAAAATAAGTACCTGTCAAACTCGGTGTCTCAGTTGGACAAACATAACTAAAGACAATACAAACAACCAAGAACCTTCAAGTAAGGTAGCAATTTTATTACAATAATCAAAATAGCCATAATTAGATTTTTTAATTAATTCTTATTAAGAGAAAACATCAATGATAATAATTGAACATGCATCATTTATTTATCGCATACGTTATTTTTTAATATCATAAAGGGGGCCATCCATAAATTAAGTCACACTAATTTCATGACTTTTTGATCCCTTCTCAGTCCTGGTCACAGCTGGTCACATTAAAATGCGACCTCCCGCCCTAGTGTGATGTCACATAATATTATGAAATTTTACACCTAGAAATTATTAAATTAAAACAGCAGTTCCAAAATAATTAAACGTATTTTCCATTGTTTTTTTTTATATTTACCTATACATATCAATTATTCGATTTTGTAATGTGACGTCACGAAATTTGGGACTCTTACCCCTTGTCAGACTACATCGACCCCCTAACATGTGGCGTAATTTATGGATAGACCCTAAGACCTAAGTTAAGACACAGCCACATCAGTGGTAAACTAATACTATTAAGTTATACTTAGTGTTTTGCTTGACACTAATAATAAATAAAAAATTATTCATATTTACATTTATCATTTAATTACAGTTATCATAAATCATTTTTCACTTTCATCATTGCTACACCATTGTCATTTTCTGTTCCACCAAATATTACAACGCACAAGGATGACTCTTTCATACTGTCCCATATTGTTTTAACCCATCCATCTATTGTTTGCATTTGAGTATATTCAGTTTCATTATTAACCTCTAGTTTTAAATGTGCCATTACAAAATTGTATTCATTAACTGCATTCTTAGCAGTTGAAATAACTTCTTCAACACTATCAACTGTACTTAATTTGACTTTCTTAGATTTTAATTTTTTTAATTGCGTACTTAAACTTTCTTTAGCTTTACTTAAGTATGTGTGGTAGTCGCCAGTAATATTGTCACACCCAATCACTAGAGAAGTTTTCTTCTGCTCTATAACATGATTAAATATTGGCATAGTATATTGTGGCTTGGTTTTTAATTTATCAGCTACATTCTGTTTGTATTTCTCTCTATTAGTGTGTACTGCATCTCCAAATTCAATATTTTTGGTAAGTTTTAACTGAACTAATTTTAATGATGCCAGAGAATCTTCAACAGAACAATGGCCATTCCTGCCAGTTTGTATTCTTTCTTGAAGAAATTCCCTTGCAAGATTTTTCAATTTGGGTTTATGACTTCGCTCTCCTGTGAAGTTAAAAATTACACTTGTATCTATAACATAGGGATGCATCATTTTAAGGGCATGTAAATCTAAATTTAGAGATTGCCCAACAAGTATAGCATCAGGTGGTAGAAGTTTTTTCAAATCAATTTGAACATCTTCAAGTCTCTTGGTAACATTTTCAAGTAAAGATTTAGTTATTCCTGAATACTGTGTCAAATAGTCAGTTATATTGTTATAAGGCTTTACTAAAGATTCATATATGGTCTCATGTTTTTCATTAACTACTGAGACACGGGTGAGCTCTAATCCAGCATTTGTCTTACACATTTCACAATCTAAGCCAAACATAGGTGACTTACATGTAACGGGCTTGTATTCATCTTTTGACATAACATAATCTGAGTATGTATTTTTTAATTTGCCCTTTAATGGGACTGGGTAGTTTTCTTCAACCAGTTGCCAAGCTGACAAAATCAGCTGTGTTCTTGGAAACCTATCTTTTAATGAGGTGTCTTCATTCTCTGTGTAATCATCAGCTATTGGGAACATTGCTTTCATCATTACTATTAAATCTTTCCTTACTTCAAGAGCTAAATTCATACTGCCATACTTTTGTATCAAACTATCTTTATCTGTTTCAGATAAGGGTACTAACGCCAGTTCTTTTACCAAGGACCCATTGTATACTGAAGGTGTTATAGTTTCTACAAAGTCATAAAATATTTTAGTTATTAATTTCATTTCATTTTGATACTTTTCCCATTGTTTGATAGAGATACCCTCGATAACCAGGCTTGTAGTTTGAGTAACATTATTGCATCTATCTATAGTATACCAGCGTGGTGGTTGGGATACATTCAAGTTGCCAAATAACGAATGCAGCATTAAATGTTGTATGTCAGTGAGCATAAGGGGTATTCTTTCATCTTTAGAAGTGGATAATGAAGCTGCTTCTCCATTTGTTTTCAAACGAAAATTGGGAAATTGCTTCTTCCGAACTTTTGTTGTCAATTTATTTAAATCTGGAATAAATAAAATGAATAATTAATAAACACTGAATAATATTTTACATATAAACTGAAAGTTATGACATTTCATAACTGTTTAAGTGTTGGATTAAGGGCTACCCTCATATCGAGAGGCATTTAGGCCATAGTGTATGGCGATGTTAAATAGGGATTTCATATTTATTACAGAATATTAGGAAAAGATCTCAGGTATGAAAGTTTCTTCATGTGTACTATTTTTTTGTTTATATCTAGCTGTAAGTTTTCCAAAATAAAATGAAATAAAAATAAATAAACAAAATGTAAATCCTCTGTGTTCTTTGACCAAAATAAACATACAACATATTATTATTAGGACCTAGTACAATATGTACTGTAGGTATACACCTAAACGAGAAAGAAAAGGGATATCCCTTTAGATGTCCATAGAACTTAATTATATTACTAACGCTTTAATAAATTGTTCTTTGTGGTAGAATATAAGATCTATAAAAAGACCTCTTGGTAGGTTTAAAATACATGAATAAAATATAAACTTAAAGGTAACTGTGGTAGGAAAATTTTGCACCGTAAGTATGCAAAAAGCTCTGTTATCTCTCTGGGTCAAGGGGAAAATGTGATCTATGGATACTAAAAAGCCTTCCGCTGTCACGTAGACTGTAAGCATGTTAATTAACGTTCTATATGGCATGAAAAGATTATTTTATACTTACTTTCAGACTCATTGCAAGAACGTCGCTTATTACCTTGTGCTTCTTTAGAAACACACTCAGTCATAGTGTTGTATAGAATTAAGCAAAATGAAGTACTGTAAGCCAACGGAACGTTCTACACGTTGTTATAAACAAAACAATGGCACTGGCAGATAGGTTAGTTAGATAATAATAATCTTAAATCTTAATTAGGTTACTATTAAGCTAATTGACTTTGAACCCTTGCATTGAACTGATATTATTTTTATGTTGATGTATATTCTAATTCATTAATGCAAGTAATAATTTCCTATTTAATAAATAATGTGTTTCCTATTTTTTTACAAAGAATTAACGATAGACAGACAGATCGAGTCATCGAGAATGGAGATTATTTTATTTTATTTGTACTCTGACTACTCTGTACCATAGTCCATAGACTAGAACCAGTAGATTTACCCATGGATATATTACTATATCTGGATCACTGACTTTGTAGAAGTACCTGAAGTCCGAAGACCATATCGGAATGTCCATTCGACCAAGCACAGGCCGGATAAGGTTGTCCTTCACTAATTGTAGGGTGTCCTTATTTACTTAGAAAAACAATGTCCTATTTTGATATGATTCTCCAAAATGTTTTCTATTAGTAATTTTTCTGGTGGTAAAAATTATATTATTGAAATAATACATTTTTTATTTTTTTTTCAAATTTACTGATTCATAATTAATATTCAGAATTAAGAATAAATTTAAAATTAAGGTACACAATGATAACAGTACATCTATATTAAAATAATATATAATATTCATCTTAGATGTTTTTATATCATTATAAAAATCACAATCGAATGGGACTCCTGGACCTATCATATCCTGGGACTATAAATAACATGGACACAATACAAAAATAGTCTACAAAGCCTCTATACCTCTACAAAGTCAGAGATCCAGATAGAGTAATATACACTTGCGAGCTTTAAACTGTAATCACCTAAACTGGGATTGTTTAAAACAATTTTTAGAATTTTCACGCAATAAATTTGTAGAATATGGTGTATCTTTTGAAAGGTAATTTTATAGGCTTTCGAATGCTATTAAAGAAAATAATTTTATTTTGTATTTCCTACTTAAATTTTAGGAATTAGTGCAAGAGGTCGAAATTGTGGACATCTAAACGAATAGAGTAAAATGAAAAGATATTAAAATATTATTTCCAATTTTATTTTCTTCCCCCTCAATATTTTGTATTACCCCCCCTGGCTCTAATGACTGCTCGTAATCGGTTTGTCATCGACCCTCGTACCCGCCTTTTCAACTCATCCCACAAATGTTCAATTGGATTCAAGTCAGGGCTACAGGCTGGCCAGTCTAGTGTGGGAATCGCGACTGCTTCCAGGTACTGTCTTGTCTCTGCAGCTGTATGACAGCGGGCATTATCGTGCCTTAACAGCATGTCCTGGCCAATAAAGCCGCCGTAGGGAATCACATGGTCTAGCAGAATGTTGTTGATATATCTTTCTGCGGTTAGACCCCCTCCCCGACCTCCACCGGATACGAATATCAGCTCCGTTTTTGCTTCTACGTTCGTTTTGTTTTTACGTTCCATGACATAAGCTGAATAAGATTTGATTAAGACATCAAAAGAGGATGAAAGCCAATAAAATTACCTTTCAAATGATATACCACATTCTATAATTTTATTGCATGAAAATTGTTTTGAATAATCCCCGTTTAGGTGATTCCAGTTTAAAGCTCGCAAGTGTATATATATATCCATGGCTATTTGTATGGGACTAAAGCTTTTCTCTTCACTGCCGCTAGATGGCTCTGCTTCGGTCTCAACTGCCGTACAAATTTTTAGTAAACGTGCGTTGTGAATATTTTACGCCGCCGTTATGTCAAGTAAAACTCGTACTAGAAGCATGGGTGCAGATTGCAGCCGGTGTAGCCTACACGCTGCACTGAAATGTGGGTGAAAAAAAATGCAATCTTCGAAGATTGCAATCCAGTTAAACTATAATATTCTTGGGATTGACGAGAATAATATATGAAAATGCACAGGCATATTGTTTATCTGTGACAATCTGTGTGAAAATGAAATGTATCTATCTCTTTCTTTTGCTCAAAATCTCACACACGCACTCTCTCATGCTCACTCACTCACTAGCGCGATGATAATGTTACGTTTGCCTTCATGAGCTAATAAACATTTCATCTTGCTGCTTGCTTTGCTATTATTGCCTACCTTCGGCAATCCTTCAGTGAATTGGTGAACACAAATTTGATTCAGACAATAAATTACAATGGATTCAGCCTTACGGGAACAAGTTATGATAAATCAGTTTGTGTTAGCAGCGGGATGTGCCCGAGAACAAGCTAAACAACTTCTACAATCTGCTCACTGGCAATTTGAGGTAAATTTGTTATTTATGTAAACAAACAATAAAACCATGAAATGGCTGTTCCTTCCTATTTTGCTATACTGTAAAGATTTGAATTACTGCTGAATGGATGTGATACGACCATCGATTGTTTTAGTCACTGAGGTCCAGGTGAAATCGTATTGTATTTATAATCTGATATCTACATGTTTATATAGTAGGATAATAAACACTCATTGATAATAACAAATCGTGCACGCAGTTGATAGATCATTAATAACATCGCATGACACATCTGATAGGGAGACAAAAAATGCTGTTAATCATTTTTACGTATGAAAAGAGGGGCACTATAATTAATTTAAATTCCATCTAATTCTTTTTGGAATTTAACCTCAATTTAATAATAGTTTCGATTTTTATAAGGATTTCTATTAATATGTAACAGCACTTTAATATGCCTAATATGAGATAGATACACGCTGAGAACTCAGATGAAAGAATTGGGCTGAGAAAGAGACATTTTGTCATAATATTTACGTATTACTTATCTAGATTTCTTCAGACTACACCCTGTTCTAGATTTTAATTTATTCATTACAATAGGTATTCTTAGTGTTTTTGAAAGAGTATACAGCACGAGATTATTATATTTCAGAAAATGTTATCTTTGTTTATTAAAATCTCAATTAAATTTCAAGCTACATAGTCATGATCTTCTGAAGTTTTTCATGCTAATGTCCTACAACAAGATTTTATCAGTATAATATACTATGTTTAAACTTCTAAACCAAGGTTAGGAATCTATAGGTATAACTATATGTCTAGTAGTTTTTTATTTCCTTCATTTTTAGGGTTCCGTAGCCAAATGGCAAAAAACGGAACCCTTATGGATTTGTCATGTCTGTCTGTCTGTCCGTCCGTATGTCACAGCCACTTTTTTCCGAAACTATAAGGACTATACTGTTGAAACTTGGTAAGTGGACGTATTCTGTAAACCGCATTAAGATTTTCACACAAGAATAGAAAAAAAAACAATAAATTTTGGGGGTTCCCCATACTTGGAACTGAAACTCAAAAAATTTTTTTTCATCAGACCCATACGTGTGGGGTATCTATAGATAGGTCTTCAAAAATGATATTGAGGTTTCTAATATCATTTTTTTCTAAATTGAATAGTTTGCGCGAGAGACACTTCCAAAGTGGTAAAATGTGTGTCCCTCCCCCCCCCCTGTAACTTCTGAAATAAGATAATGATAAAACTAAAAAAAAATATGATGTACATTACTATGCAAACTTCCACTGAAAATTGGTTTGAACGAGATCTAGTAAGTAGTTTTTTTTTAATACGTCATAAATCGTAAACCGCAACTTACCTTTCATTCAATCAACTCAAATACTAACCTAACCTGTAGACTCAAATACAACGAACTACAAGAACTTTTATGGGTGTTTCTCTGTAAACTGGGCAACTTGCTCTAAGAGAGCTGTCTCGGCGACTTTTTTGCTTATATATTCAATAAATGTTATTCAGGCGTTAAATATTCATCTATTTAACATTATAAGGTAGAGAAACCAAAAATATTTCTATTACTTTTGGAAATATTGAACTTTTTCTGAAAAATATTTGCAGGCGGACTGTTGCCTATGACAGGGGACTGTGTGTTTAAATGAAAAATACCATTTTAATACCAAAATTTAACTTTTTTTTATTTTTATTAAACTTTGGAGCTCACTAATTAAGTAATTGAACAATAAATCTATATATATAAAATTGAAAAGCGACACACCGCTGATTAAACAAGAAATCTCAGAAACTGCCGAACCGATTAAGATGAAATTTGGCAGGGAGATAGTTTATGCTAAGCAGACGTCCACTAAGAACGGATTTTTGGAAATTCATCCCCTAAGGGGTACAAATAAGGGTTAGAAGTCACTTTCATACAAACCAACTTTGTTAGTTTTAGATTTATAAATTAGTATTTTTTTATGTAGGTTTATAGTAATGAACAAAAGTTAACTTTAACACATTTTTTTGGAAAATCATCCCTTAAAGGGTTAATTTCTTCAATTTAAGTTAGTACGCAACTTCGTCATTTTTGAAGTTAAAAACATGAAAATTTATATATTGGTTCAAGAATAGAAACTAAATTTAAAAGGTATGTATTTTTTTGGAAAATCAACCCCTAAAGGGTTGAATAAGGTTGTACAAGTTAGTATGGGAACTTCGTCAGTTTTAAAGTAAGTAGGGTGAAAATTTGTATATAAGCTTATAGTTGGACACAAAAAATAACTGTATTACTGTTTTCTCGAAATACATCCCCTAAAAATAGGGGTTGGAAGTCTTTTACATATAAATCAGCTTCGTCAATTTTAGAGTTATAAATGTGAAATTTTTTATGTATCTTTATAGTAGTAAACAAAAGTTAACTTCAACACATTTTTTTGGAAAATCATCCCTTAAAGGGTTAATTTCTTGGATGGAACTTAGTACGTTACTTCGTCATTTTTGAAGTTAAAAACATGAAAATTTATATATTAGTTCAAAATTAGAAAGAAAATGTAATGGTTACGTGTTTTTTGGGAAAATCAACCCCTAAAGCGTTGAATAAGGTTGTTCAAGTTTGTATGAGAAGTTCGTCAGTTTTGAAGTAAGAAGGATGAAAATTTGTATATAAGCTTATAGTTATACACAACCAATAACTGTTTCACAGTTTTCTCGAAATTCGTCCCCTAAAAATAGGGGTTAGAAGTCTTTTACATGTAAATCAGCTTCGTCAGTTTTAGAGTTATAAATATGAAATTTTTAATGAATGTTTATTGTTATGAACAAAAGTTAAAATTTAGCTGAAAATCATCCCTTAAAGGGTTACTTTAGGGGATGGGACTTACTACGCAACTTCGTCATTTTTGAAGTTAAAAACATGAAAATTTATAATATTAGCTCAAGATTAGAAACAATCAATCAGTAATTAATGTGTTTTTTGGATAATTCTCCCTTAAATGGTTAATTAATTAAGGGAGTGTATGTTAATATGGCAACTTCGTCAGTTTTGAAGTAAAAAGGATGAAAATTTGTATATAAGCTTATAGTTAGACACAAAAACTAACTGTATCACGGTTTTCTCGAAATTCATCCCCATATAGAGTAATACTAAGGGGTTGTAAATATCTATTTAAGAAACTATTTCATTTTAAACTCAGTAATGTGAAAATTTATATGTTAACTTATAATTAGAAACAAAAATTAATTGTAAGTTTTTTTTTTGGAAATTCATCCACTAAGGGGTAAAACCAGGGGATGTAAATTTGTACGAAACTTCGTCAATATCGAACTCAGAAATGTGAAAATAAATCAAAAATTAACTGTAACTGTAACAGGTTCCCCTAAGAGGTAAATAAAAGGGTTGCCAGTTTTTTCAGAACTTTGTCATTTTCGAACTCAGAAATATGAAAAATAATATGTAAGCTTATAGTGAGAAACAAAAAAATTGTGTAGAGGACTTTACGGACGGTAGGGGGAGGAGAGAGGGACAGGAAGCGAGAGAGGGACCGGGAACGGGAGAGGAACAGGGAGCGGAAGAGGGCCGGGGAGCGGGAGAGGGAGAGGGAAAGGAAACGGGAGAGGACCTGGGAGCGGGAGAAGGAGAGGGGGGGACAGGGAGCGGGAGAGGAATGAGAGGGACAGGGACAGGAAGCGGGAGAGGGAGTGGGACAGAAAGCGGGAGAGGGACCGAGTGCGAGAGAGGAACTGGAAGTGGGAGAGGGACAGGAAGCGAGAGAAGGACCGTGAATGGGCGAAGGAAAGGGACAGGGAGTGGGAGAGGGAGAGGGAGAGAGAGAGAGAGAGAGAGAGAGAGTTTGAGTCGGAGAGAGAGTGGGAGTGGGAGCGGGAGAGGGAGAAGGAGTGTAAGTGTCCAGATGGAAACAACAGAACCGTTTTTAAAATATTTGTACTGTTCATGTTGACATCGTAAAACCAGTTCATTACTGATCCATTTAGAATCTGGTGGTGTTACTTCGAGATAAGATATGTAACTCCTGGATGGATGGAAATAACGGGACCTTTTTGTTTTTTTTTTTCTAATGAAACTCAAGAGCCAGTTTTTCTGAACATATAATATTTTTCAAAATTTCGGTTAGGAGCACTTCAATACGTGTTAGAACATCAAAAATTTTGTTTTTAAAATTATTGTCTGTTTGTATGTTCGGGCATTACATGAAAACCCTTGAACTGATTTCGACGGAAATTAGTTATGTTGTTCCTCATACTTTGGATCACGTTTTAAAAAACTTTTCGTCCCGATAAAATTAAAAGTTTTCACCGGAAACAAGATGAAACTTAGTGTGGAATATTTTGAAATATCAACGATTTGCTTTAAATTTGCAACAAACATTCCTCATTTAATTGATGAAATACATGTTTTCGAGTTTTTCAAATTTTTTCATGAAAAAGAAAAAACTAATGTTAACTAATGTTGTTTATTTTTTAAAATTCGTTCCCGGAGGAATGATTTGTGATTATATCGTACGTTTCAGTATATAAATTCCTAAACATAAGTACTTCCATATATGTAAATTAACCTGTTTTTAATTTTTTTTCTGCAAGGGGTACAAATATGATAAGCATAATTTCCGCATGCGAAGCTGCGGGCAACAGCTAGTAACCATATAAAATCAACAGTTTTCTTATAATATTCTATTTATAATCAATTTTAAATCAGACTTTGTCTTTTATCTTAATCTTCTTATCTTAGTATTAAAATGTAACTACTTTCAATATTGCACTATAGAATCTTTCTTTCGTAATAAATTCTTTCTTTCCCGCTCCTTGTCTACTGTTAGAATCATCTTCATAGAAATTTACTATTGCTCTTAAACTTTATTTTTCACATTCTTCTGAAACTTTATTTTTCTTTTTCATTTGATGAGACTTTTTTGCTTTTTTTATTCTCTTATAGGTTAACACACCTGTGTTTTTCATTCACCATAACTTAGATTTAATAACAATCTTTCCTGAAACTATTTTTGTTAGAACCCTTTTTTCTTTTACTATTTTCATCTCTGAAAAATTCTCTTGCAAATGCTCTTTTAACACTTTACCAAATGCTCTTTTAACACTACCAAATGCCTTTTTGAATAGATCTTTCCTATACTCTGGAGCATCTGCCGTTTCCTTTAACTTAGTATTGGGTGTATTTTTAGGATTTGCCTTCTTCAACCACGATACGCGTTTCTAGTACTCCAATAATTTCATCTTCAGAGCTTTAATTTTGTAATATTTTTTATTTTATATCTTAGTGTCAAGTATACAAGTGTCTCTATTATTTTTTCGAACTACTTACTTCAGGTGTTAGCATTTGAGATGAATTAGATACATCAGAATCTGGAATACTTTCTCTCATAAAGGAATTCGTAATATTTGCTAATACTTTTTTCTTATAATGATATTTCGTACAGTGCTCTCGCCACTTCTTCTTTGCCTCCCGATGTTTGTGTAGAGTCATGTTTTCAGCGAGCTTCCTTATTCTCTTTTCTTTCTTTTTAAGGTATTTAAGGCGTTCTTTCACCCTAAGCTCTTCCCTTTTCTACGGGTCGTTTTTAATATATAATCGTATCTCTTTCACTCGGCTTCTCTGTTTCTTTGTAAAATCTCTTTTTTAGAGTTTTTTCTTCCTTGGCGGCATACTCAAAACAGTTGTGTTTACCTAAAACGATGACAAACGTAATATAAAAAGAGTCCCCTGGATACAGAAACAGTGCCCCGTGAGAGACAAGGGACTGTCACCAGGGATCTGTTTAATCTGATTTCATTGAAAGGTACCACAAAATGTAATTGAGTTATGTTATTTTGCAGTACATAGGTTATATTTATCTATTACAACGAAATAAAGTTTCCATTGTAAAAATTTATAACATAAAAAGAAAAAAAAATAACCCTTACCAAAGGACTGGTGGCCGACAGGTTACGACGCGACTTTCAGCAAGGGACGCTCGTGTAGCATTAAATTAAACGGCTTCCGAGCAGAATGGCAGCAACCGCGCCAAACTTCAGATCGTTTGCGTTTCGTTATACGCAGTAATGTTTGTGTTTAACTTTTAGACTACATTCTACGTAGTTTAAAATATGGACAGGGGGACTGTTCACAAAATATGGAGACAAACTTTAATTAACTTTTTTAGGAATATAAAATTAATGTTTTTTAAAAATAAACAGGCCTCATAACCAATCTATTAATATTGTTTGTATAATCATATAATTTTATTGTTTCCACTAGCTATTCTTTTAATTAATTTAATCGAGAGTGAGTAAACTGTTTTGGTGACACACCAGGGGACTGATTTTTGAGGCCTATTGAAATGATTTTAATATAATAAAGTTTATTTTAATGAATATTAAACGCTGAGTAGAGATAGATTACATTATTATCTTTCTTAGTTACCTACGAAACAAAGATTATCTGTAATTTTACTATACAATATTGGCCTGAGACAACGAGTTGCCCAGTTTACAGAGAAACACCCTTATATTATGTTACTTGCTGCTACGGAACCCTTCATGGGCGAGTCCGACTCGCACTTGGCCGCTTTTTTAGTAGGTACAGTGGCAGTCATAAGTCCAGTTGCATCAATGACCTTATATTTGATTTATTGTCATTGTCAGTGCATAACCTTGTCTACCTATATCAAAATTTTGTCAAGGGGCCTTCTCGACTTGAGATTAAAGATTTTTCTCAAAAGAAAAGAAATAAAAATCCTAGCTTACAATATACTTATATTGATTAATTAACCATATACAATCAATGCTCTAAAATTTTAAGCAGTCAAACAATTCAAATTTAATAAACAGGGTAATTTTTCAAATGGGCATGGATGGGCAAATTTTAAACTATGAGGAATAGCAAAAAGTGCTCAAAAAAATCTCTTGGCCGATTTTGAACAAAACTAAATCTGCATCATTAGATTTTTGAAAAATCAATATTTCTAGCCAGGAATCAAGCCTGTTGATTTTGAAAAAAAAACACCGTATATTATTACACCATTCGATAGTATTGCTTACAACTATTGCATTCTTGGAAGTAAAAATGTACAGAAAACTTAAGGAAAGATCTCATTTTTACAAAATACTTTTTTATTTTTCTTAATGTTTTCTATCAATTTTACCTTAATTGATTAATTCTTCAATATTATGGCCATTATTTTCAATATGTAACTGGATTTAACGTCCCAAAGATTGTAGCTGCATTTAACATGACAATATTACTGGTTCTGTTAAGAATATTTTCCTAAGTGTGTATGAAGGCATTGCATTATTATGATTGCATTATATGACTCTCATTAGGTACTTAAGCTAACCTAGCCGTGATAGTTTTCCTTGTAAATTCATCATATTATTATAATCTATTTTTGTGAATTTTTTCACTAGTCCATCTCCAAGCATTTAGCTAGCAGGGGGGACACACTTGACTAAGCAAAATTGACACTTTAAAGCCAAATATTTTGCAAACGGGCCCCTGAATTGAAAAATGGTTTTAGCAGACCTATAATATTTTTGAAATACCTTTTCAACGATACCCCACACAACGATACGCGACGAAAAAAAATTCATCCCCATATTACCTACCTGTATGGGTGGTACCCTGAAAAAAATATATTTTGTAAATAGAGGAGGTGTTATGGAAGAAAAATAGGCAGTTTTAAGAACTGCCGACATTCTGTGAAAACTCAAAACAATGGAAAACTGTTCTTTTTTAAATTTTTAAATCAAATTGTAGTCTGAATTATTTAATTTTTATTATTTGTAAATTTAAATGATTATCGAAAACACAGTTAAAACAAAGCACAGTATACACAATATAAAATAATTATTATCAAGTAGTCAACATTACTTCACTTACTGCTATTACCGCATGTTGATGACGCGAAATTACAAGATTTTACCGACCCAAAAAGTCAAACACGCAGAAATATGATACAGTCGACAATGTATTAGTGTAAATTTGCGTATACATGTACACAGGCCGCTATACAGCGCGTTCGTAGTCTGCTGCAAGCGCAATACTCCACGAGCATGTCGGTGACGCGAACCCATAAGATTTTCCCCTACTAAAAATTGCCAAACACGGCTAAAGAAGTTTTCACTTCAAAAATCTTACCCTTTCCGGTGTTGTAATGTTTTTGTAATGAACAAAAAATTTGTTTTTAAAATTAGGTCATGGCAGCTCTATCACAAGTTTACAATGGTTGTAACTTTGTAAGTGTATAATATACACTTACACTTATTATGTTACTGATTTATTTTAATATAATAATGTATTTTACCTTATAATGTAATAATGTATTAATCATCGATATAAGAATTAGAAACTTTATTTCTATCTTTTT
This sequence comes from Thymelicus acteon, assembly GCA_951805285.1. NCBI lineage: Eukaryota > Metazoa > Arthropoda > Insecta > Lepidoptera > Hesperiidae > Thymelicus > Thymelicus acteon. The sequence goes on along the minus strand of OX638225.1, from coordinate 8,781,834 downwards.
CCTAACCCAAATTTTTAGAGAGTATACTGCAGTATTATCTGTTTTTCCAAACGCGATGAATCATTCCTAAAAAAAGCAATTCATCTCAAATAGGTATGTTCATTAAAAATCTTATTATCTTACAGACCGCATTATCAATATTCTTTCAAGAAGTTGCAATACCCTCTGGTGCGAACGGGATTGCTGCTCCGCATTATCATCAGGTAAAAAAAATATTTTTTTTTACTTTTTGCCATTTTTGTACTCCATACAATCACCGGTTTATATTATTTGTAGTTCAATCGTTAGTTATGTCAAGCCCTTCTGTATTTGTTGGTGATCACATTTAGTGCATTCTCACATTTGAGGGTTTCTCAGCTTCTGCGATTTTAAAATATTTTTTTAATTTACGGACAGTAACTAAGGGGCCATCCATAAATTACGTCACACGTTAGGAGGGAGGGGGGGTAGATGTAGTGTGACAAGGGGCCCTAAGTTTCGTGACGTCATATTTCAAAATCGATTAATTGGTATGTATAGGTAAATATTAAAAAGCAATTAATGGAAATAAAACTTATTTCGGAACTGCTGTTTTAATTTAATATTTTCTAGGTGTAAAATTTCATAACATGTGACGTCACACTAGGGGGGAGGTCTCACAAGTGTGACCAACTGTGACAAGGACGGGGGGAGGTGTCAAAAAGTCATGAAATTAGTGTGACGTAATTTATGGATGGCCCCTAAACTGGTTATCAATGCGTTGTGGGACATTATTGTTAACAAAAAAGACTATAGAGGAGCAGCCTGTTAATTAACCCGTCGGTTACCGGGAACGTTCCAGCACGTTCGAACTCAAAGGTACCGCGATCACGCGGATCTTTAAGAATTAACTCATTTATTTATATGTAACACAACACCCGAAATACGATAAAAGCATTTAATGTACATATTTTTTTAAAGGAGAGCGGTAGGTAGCTGGCCTGGCGGGTAAAGAACCAAGTTTATCGTTTGGGTGACTGGGTGACAGTTTCTAGCGACATAATACATAACTAGGGGTCATCCATCTTTTAATTCGTTTCGTAACACAAAACTGTAATAATTGTAAGAATATAATAGATTGGAACTAACATTGAGCTATTTATGGCAGTTATGAATCAAAAGTTTATGATTGCAGCAATTAATGACGCCGTGCAATACTCCTGCGACTCCGCCCAATTTCCCCGACGCGCTCGCCGCGTTTTCGCGCCTGTCGACTGGCAGTCCGGGGACCGCGGGCCCCAGCACCAGCGCGGGCATGGCGCCGCCCGTCTCCCCTCTCGCCACGCACCCCCCGCCGACGCATCCCACACAGATGCAGATGCAAATGAACTCCTTCCCAGGAACACCGAATCCACAGTCAAATTATTCACCACTCTCTTGTTCTACCGCTGTGAGTACCTTTTTTATTTGTTATAGAAGTAGCCGGTTAAACAAATGAAAATGAAAAATGTTTTATTGATTCATAAGTTACATTACATGCTAGTTGCAAGGGTCCTCTGTACTAGGTGTAGACCTGTCGTTGCTGGAGTAATGTTAGATAAAACCGTCATCACTAAAAAGTTATAATTAGTATGCCTTATTTCTTTAATACCAAACAGAAAAATATTCCTATTTAAATATTAAAATATACTAGCTGCCCGGACATACTTCGTTCTGTTACTTGGCCAGTTTTTTGGGTACTGTCTGAAAACTTAAATTTCAAATAAATTAAAATATTTTTATCAATTTTTTCTTGCTTAGAAAAGTTATTAAACTATACAGTATACTACTGTTGGGTAGCAACTATATATTTTCCTTTGTTCCCAGGTATGCAGAGAACAAATGCCGAGATAAATCGCAGAGAGTAGGTTAGAACCATTTATAATTTATTTTTCTAATGGTGCCCATTGTGAGCTGTGGACTTATGTGTGAATATTATTTTGAAACATCCCTCTACAGCTTCTGTTTCGCTGGACAATACTTGGGGTGCTATAGTCAATCATATTTAGACCATGTAAAATCGTCACTGTTCTTATAGTGGTTCAAACAAGTGCACTATCATAATATTACGAAAAAATGTAAACCATTTTTGATACTCTATACAATCTATTACTGTGATTATGAAAAGTATCTTAACTAGCAGTAATATTATTATGATGATTGTATTGTATATGTCATGAAACAATACTGTTGTTAATCTTTTTGTTTGATAAATAGTTTTTGTTTATCTTAAGCAAATAATTTGGAGATTTCTATTATGTATCACAAGTGTTAATATAATCATATTTTCGTATTTTGAGCTTTATTATTATTTTCATTATGAACTTCTAAAACTTCTTATGTAATTCATATAAAACTGACATTTTTAAAATAATGTTTGTGCATGTATGAACTATGTAAATATATATATTAGGAACTAATCATTATGATGTAATAAAAATCTCCTAAAATTCTGTAAATTGGTCTGCCAGAAGGTAAACAATCCTCTAAATTTTACTGACTACTATCCAATGATTTTGTATATTGTTTTGTTTAGATCGGGGTTCAAGGAACTCGTATTAGGTAGTTTCGTATACAGTAAAATATTATATCTGCACCTTTACAAAGTAAAAGGTCCAATGATAGGTACATAGATATTATTTTTTTTCTTTGTGGTATTAGAAATTTTAATATTTAATAACGATTTGTTACTAACATTTAGATTCGTGGAAATAAAATGTGTTAAACCATTATGAAACGCCGCAACTGCCGCAAAGAACGTGCTGGATTTGATATTTTTAGTTGGACAATAATAATACTACAATACGAATTCGTATGACTGTCAAGGCTGTCTATGGTCTTCGAATGAAATGATATCAACATGGTAAACTGCAGCCTTAAAATCGTGGTAACGTGTCCAAGAACAATAAAGTATTGTGTATAAATATTGTGAATTAAAATTGAGAGATTATTTTTAATAGATCCGGCATTGTTTGATATAATTAAATGTGTATTTCATTGTACCCGTGACACACTTGTCTTGTACATAAAATAATTGAAATATTTATGTCCAAATATATTATCCCTTAATTGTAATAACATTTGTGCTCAAAGTATCAATTTGATAACCCAATTTTTATGTACATATAATTATTTGTATGTTGAGGCGGTCGTGTCGAAAGGTATGGCTTTCAGTTGGATCAGTATTGGTGTACATTATGCGAAATTTGGTAATATGAAATTATAACTTTTATACAATCTGTATTAAATTATGACAAGTTTATCGTGTGCATTCATTTTCATTATTTAAAATATGTTTGTACCTGTTACTAAATTTCACTATTATCAACCCTTTTACTGCTATCAAATGTTTGATTTTTTCTTTTGCATCAACTGTAACATAAGAATTAAATTTGTACAGCATAAATAAAAATTAAATAATCATATTACTTTTTTGTTTTTATATTAAACCATCCGTTATATTGGATAATACAACTGCCTGAGCAAACGGTACCTACTTACCACCCCACTTAACTCTTTATAATATTAATTTATAAAACAAAACTGTTTAAGTATATTTAAAGTTATTTAATTCAGGCGTTTGTCCAATTACTCAAAATTAGGGATGTTACGGAGGTTCGGTTCCGATTCCGAAAAGTCGGAACTTCCGATTGTTTTTAAACCTCCGGTTCCGATTTCGGTTCCGAAACTTTTAAATCGGAGGACAAATATATTGAGCAGCGATCATGATGATAATAATACATCTGACGAACATGCAGTCTTCGACAAATACCTTATATGGAAGACCTTACTTAATGAGTACTATAGAGAAAATCGTATTCCTATCAATGTCGATCCCTTATTATGGTGGAGAAAATAAATTGCACCTTGAAAATCAAACCGTCACTAAACGAAAAACGTTATTTTTCAGGAATTCGCTTTAAATTTTGATAAAATGTTAAGTCTCAGAAAAGGTTCTTAAAAGTGCTTTTGGGGAACTTTTGTTATGAATTGCAGTTGGTTGTTTAACATTCTTTTAGATTCTAGTTAAATTAAATTATAACAATAGGATTTACCGGAGAAATTTACAGGTATATAAACACAGTCTCTTTTAGTGTCACTATTCCACGTAGGTATGAACAAAAAGGTAATAGTGTCTTATTTTATGACCATAAACTATTGTTTTGTCCTTTGATATCTATATTATTATTTAAATAAAAACAATTATAGATAAATGAGGCTTTATTTCCACAACAATAAACATCAAATTAAAACTAAAAAGATCTCAATATCAATATAAAAATAAAAAATCGTAACGATTTCGAAACAACTTTTTATAAAAAAATAGCGATAACCTC